>CM053623.1:48968135-49007896 GCA_028646595.1 Phalanger gymnotis | reverse complement strand
ACATAAATCCTCAGCATTCCTATACATTACTAACAAAGCCCAACAACAAGAGATAGAAAGAGAAATTCCATTCAAAGTTACCGTAGACACTATAAAATATTTGGAAGTCTATCTGCCAAGACAAACCCAGGGCCTATATAAACATAATTATGAAACACTTTTCATGCAAATAAAGTCAGATCTAAGTAAATGAAAAAATATCAGTTGCTCATGGTTAGGCCGAGCTAATATAATAAAAATGACAATTTTACCTAAATTAATCTATCTATTCAGTGCCATACCAATAGAACTACCAAAAATTATTTTACAGAGGTGGATAAAATAATAACAAAATTTATCTGGAAGAACAAGAGGTCTAGAATATCTAGGGTATTAATTCAAAGAAATGCTAGGGAAGGTGGCCTAGCCATACCACATATATTAAACTGTACTATAAAGCAGCAGTCATCAAAACCACTTGGTACTGGCTAAGAAACAAGATGGTGCATCAGTAGAATAGGTTAGGTACACAAGATGCAGTAGTCATTGACTATAGCAATCTACTCTTTGATAAACCCAAAGAGGCCAGCTTCTGGGCTAAGAATTCACTATTTCACAAAAACTGCTCAGAAAATTGGAAAGTGGTAGGGCAGAAATTGCATATAGACCAATATCTTACACTGTATACCAAAATAAAGTCAAAATGGGTTCATAATTTAGGAATAAAGGCTGATACTCTAAGCAATTTGGGAGAGCAAGGAATAGTTTACTTATCAGATTTATGGGAAAGGAAAGAATTCATGACACAACAAGAAGCAGAGAGTATTACAAAATGCAAAATGGATAATTTTGATTATGTTAAATTGAAAAGTTTTTGTATAAAAAACAACCAAGCAACAAAGATTAGGTGGGAAGCAGAAAACTGGGAGAAAATCTTTATAACCAGTGTCTCTGATAAATGCCCCTCCTCTAAAATATACAGGGAACTGAGCCAAATTTATAGGAATACAAGTCATTCCCCAATTGAGAAATGGTCAAAGGATATGAACAGGCAATTTTCAGAGGAAGAAATTAAAGATATCTACAGGTATATGCAAAATAAATCACTATTGATTAGAGAACTACAAATCAAAACAACTTTTAGGTACCACATTCTCCCCTAATTTACTTACGATATCACTCTTTATGTCTAGATCATTTATCCATTTTGACCTTATCTTGGTATATGTTGTGAGATGTTGGTCTATGCCTAATTTCTGCCAAACTGCTTTCCAGTTTTCCCAGCAGTTTTTGTCAAATAATGAATTATTGTCCCAAAAGTTTGGATCTTTGGGTTGATCAAACACTAGATTACTGTGATCATTTACTGCTGTGTATTGTGTGCCTAATCTATTCCATTGATCCACTACTCTATTTCTTAGCCAATATCAGATTGTTTTGATGATTACTTCTTTGTAACATTGTTTGAAATCTAGAACTGCTAGGCCACCATCCTTAACATTATTTTTCACTGATTCCTTTGATATTCTTGACCTATTGTTCTTCCCAATATGTTTTGTTACCATTTTCTAGCTCTACAAAATAATTCTTTGGTTTAATTTGTATGGCACTGAATAAACAAATTAACTTAGGTAGAACAGTCATTTTTATTACATTGGCTAGGTCTACCCATGAGTAATTAATATTACCTAATTATTTAGATGTCTTTCTTTGTGTGCACACCATCTTCTGACATCCTCCCTTCCATTGTATGTATGTATGTATATATATATATCTCTCTATATATGTATATATAGTATTTATTACCTTTATTTTTATGTTTCTTTTTATATTTTTTGTCCCTCTCACATTAGAATGTAAGCTTGTTGTGAATAGGGATACCTTCATTCTTTGTATTTGTATCCCTGGCACCTAGTACAGTACCTGGCACATAGTAGGCACTCTATAGATCCTTGTTGATTGACTGCATTGGTTGGGGGAGCTCCTGATCTTAAGGAATTTCCCTTTCCACCATAGTCAATTAGTCAAGAAGCATACGTTAAATGCTTACTATGTGCCAGGAGTATACAAAACAATGGGAATATAAATATAAGTAAAAAGAAAGGCAGTCCTGTCCCTCAAGGAGCTTACATTCTAATGTGAAAGACAAGACAGAAAAGTAATTTGCAAAGTTGGGACAAAGGTATTAGGTAGGAGCAATCCTTTTCAAGAGAAGGAAAATAATAGGATCTGCAGAAAAGTTCTGCCATTACCTTTAAGAGGCTATGTCTCTAATTCTTCCCCCAACTCCCATAGCTCTATCTGCTCCTGGTTCAAGTCAGATATGTTACTCTGAATCATTGTTATGACTGGAGTATGCCTATTGTAAGATCTCAGTAAGAATTCTACTAATGGCACTCATTTCTGCTTTTCATAATCTATCTTTTCCTTTAAGGCTCTTAGTCTTTCTGCCACTCCCTCTAATTGAGCCTTCTTTTTTCCTTCCATGTAAAGGTATTTCATAAGAGATTTCTGTCTGTATTGCTCTTCTTATGCCCAGATCACAGTCTACCTTGTATTAAACATACTTGTGTATATACTCCTATCTTCTCCTACTCTTCACCTTAGTAGAATGTAAGCTTCTTGAAGGCAGGCTTGCTTTGTCTTTGTATCCTCCAGTGGAGACCTCTGGCTTAGCACAATGCCAGATATTTATTAAGCATTAATAAATATTTCTTGAGTTGGCTAGCTCTGACAATCACTGAGCCAGGCACCATTTCTCACAGTCTCTCTTTGAATCAAGCTGCCCTGGCTTCTATGAGAGCCATATAACTCTGAAAGAGTTACCTCTTGTTCTTAAAACACATATGCAGATGGCACATGGTGGCCTGCCTGTCACATTTGGTAAATACACCTCGTAGTTCTTAAGAAATGGGATGGCTCAATGCAAACTGCAATCTAGATGGCAGACTCAAGCAGATCAATACCTGAAATGAGGTTCTGTATGCTCTGATAACTTGTAATTTTAATAGTCACCAGCCTGCTGCTCCAAAATGGGTAAATGTGTTCCTTGGAGGAGACAGAATGCACTGCTGCTTATGGAAAAAGAACATAAACACCAGAGAAAAGATTATGTGTGATCTGGAAAGGTTTACAGGATTTTATGAAGGGGCTCCCAGAAACAATGAAGCTACACGGTGGTTGTCTGGGATGACACAGGACTGACTTTATGCATAGGCAGAGTTTGTGTTATGATTTTCAAAGTTACCTGAATAGTGGCCTAAAAATCCTTTCCTCATCCCCATTATGAGATGTCTGAAATTACACACAGAGCTTCATCTGTTTAGTTTAAGGCTTTATTTCTATAGTCTTATCATTCAAATATAAATCAAAGGGAAGGGGACATGATAAGTGATTTGTTTAATTGTAATTTATCAATACCAAAACTATGAATACAGTGAAGATGCCTGTGATATAGGCGCACTAGGTCCCAGGCTTTTGTCCTTATCCTAGGATGATAGCCCAAAATCATTCAGTCAATAAGTATTTATTAAACGTCTACTATGTGTCTTGCACTCTGCCAAGCACTGGGGATACGGAGAAAAGCAAAAGACAGTCCCTGCCCTTGGGGAGTTCATGATCTAGTCAGGGAAATGATATATAAACAGGTATATACAAATATGCCATATACAGGAGAGATGGGAAATAATCAACAGAGGGAAATCAGTAGAATTAAGAGGCATCAGATAGGCTTCCTAAAAGGTGAGATCTTAGATGAGATTTAAAGGGAGCCAGGGAAGCCAGATGGAAGAGATGAACAGAGAGGACAGTTCAGGCATGGGGGAATAACACTGAGGAATAGGAAGGATGGCAATCTCAAAGGATCCAAGAGTAAGTATGGGGCAGGGGTAGAAGGTGTAAGAAGGCTGGAAAGAGGGAAGTGGATTGGTCATGAAATTCTTTAAATACCCAACAGAGGATTTTATATTTGATCTTGACCAACTTTTTACAAGACTGCAAACTGGACTCAAATATTTCATTCCTCTCTTCCCCCCAAACCTAATACATTCCTTTATATTCAAGGGCAAACAAATTACTCAAGCATGTTTGGCCAATACAATAATCCCAAGGTGATCCATTAAGAGTGCATACTTGGAATGTTAATGATTTCCTATGATTAAACCTGCTGAATTTCCTAAGACTTCTGAATGTTTGGGCTGTGCATCAACCTATGCATCTCACAGATACATGGGGTGGTGGTAGTAAATATGAACAATATTTATGACCTAGAACACATAGAAATCCTAATAGTTTTAAAACCTATTAGCCATTTACAACTTAATATAAATCAATTTCATGAGCCTATACAGGCAAAAATTTCATGAGGGTATTGTTGCAAAAAAGTAATTTCTTTAAATATTGTACATCTCTGTATGTTGGGGAGCAGGATGAAAAGAAGGGGAGAGTAAAGAGTCAGTCAATAAATATTTATTAGCCACCTACTATGTGCCAGGCATGGTGCTTTGGGGATACAAAGAAAGCTAAAAGGTGACCCTTGCTCTCAAGAAGCTCACAGTTTAATGGAGGAGATGGTATGCAAACAACTATATATGAACAAGATAACAGGAGGCAGATACTAATATTAAGAGGGATTAATAAAAGTCACTAGAATTAAGGGAGATCAGGAGAACCTTGCTGTAGATGATGGGATTTTAGCTCTTACTTGAAAGAAGCCAGAAGGCACTGATGAGAAGAGAGAGCATTGCAGATATAGAAGATAGGCAAATGTTCAATTAGGACATAGAGCAGATAGAGTCTGAGGAACACAAGGAGACCATTGTATAGCAGAATACATGGGTGGTGATGTAAGGTGTAAAAAACTGCAAAGGTGGTGTGGGGAAAAGCTGGTCATGAAGGATTTCGAGGCCAAGCAGAGTATTTTATATTTTATTCTATAGGTGATAGGAAGCCACAAAAATTATTGAGTGGAAATGACATAGTCAGACTTGAACTTTAGGAAAACCACTTTGGCAACTGAGTCCAGGATGGACTGGACTGGACAGAGACTTGTGCCATCAAAAGCAACCAGCAGGCCTTTGCAACAGTCTAGGGATGAAGAGATAAAGGCCTGCGCCAGAGTGGTAGCAATATCAGAGGAGACAGGGAGATATACGTGAGAGATGTTATGAAAGAGTGAGGGGTCAAGGATAATACCTAGCCTGGGAGCCTAGGTGACTAGGATGATGCTGGTGCCCTAGATGATACAAGAAAAGTGAGGAAGGGAAGGTTTGGAAGGGGGAAAGATAATGAGCCTGGGTTGGGACATGTTGAGTTTAAGAGGTCTGTGGCTCATGCAGCTGGGGATGTCCAAGAGGCAATTGGGGAAGGAAAGGGGAAAGAGGAAAAGTCAAGAGGCTAGATGTACACAAGTTGCATTCTGCTTATTTTCTGCTTTTTGCTGAGAGCCAGGTCTACCTGGTAGAGGCCTAACAACGGTGAAAGTCCAGTGGTTTTGTAAATTATTGTCCCTAGGAAATGAAAAGATATAACCTAGTAGAATCGACACTGAATTAGGAATCAGGGCACTTGGGTTTGATCCTCAGCTCTTATGCTAACTAGCCACATGACCTGGGGTAAACACTGCATCTTTTCAGACCTGGATTTTTTTTATCAATAAAATAGAGGTGGCCTAGAAAATCCTTAAGGTCCCTTTCTATGCTAACATTTTATGAACCTAAGTATGTCTTATCATCCAAACTATATACATAAGACCTATAAATATCATATGTTGAATAATGGAAACAGAAGGTCATATTTCCCTTTAGAATCTTGTAGCTACATGCTTTCATTCCCTGGGCCTCAGCTATTGCTTCCAAATCTTTTCTCTTACTTTATCATCCATAGCTCAAGTCTTATCTGCTTTGTACTCAGGACAGTCAGTCATCATTCAGTAAACATCTGTAATAAATGTGGACATCTGAAACACTATTCTTCACAGATTTGTCTCAGGACAGATTCCTGAGGGGCTGAGTGACAGCTTCACACCAGTGTTAACACAACTAGCGATAGCCACCAGTAAGCTTCATCCTCAGACTTACCAGGCAGACACACCTCACTCGGTCTAGGGACCCCTACAACCGTCCTGATGCCCATCGGAATTCACAGGAGTCTGGTTCTCATGATCTTTTAGTTGGAGAATTTTTCACTTTCTTGTCACTAATTGAATGGTAGCTGTTCCATCTATCAATGAATCTGGCCTGCAACCTCCTCATTTGAATGCATTACTGAAAGAGGAAGGAATTTTCCAGATCACCATAGTCATAGTTTAGCTCCTAAAGAGAGGCTGCATGGTATATATAACAGAAAGAGTTCTGGACTCAGAGTCAGGGTTCAAATCCTGCCTTAGGAGCTGTGCAAAGTTATTTTACTGCTAGTAGCCATTACAGTAGCACATATACCAAACGAAGTGTTATGTGTAAAGCACTTTGAAAACTTTATGGTGCCATACAGCTGTTGTCATTGTTGTTATGATAATATCATTGTTATTATAGTAACACTAACAATAAGAAAAGCTAGCATTTATATAGTGCTTTAAGGTTTGCAAAGCACTTTACAAGCACAATCTCATTTTATCCTCACAATAACCCTGGTAAGAGACTATTAATATCATCCCCATTTTACAGATGACTGAGGAAACAGTGATTAAGTGACTTGCCCAGGATCACACAGCTAGAGTTCAAATCCAAGACCAGATTTGAGCTCTGGTCTTCCTGAGTCTAGGGCAAGCATTCCCTCCATTACTCCATTTAGCCGCCTAGTTGTGTTTCAGGCTTTTACAGAACTAGACCCAATCATTTTCACTCCTGGGCCATTATCAACATATGATGACTGAGTCAAATGGCAGGAAATTGGTTGAGAAGAAAGGGCAGTACGGTGTGAGGAGCAAGGGAAGAGCTTATCTAAACCTGACATCTGAAAACTTCCTATTTTAAGTACTTATTTTTGTTTGCTCCACTAGGTCCTAGGCTCTATTGTTTCTTCCTGTTGATGTACAAGGGCTATTACTACATCCTAAATTCAACAACCTGAGATAAAGTCCCCATCACCTAGCCCTAGTTAGAACTGTCTTTGGCCTCTGTGTATCTCTATTTAATCTTCCTTGATCATCTTTGACCTAAACAATTCATTTCACACAATATGAGCTATATTCTCCAAATTCTCATTTGGGCAGTTGTACTATTGAAGAATCCAAAATTGCCTCTCCCCTTGAAAACTCTTAGAATATTCCACAGTTGTGTTCACAATATTCTGGGCTTTAAATCACACTTGGGAGAATCAAGGTCATGAAGTCATACACTTCTTGCAAGACAGATGATTTTTAAGGTTTTTTTTTTCGAAATCATAACCATTTGTGGTAGGGATTGGTTAATTGTTGTCCTTCATGCTCAAAGAGGACCAAAATGACATCCCTATGTTGGAGTCAAGGTACAATGTGTCCAACTGTGGCCAACCAGACCAATATGAACTTGGAAGGCTCTACCACAGGTTGGGCACGAATAGTCCATATGAACATTTGGAGTGGAGATGTCTCTAAATTTGCATGTTGTGCTTCTTTTGAACTATGGAAATTCTGCATTGTTCACAGAGCATAGTGCCTTCTTTGATAAGGGCACTTGTTCTGGGTAGTTCTGTGCCAGTGTCTCCCATGTCACACAATTGATTCCAAAGTTCTTTAGCGAGACCTTGAGAGTGTCCTTGTATTGCTTTTTCTGACATCCATGTGAGTGCTTGCTTTATGTGAGTTTCTACAAAACGGTCTTTTAGGCAAGTGTACATTGGGCATTTGAACAACTGAGCCAGTCCATCAGAGTTGCACTGTCTCTAGTAGAATTTGAATGCTTGGCAGTTAAGCTCAAGAAAGAACCTTTGTTTCTGGTACCTTATCTTTCCAGGTGCTCTTCAGAATCTTCTGAAGATAATTCAAATGGAAGCGATTCAGTTTCCTGGCATGGTGCTGGTATACTGTCCAGGCTTCCCAGGCATATAACAATAAGGTCAGCACAATGGCTCTGTAGACCTTCAGTTTGGTAGGCAGTCTAATATCTCTTCTCTCCCACACTTTCCTTCAGAGCCTCTCAAACACTGAGCTAGCTCTGGGGATGCGGATATCAATCTCAACATCTATGTGTTTATTCCTGGAAAATATACTTCCAAGGTAAACGAACTTGTCCACAGCATTCAAAAGTACTTCATTTGCTGTAACCAATAATTCCACATATGGATGGTGCAGTGCTGGATGGTTGAGAACCTCTGTTCTCTTGATGTTAATTGTCAGGCTGAAATTAGCACAAGCAGCATAGAATTGATCCATATTCTGTTGTATCTCAGCCTCAGAGGCTGCACTAAGTACACAATCATCTGTGAACAAAAAGGCATGTACCAACTCTCCCCCTGCTTTAGTCTTGGCTTTTAGTCTTTTCAAGTTAAATGATTTATTGTCTATTTACCTGACCCTGATGCTGTTCTCATCTTCATTGAAGGCTAAAAAGCACATAGAGATTAGGCAGAAAATAGCTCCCTCTCCCAGGCTTCCACAAATGAGTGGCTGGAGTACTCTGTAGACTGGAGACAGGGACTAATGAAAAAGCACAAGTCCCAGGATAATTGGATTGCAAGCAGGTATGATATACATACATACACACACATATATATGTATACATATATAGTTGCAGACCTTAAGAAAACTAGCTATGCATATGGTTGGGTCTTAAAAATTGCTTCTTTCCTTCATTTATATATGCAATTCAATAAGCATTTATTAAATACCTTCTATTTGTAAGGCATTGTGCTAGGTGCTATTGATAAGAAGGGATAATTTAAAAAACTACTACTTGCCCTCAAGGAGCTTAAATTCTACTGGGGAGCTATATCATGGAAACATGAAACCCACCACGGTGCAGTAGAAGCAACACTGGCTCAAGTCCGGGGATCTGAGTTCATATCCTACATCCGATACCTGCTACCTTTGTGACCTGGGACAAATCCCTTAACCTCCCTAGACCTCAGTTCTTTTATCTGAAAAATTAGGGCACTGAATGGGATCACCTGTGTAGTTACTTCTAATCCCAGATCTATGATACGATCATTTGAGGGCAGAGAGAAGGCTAACAGCTAGGAAGACGAATAAATGCTTCCTCATGGCACAAGAATTGAACTTCGAAGAAAGCTAAGGATTCTAAGAAGGCAGAGAAAAATAACGAATGCAGTTCAGTGATGTGGGCCTGCCTAAAGAAGCACAGAAAGGCAGAAGTAGCTGACAAAGAGAGTTCCCTTTTCTATGGCCCAGTTGTTAAAGCCAAAAGAGGATATTTGTCAACGAGGGTGTGACAGCTTCTGAATAAGCAGAGCCAAGGCCAGATCTGAGACCAAATGGAAAAGGAGTTGAGCAGGTGATTGGCATCCAGATGTTTTTGGAGTTTCTCTGATACTACTTTTCTATCATCTGAAAACAGGAAACGTAAGATCACCCAGGAAGTTGCTGATACAAAAATCAGACTCTTTAACAAAAAGTATGAATAGCTACATGCAAAAGTAATTCAAAATTTTCCAGTTTGAGCAATTTATATTGACTTTCAAAATTACAAAGTTCATGTGGCCCTCTAGGTTCTCAAGTGCAGCCCTTTGACCAAATCCAAACTTCACAGAAAAAAAACTCCCAATAAAAGAAATTGTTCTGTAAAACTTGGACTCAGTCAAAAGACCCTACCCAAGGACCTAGAGCACTGCATGTGGCCTCAAGGCTGCAGGTTCTTCACCCCTGGTTTAGATAGTTATTAGCAGAGCTTTTATTAGTAATAAAAGTTTATTAGTATTAATAACACAAATTGAGGTGCAATATGTCATTATGGAGAGAGAACTGGCCTCAAAGATATGGCTTTGAGATCTTCCTGGAGTGACATTGGTTAATTTGTTTTTGTGTTTTTGGTGTTCAGTTATTTCAATGGTATCTGACTCTTTGTGAACCCATTCAGGGTTTTCTTGGCAAAGATACTGGAATGTTACCATTTCCTTCTCCAGTTATTTTTAAAAATGAGGAAACTGAGGCAAACTGGGTTAAATTGTGTTAACTGTGTGACTTGCTCAGGGTCACACAGCTAGTAAATTTCTAAGGCTGGATTCGAGCTCAGATCTTCCTGACTCCACTGCCTCCCCAACTGCACAAATCACCTAACTGCTTGGTAACTCCCTAAGACCATGAGTTGCAAAGCAGGTGCTCATCTGCACTGACTGACAGTGTTTTATCATCAGTATTTCCTCATACCGGAATCACAACTCAAGTCAGCCCTCTTTTCCTCATCCCCAAATAAATAGTGTATTTTGAGAGAGGCAGTGTCATATAGTCCATAGTGGATTGGGCGTGTAACCAGGAAGGCCTGTGTCCAAAGTCTCTCTTTCGCTCCTCAGCGCATTCCTTAACCTCTCTCTTGCCCAGTCTATTCTCTGTAGCTCTAAATTACAGATGAGTGGCCAATGTGCATTGATGGAGGGAGCACCCCAAGGGGAGTGCCTTCCATTGTTGAAATCACAGGTCTGGGGCCAAAAAAAATAATAATAACTTAATGAGCATAAATTTCCTTTTAAAATGAAATGCCTCAAAGGCAGATGGTTGTGAAAAAAAGTGGATACAGTCAATAAATTGACATCCTTTAACGCTAACCATCAGAGCAGAATGCCAGCTTCACTTAACTAATTCTATTCTGTTTAAGCCATCATGTCGCAAATGAACATGATAACTGATTCAAGAACTGATAGTTGCAGCACTCCATAATAAGCTGAGGAAATGGCAGCTATTGTTACCCGGTCTACTTTTCCAGGCTAATGTAATTGCCTTTCATTGTGTCTATCTTGTGTGTCCAGACACATCTAATTAGCAAGAGAAGCTTTTGAAATTAATTTCATTTAAAAAGAATATTAAAAATTACAACTCAGAATTTAAAAATATATAAGGATTGTATACACATAAATGGATTCTTTATGAGATAGATATTATGTTAATAGTACGAGAACTATAATGTAGTTGATAAGAAATGGCATAAAACACGGAGGCAGCTATTCCTTCCCTCCTCTTGTTCTCTCCTCTCTGATCAGGTTATAGTCACCTGATTGAAGGACTAGTTGATTTTTCCCATGACAACATCCAGGAGAGCAGAGAGCTGGAGTAAGTGTGAGGAGAAAACGAGCAAATTGGAAGAAAAAGCAGACCTAAGAGTGAGTATGTGATCTGAGAAGAGGAAGGGGGAATGTCAGAAATGAGGAAGAAAGTGGGTGGGAAAATATATGAAATCAAATTGGAAACATAATGTAGTTTGGACTACATTAAAATATAACCAGGAACGATAGGCAGAAACTCAGAAAAGACAGATAAGCTGAAAAATAAAACAAAAATTTATTTTGGAATCCTTTACTCCTCAATTCTAGATAAACTAAGAATTATTCATGGAGAAAGCCTTCATGTAGATTATGATGCCATAGAATCTTGTAGTATGTTTCCTTCTGATAGGTATATGGACTAGGATAATTGTTTTTACAGCTATAGTCTCTCTGATGTACCATAGCTGAAAGGAAAAGTTATAAAATGACAAATGAGAAGGGTATAAAAAGCATTTGTGAGCCATTCAAAACATTAAAGATGTGAGAAAATCCACAGAAAACTTAGGAGAGGTGATTATATTTGATCCAGAGAAATTAAAAACAATGAAAATGTCATTTGAATGAAGTAAAGTAAGTAGGAAAGACACTAGGGCAGAGAGGGAAGATTCAATGGTTTGAATTTAAAAATAAAATCAAGTCCAGTATTGTCAATTCTGATCATGGTCTGATAACTTTAGATGAAAAGACCAAAGGATGTAGTATCTATAGAAATGAAAATCTAATTGGTTCTCTTTATTCTTGAGTATTTATATCCTGTATTTAAAAAATAGAAAAAAACTTGATGTGATTGTCTTTTCCTATAAATCCAGTGGTTTTGTGATACAGAGGAGATGAACATTGATAAATCCAGCCTTTCACAATCCCAATCTGGTTGTTTAAAGTGCACGCAGCAAACAAAACAGTATGTTCATTCCCAGGTTTAGGCATGAGGATTTTTGTGTTGATCCACATGTAAGTATTTTCATTTCCTAGGAAATGTTGGTGAGAGCTGCTATGTTGAGAATCATTTCAGCTGTTTGCAGAGAAGGGCAGAAATCAGCAGAGCTGGTGCCAACTCAAAGCCCCCAAACTCTTCAACCCGTGAATCTGCCCCTTCTGGAGCAGCCTGCGGTTTAGCTTGCCTGGGACCAACTTGCTGCTTTGTTTCATTTTCATGGCATTCAATCATAAAATCCGGAATTCAAACCCCATTGTGACAGGAGTGTAGTACATTCCTGAGGCTCCTGTTTGTTCTTGGTTGTTATTCAAACTCAATTCATTTGTTTCTTCCCTTTGTCATCACTATTAAATATACTGCTTATGTGCTCTAAGCTTGAAGTGAAATGATTAAGAACTGGATGGAAGTAAACCAAAGCTCGAGCAAAACTATACATGGATCATGGAATGGCTATTAATTCTAGCATGTAGTTCACAATTTGACACTTTGGAACATAAGTATGTGGTAGGCAGTTCTTCTCCCTTGATCAAAGTCATAGTTAATTATTTTGTCACCCCCCAAAAAAAAATTTGGCTGTGTAACTCTGGGCAAGTCACTTAACCCTGTCTGCCTCAGTTCCCTCATCTGTCAAATGAGCTGGAGAAGGAAACGGCAAATCACTCCAATATCTTTGCCAAGAAAACCCTAAATGGGGTGACAAAGAGTTGGACACAACCAAATAAAAGACTGAACGACAAACAAAATGGGCTGCATATTTGGGCAAAGGTGAATTTTCATGGATTTATGAAAATTCTGTGGAATGAAACAGTATAACAATATATATTTCAGAACAGTTTCAGACAGAAAATGATTGATGTTTCATCTAGCTGAAATTGATTAGAGGATTCATTCCTTTATCATCTTTTTTTATCTATTATCTATCATTATAATTTTTATTAATAGTAGTAGTAGTAGTAGTAGTAGTAGTAGTGGTAGTGGTAGTAGTAGTGGTAGTGGTAGTGGTAGTAGTAGTGGTGGTAGTAGTAGGAGTAGTAGTAGTAATAGCAATAGTAGTAGTAGTAGTAGTACTAGTACTAGTACTAGTAGTAGTAGTAGTATATTTAGTGCCAGGGACTGCTAAACACCGAAACACAAAACCAAAATTGAAACAATTCCTACCCTCAGGGAATATATAGGGAGATGACATGACCTAAAACTTAACTTTTCCAAAACAGAACTCATTGCTTCTCCAAGCCTACCTCACTTGCAACCAAACTTCTCTATTTCTGTTGTGGACACCACTATCCTTGGAATCACCCACATTCTCAGTCTTGGAATCATCTTTATTCCTCAATGTCCTTTTCTTCATTAATACAATGGTCAAATCTTGTTGATTCTACTTGCCCAGCGTCTGTCCCCTTCTTTCCATTCACACAGCCATCACTCTGCTTCAGTCCTTCATCATCTCTTGCCTGAATTATGGTAACACTTTTTAAATTCGTCCTCCACCCCCTCTTCAAGACTCTTCCCTCCCCAATCTATTCTCCCACCCCAAGTTGTTTTCTAAGGCACAGCTCTAACCACATCACTCCCCTGTGGCTTAATAAACTCAAGTGGCTCCCTATGATCTCTAGGATCACATGCAAATTCCTCTGCTTGGCATTTAAAGTCCTTTACAATCTCCATCTAACCTATCTTTTTGAAAGTCATCAGTTTTTTGAATGAACAAATTGGCCAATTTAATAGAAATCATTGATCCAGTCAACAAATATATGGTAGTATCACATAAATACAGTCTAATTCACCATGATATCAATTATCTTTCCTGCTAAATGGATTTTTTTGGGATATTGGTCATTTACTGGTTCAAAAATAGGAATACTCCCTACTGAGATTACAATTTGAATCCTACAACATCCATGCCAGTCTTTAATGGTTATAACCAAACCCCAACCAAGCTTGATTCTTGGCAAGAATCAAGGCAGCTAGGATATGTAGTAGATAGAGTGCCAGGCTGGAAACAGGAAGATCTGAGTTCAAATTCAGTCTTAAACACTTACTATCTGGATGATACTGGGCAAGCCACTTAATCTTTGCCTACCTCAGTTTCTTCATCTGTAAAACAGTGTTAATAATTGTGAATATCAGATGAGATAAAAGTTGTAAAATGTTCATCACAGTGCCTAGCACGTGGTAAACATTAAGTAAATGGGGTAGCTGTGGTGATGAAATGGATGGTCAATTTATTAGAGACTTAAGTTGTATTCTTCCTTTAGTTTTATTATAAAATTTAGAGTTGGAAAAGGACCTACATATCATCCAGTCCAACTCTTTCATTGGACAGATGAAAAAACTCAAACCAAAGGAGATTCAGTGTCTTGTCTAAGGATACATACAGGTCATAAGATAGAGCAGAGCCAAGTAGCAGAGTCAAGATTTTAACCCAAGTCTTCCGATATTAAATCTAGTCCATGCTCTGCTATGCCATGTTGCCTACTCCAATTGAAACACTCTATTGGGAAATAGTATGTGAATTAAGTACCATATTGAATGGGATATTTTACGTGCTAGGTGAAATAAATCTCAGTAGCTTAAAATACATTTAAAAAATGAATATTAATTGCTCATGTGACATGAGGAACTTCATTATTTTTCCTTCACGAGGTTAGAGAGAAAGAAAGAGCCCACTGCGATTTGTCTGGGCCTGATTGGATCTCATGAAGCCAGTGGGTTATGTTCAAACCCCAGATCTATCACTCATCCAGTAACCACCACTCATACCACCACAAAAGGAAACAGTTTGCATGCTTTTTGCAGTAATATGTAGGAGCTAGGGTTTTTAGATAGGTTTAAGCTTGAATGAAAACATGGGATCAATCTATGGAAGAAAACTCTTGCAATAGAATTTGACATTTGGATATGAAGGGGGAAATCAAGGGCAATCACCCAGTATTTTGCAACAAGTATTAAGCTGATTGAGCAGTTTACTATACTATGATGCTTAACACCTCACCTAACATGTAATGTATAGAATTCTTGACTAGGAATCAGGAAGATCTGAGTTCAAATCCTGCTTCAGACACTTACTAGATATGTCACTTTGGGCAAGTTGTGTGTTCTCTCTCAGCCTGTTTCCTCATCCATAAAATTGGGTTAGCAATAGCACCTCACAGCATTGTTATAAATATCAAATGGGATCATATATAAAGCACTTTGGAAAGTACTATATATATATAATACTACAGTATATGTGCCATATATACTGTAGTACTATATTTAACACTCTATAAAACTTCAAAGTACTATAAAAATGCTAGTGAGTATCACTATTAAATACAAACTTTAATCTCAGTATGATGGTGATAGATTCTAATGGAGAAATCCTCCACTGAAAAATCAGAGAAATCATTGATCATGTGGCAGGTACTAATTGTAGACTTAGGAAAACTTGAGTTTGAATCATATCTCCAACATTTCCTAGCTGAATGACCATGGGTAAGTAACTAACCTTTCAGAAATGGCCAACATAACAATTTCTTTCCAAGTACTTATCCCACAAAATTAAGCATGAAGAGGGCTGAGGCTACTGAATGCATGCAAATCATTGACTCTTCAAAGACCTTAGAGATCAACCAATTTCTTCATCTATAAAAGGAGAATAAAAATGCTTATAGAATCTACCTCATAAGGTCATTGTGAAGTCCAAATGAGGAAACGTATGTAGAGGATTTGTACTTTTTTATAACTCTAACTGATGTAGAGAGCTCCCAGATGGGCACCTTCTGTACAACTTATAATTCTTAGAATGCTGCCTGAGGTACTTAGAACTCAAGGGACTTTATCAAGGTCACATAGACAGCGGGTATCAGAGGCTGGACTTTAACCCATCTCTCAATCTAGCGTGCCTCACACACTGCTTTTCGCTATTATCACTTATTATACCATCTAACACAAGGCATAATCAGGAGTCAGGCTCTGAATAATCAATTAGGCTTCAGTAATGAGGAACCACCAACTTACCCATTATCCTCCCTGCTCCCACCTACACATTTTATTCATGGATTTATGTAACTGTCCATGAAGGACATCCTTAGAATCCTTGGCCTACCTCAGAAAAGTCAGTAAACAAAACAATTACAGGAGTTAATGAAAGAAATGGTCAAGTTGAATATTTGTTTTGGAATTCTAGTTTCATTAAATTGAGTGAGTAGGAGACTGAGGTTCCTGAACATATGTCGTTGAATCTTAGAGGACCTTAGAGATCAACCAGTCAGTCTACCAACTGGCATTTATTAAGCACCCACTATGTGCCAGGCACAGTGCTAAGTGCTAAGAATGCAAAAAAGGGGGAATGGCCTCTTTTCTCAAGGAGCTCACATTGCAAAGGAGGAGACAACATACAAACAACTATGTATGAGTAAATAATATACAAGATAATTTGGGGGGCAACCTCAGGGGGAGGAAAGCACTAAGATTAAGAAGGACTAGAAAAGATTTCTTGCAGAAGGTAGGACTTCAGCTGAAACTTGAAGGAAGCCAGAAAAGCCAAGAAGGAGAGATGAAGAAAGAGCATTCTAGGCATGGTGGACAGCCAATGAAAATGCTTAAAGTCAGAAGATAGAGTGTCATGGGAGGGGAACAACAAGGAGGCCAGTCCAGTGCCTCCATTTAGTGGATGAGAAAACTGAGTCTAAGAGGGATGAAGTGACTTTTCTTTACTCACATGGTAATTATTGACAGTGCCAAGAATAGACCCAGGTCTCCTGAATCCTGGCCTAGTGCTTTTTCCATTATAGCAGGCTTAATATCTTTCAGTGGGAAATGTCTCATCTGATCTGTTTCATTTATGTACCCAGTGATGGAACTTCCCTATTGACCACAGCAGATGAGTCTAGGTGTCAGGGATATTCTACAGTAAATAACGTTCACTAAAACTGCCATCTTTCTGTGCAATAGATTTCTCCCTGATAGAATAGGTCATTTCACTCCAAGTATATAAAATACCATTGAGGAGTAATTCTAAGGGACTTAAAGATAATTCTTTTCCAGTCTAGGCAGTGCCACGGAAAGCTGGGAAGGCTTTAAGCACCATTTTATAGACATGCAGTGATATTTTCTATCAAAATAACATATTTTTCAGTACCACAGGCTTTCCTCCCTTAGAAGATGGTCCTTGCCTGTTGGCTAACTGGGATTATACATAGAAAAGTGAGAGAGGTTGTAAATACACACGGAAAAACCCAACAACTAAGAAATATCCCAATCAGTCAGGCAGAGAGAGAGAGAGAAAGAGAGAGAGACAGAGACAGAGAGACAGAGACAGAGACAGAGACAGAGACAGAGAGAGACAGACAGACAGAGACAGAGAGAGAGAGACAGAGGGGTGGAAAGGGAGCAGGGAGAGAGAGGGGGGAGAAGAAGAGAGTGAGGGAGAGGGAGAGAGAGAGAGAGAGAGAGAGAGAGAGAGAGAGAGAGATATGTATGTATGTATGTATGTGTGTGTGTATGTATATATACAACATTTATCTCTATCTATCTATCAATCTATCTAGAGCTCTGGGCCTGAAGTCAGGAAAACCTGAGTTCAAATCTGGCTTCAGATACTTACTAGCTGTTTGACCCTAGAAAAGTCAGAACCTCTGTTTGCCTTAATCCACTGGAGAAGGAAATGACGAATCACTCCAGCATCTTTCCAAGAAAACTCTATGGAGAGTATGGTCCACAGAGTCACAAAGAATGCAACATAACTGAACAGCAATGACATATATGACATGTATCTATATGGTGGAAAAGAAGAGAGAGAACAAATGGGACCAGGGTATGTGAGGAGTAAAGGGGAACCCAGGACCATTCCTCTTTAACCATTAAAGTCTTACCTATAACTCTTTTGGGGGTTCCATTTTACTTACAGTTAGGGACCATGGATGTGCATGTGTCAGCATGAAATGTATCATATGTCCTTGGACTATAAAAATATTTAACTTTTTACTGATAGCTCTTATTCCTAGAGCACTTTTATGTATTCAGGTATCCCTTCCTTCCTCTCCCCTGCCCAAAGGGTTATTCCTTACAATAAAGAATGGAAGAGAAAGGGGGAAAATGGTTTGCAAAATTAATCAACACATTGAGTTTGACATCTTATTCAACATTCCACAACTAAATTCCCCCTGTGATGAATGAAAAAGTCTGATAGACATAGTTTCTGGGTAATCAATAATCAACTTATTAATTATGGCTAGCAATAATTAATTGATTGAGGCCAGTGGCTTTCTCTTTTAAACCAAAGATGCTCCCTGGAGAACATTCAATGCTTACAAAGCTTTTGGAAAAAGTAGTGTACCTGAGGGTGGAAATCACCCTTGGTTGTTGGTTAACAATCAACAAGGGGATAGACATATTAATGTGGAGGGAGGCAAAAAGTCTTCAGCTCCTCTTGCTGAGAATATGATCAGATCATGAGACTCAGCTGCCTCCAGCAATCTGGGTCAAAGAAGTCATCTCTATCCAGACTACTCTGGTTGATTTTCTCCTTCATAAGCTAGGTCACCCTAAATTCTAATGGAAGATTCCAAGAATAAGGGCTTATTTCCTAAGAACAAGAACTAGCCTAGATTGGATTCTGTTTGTAAGGTCTTCTAGTTGTGTAGGGTCTCACTCAAGGTGGAGAGCCATGTACCCAAAGGATTTTGGCAATCTCATCTATCAACATTGTCCTTTAGAGAATGTCTACAGGGATTTGTTTCTGAATGAGAAAATAGGGAAAATCTTGATTCTAATTCAATAATTATTTTTTAATATAAGAGAAAAATAATCATTTCTTTCACCTCCACCTCTGAAAAAGAAGAGAAAGAGGGGCATTCTCATTTCTTCTTCAGAGGCAAGCTTGGTCATTACAATTATACCATGTGACTGAAGAATAGTTGGGAGATTAATATTTTTTGTTAGTGTTATATTCCCAAGGTTGATAGTTTAGACAAAGATTTATGATATGATGGAATCTGTTAGTACATGAAAAAGTATAGACTGTACCTGGGTCTCTAGTGTAAGGCAAGATTTATGAAATCCAAGAACATTTGTTATTATTATAGAATCCAGCCTTGACATATACATTATTTAAAGAACCCTTGGAATAAATGTTTGTAGTGTGCTTATTAAATGCTCACCTTACCATAAAGGTGGAAAGTACAATGAGCCCAGGTACAAAACTAAGTCTTTCTAAGTAGGTCTTAGGGACTCTCTCCTGCAGTAAAATCAGCCTCTTGCACTGTGGTCGAGAAGTAGAGGTAAGTCTAGGTTCTTAAAGGCTATCCCAGTAGAGAACAAATAAGCTACAGAAGTTCCAGCCAGATTGGAAAGACTTTTAAGAGTGTGCCCAGAGATGGCCTATATGTTGGTCATCATGAGACTACCTAGCTAGGTGTGGAGTTCCTTACCATGAGTGGGCCACACCATGTGAGTGGGGAGCTGACACCATAGTAACTCATAATGGCTATTTATTAAGGCTGGTTCTCTTAAACAGGGGTCTGTTAACATGCTTTAATATTTTGGCAATTGTATTTGAGTACAGTTTGGTTTCCTTTGTCATCCTGAGTATTTTATTTTGTGCATTTTAAAATACTATTCTGAAGGTGTCCATATGCTTCATCTGATTGCCAAAGGGACAGAGAAGTTGGAAAGTACCTTGGTGGAGGAAATACACTCATGAAATCATCTACTACCTGTGGTTGTGGTTGTTAGTCGTTTCAGCCACGTCCAACTCTTTGTGACCCCATTTGGGGTTTTCTTGGCAAAGAGAATGGAGCAGTTTGCCATTTCTTTCTCCAGCTAATTTTACAGATGAGGAAATTGAAGCAGACAGTGTTAAGTGACTTGCCCAGGGTCACTCAGCTAATAAATGTCTGAGGTTGGATTTGACCTTTAAAATAAATCTTCCTGACTTCAGGCCCTACATTCTAGCATTATGGAACCACATAGCTGCCCCTTCATCTGTGGTACTGAAAAAGTAAAACCCTACTCACATTTCTTAATAGTGTAACCGTTTACACAGTGGATGATTCATCAGTACTTATTGTTGTGATAAGGGTGAGATTTCTGGAAAGGATCGGAATCTAGTGAAATTCCTTTTCCCTTCTTTTCTAAAGAAAACAGAAAATTCTCTTCCAGAGCTATGAACTCTAAAGTAGAACAGAAATAACAGATAATTCATTTTGGGAGCTCAGAATCCCACTATAATAAAATTATAGAATAGAATTATAACATCACAAATTCATCACAGAAGTAGCTTGACAAAATGAAAAGAGCTTAGGATTTGGAAACACAGGACCTAAGTTTGAATCTAAGCTCTGCTTCTACCTGTGTATTTTTGGGTAAATCGTTTAACTTCTCAGTATGCTCATCTATAAAATGAGAGGATTATACTGAATGACCTTTACAGAACCCCTTAACAGTCTCCTCTTGGTCTATTTAGCTCAACTATTCCATGAACACTGTAATCGTAATGGGAAGGGATTTTCATTCATTATAGGACATCTGCACCAATCTACTTTAATGAGGGCATCCTTTTTATAGTTGCTGTTTGTGGTATTCAGTCATTCCAGTCATATCTGACTCTCTATGACCCCATTTTGGATTTTCTTGTCCAAGATACTGGAGTGACTTGCCATTTCCTTCTCCAGATCATTTGACAGATGAGGAAACTGAGGCAAACAGGGTTAAGTGACTTGCCCAGGGTCACACAGCTAATCAGTATTAGAGGCTAGATTTGGATTTAGGATGATGACTCTTCCTGATTCCAAGCCCAGTGCTCTATCTGCCTAGCTGCCCCCTTTTATAATGGGAGCCTCAAATTCATGTTCCCTTACTTCTCAAATTATATATATACTTTTTCATTACAGCTTGTATCCACCAATGAGAAATATAGCTTCTTTAGATCAGATGGTTTTGTTTTGGTCTTTGTGCCCCCAGCTTCTAGTTCAGTGCCTGGCACATAGTAGAGAAGGCACTTAATCAACAGCTTTGCGATTAGAGGGCTGCTCTGTGGCACAATGGATTATGCTAGTCTTGGAGTCAGGAAGATTTGAGCTGAAATTCTGTCTCAGACACTTACTAGCTGTGTGACTCTGGATAAGTCACTTGTTCTCTTTCAGCCTCAGTTTCCTCATCTGTAAAATAGGAATAATAATGACAACATTTATGTCACAGAGTTGTTATGAAGATCAAATAAAATCACATGTAAGGCATTTTGCAAATCAGCGCCATATAAATGCTGATTGTTATTATTTCATAATTATTACTATATTATTACTGTTAATGAGTGATTTTCTGAGGTTCACATAGATAGCAAGTGTCAGAGGCTGGATTTGAACACAGTTCTTCCTTTCTCTGGGGCCAGGGCTCTATCCACTGCACCACCAGGCTGCCAAGGGAATACTACAAGGTTGCCATACCATCAAGAGATTTCCTGATAGTCTGAAAACAATAACTGGGATTTGTTTCTGTTTTTGAACCCATGTCCCTATAATTCTGTTTTTAAAATTAATTTTTTTATTTTATTCTGAACTTAAGAAATAAAACAAACATTTCTATAATATAGTAGAAATTTTTAAAAAGATGATCGCACATGAAACTGCAATTCTTTTATGTACAACTTGCTATTCCTTTTAAACATATGACAAAGTTACAAAGTAACTTTCTTTTTTCCCTTTTTTTCTCCCCCCCCCCCCACAGTAGAGATGGCTACCATTAGACACAAATATATATGTATGCGAAATCATTCTATACATACTTTATAACTGGGATTTGAAGAATGAGTCAGTGAATTCAGCCCAGTGATCCCAAATTAAGAGAATTAAAGGGAATTGTAATTATAGTTAGTAAGTTGCAGAGAGTATTTGAAGCAAAATTCTCTGATTATGAATCTAGTGGTCTTTGCATTATTTCCTCCTCTTTTTCTCATTCCATAATAAAAAGAAAATGGGAGGGATTTATTACTAAATATATTTCGTGACCTTATATCTTATATCTCTTAAGAAATCTTCCTCATGATTTCCAAAATAACCCTCCACAAATTAGATTTTTCTGACTTCCATATTAGTTCTAAACAATGTGTATGTAACGTAAACTAACATACCTCTACATTACACATGATATATGAAAGAATGGGATATTATTAAGACTAATTTAACATTCAGAAAGAAGTAGTGAATATTAAGAATTCAGAAAAACATGAGAAGATTTATAGTAATCGAGGCAGATGAAATAAGCAGAACCAAAATAAAAATATATAAAATGTATAGAACAACGTTAATGAAAAGCTCAAGACAATGAATCTGAACTCCAAGGAACTTTAAAATGAATGAAGGTGCTAGAAAAGAGACAATGAAATCAAACTTCCTCTTCATGGTAGGGGAAATGGATATCTACATCTCCAGTGCACACCTCTCTCCTGAATTCTAGCTCAGTACCCACAACTGCCTGCTTGACATCTCCATTTGAATGTCCTTTCAGCACAGCAAACTCGGTATGTATAAAAAAAGAGCTCATTACGTTTCTGATTAACCCCACCCTAACTCCTGACTGCCCTATATTTGTCAAAGCCAACACTATTCTTCCAGTCTCACAGATTCTCAAAGTAGGAGTTATTCTTGACTCTTCACTCCCACTTCTGAACCCTTTCCCAACATCCAAGCAGTAGCCAAATCTTGTCTGTTTTACCTCCTCAACATCTCTCACATCCACCTGCTTTTCTCCATTTATACTGTAAGTACTTTAGTCCAGGCCCTTCTTCACCTCTTGCTGAGACTATTGCAATAGGCTCTTAAATCTCTGTCTCTCTCTGACTCTCTGTCTCGGCCGGTCTCTCTCTTTGCCTATGTGTCTGTCCTCTGTCTCTCTGTCTAACTCTGTTTCTCTCTCTCTCCCTGTCTCTATATCTCTGTCTCTCTCTGTCTCTTTGTGTCTGCCTGCTTATCTGTCTGTCTTTCTCGGTCATCCATCTTTCACACAGATTTCAACTGATATTTTTAACCGATTTTCCTAAAGCACAGATGTGAACACATCACTCTTCTGCTTCAGAAGTTTCAGTGGTTCCTCATTTCCTTTCGGATCAAATACAGATTTCTTTGTTTGGTTTTTAAAGCTATTCACAGTCTGACTCCAGCCCATATTTCCACATACATACATACATACATGTGTCTTTGGGTTTTGCATCACTTTCATGCCCATCTTTTTTCCATTCCCCTACCTAATAAGCCACCCTTGAAACAAAGAAAAACAAAAAAGGCATAAGGGGATAAAAACCAGTTTGGCAAAAACAACATCTCAATCTGCTGCCCAAATGGGTATCTATTGTGTGGGCATGTGTGTGGGGGAGAGTATTCAGAAGTGAATGTGATGAATGTAAAGACAAATGTCACCAACAAAACATATCTATCTATATATCTGATCCATAGAATTTTAGAGCTAGAATTGACCTTAATTTTGTTCCACTATTCTCATTTAACAAATAAATTGAGGCCAAAGGAGGTTATTGTCAAAAATAACATGGAATAAGAGGTTGAGCCATGTGTAATCCCTAGTGCTGCTATCAGATAATTATCTTAAAGAAAACCTGAAGATTCTATAGAGGTAAAAGAAATTGTTGGGATGTGTGTGTGTGTGTGTGTGTGTGTGTGTGTGTGTTGTGTGTGAAATCCAGCCTTCCTGTTTGCAAATTCCTGTCAGTACAGGGTGGAAAGTTAATGTCTCCCTACACTGTCCCTTCAGTTAACATTCATGATTTAAAGTAATAAAGAAGGAAAAAATGCTGTCATTTCAGGGGAAAAAAAGAGATAACCAGGACTTCTCCCAGTGGCTTTGAAGTCTCCCAACCTAAAGCAATTCTGTTATGTCCTTCCCTCATAATTTTCCATTTTTCTCCCCATAGATTTCTCTTCTCATAGTACTATCTTCCTTAGGATCCCCCAACACATCTGATGCTTCATAAGTCACATCCTCGGATGTGTTGAAATGATAAGAATTCCCTAGCACAGGCTCTCCCTTGTTTACTTCTTTTCCTCTCCTCTCTTCCCTTTCTTTTCTCTAATCCTACCCGATCCGACTCTGCTGATTCCAAAATTTTAGGCAATTAATTTTTTGGCTCTAATGCTCAATCAACAGGTGTGGCATGATTGACGTGGCCCTGATACGCTCCATCTGTTTGCCGCTGATAATGGAATCCCGGGGGCTTCTGGGTAATGTCTTCACACACTTAAGAGGGAGCAGCCTAATCTATTTGCAGGAGGGAGGGGAAACAGCCCAGCAGCTAGCATTGTTATTCAGTAGGAACAATCCAGTGATGCTGGCAGCACTTTTACAGGCACAGTGGGGAGGCTTGCCAGGAGACAATTTCTCCCCACTGTGAGTGATGATTCACTAGTGCAAAGTTTTGTTCTTCTTTTGGGGGAGGGACAGGAGTGGAGAAAGGGAAAAGTGCTTCATATCGTGACAATTCTGAGACAGGAAGAGGTAGACTGTTGTCTGTGGACATGGGCATCTGTCTGTGAGAAAGGAGGATGCCTTTTCATTTTGCATGGACAAATGAGAAAATGAGCTAGCATGGAGGGGATGGCTAGACTAATCAGAATGCAATGGGGATGGAAATAAATAAAAACAGAAACAGGAGAGCTGCTGTCTGAGCAGCTGAAAGGAGCCTGCAGATTTGCCCTGAATGTAAATAACAGAACATGATTAAGGGGGCACCTTTTATCACTTCAAAGCACATACAGAAGGAGTTAGGCGCAGGCTAGGAAAAAAAAAAAAGCCTATTCCAATAAGAAAGGGAAGACAAATCCATTGGAATATTTTCCTTAAATTATTTCTGTTTAGCAAATGGCTGTGGAGATTGTGTATGTGTATTTGGAAGGGAGGCATCTGAAGCCTTAAAACACCAGGAGCTTTATAAAATGGCCTTCCTTGCTTATTATTATGTCCCTCCAGATGCACCACTTAGGGACAATTTAACCTCATCTGGACACACTCACCAGATTTTGTTGAAAGCAGTAGTGATGACTGAGGACTCTCTAGATTGAGGGTTTTTTTTTTTTTTGAGATAGCCCCTTGATTTACTCAGGCTAAAATATCTCTTTCCCTTCTCTCTTTTTCCCTCTACGGAATTCACAAAATAAAGGGCATCCTAAAATTCACCAACCCATTGTCTTGGCAGCAGTCAACCATTCTAAGATATCTAGGACCATTGCCCAATTTCCCCTGGGGGTCATCTGCTGGAAAAGCACATCTATATGTAGATTTTGAAATCCCTAAAGATTGCTTGAGGACAGTGGGGGATGAGGATGAGAACCCCTGCTAATAATGCTAATAATGACTGAAAATGGCTTGTTAACTCTTTATGACACTGTTTAGAACATATATTGATTTTTTTCAAAGCCCACATTTAAAAAAACAAAACAAAACAAAACAGTCTCAGTCCCAGTTAGCACCATCTACTGGAAAGAACCAGAAATACTTTGAAAAGCAGGGAATAAATTCATACTGTGAATCACAATATCTCAGTAGTAAGATTAAAAGAAAAAGAAATTCAGATAATAAACATAGGCATAGAGGAAACAAAATGATTACTTTTTGCAGCTACGATGTTTTACTTAAGAGAACCTTAGAGTGTCAACTAAATAATGAAAAGAAACAATTGTTTCAGTGAGGCACTAGAATATAAAATAAAACCACAAAAATCATCAATATTTGTTATATATAATATGTTATTGGTAATATATAATAATATATTGTAGTTGGTTAATATTATATATCATTGATTATGTAATATATATGATATATGATTGTTAACATTAAATATAATATCTATTTGATTAATACTATATTACATATAGTATAACATATAATATATGATTGGTAAATATTACATATTATATGTAATATTATAAATAATATATGGTTGGTTAATATTATATATTACTAAAAAAAGCCAACAGGATGAGAGAGAAAGAGGAATTCTACTCAAAGGGACTAGAGAATGGATAAAATATTTTGGGCTCTATCTATCCACACTCACCCAGTGATTAAATGAACACAGCTACAAAAACCCTTTAAAGAGAAGGCTATGTAATTGGAAAAATTTTAATTACTCATGGGTAAGTGTTCTGGGTTGCCCTGACTCAAGCCAATTCACTGGTGGTTAAGTTTTGATATCAAAGCAAAATGAGATACTCATAGGTCATTTGGCAATTAACAAAAAGAGATTTACTTAGGCAAAGCTAGAGAAGGACAGAGAATCAGCAACGAAGATACCTTGAATTGATTCAGCTGAGTGATGTTTCTTTGCCCAAGTTGCCCATCTTGACTCACCAGCCAAGTATCAGCTTGTACCTGAAGCTCTTCTTGGCTTCCATATCCTTAGGAGAGCAGGAAGTGATATGAATAACCTGAACCTTTTGTCCCTTGAGTCAACTAAGACTAATTCATGGTCTCGTTATCTTTTAAGGAAAAATTAGCCTAACTTATAATGGAGAGAGGGGTTAGGATGTTGTTCTAAGGCCTCACCAATAAAATACAAATGATAATACTATGCATTTTTAAAAATTTTATTTACCACCATACCAATTACTGAAGGATTACTTTCTAAAACTAAAAAATAATAATGAAATTTATCTAGAGGAATATAAAGTCGAGATTCTTAAGGGAAACTGTGAAAAACATTGGGAAGAAAATAATTTTAAAAAGAATAATGACATTTCTATAATGTTTAAGGTTTGCAAAGAGATTTAATTACTTATCACTTTATGAGGAAAGTAGTAACAGTATTGTTAATTATTTATAAATGAGGAAATTGAGGCCGAGAGATGTTTTGATTAAAGCAATGAAATCTAATTTATATTCACAAAACTATTGCCATATATCAATTATTTGGTATTCAAAAGGTTCATCTGTTGACATATTAATGATACCTTTTGTTTAAATAATGCTTTACAATTTTTCAAAATAACCTTAACATATATGATTTCATTTGGTCCTCACATGCATGTACATGTGAGATACGCAGGACATGCACTATTAACACCATTTGACAGAGGAAGAAAAGATGCAGAAAAGTAATTTGTTTAAGGTTAAATGAATGAAAGTCAAGACTAGAATTCAGTTTTCACTATCCTAAATCTAGCCCACACTCCTTGTGCTTATAAAGCTCTTGATTTGACCAGGGCACAAAAAAATAGTATGATTCACAAAACTCATCAATATTTACTGAGTACTCCAAAGTCATGGGTATCCACTACAATCACAGAGTCAGTTTATGGGTTATTATTCTGCCTGACAAAAATTCCAAAGATGAACAAGGGATAATAATAACTCACACTTATATAAGGCTTTTTTTTTATTTAATAAGATAAATGATCCTATTTACACATTGGATTCCATGGGATAAAACAGTTAGCAGGAAGTGCAAAAATTCAGAGGGATAAGGCAATAATTACACTATTTGGACAGAAAGGAAGGCGACAAACATGGCAACATCAATTCTGACATTTGGTAGACTTATGCTTTTACAATAATTTGCCAACTGTGTAAGTTACTTTGATAAGCACTGGGTATACAAAAATGAAGTGAAAAACAAGCCTTTCCTTCAAACCCTTCTTGTTTATTGGAGAATGAAAGTAAATGTTTAAAGTGAGCCTTTTTTGAACATCAGCAAATATGAGATCTGTAGCCTAGGTTCTGAGAGATGATAAAAGTTCTTCAGTTTCCTGGTAGCTGAAAGATCAGTTAAGCATTGCCTTAGAAGACATGTAAAACAGTGACCAGTGACAAACACTTTTCCTTCCATCCACACCTTCTTGTTTCAATGGTTCTTTTATTGACCTGGTTCTTTGGAATGTTTCTTCTCTTCTCTAAACAGAGTTCAGTGTTTTGTAGTGGATAGAGGGCTACATCTGGGGTCCGAGGACCTAGGTTCCAGATCTGGTTGCCCACTGACAATCAGTAAAACTTTTGGGAACTCACTTCACCTCTGGGACTTCACATTCTTCATCTATAAAATTAGAGGTTTGGACTAGATGGTCTCTAAGGTAGCAGCTAGTCCTAAAGCAACGATCCTGTAGTCCTGTGTCTCATTTTCCCAGGCCTTTCTATAGTGCTCTCCAAGAGAACAAGCTCTTCCTGAGCTAATCTTACTAATTTGTTAGAAGCTGATAATGGCTTAGAAAAGTAGTTTTTAAACTTTTTGGTCTCTGAACTTCTTTACATCCTTGAAAATAACCAAGGATGCCAAAGAGCATTTGTTTATGTGAGCTATATAAATAATAGAATTATAGATAATATAAGAGAATTAGATAACATAATATAATAGTAACAGAATTATTGTGGAGAATTTTAACTTCGTGGATCCCAAGAAGTAGTCTCCATGGAGCCCATGGGTGAGACTTTGAGAATTGTTGGCTTAGGACATTTCCCTTCCCTGGTAATATGTGTAGTTTACTAAGGGTCTCCTGGAATCACAACATTTTAGCCAAAAAAAATGAGAATTTTGTTGAGTTGAAGATTTAAGCACCCAGGCATGACACAGAGGCATAGGCATAACTGTAATTTTACAACATCATAGGGTTTCATAGTTGGAAGGGAACTCATAGTCCAACCCATATACAAAAGGAATCCCCATTGTTATAAATGTCAACAAGGGGTTCATTAGCCTCTGCTTAAAGACCTCCAAGGAGAGTACTTACTTAGCGTTGTGTATGCAATGCATGCTTAATAAGTATCTATGGAATAGAAGTGAACTCAAATCATGCCATGCAAGCTGGTAGCCAATGCCACCTATGTCTAGGACCAGCACAGGCTTGAATCTCACTTCACTTCGTATAAGTTCTTTTTCTTAAGGTCTCTAAGACTGTATCTATAAAAGATTACCTCATATGTCTGTACAAATTGTTATACCTCATTTGACAACTACCTGATAGCTGGGGCAAAACTGTAGCTTCTGATCCAATTCAATGGCACCTTGTAGAAACTGCCCCAGCAACTTCAGGGAAGTGTATTAAAAAATTATGAAAACCTACTAACTCTTTTAAGCCACTAGCGATCATATCTTTGCTGCCATTGGAAGTGACTAGAATTCTAATTCTAATTGACAGTATATTGAAATTGATAATTAATTGAAAAAATTTTAAGTAGAAAAAAATTTAGCAATGTGCCCATGAATCATAAAACCATAAGTATCTAGGGTGATAAAGTGAATTTAAAGCTTAAGACAGCGAAATTTTTTATTGCCCTGTTGCCTTTCTATTGACATGGGCTTATCATGGTGTGAGAATAAATGATAACAGATGCAAGGTCTAGTTATATGTATAGTACCAGAGAGCAAAAAGAAGGCTCTCGGCTTGTTGAGTAGATTCCCCCATGGCAGATTCATGAGAGGGCATTGACAACAGTCATTTAGGTTATAAAACCTGAGTCATTAGAGGAAGTACACACATTTATGAGATCATAGGTCCTTCCAAGCAAATAGTCAGTAGTTTGCAAGATTGAGTTGAACTCGTCACATGATTCAAAATTAGACATTTTCTTCCTATCCCCACTTACTGTGACTATAAGCTA
Organism: Phalanger gymnotis; assembly: GCA_028646595.1. Taxonomy (NCBI): domain Eukaryota; kingdom Metazoa; phylum Chordata; class Mammalia; order Diprotodontia; family Phalangeridae; genus Phalanger; species Phalanger gymnotis. The sequence goes on along the minus strand of CM053623.1, from coordinate 48,978,216 downwards.
GATTATATTGAGTTATTAAGACTGATTAGGCAGAATGCCAGGTGATGAATAATAGAATGGGCTATGTTCTGATGAAATGCAATTTTAACATAAAAAAACTTTAAAAATTTGTTTCAAACTTGTTGAATATCTTTTTAAAAATAGTCTGAATTCTATTTTATTCCTTGAGGCAGCGTAGTAGAGGGAACATAGTTGAGCATCATTGAATCTTTGTTAATAATTGGCAACTGCAGTAACTGAAGGTCACTAAACTTCAGTTATGATGGTGAAGTGAAGTAGATCCAGAAGGTTTAGAAGATTTGGGCCAATTTAGAATTAAACCCATGAAATCTCTCACAACCTGTCTGATTGAACAAATCTATGTTGTCAGTCTGTTTTGTTTTAATTTACCTCTTTCTCCTAAAATTGGAGTATGGAGAAGAAAAAAATATCTATTTTATGGAGAATACTAATGAATCAAAGTTTGAATGCACTTAATGAGCTCATGTATACTACTATGGTATTTAGTGTAGCAACAGAAGCAACAGAAGGAATTTTCCATTTCAAAAATGTATTCTGAATCAAGCTTTCTCTTATAGTGCAGGTTGCACATTTGCTCCATTTTGTCCCTCTTATCACCTAGATAAGTCTCTCCACTTGGTTCTCAGCTAAGGGTTGGAAAAATCAAATCATTGATTTCAAAATTTCCATGAGGTTTGCAAAGGGATATACATTGAGTTTCTTGGTAAATTTTCTGTAGCAAAGTGTCTAGCCATTTTGCTTTGCTGGTGACGTATTTCAGTAATTGTTTATTCCCTATTTGTGTCACATTTCCAGACTTTGGATTTCACACTCCCTTTTATTTCCTAATATCAGTGAAAGTGGAACCTTACTCAATACTGCACTCTAGTGTTTCCTCAGAACATCAGAATATGGATTCAGAAAGAGGAAAAAATCTTTATCAAAGAAAATAACAAAGCCAAAGTCAGGGTCTCTGAGCAAAGGATTGATCATTTGGTTATGTTTTTTATTCATACCTAAGAAATTCATTAAAAATGAAATCAATTATTGAATGAGTTTATTATCTTTTCCATGTGAGTATTTGTTCCATGACAATGTCCTTTTCTGGTCATACGTAGCCTTGATGTTATTTTTTTCTTTTTCTTTGTCTCTTCTCATTTTCATTTTCTCCCCTTTATTTTCCCTTCACCTTCCTTTGTTTGTGGGGGCTTTCTCTTGTGCAAGTCATCATAGGAAATATGGTACTTCCTGCTTTTCCTATTTTTATGTTGATCACTTGTTGGGAGATTGTGTTGAGGGGATTCCTGCTCAGGTATGCATCAGAACAGATGGCCTCTGAGTGCTCCATTCAGCTCAGAATTTCTACAGTTCCATGTCTGTTTCTTTTTAAATGAACCTATAACCTATCTTCAGTTTTGCTTCTCCTAAAATCTTGTTGCTCTATTATTCAGAAACACATATGAAATTTGTGGAAAAGACAGGAAAGTTTTGCATCCCCCAGGATCCCTGGTTGAAAGACAAGTATGCCCACTGAGATAACAAGAATTCCAAACTTTGAGGCTTATGTGCATAGGTTTATTGCATCAGGGAACTGAAGGAACAGAGCAGTAATATGGGGAAAATGGAGGTCACTGCTGGGTTTGTGACCATGTCAAAAGAAGGAATCTTCCCCCAAAATCCATAATTTAACTAATGCTTTTTCATCCAAGATACAATCTATTAATAGATATGCAAATACTGTAGAGAACTGTAAGAAGAGAATAACTACTTTCATTGACATTGTATTTTCAACAAATATCTCAAGGGAATCTATCCATTCTTTATGATCAGTACCTCACTTGCATCTGAGCTTGTTTTGAGTTGAATTCAAGGATCCATTAAGCAATGTACAAAGTGGCTAAAGATTGTTTTTATCTATAAATTGACCATTCTTCACATGTGGGTCATAATATGTAAATTGAGTGTATTACAGCAGACCTGTTATACACCATTGAGTATATTATAGTAGGCCTGTTATACACCATTGAGTGTATTATAGCAAGACTGTGCCCAAGGGTGCCTTAGTGGCCTAAAAAAATCAGGTTGGTACAGTGAAAGAACCCTGGATTTCAGTTCTTTCTTCAGTATTTCCTAGCTTTGTGACTCTGGGCAAACCCAGGTGCTAGTCCCAGCTCAGGTCCGTAACATGAGGAAAATCATTACACCCGATGATCTTCAATTTCCTCACTTACTAATTAAAGGGGTTGGGGACATATGGTCACTAGGGTTCCTTCTAGCTCTTAAGTTCTATGATTCTAAATTGTTTAACCTGATCTTCTTTTTCCTCATTTGTAAAATGAAGTACTTCACTGGTCACTGTGAGGAAGGAGCTTTGCAAACTTTAAATAACCATGCAAAAATGAGTGAATATGATTTTTCTCTAATCATCTCTTATTAAAAAGTGATTCTAATTGTAGCATATTCCAGAAGTTCTGATTTGCTTTATCTATATGCCTCCCGTTGATACAATTCAATCTCATAAGTACTTAGTAAGCACCTATTATGTGCAAAACTTTTCTAGGGACTAGGGAAACTTAAAAAAATGAAATAATACTTGCCTTCAAGGATAATACATTCTGTTGACACTAGGGAGTGTAACATATTAAAATATGTAAATGGGAGGTAATTTGAGAGGAGAGATTACTAACCATATTGTCTAGTGCATAGTAGGCCCTTAATAAATGTTTGCTGATTGACTGAATCAGGGAAAACTCCATGCTTCCTTGAAGAAAAGTCAGGAATCTAAAGTATAAGTCTGAGAAGTGAGTATGTGCCAGGTATTGGTTTTGACTTTTGCCAATACACAGAACCAGGAGGTGGTAAGTCTGGCTTGAATATGGAATTCCTGGAAGGGAGTAATATAAACAAGGATGGAAAGGTAGGCCAGACTATAAAGGACTGGAGTTTGGATTTCATGCTCTAGGAAAGGTTTTTTAAGCATGTAAGCATCATGGTGACACCTGTTCTTTATGCAGATAATGTCATCTGCATGGAAGATGGAGGGAGAGAAGAGAGATGCAGGCTGGGATATGAATTATCAAGTGCCACAACAGTTGAGGAGAAAGATAAAGGCCTAAGTGAGGCTGAAGTGGAGAGAAGAGGATGGATGTGAGAAATATTGTGAAGAATTTAGCAGATGAATGGATGGTAGGGGATGAAGGAGAGAGAAGAGTCGAGGATGCCTCTGAGGTGCTGAAGATGGTTGACTGGGAGGATGATCATGTCCTCATAAGAAGCAAGGAAGTTTGGAGGAGTTGCAAGTTTTGAGGTAAGGAGATAACGAGCCTGGTCTGGCCCTGTTGAATTTGGATGCCTGTGGGACCTTCATCCATTAAATAAGCTTTATTAACTGCATAGACATTGGGGATACAAAGTCAAAAATGAAACAATCCTTGTCAAGGAGCTTATATGATACTGGGAATAGGGGAATAGCTTACATGCAAAGAAGTCACTACATGTTGTATACCAAGGAAACAGAAAGTGATTTGTAGGGGTAGCATTTAGGAGGGGTTAGGATCTGGTGCATCACAAATCTCACTTGTATCAAGCAACAGAAAACACCCTTCAGTCAATTTTTGAATCCAGGAAACTGACTGACCCCCTTAGACAGAGAACCTAAGTATACCTTGAGGATGCTGCTAGAGAGCTCAATTAGGACTAAGCTGCAGGTGGGATAGAGTAGGAAAAGGAAACTGGTCATTAGGTTCCTATTTTAACTAATTCTTTCTGACTAGTTGTAGAACTCTGTTCTTTCTAATGAATGTGGCCTATAAATTCAATACCCTATTGATAAGCTCAAGTTACCCACCCTAGTTATGGCTCTGGCTGCCACATCCTATCAGACCAAATGTTCTTATTTTTTCTTCTAATAAACCTCTTCAGCAGGTTTATTTATATAATTATTCCTATTTTCATTTATTTATATATATATATTATTTATATAAACTTCAGGTGAAGCTTCTAGTCACCTCAGAATAATATTACTAAATGCAAAAAATAAAACACATAAGATTATTAAGGAAGCTAATTTTATCAAAATACAATTATTAAGCTATTTTTAAAACAATGAAAACAATTAAAAATAACACTGTAAAGACAAGTAACTTTAAAAGCTGTAAGAACTCTGATCAAAACAATAATCCTCCATGATTCCAGAGGTCCAATGATTAAGCATGCTATCCACCTCTTGACAGAGAGGTGATGGATTCAGGGTACAGAATGAGATCTATTTTTTTAATGTGACCAACAAAGGAATTTGTTCTGCTTGACTATAGATATTTTTTTTACAAGGACCTCTTCTTTCTTTTGGGGGGCATTGCATTAGGAGAAAAAAATAGATTTCTGTTAAATAAAAATTAAAACACTAAAAGTTCATATGGACTCCAAGTTAAGAATCTTTGTAACTAGAGTATAAGTTTCTTGTGGTCAGGGCCACGTCATTCTTCATTTTTGTATACCTGTGGCTTAACTCAGTACCCTGCATATAAGTAGATGCTTAATAAATATTTATTGAGTTGCCTCGTTTGAATTAATGAGAAAAATAATTAGTCACAAGCTTAAAGATTTCACTGGATGTGGCTCAGTGCTGGGTGAGGAGAATTCCACTGCTTTGTTTCAAGTAGAAAGGTCTGCTTTCTATACTTAGATATGTGCCTGGCACGTAGTAAATGCTGTATAAATGGTAGTTGTTGCTGTTTTAACCCTTCCTTGGCATGTCACCACTGAACATTTTGAATGTACTGGGAAATGAGGTTTGAAGAGCAGAGGTTTTCATTTTCCCCCCATCGTTTGCCTTTCCTGTGACTGATTATATCCGTTTTTATCGACTTTCAGTTAACTGCATCAACCTGTTCTGAATATCAGAAAAGAACAAACCTACAAAGGTTCCATTCAGTTGAGAAAATCAGTCAAAATGATCTAAGGCTTTCCCTTTGCCTGGAAAACTAGGATGGAAACTCAGCAACAACAGGTCACTTGTGAATTAGGCCACAGCTTCCAACTTCTTTAGGGATTTCAAAACCCTGAGATTTCTCTTTTGGTCAGTGAGCATTGCCTTAACATTTCTCCCTGACACTTAGGGTAAGGGCAAGTTTCTGCTTTCCTTCCTCTCTCTCCTTTCCTCGTTTCTCCAGGGTTAATTCTGGGAAAAGACAGAACCTGCTGAGTTCTGGCTTGTTTGTGAGAGTCTGCTTAGTCCTTTTTAATCACCCTGGAAAGTGAATCAGGAAAAAGCTAATAACACAAAGCAGGTGCTCAGCTCTTACAATATTAGTCACAGGTAAGCTTATTTGCCTAGGAAGAAGGAGCAGAAACAATTCCTTGAAAAAAGAGCTAATACGAGTTAATAGGGTTGAGAAGAAATGAAAGATGCCCCAAATTTTCTTTTTTTTTTAATTAAGATTTTTATTTTTAGTTTACAACACTCAGTTCCTCATGATTTTGAGTCCCAGATTTTCTTCCTCCCCCTCTCCCCCCTACTCCCCCAGACAGCATGGAATCTTCTACATATAACTTTGCATTAAACTTATTTACACAATAGTCAAGTCAAAGATGAATTATGACAAATGGAATGGATCATGAGAAAGAAGAAACAAAACCAAAAAAAATACCAAAAGAAAAAAAAGGAGAGCAAACAGTTTGCCTCAATCTGCATTCAGACTCCACAGTTCTTTCTCTGGGTGCAGATAGCTCTCTCCATCATGAGTCCTTTGGAGCTGTCTTTGAACCTTGTATTGCTGAGAAGAGCCAAGTCTATCAGGGTTAGTCATCACAGAATCCATCTATCCGTGGTTGTGTATAATGGTCTCCTGGTTCTGCTCCGCTCACTCAGCATTATATCATGTAGGTTTTTCGGGTTTTATGAAGTCCGTATCTTCCCCACTTCTTACAGCACAATAGTATTCCGTTACATTCATATACCACAACTTGTTCAGCCATTCCCCAGTCGATGCGAATCACCTCGATTTCCAATTCTTTGCTACTACAAAAAGAGCCGCTATAAATATTTTTGTACATATGAGTCTTTTCCCTCTTGTGTGATCTCTTTGGGAGACAACCCTAGAAGTGGTATTGCTGCGTCAAAGGGCATGAACATTTTTATAGCCCTTTGGGCATAGTTCCAAATTGCTCTCCAGAATGGCTGGATCAGTTCACAACTCCACCAGCAATGTAAGAGTGTTCCAATTTTCCCACATCCTCTGCAGCATTTATCATTTTCCTGTTTTGTCATTTTAGACAATCTGACAGCAGAGATGTGGTACCTAAAAGTTGTTTTGATTTCCATTTCTCTAATCAGTAGTGATTTAGAGCATTTTTTCATATGCCCATAGATATCTTTAATTTCTTTCTCTGAAAACTGCCTGTTCGTATCCTTTGACCATTTCCCAATTAGGGAATGACCTGTATTCCTATGAATTTGGCTCAGTTCCCTGTATATTTTAGAGATGAGGCTTTTATCAGAGACACTAGTTTGTTAAAGGGTTACTCTCCAAACTTCTTCTATGAGTTGCTTATTTAGGTTGGGGGAAACCATTTTGTTATTAAAAAATGTTACAGGTGGCAGCTAGGTGGCACAGTGAGTAGAGCGCCGGCCCTGGACTCAGGAGGACCTCAGTTCAAATGTGGCCTCAGACACTTGACACATGTACTAGCTGTGTGACCTTGGGCAAGTCACTTAACCCCAATTGCCCTGTCAAAAAACCAAAAAAGTAAAAAATAAATAAAAAAAATATTACAAATGTTGGTTTCTTGACCTCATCCACAAAAGCTTACTTTACTCAGGTTGTGGTTGTATTGCTGAGGTCTGTGTCTGGGGAAGAAGATGGAGACCTAAAAATGCCAGACTTTTGCAGTATGTCTACAGCTGGTGTGTGTGTGTGTGTGTGGTGTTGTTGCCATTTCTATGTATGGGTCACTTAGTAATAACTGACACTTCTATGTGTTTACATATATTTTTCTCACAATGACCTTGCATGGTGGATGCTATGATTAACCCTGTTTCCAAAGTACAAAGCTGATACTCAGAGAGACTAAAGTAACTTGACCAAGACCATATACCTAGTAAAAGTCTGAGGCTAGTTTGAACCGTTGTCTTTCTGACTTCAATTCCAGTTTATCACTATACCGCCCTTGTGATGTTTTTTTTTTTAAGATGGGATCTGGTACCTTATAAATAATAATCAGAATTATCACCTGTTTTCTGTCCCCTTTCCAACCCACAACTTCCACTGTCCTAAGCCAACAATTCTCAAAGTCTCACCCATGGGCTCCATGGAGACCACTTCTTGGGATCCACGAAGTTAAAATTCTCCATAATAATTCTGTTACTATTATATTATGTTATCTAATTCTCTTATATTATCTGTAATTCTATTATTTATGTAGCTCACATAAACAAATGCTCTTTGGCATCCTTGGTTATTTTCAAGAATGTAAACAAGTCCTGAGACCAAAAAGTTTAAAAACTACTTTTCTAGGCACATTGGCAACCTCTTCACTGAGCAGTGAAATAAAGATTTAAAAAGATTAAAAATACTTGGTTACTTAGCAGTTAACAAGGAATGGTCCATATTTAATCACAGCTCTCAACTCAGGCTTTATAATTTAAACTTCACTAATTGTCTTCTCAATTTTTAGTAAGCTCTTCTTCCCAACTATCTTTGAACTAAAAATCTAACTTATCTTTGTAATTATGTATTCAGCTTTGCTACAGATCTCTAATTGGGTGTGAGTCATTCAGCTGGTAAATCAAACAGTGTGTCAGGGAACAAATTAGTTTCCCCACCTAAGTCACCCATAATAATAATGAGTTGTACAACTTCTCTTCAACTTCTAAAGGGTAATTTTCCATCTTCTTTGACACCTTTATTTTCATAAGGATAATTGGGGCGCAAAAGTATACATCACTTAGGATGGCTGTTACTATGGAAGGTTGTGGTGGACCCCTAATGCTGTTATTGGAAACAGCAACTGAAATTGCTGTAATTGAATGAATAATTCAGGTGGCTCTCCCAATGTCATGAAGTGTGTGTGACTCCACTACCAAAGCCTCTACCAGAGGAACAAATTATATTTATCCCTAAGCTTCAGCATCCTGGAAATGGCAATTTATATTAAAATACCATTCAATTCTTGAATTTGGGATATGGGCCAGCATGTATTTTCTACCTAATCCTGTGCCTTCAGTTAGTAGAATGCATAGTTTATCTTGCTAGAAAGACAAAAGTCAATAAGAAAATACCTCCCAAGTTTTTGCTTTTGATCCATTTTTAGAGAACCTTAACTAGCTCCTATTTCTTTAGCAAGGTTGACTCTCCTTTTATTGAAATAAAGTTATCTCACTCTCATATCTTCTTGAAAGATCTTATTGATGACATTTGCAAAATATGGATCAAAGTTAGACTTCAACTTGCTTTTCAGACCCACAGAGGAGATCCCAAATCAGAGTCTAGGCAAGCAAAGGTCATTCACCAAGTTAAGGAGTAAATAAGCCAAAGGGTCAGCAGAAATTGAAAGAAGGCAGGAGTCAAAAGGCAGTGACGAGCCTAAAGTCACCCACTGGCCTATAGCTGTGATGTGGAGCTGGCAGATAAAGATCAAGGGTCAGGCTGGGTACCAAAGGAAAGAGAGTTCAGAGCAGGACACAATAAAATTGCAGTAAGGTAGTTTTTCCTAACTTTTTGTGAGCATAAGGATCCTCTTTAAAACATAAAAAGTCACAGATCCACATATAATTGGAATTATACCATTAGTTATCTGTACCACAGATAACCATTAATTATCTGTGAAAGTACATTATGTCGTACAATACTATGAATCTTGTAGCACTTGTAGAAAATATTTTACTTTCTCATAGGATCTCAGATCAAGCTTTGGAAGGACCTTTGGAGGGCTAAGCTCTACAAATTGACTTTCAAGGATGCCGAGGCTCAGATATAAGTGCAGACCATATAGTCCATCTCTCTTGTTTTAGAAATAAGGAAACTGTGACATATAAAAAGTTCGAGAAATATAGTTTCTAGTTAATCATTTTATTAATCATGCTTGCAATAATTAATAAAAAGGGTCAGTAACACCCTTGAGTGCCAGAGCCCTCATGGAACCTACTCAAAGCTTATATGCCCTTGGAAGAGTGGGTATTCCTTAGGGTGGCAATGAATTCTGATTGGTTAACAATTAATGAGAACGAATATTATAAGAGGTGGACCTATTCTAATGAGGGGCCAAAGAGATTTATCCATACCCATATCACCCCTTCTGGGGTAATCTAGACAAAAGGCTCTACCTACCCCTCACCCAAACCTGCCAGAGTGGAACACAATGGCCCAGAATTCACCTTAGATTAAATTCTTTGTAAGGTTCTCTATTTGGATGAAGTCTCCCACCCAGAATTGAAAGGCATGTACCCTGGGGATTTGGATAATCTTATCCATCAACAATGCCCTTCAGAGACTGAAGGATCTACAGGCTTCAGAAAAAAAAAAAACTCTTGGTCTTAATTCTATAATTGATTATTAATATAAGAGAATAATCATGTCCCTCAAAATGGAGGTGCAGGTAGATCAAATGACTTGCATGAAGTTACATACGTAGTGAGGCTTACAGTCAGGATTTGAACTGTGTTCTCTAATTTCAGAGTCAGTGCTTTTTCATTTGTACTAAACTGCCTTTACATTGATCTAGCCAGGGCTTGTCCTTCTGACTAAATGGAACAATGGCTAGAGTGTCAGACTTGGAGTTCAAATCCTGCTTCAGACACTTACTAGCTATGTGAACCTGGTCAAGTCACTTAACTTCTCTGTGTCTCAGTTTTTCTCATCTGGAAAATGGGAATAATAAGATGATTTACATCAGAGTGTTTTTGTGAGGACCAAATGAGACGAGATATAAGATAAGTGTTTTGTAAACCTACTATGTGAATGCATGATGATGATGATGATGGTGATGATGATGATGACAGCATCTCCAATTGCTTAAAAATGCTTATACAGGATATCTCCAAAGTCTTTTTTTTTTGCATTCAGACTCTATCAATTCTTTTTTT
>CM053623.1:48941446-48967635 GCA_028646595.1 Phalanger gymnotis | reverse complement strand
GACTTCTTAGGGAGGGTGGATGGGAAGGGAAGAGGGGAGAGAAGTTGGAACTCAAGGTTTTAAAAAAACATGTTCAAAAGTAAAAAAGTTTTTTTTCATGCAACTAGAAAATAAGATGCACAGGAAATGGGGCATAGAGATTTATCTTGCCCTACAAGAAAGGAAGGGAAAGGGAGATGGGAGGGGAATGGGGTGACGGAGGGGAGGGCAGACTGGGGAACAGGGCAACCAGAGTGTACGCCATCGTGGAGTGGGGGGGGTGGAAATGGGGAGAAAATTTGTAATTCAAACGCCTGTGAAAATCAATGCTGAAAACTAAACATATTAAAAATAAATTAAAAACATTTAAAAAAAGTACAGTTAAGAAGAACAAATCAACACTTTGACCATGTCTAAAAATGTAGGTATAATTTTGCACTGAAGTCCACAACCTCTTTGCCACAGGCAAGAGGAGTGTTTCACAATTAGTATCTTGAAGTTATGAATATTCAATGCACTTATCACAGTTCTGAAATTTTTCAGTATTGTTTTATTTTATATTAATGTAGTCATGTAAATTGTTCTCCTTGTTCTACTTACTTCACACTTCTATCAGCTAATGTGTTTTCCTAAGTTTTCTTTTAATTCCTCAAATTCATCATTTCTTAAAATGTAATTATGTTTGTCATATTCATATATCAATTTATGGAAGCATTCCCCAATCCCTGGGTATTTACTTTCCTTCTAATTCTTTGATGCTACAAAAGTGCTGGTAAAAAGATTTTAGATAGATATAGATATTGGTAAATATCAATATCTGTAACTACATATCTATATCTATCTATCTATACCTATATCCATAAATATTTGACCTTTCTCTTTGTCTTCAACTTCATTAGCATACATGCATATTAGTACCATCATTGGGTCAAAAGATCACAGTTCATTTTTTCACACAGCCACCAAATGATCTTTCAACAACACAGATTTGGCTATGACTTTTCTTTGTTCAAATACCTCAAGTAGCTCCCTATTGCCAATAGGTTAAAATACAAACTCCTTGGTCTAATGTTTAAGACCCTTGCTTTAGTCTACCTTTTCAGTTTCTTTTACATTGTTAAAAAGATTTAATAAGGTATTTAATAAAATAAAACAAAATGTTTAATATACTCTACATTCTAGCCAGACTGGCATACCAGATATTCTTTAAATTTATTGTTCCATCTTTCATCAAGATACGTTTTCATGAGCTATTTCCCACACCTGGAATTTACTCCGTAGTTGCCACTGTATCTTATAATACTTAACTTATTTAAGGTGCAGCTCTAGTTCCAACTCCTCCCAGAATCTTTCCCTTATCTCTTCAGTTGTTAGCAATCTTTATCTGCTCAAATTACCTTGTATTTACTTATCTGTATATACAGTGTGAGAATCAGAATGACATAGCAGATTCAGGGCTGGCCTTGGAATCATAATCAACTGGGTTCTGGCTGTGCATCTTCCATATGAGACCTAGGTCCCCAACACATAAGGGCAACATGATGATGGCCAAGTCACTTAACTTTGCAGTACCCCAGGGAGTTCTGTAACAATACAGGTTGTGTAAATGTTAGTGGGTACTTTCCCTTCCTAGTGACCATGGCAAGATTTAAGATTAGCTTACTTCTGGTCATGAATAACAGAGGGAGATTATGGAGATGATGAAGAATTCCCTAATTAACTCAATAGAAATAGAAAAGGAATTCCTGATACTTTCAACTCTTATTTCCTTTTCTGTCTTTGAAGCATCAGGACTATCTCAAATTATGTCTGGAGAGTCAGGTGGAAAAATGATGGCTGCCTTATCTCTATACCTGTTCCATGTGGCTGTGAGCAGATGGTCTGCTCAGGCCATCTAGGATGGGGCTGCCTCTCTTTGTTCTTTTTATTCCTCATGAAGGTGATATTGCAAGTTGTGAAAAGTCTGAAAATCTATAGCTGCTGCAGCAGTACACCTCCACCCCCAATTCCCAGAGGACAGTGGCATTGCCAAATAAGCAATGTCTGATGGTAACAGAAGTATCTACAGGAAAATAATCAGTAGAAACAAATACTGGCTCCTTTTGCCCACTTTGTTGGCAAGTTCTCACCAGCAGAGCATTTAGAGAGTGCAAGGGGAAAGTTTAATTGTAAACATTGAATTGTTGCAATATTTTATTATCAACTTGGTTTTTACAGAGGATTTCTTAACAGTAATCAATGGTTGTTGCCATAATAATATATTGTCTGAATTTCTACCTCGAATAATAGACTTCATGTGCCAGATTTGGTATCCTTGAACCTGGGCAAGTTTTAAAAGAAACACGGTTTACTTGAACAAAACTGATCAGTTTTAAATAATCGTTAGTGCCCTTAAAAAGAAATGGGTTTGTGGATGTGAAACAAAAATGGTATTAAATTTAAGTCTACTTAATTTTTCAAGTCATGTTCATTTTATATACTTGTATGTATCAATAAACATCTTGATACTTGAAAAAAATTAGCAGTCTTAGAATCTATATTATGTCCCCATAAGGCTGAATATTAGCCTCCAAACTGATTATACTTGTAATTATAAGTTGTTACTGAACCTTGTTTAAATTGTTTCGTGGATGTGTACTGTGACTCTTTTATTTTTCTGGATAGGAATAATCATCCTGTTCCATATAGGATTCACATAATTCATTGGGTATTCCTTTACTTTCCCCTTTAGGGAGATCCAGGTATAAACCCTATTTTTTCCTGTAAATATCAGTGAACCAAGTAACTGAGAATGGGGAACTAATTTTTGACCTGGCTTTTCCAGAACTGAAAATGAACAAGCCAGAATATCTGGACACAGAGAAGGAGCGATGTAGTTTACCAACTCTGTGCTAACACAGAGGTGCATCTAAACTAATGCATATGAAGAAAGAAGCTGTCTGCAACCAGAGAAAAAACTGATAAATAGAATTATGTATCGAATGATTTCATACAGATAGTACACATATATGTATATATGTATATATACATGTCCATACACACATGATATGTATATATACACATACATATATATGCATACACATGCATATATACACATGTGTATATATGTATGTATATATATGTATATATACCTATTTGTGTCTAATGGTGGCCATCTCTAGGTGATAGGGAAGAAGAAAAAGAGAAATTTTCAAGATAACTGTTGTATATTTGAAAGGAACAGTAAGTTTTACATAGTAGATTTGCAGTTTCATGTGCAATCATTTTTTAAAATTATACTACATTATGGAAATGCTTGTTTTATTCCCTAATTAAAATAAAATAAAATAAAAAATTAAATTAAAATAAAATAAATTTTAAAAATTAAAAAAAAAACTAGCAGTTTCCATTGGGCATTTGGAAAAGGAGTTCTCTACATTGTTGAAATCATAGTTATGGATCAAAAACAAAGCAAATCAAAACAAAGCCCTAAAGTCAAACCATGTTGTAACCTATATCTCCCAGTATAAAGGAGACTCAGTAAGAACAGTAACTACTTTGTTTTTGTCTTGGTACTCTTAAGACAAAGTAGATTCTTAATAAGTGTTTGGTGAAATAAATTGGCCAGACTAGTGCCATAAGTGATTTAGATTGCCACTGGATAAAATAGGACCCAAGTGAGCCTCTACGGAATGGGAAGGATGACTCTGTATTGGTAGGATTTCCTTGACTTGTGAGCATCTCTATCTCTTACCCCAAGGAAAAAGAGCTTATGTATCCCTTCTCCAGGTTCTTGGTGTCTTGTGACTAAGCTTAGAATCATGGGATCAAAGCTGAATGATAAGGGGTAAGTGTATGGCAAAGGGCTGAGTGTGTGATGAGAAGGCTATTGGTTGAATTTCTAATATGGTGTTTATTCTGAGATTCTGCCTTATCACCCTAAGGTTATGTTTCGAGAACCTAGAAATAACAATTTCAAGTTAAATTGCTTACCTGATGGAACTGATTCAGAATGGGATGATTGTATTTGGGAGTTGGTCAGGGCTGCACATAGGCAAAGGAGAAAATCATCCATTTTTAGAGAATCTGCCTTATGGTATGGCTTTTTCATATCATTTAAAATGACTTTGAGTTGCACTTTTCTGTAGTAGTAAAGAACTGGAAAAATACAGATGACCACATTTGGGGAACAGCTCAAGAAATCGTGGTCTATGAATGTAAGGGAATATTTCTATGATTATACATATATATATGTATATATACATATATGTATATATGGATGAATATGAGTAGAGATAAAGAAGGGAAGACTTATATGAACTGAAGCAAAATTAAAGTAAGACAAAACCTCAAACAAACTAAAAACCCCAAAATACACAATGACTACGACAATGTAAACAAAAAGAACAAAACAAATTTGAAACTGAACACTGCCTAATTCTAATGACTAAGCTCGGACCTGAAGAGAAGATGTGAGAATAAACCTCCTTTCCCTCTTCGCACAAATTGGGAACAGTGTGTCTGGAACACTGAATACCCTGTTAGACTTGGTTGACATATTGGTTAATTTTGATGAATTACCCTTTTGTCTCTCTCTTTTAAAAAACAATATTTGTTATAAAGGATGGCTCTTTGGGTAGAGGAATGGATAGGAAGCTTTAAAATGGCTGCTTGTGCTGGAGGAATGAAAATTAGAAATTAGGAGCTCTGAGAGCAGGTAGAGAGATCTGAACCTAAGAAAAAATGTTCAGTGAGTGAAGTCTGCATTGAGGACCCTCTTTTCTCCTTTCAGCACCTATCTCCCCTTTCATTGTTCACACCCTTTTCCCAGTTTATCATTAACTTGCTCAGGGTTCCAAACTAGACTCTTAGTATACTATCTTCCCCAGTCGGTCCTGCTCAACTACTGTGAAATAGTTATTCCTACCCTTTTTACCCATACGAAAACTGACGTATGCCACATCCCATTTCCATGGCACTTTGCTAGGTGACTGTCAAGTAAAACAGAGAAACTGTTTGTTTAGTTATTTTTCAGTGATGTCTAATTTCATGACCCCTTTGGGGGTTTTCTTGGCAAAGATACTGGAGTGGTTTTTCATTTTCTTCTCCAGCTCATTTTACAGATGAGGAAACTGAGGCAAAAACAGGGTTAAGTGATTTGTCCCGGGTCACATAAGCTAGTAAGTGTCTGAGGCAATTTATATTATAATGTTAATGGCTAACAAAGACAATGCATCACTTTACCCAGATAGCATTTTTTTATAAGAACCCACAATACCTTGATTCAAAAGATTGACTTCAGTGGTGGGAACTGTAGGCACTGAGATAGTATCAACAAAAGACAGATATTCTTTTTATTTTGGAATTGGGAGGTGGGGTGGGTAATAGCGCACATGTACACTTGCTCATACATAAAACTAGTATTTGGGGAGAGGAATTGCCTTCATAAGGACCGCGATTGGGCAGAAGAGCAGGGCTGAGAAAGCCCTAGGCTGAGTTCACAGAGAATGGGAGCATTAGGGCTCAGATAGACATCCTTCCTTTCACTCACAAATTCATAATGATAGTGGGAGCTTGAGGGAGTGGAGATGATGAACCTGGGGGGAGCCAATCTGCTTGGCACTGCCAGAAAAGTCTTGGATGTCACCTACTTCAGTAAATCATTTTGCACTTATGTTTAGAGCTTGAGCCTTGCCACAGAGATGCATCTGAAATACACTGAGGCTGAAACAATTATGAACAGACCTACTGAAGGAAGGATCAGAGAGACCTAACAGGAGGCAATTTCCATCTGGCTCATAAGGAAGCCAATTTTATTCAGGCTCAGTGGGTCCACAGAGAGGGCTGGAAAGACGACAGTACTGATGCATTTGCCACTGACGTCAGACATAGCCAGGAGGCAGAGAGCGAGAAGCAGCAAGCCTGGAATTGAGGGAAAATACAATTTGAGTGTCCTATCATGGAAAATAAGCTAGCTAGAAAGGAAGACGACCTTTGGGACCTAGAACTGAGAAAAGTTTCCATACTATTACTGGGCTAAAATACTCTCAGGTTGGGGAAACCTACCACTACCATTTAATGATACTATTAACCACATATGACATGAAATGTATCTGTATTTTAATCTTAGAAAGAGAATGAATAGGGCAGCTAGATAGCACAGGGGATAGAGCACCGACCTTGGAGTCAGAAGGAACTGAGTTCAGATGTGGCCTCAGACCTGGATTAGCTGTGTGACCCTAGGAGAGTCACTTACCTTCAATTGCCAGAAGGAGGGGAAAAAAAACTAAGAAAGAGAACAAATAGTGCTCAGGTATAGAGGCCAGCACTGTGGTGTTGGAGCATGAGAGATGGTGTGGTGTGGAAAAGGCAGTGAATTTGGAGGTGGAAGCCAAAGTTTTTAATCCTCCCTGTGCTTATGTAATTTGACTTTGGGCTAGTGCCTCATTGCACCTCTGTTTTCAGGGTCTTCAATGAGTAACTTCTAAGCTCCTTTTCAACTCAAAGGCCTCTGATTATCTGCAATTTATACTGTGAAATGAAAACTGGGATCTTTCCTTTCCTCAAGTAAATACCTTGATTCTCTTGTGAATGACCACCACCCACTTCAGCCAAATCAACTGGTAAACAAAGGCACCTAAAGGAATTCTGTGACCAATGACAGACACCTTCAGCAGTGCTCAGTGTCACTGAGCTCACCTATCCCCAGATGGCAGCTCTGTGGTTCAGAGGAAGACTGGTACACAGGTGCTGAACAGATTTCATTAATTTTAATAGTTTTTGCCTAGAAGTTGACCATTCATGAGCCTATGCTCCTTTAAATACAAGACCAATCCCGCCGTTGTTGACTTTGTCAGCTTCTGGATACTTTAACTAATTATCAATCTGACCGTAGTTTACCGTCTAAATTCCAAAAACCAAATTATCTTAACCACGTAAATTCAGCAAATATTTACTTAGTCCCACTCTTTGCCAAGCATTCTGCCAGGTGCTGGGAAGGGTAAAAAGCTGAATAAAACACAATGCCTGCCCTCAAGGAATATAAAATCTGGTGTTAGAGGTCAAGGCCAAGAAAATAACTCGGTCCCTTTTGAATTTACATTGTTTATACATTGTATTTATTTATTTACTTATGTACAGGTTTCATCTCAATCAGATGTAAGCTCCTTATGGGTAGGAACAGGAACTCCTTCATTTTTAGAGTCTGTATCTTCAGGCAAGTGTCATTACAAGATAGTATTATTTTGGAGAAAGCCATGAGATTTCATCAATGTAGGGCATTCCTGGTGATGGGAATGCCTCCAGCAACGCAGATCAAAACTCTTGAAACTCTGAGTTTTAGAGAGTTGCCTAGGGCATTGAGAAGTTAAGCAATCTGGACAAGGTCACAAAGTATGCATTAGAGGGGAATTTGAACCCAAGTCTTCCCAACTCAGAGACTGGTTCTCAATGTCTCTAATGTCTTCCACATAGTAAGCATTTAATGAGCATTTGTTGAATTAAATTGAAATGAATTCTCTCTATACAGAGTTTGGGGCTTGATTCAGAATACTATAGGTAATTGTTAAAAATTTTCAGCAGTAACATGATGGGGTAAGAGGTATACAGAGGAGTAGAGATTAATCTAGCAGTATTCTTTAGGACAGTTTGGATGGAAGAGAGACTTGAGGTAGGAAGAGTAGCTAAAAGATTGTTGCAAATAATTTATATCAAAGGTACAGAGGACTCAAACAGAGAGAAGGGAAAGACAGGGAGAGGAGCCAAGAGATATCGAAGTGATAAATTCATTGGACTTTTGTGATCGATTGGATGTACATTTCAAGAAAGAAGATAAATCAAAAATAAATATGAGGTTGCAAGAATAGTGTTATGGGTAACCGAAATGCGGAAGTCAAAAGAATCGATGGGACGTAGGGAAGAATGATGGATTAGGTTTAGAACATAATGAGTTTGAGATATTGTCATGACATTCAGGTAGAGTTAGTCAGTATGCCATTGAAAACATAAGTCTGGTACTCCTGAAATATTAGAGCTATAGATATAGTCTATCAGTTGTTAATATTTCCATTTGGTCTTTAATTTAGTCTACCACTGATAATAATGATCTCTGATGGGTAGACTCATCACATAAGAAAGACAACGCATGAAGAGAATCTATAGATAAGAATAATCTGTAGGGAGAGAGTCAGGAAACCCATTGCTGCCATCAAATGTCTTAGTCCAAGCTTCTGGTTTCAAAGGGTTCTCATGGTCTAAGGTAAAGGGCATAAGTATGATTGGTTTGTATGCATAGGATTTGTTGATGGTTACCTGGAGTTAAAGGTTAGAAGTCTCCAGATTACCCTTAACATCAATAACTGCTCTACATGGCTGCCCTTGTCCCAGAAGTGTCTCAAATGATGAATATTTGTTCTACACAAATCAGAACTTCTCTTATAGCTAAGAAATCACTTTTTTTGGGGGGGGGGGTTGGGGGGAGTTTTAGCTGAATAGCAACTGGAGTCCATGAGCAAATAATTCTTGGTTCAAATTCAAACAAGCCCAGTGTTACTTTGCAATGTGTTTTCAGTACTCTGGGATCAAATACCAGGCATAATCCAAGGTTGGGGTGATGTATGTAAGCAAGGGTAAATGGGCCTAGCTTCAAGCTTTCACTTACTTCCACAACAACTACACTTGGAGTAAGCAAAGTATGGGTTCAAATCCTCCTTCCCACATCTACTAGTTATGTGGCTAGAGACAAGGCACTTGGTCAGTCGTGAGCCTCAGTTTCATCATGATACCTATAGTAGATATCTTATGGGGCTCGTCTAAATGTCAAGTGATATCATGAATGTAAAGCCCTCTGGAAACCTTAAAGCATGCTATAAATGTCAGTTACCATTATTATGTAGAAGAAAATAAACAATAAACATTAAATAGTACACCAAACAGGTAATTTTAATTATATTATGTCTACAACAAGAGTGAATACAGATATGGGCTGATAAGTTGCTAAATTCCTCTTGCCCCCATATGGTGAG
The DNA here is from genome assembly GCA_028646595.1 of Phalanger gymnotis. Classification (NCBI taxonomy): domain Eukaryota; kingdom Metazoa; phylum Chordata; class Mammalia; order Diprotodontia; family Phalangeridae; genus Phalanger; species Phalanger gymnotis. Next base: position 48,958,654 of record CM053623.1, on the reverse strand, counting down.
TCCTTCTTCAAATCAGCATTGACTTCCATATCTTTTTTTGTAGCAAAAGAAGTTGCAGGGTTGTAGCAGCAGAAAATTCTTCTGACCAGTCACTTAGTATGAGCATATGTAAATCACCCTCCTTGCTCACTCCTTCAAATTAGCTGCAAAAATTTTAAACACATTTTCAAACATTTCTGGAGTCCACAAATGTGATAAATGGCCTCTGATAAATGTGAAAAATGTCCCTTCAGAGACAGAGGATTGCACAGAATACACCCAGAAATCCTTGCCAGACAGGAAATGAGTCATTTGTTGAAGTCCTAAAAGTTCCTAAGGTGCAGGGCAGCACGTCATAGAGAAGACACAACCTTTATCCTTACATATCCTAACACCTAATACAAATCTACGGCTAAACACGCTAAGATAGAAGATGAATAAGACATGGTCCAAGAGGGTGGAGGAAGTGTCGTGTGGGTGCCTTCTCTGGCTCTCTGATGTCAGAGTGAGGCATTCCTCACCAATTGGTAGTGCTGTAGGGGCAGTTGAAATGATTATTAGTAATGGCTAACAGAGGCAGTTGTAGAAAACCAAAGGGGCAGGTATTTTAGTGCCAACGTGTTAGAATAAGACTGTCCGGGGAAGAAAGTAACTGTTAAAGGTTCAGTGAGTGGCTAAAGATTTTGTGGGTCCCAGAACAGAATCCCGAAATGGGTTCGCCTCAGCAATGATCACTGATATGCAAATAAAGGCCTCTAATGAGAGAGAAGTTTCTCTGGCAGAATTCTTGGCTAGACAATAATTCCGTTACCATTATCACCATCACTAACATTACCATCGTCATTGCGTTTGGATAGAACTTTGCACCTTACAAAGCACCTTCCTTTCAACAACCCTGAAAGGTTAGTAGTACCTATATAACCATCCCCACTTCCAACATGGCAGAATTCAGGTCCAGAAAGTCCAGGGTGGGATCCTGGCATTGATGGGCCTATGGCAGATGTCCATTTCTTAATCCTCTTGACCCCATATACCACTTAATTATATAAACTAGTAACATGTAGCTTCCCAGAGAACATATAGGGTGCCATACTCTGCCTTCAGTAAGGGGGAAAGCCTGGTTCATGGAAAGACTACTGGCCTTCAATTTAGGAGGACCTGAATTCAACCTTGGTCCTGATCTTTTCTGACCGTGTGACCATGGGAAAGTCATTTAGTTTCTTCTTCTGAGTTTCTTCTCTCTTCTTAGTTTCTTAAGTTTCCTTGTTGATAGAATTGGGGTGATATTAATACTTATCCTGTGTGTTATGAAAAGATTGTTTTATCAACTATAAAGTACTATGGAAAAGTGAATTAGAATGGGTCAGTATTTTTCTTTGTCATTATAAGTGGCACCTGGTATCAATTTAAATCAGAGACACAGAGGGAGAGAAGATGAGGCAAATACCCTTTTTATGAACCAACCTAACAGACTGTAGAACCCTAGAGTTTGAGTCTTCCAGAAATATTTTCACTGGGGAGTCTTTCTTCCAGGTAAATTTTTGCCGCCCTGACAACTGGACTACTTAATAGCTCTAATTTACTTCATATGTAAGTCTTTTCCTTCCAACTGGATTGTAAACTTCTTGAAGGCAGAGGACCTTTGGTTTCTTTTATAGGTCCCACACTGTCTGCTACAGCATATAAAAATATTCTTTTTTTTTTTTTTGGTTTTTGGCAGGGCAATTGGGTTTAAGTGACTTGCCCGTAATCACACAGCTAGTACATGTGTCAAGTGTCTGAGACAGGATTTGAGCTCAGGTCCTCCTCACTCCAGGGCTGGTGCTCTACTCACTGCGCCACCTAGCTGCCCCCCTATAAAAATATTCTTAATGATTTATTATGCCTAGTCCATCTAAAACACTTTTGCCTTACCTCCCATCAAAAATTTCAGAGAAGCCACCCTGAAATGACTTCTCTGTTTAATTATTCTCATTGTCATGCAGTTCCTAACGTTTACTTCATAGGAGTGTTACAAGGATCAAACGAGATAATGTATATACAGGATTTTGAAAAGCTTCAAGCTGGACATTAATAGCCATTCTCTTTCTCATCATCTTTTCCTTCCTTTCTTGCTTTTTTCCTTCCTTCCCTCCCTGAATCTCTCTGCCTGTAAGTTGAGCAAGTCCTTTTCCTGATATTGACGAGGAAACTAATGAGAAAGAGAGATTGAAACGCATCTACAATCCATTTAATTTATGTCTGCACAGCCCTGAAACAGTTTTCTTCACATATTTTTAAATATAATGCTAAAAATAAATCAAATATACTAGTCAGTTCATTCAAAATGGTTCTGACAATGATTACCTAGCATAAGTATTCCCTTAGTCAGAAATATAGTAGTCAAGAGATGGAAAATATCTCTCTCTCTCTCTCTCTCTCTCTCTCTCTCTCTCTCTCCTATAAGAAAGAACTGAAAGTAAATAATAAACAAATTGTATAGTGCCCATTTGGAAATATTTTCTAGGACAAAAAATAAAATATGACTAGTGCAGAGACGTCTTAAGTCTAGATTGTTCGTAATCTTCATTCCTAGAAAATAAAAAAAAATCTTTTTTTTGAGAAATATGTAGAATTTCTCATAAAAATGGTTACTTGAATTTAGTCTCGGAGAACTTTACTATTTTTGTATTTCATAAAATTTTTGTATTGCCCATTTTGATGTTTAATCTACCTGTGGCAGGTCAACTATTGTATTAATTCTTTTTTCTTTGATTGCTGGGGCTCAGCAAACACTAAGGGTGGTTTATTTCCCATGACATCTCCCCCCACTCCCCTTTTAGACCACCTACAGTCTTCCTATCTTTCCAGCAGTAATCATTACTTTCTATTAAGGAACACATCACCCTGCCCTTTCATTGTGAAGCATTAAAACTAGGTCAAACTGTTGTTCCATTAGAATTTCCCCAAATATAGTGCTATCAATCCCAGAGTGGCTTTCTAGGGCTGGTCAGTCAGGGATGCTGCCAGGGAGCCTTGGGAGTTGCCATAGCAACCGCCAGATAAGAGCCAAGATGAAGACACACAGGTTAAATTAGCTGTCTCTCCTCTCAGAGGGGGCCTGTTTCAGGAGTAGGAAACAGACTGGAATGCCAGATGCATGCAGAACAGCCAAGATGATCAGAAAAAGAAGAAACTATTGGAAGGACAGGACCCATCAGGGGAGCAGCACTCAACCTGATATCCCACAGTTCCATGGTACACTAGTACAAAGGTGGTGAACCTCAGTCCCAATACTAGGAAGTAAAGCATCATCTAGCTGAGCTTCACCCTACCCCAACCTCACTTTATGTCACTCAGAATCAGAATTTCTCAGGCATATCATGAAATTATTACAGTTTTTTTTCAGGCAAAGGGGTGGAGTGGAGCTCATGGGGGAGGGAGGTGGGGTGGAAATAATTTTCTGGGGATTGGAGACATTCTATAAGATGACTTTAAAAAATGTACCACAAGGCAGCCAAATAATCTAACAAGGAAGAAATTATTCTGTGGCAACACAGCTTCATTGATCTTATCCCTGCCCTCTGACTCTGTTTTTTTTTTCTTTCTCAATGCAAGCAACTACTTTTCTTTCTTTCCAGATACTCATTGCCATCTGCTGACCAGATTTAGCTGGTACAAACTAAACCTCAGATGGAGAGCAAAGCTGGTGAGCAAGTCAGTGCATTATACCAATAACCTGCTGCTTCTGTCTTGAATGAAATGGAAATTATTGGTCCCTGTTTCACCAAGAAGTCTGCAGTGCATGTGTCTTGATTTGAAAAAACAACCGCAGCCATGTTAGGTAGGCTGAAAATGCCCAGTTGATCCTGTTCATTTTACATAACATCCATCTGTCCTCTTTGGGCTTGCAAACAAAGGACAAATTAAATAAACACCAATTGTGTATTAGGTGACAATAATACCATCTACTTTACACTGGTGGGTGTAACACCAGAATGAATGGATGATGGTAATCCAATCCAGTGGAGGGAAAATGAATAATGGTACTTATAAACAGTTTAAAGGAAAATCAACTTGAGGATGGTCCCCACAATAGACTCTGGGGTATCTCAAGTAGGGTAGCAGCTCTTATAGGCAAGGAGATCTTGAAAGACATCTGAAGCTGAGCAGTACTGTTTTGCCCTCTTGTCCAATACTTCATCTTGTATTCTGACACACTTTTTCCAAAAGTTTTTCTTTTTAATTTAGCACTCACTATACAGGGTGTTCCTAAAGTCTGGACACATAGGCAAAAATGCATATTTTCAAGAAATGAAATGATTGAAATTTTCAGCAACATTTCATTAGTTGGAATATTAACAAATAACATCTTCAACTTCAAATAGCATCATATGATTTCATATTCCAAGAGTGAATGTGCTAAAATTGACAGCAATGTGGAGTTATTGAGTTATTGCATCTAGTTCACATGAATCTCGTAAAATGCATCAACCTTTGCATCACAAATGATGGAAATCATATTGAAGATGTTATTTGTTAATATTTCAATTAAATAAAATGTTGTTGAAAATTTCAATCATTTCATTTCTTGAAAATATGCATTTTTGCCTATGTGTCCAGACTTTAGGAACATCCTATATATAGAGCTATGTTTTGAGGGAATCAATGCATAGTTTACATGAAATGTGATCATGGATGTTTTCCTCAAACCACATTTGGGATATATGCAGGAATTTGGAACAAACATAATAGTTATAAAGCACATAGGGAAAAATCTAATAAAAAGAAAAAAAGAAGAATAAGAAAAAGAATCTAACAAAAAAATATGAACTTCCAGGTGGATTCCAATCATCCCTAAATGGAATGAAGTCCCTTTATGCCCTTGTATGGATATGGCTCTATACAAATCCATTTACCTTTGGAGACATTCTGGATTACAAAACTCTCAATGACTCCCTATTGTACTTTGGATATGCACAATTTTTTTTTTGCCTGGGATTCATTTTCTGTTCAAAAAAAGTTGATTTTGCATGAAAATGGGAAATAAGATATACAGGCAATGGGGCATAGAAATCTATCTTGCCCTACAAGAAAGTAAGGGAAAAGGGGATGGGGGGAGTGGGATGACAGAAGGGAGGACTGACTGGGGAACACGGCATTCAGAATATACCATCTTGGAGTGGGGGGGAGGGTAGAAATGGGGAGAAAATTTGTAACTCAAAATCTTGTGGAAATCAATGCTGAAAACTAAAAATATTTAAAAATAAATAAATATTGAAATAAAAAACTGTGAAGTTTAATATCGAATGATTCAGATTCAAAACTTGAAGTGAACCTTTAGTTTCCATACATGGTTCTATTTTTCTAAGAAAGAAAGGCTGAGAATGTTGAATGTTATTGAATGCACATGAGGAAAGGGATACCAATTTGAAGTAACCTATACAAATAGCTATCTGCAGGAGAAATAAATGTCAATACACATTTGGAGAATCAGTTATAGCTTTTCTCCCCCTTGTGTATAAATTGTGATTCTAGACTGTCAACTGGCTAATGCCCATCAATGTCTCATAGATGAATATGTGAGTAGAACTCCTTTCTCTACTTTAGTCAGCATGTATATATGTATGTATGCATGTGTGTTTGTATGTGAGATAGCCATTATATTCATAGGTCTTGGCATGTCAAAATGATTATTGGCCAGAAATTTTGCCTGTTTCTTTTTTTGATAAAAATGAATAAAAACCACTCCTTTATGTCTTGAGTACCTAATATGGATGGTAGTGTTAAAGGGACAAAGCATTAGGTTAATAAAGAAATGTCAGCATAGATTATTGATTTGTTGAGTGGATTATGACAATGCACTCAGACTGAGTTAATGAGAGTTTAACATGAAGAGATAGGATAAAGCTGAAAAGGAAATATTTAAACCTCAATTCAGGAGTACAAAATTGTGGTACAATGTAAATGACTCTTTTTTACCAAAGGAATATACAAGACAGTGTTACATTGTGAAGAGATAGGTTGCATAGGAGAAAAACATGATTGGCTTCAAGTTCTACTTGAACACAAACTTATTGAATGATGTTGGGGCAGGTTCCTTAACTTTTCAGTGTTCTAGGCAATTGTAGTTGCAGAGAAGGTGCCAACCGGCATTGGGAGAAAGGGTTTTCTCACCCAGGAGATCTCAATACTAATGAAATAACAGGTCCATTTCCTATCCTTGGAAGAACAAAGGTATATTGGTATATCAGTAAGGCAAGATTCATGACCTTGAAGACGATCATGAACAAGCCTGTATAGTTCTGAATCGCAAAGTATAAGAGATTCCCTAGGTAGAAGGCAGAGGAAATATAACATTTATTTAGATACTGGAGTATCAAACCTCAAGATCAATAACTCTAACCTGACATAGCAGTAATTATATTCCAAAACCAGTAGGTTCCTCTCAATGTAACAACAAGGAAATTATAACACAGTATTATAGCAAGGAACCAAGTCTTCCTGTAACCTTCCCCCCCCTGCTCGGGCCTTCCCATAAGCACCCAACTGTCTACTTGCCTCCATTCTCCTCGCCCCCTTCAGTTCTCTGGTCTCTGCATCTCCCTGGTTGCCACTCTCTGCTCTGCACTCTCTTTGCAGCTCTGTCAACTCAAAATTCTTACTCCTTCTCCTTGGGCTGAATTCTGACCTTACGATGGCTACCTTCTGAGTACACACACACACACACACACACATACACACACACCCTTTTTAGGGCCTGAGGCCTTCATGCCCAATCAATGAAAAGGTGTAGGCCTGGAGCTTAATACTTAGTAAGTACAGAGTGTAGGCCTAGGGCTTAGTGCCTAGTAAGTAAAGGGTGCAGGCCTGCCTACAAACAAACCTCTGATCAAGCTTTCCTTAACTAGTCTCACATGAGGCCTATTGAACGGGTGGGAAATATCTTTAATCACTAATTGGCATCACAATTGGAGACTAAATCTTTCCCTGTTGGGAAAAAAAATACAGCAATAAAGACCTTGGTAGATAAAATTGTCTCAGAATCCTCTCCCAAAGTCTTTAGAACTTTGTTCAGAAAAGTTAATAACCAGAAATCATATTCTTTGTTTGTAGGGCTTGAGGACAAATAAAGTTGATGCCTGATTTTTCTGCACGAAATTAGTTATCAGGTACAAAGAAGGGCTTTTGAACTTCTGAAAAGATGAGAGAAGAGTTTAAATGTAACAATCTTCTATCTTCTTTCTCCTTTAATAACCTGGATCATTTGCAATTTTATTTTCCTTCTTGTAGATGCCTTAGGAGGGGGAGCAGTTTAAGTGAGTTTAGTTCAGGTGTTTATGACATAAGAACTGAGGATAGGAGAAGCAGTTGAAAGTTAATTACTACTTGAAGGAAGGAGGGAAATAGCTTATCTTTTTTCTCTCTACCTACACTGTAAAAAAGTTCAATATAATTCTTTTCTTTATAGTTTCTTTTACTAGGAAAGAGACTCAAGAAAGCACTATTGAACAGGATTATTCATTGTATAGAATTGGATGTAGTAGCAAAATTGTTTCTAGGGATCATTAGTCAGGAGATGGAAACAACTTTGTTATCTGAAACACTGAATCACTCGTTCTACTCTTCATGATTTTATTTATGCCTCTTAATTTAACCTTAACCCTGACTCTTTAAGATAGTTGTAAGCTTTTCTCACTATAACTTGTAGATCATTGATGTAATAGTATCATATAATAGGCAACAAATGTATACTGAATTTTATAAGCCAGAACTTTCCTTTCAAGAGAGAGATTTAGGAAAACAACATCAAGAATTTTATGTGTGTCTCAGGTCTGTCCACATTCCTTTCCAGACTTCACTCCTGATTCTTGGGACATTCTCTACCATACATACCACAGAAACCTCTTCACCATAGAAGTTCATTGACAACATGGATTTCTCATTTTGGAAGTTCTCTATGCCCCTGTAGCCTGTCCCTCTGATTGGCTGTTCCTCCAAGAACCTCCAATTTAAAAAGGCCAGTCCTGTTTTCAGTCCTCTCCAGGCTACACTTCTGACTCTCTGGACTTTTTCTAACATGCCTTATATGTGTTGTCTTCTTCTATTGGAAGGTAAGATCCTTGAAGGAGGGACTATCTTTCTGCTTTGTTTATGTTTCTATGGCTTAATACAGTGCCTGGAATATAGTAAGCATGTAAGAAACACTTGCTGATTAGATAAAAGTATGTAGACAAGGATGGCTTGTCTAAAAATATGTTCATAATCCATGTGATTCACCAAGGGCAGCTTAGTTGGGCTACAATCATACTAATTGGTTTGGCTGGGCTGTAGTCCATTGGCTTGGTTGGTTGCAGATACCATCATTGTCAATGCAAGTGTACTGCCCCTTAAATTCTTAATTGGTTCTGGGAAAACATGATCTGTTCCCAGATCATGCAACTTCAACATTGCAAGGAACAATCTATTCTGTATCAACCAAGTTATAAACGAAAAGAAATAGTACTGAGCAGCCAGAATTCAGAATTTAATATTATTCTTTTCCAGAGACCTGAAGCTAGGATGTGGTTGGATTGTTAACAAATGTGGTATTTTGGGATCCCTGATAAAGCAATAGTAAGGGAAGGTAGATGGAGACACCTAGCAAGGTCAAGGATGTGACACAAAGAATCTGGCAACATCTTGGAAGGGCAGGGAGAGTTGTCTGGGGAAAGTACGAGCTCCTTCTTAAGAATTATGTAACTTTTACTTTAAGATTTAGCAAGAGATAGACACTTTAAAAATCTATTGCCCACATTCAGGAAAAAGTACAGTTCATAGAGGAACAACACAGCATGAATAAACTTCTAAACCTTAGTGCCATATTAGGAAAGAGGAGGACACTTGAGTAGAGTTGGAGTCTGGGATTTTAGGAACTAAATTTCTCCTAATCCTACTTTTTGAGGAGAAATAGAGAAACCAAAGAAATGGCTGTGTTTATCTTGAAGCAGTTAAGCTAAAAGTTTTTAAGCCTAGAAATATTTTCTCTTTGTTTTGTTTCAAGGACATTCAGTAAAAGGTCCTTTTATCAGATTTTTTTTACTAGTCATATCCTATTTTTAATCACTTTGATTTTGTAGTAAACTAAAACCTTGAGTTTTCTTTTTTGCTGTTACTCAAAATTTTCTCCAACCCAATGCTTAAGAAGTTGATTTTTAGAAAATCTAAATGTGGGATGCCAGTAAAATTTCATGTTGATGATTTTCGTCCAGTATTTAAGTTTACCAAGATACCTTTTGGTCTTGTGATTTTTACCATTCAACACGTTAGTCATTTCCTTCAGTGTTACAATATACAGCCATAAGGCCATCATCTCCTTGCCTCCATTAAATACATTGCTCATATTTTTAAAAGGGTAACAGAGAACAGAACCCTCCAGAACAACATTAGCGATTGCCCTCTAGATTAATGTTGATCTATTAGTCAACACTCTGAGTATGATTGTTTAGCTAGTTAAGAATCTACCTCACTATCATCATCAGTGTATATTAATTCTTCATCTTGTTCACAAGAATGTCATGAGTTCATCAAATGTCTTAGTCAAATCAGTACATACTTTACCATTTTTGTGATCTATTAATTTAATAATTAAATCAAAAAAGGGAAGTAAGGTCAATTAATAAACCCATGTGGGTTATTAGGGATTACCACTGAAATTCCCCACAAACCATCTATCTAAGAATACTTGGATATTTTGCAATATATTTTTATCTCATCAATATGAATATGCCTTTTCAACAGTGAGGGCTACATCTTTGCCTTCCTTATCCATGTTCTTCTATAAACTCAATATTCTTGGGGCCTTGCTGTACACTTCTTGACATATGTATTGACACAGTATGTGGGCCATCCATATGTTATCTCTCAGTATCACTACCCGCCTATTTCATCTCTTTTCTTCTCTTCGTCAATCTCTTTAATGGTATTCTTTATACCATTTCTCCTGTGCAAGTATTTGTTGGTAATGTGCTACCGCTATTCATGTACACCATACACTAGAGGAAATAGTATCCTTTGAAAGACCCACAACCTTGAGTTTTAGTTGATTATGGTATTCCATGACTATCAGCCATATAGTATCATCAGAAAAATGTTAATTTTGTCTCAGGGAAAAGCTTGAGGTCATTAAAAAGAGCACAATATTCAAAATACAATCCACTTTGCTTTCCTCCTATTCATTTTTGCTTTACAGGCCATTCACAATGTCTGTCCAACATATATGTATTAATGGGCTTAAGTCAATGAGCATTTGTCATTTGCTTGTTTTTTTCCTATGCAAATATTTAGGCCAATTTAATTTGAGTGATGATAGATGTCATTTGCAAGGCTTTGTAGTATTCTGGAGTTTGATACAATTCTCATTCTGTGTGTCCATTATCAATGACAGAAGGATCCAGATTCTTAACATCTGAGGACTGAGATCTGAGAACTTTTTAAAAAATACTAAAACTCTACTTCATGGGAGGTATATTGATGGAGAAGAACTTGTTATGATGGAACTTTGCTGAATCACTTTTTTTTTAGTAATCCACAAAAAATACAGTGGGATTTTATACCATTCAATCAATTTGTTATTATAAAAATGTGGCCTGTTATATAATAGCATTTGAGAAAAATCTGCCTATTCACTTCTCATATTCTCTTTAAAAATGCCCTCCATAGGTAAATAAGTTATCCTCGTAAACCTTTTAAAGGAATGGGAGAGTAGACATATGGGCCAATAATTACAGCTATTGTCTTAATTTTTTCAGTAATAAATTTTTGTCCAGGTATTTGGCATTCTCCTGTTTTTCAAATCCATTAAGAATCAATGCCTCAATACCCTCAAAAATGTTGTGACTACAGCACAGCCCTTCTTGGTACATATTTTGTTTAATTCCACTTCTATATCTATCTCTTTTCTGTGATGTCATTTTCTTTTCTTTATGATTGTGCTGTTAGAGGCCAGTTGTGGTAGTTCTGCTATCATTGTTGGAGAGAATAGGTTGTCTTGGTCTAACAGACAGATCTTTCACATTTTTTCACTCTTTATAGTCTTCCTTCCAATTTTACCATTAAATGTTTTCTGGAAGATCAGGATTGAGTCTTTCACAAAATATTCTACAAAGTTGTTTTTCCTTGTATTCTATAAAGTGACATGATATGATATACAACCATTCTCTACCATAAAGTTTTACTAATGACTGTATATTCTAAGCTAGTGTTGTCTTTGGCTGCTATAGCTTTCCTCTTGCTGTAAGGTGTTAATTTTTGCTGGCTAAAGCAGTCTTTCTAGTTTCTTTTGGTTTTCTCATGGTAACTGATGTATATTGTTAAAATTCCTTATGAAAGTGATCAAGAATCAATCAACAAGGACTTATTAAACAGATGATATGTGCTAGGTACCGTAGATACAATATAATGAAATAATCTCTACTCATAAGGGGCTTACATGTTAAAAGTAGAGACAAATTCAAATAGGAGGTTTATGTCAATTTCTGTTGATATAGGTCACCTTTGTATTGAAGTCAATGAATACTGATTTAATTTGGAGAGTCTAACTGATTCAAGAATCAGCATGAATCTCATCAGTTTTTTTATATTCTGTATTCTACTTTGTTTTTGAAAATCAGGACACTTCTATGTTGCCAGATTTCTGGTGACTCTCTGGACATCATGATGACTTAGACTGCTGAAAATCGAATCTGACCATATAAGAACATTATTTCTGTACCCCAAGGTAGTATAGAATTATCTAAACTTGATGATGTGAAATACTCTAAAATAGCTCAGAGACATACCATGGAGTTGGGGAAAGGGTCTTGCAAGGTCATAGAAATAGCAAGGGCAGGATTTGAAATCAGGTCATCTTTTTTTCCTTGTTACCAGGATTACATATACTTATATAATCACCTCACTTTGTATGCAAAAAATATTTGTGGGTATAGGAATATTTCATTTATTATATTAGTTTGTTTTATTTTTAGGCAACCTCTTTAGTCAATTGGCAATCCTGAAGAATAAATCTTAGTGTCTTAATAAAGCTCTGTTCTTCCCTCTCTCGTACCAATCCCATTCATTAAGTTGTCATATCTTGTTAATTCTGCCTCTATGATATGTCTTGCATCAGTTTCATTCTCTCCATTTTTATAATCAACTCCTTGTCATCTCTCACTTGTGCTATTGTAATAGCCTTCTAATTTATCCCTCTGTTCTTCTGTTTTCTTATCTCTCCAAACCATTCACAAGTCTCAAAATTTTCTTATGAAACAGGTATGACTGGGGCAGCTTGTTGGCACAGTGAATAGAACACTGCCCCAAGATGATATGAGTTCAAATCCAGCCTCAAACACTTACCAGCTGTGTGTGTGAACCTGGGCAAACCACTTATCCTTGATTTCCTCCCTCCCAAAGGAAAAGAAGCCAAAAAATACTAGGTGTGCCTATGACATTCCTTTGCTTAAATTTTTTTCAGTGACATTTCATTGCCCAAAAGACAAAATACAAACAATCCTTTTATTAAGGGATTTTTTTCTGTGAAGTTTATATTCAGTCAAGAAGCTGCATTTGAGGACCTCAAGGGTCCCATGTGGCCCGAGGCCACAGGTTCCCTGCCCCTCATTTAGATAGATGCTACTTATTAAAGAAAGCTCCATTTATTTATTTATTATTTTATTATTGTTTAGGCTCTCTGTGTTTTTAATAGGCCTGGGTGCTGTATTTTGTACCAAGTTTTTCAGTATCTGTTGAGATAACCATATGATTTCTATTGGTTTATTATTGATATGGTCAATTATGCTGATAGTTTTCCCAATAGAGAACCAATCCTTCATTTTTGGTATAAATCCCACTTGGTCATAGTGTATGATCCTTGTAATATATTGCTATAATCTCCTTGCTAGTATTTCATTTAAAATATTTGCCTTGATATGCATTAGGAGAATTGGTCTATAATTTTCTTTCTCTGTTTTGGCTCTTATTGGTTTAGGTATGAGCACCATATTTGCATCATAAAAGGAATTTGGGAGGACCCCTTCTTTGTTTATTTTTCCAAACAGTTTGTATATTATTGAATTAATTGTTTTTTATATGTTTGAATTCCCCATCTGGCCCTAAGAATTTTTTATTGGAGAGTTCACTGATGACTTGTTCAATTTCTTTGTGCAACATGGGGTTATTTAGGCATTCTGTTTCTTCTTCCATTAACCTGTGAAATTTATATTTTCACATATATTCACCAATTTTGCTCAAACCTGTCAGAGTTATTGACATGTAACTAGGCAAAATGTTTCCTAATGATTGCTTTAATTTCCATTTCATTGGTGGTGAATCCTCCTTTTTCTTGTAATAGTTGTTTAATAAATTTTGTTTAATTTTAATGGATTAGCACTGAATCCAGGTATATGATATCTTTCTGTAATTATAAGTACACTTCTAGCATACACCAACATCAATACCAGGCTGGCCATCCATGATGACTTGACATACACTTAAACTTCATTATTACAACCCTATAGGTAATAACAGATTCTGAAAGTGGTAGACTGTCAGCAGTGGACTAACCAGATAAAACTTGGTCTACATCAGAAATAAATCTGTCAGTGAGTAACACATGAAGCCCAAGGGAGGCACATCATTCATTCATTATTTTGCTTGTAACTGCGGGATGATTAAAGCTAATCTACTTCACTGGAAGTTGTCAGGAAGCTGGAGCCTGCCAGTAGGGTGTTTTGATGTGTCTTTTGTCCTCCCCTCTTTTTAAACCTTTTTTTGATGCTATGAATCATCTCCCAGTGGACTCTGATCTAACTCTTCTGAAGCCCTTCATTAGAAATGGTTTCCTTTGCTTTACATTTCCCATCCAATCGCATTTCTCTGATGGTGGGCAGGTGTATCCATTGTTTTCCCAACATAAATCATCTCTGGCCGTCAGACCTAGCTTTTTAAAAAAATCAAGTTATTGATTCAATGTTGAATAGAAACACACACAGGATTCTCCTTCATGTGGTCTCTTGTTTCCTGCAACAAAATGGATTCCTTACAAAAGGAAACACACTTAAACAACGAAACCTCAATTCATGGATCCAAAGAAATGTTCATTCGTCATCTTTCTATTTATCGATGGAAATTTTATTCTTTCTCCTCTGTCTTAAGCCACTGATTTCATTTTAATAGTAAGGAATTTAGTGACAATGTGCTACTGAACCCAACATCCATATCAAGTTACTTTTTTAAAAAAAAAGTTAATAAGAATATCTTCAATAATTTTACCTAAATTCTAAATAACACAATGAGCTAGGCACACCTACAATGTGCTAAGTGCTTTACAAATTTATCATATTTGATCCAAACAACAACCCTAAAAGTCAGTTATTATTATTATTCCCATTATACAGTAGAGGACAATGAGGCATACAGAGTACAAGTGACTTTGCAATGCTCAGTCTTAGAGAGTCCTCCAGGGAACTGAGTAAAGTGACTTGCTCAAGATCACACAGTCAATATTTGTCAGAGGCAACATGACATGTTCTTGATGAAACTAAGTTGGCTTTTTCTGACTGCTGCTTCCTTTTCTAAATGCTCACTAATCTTCCTTTAAATGACACTTTTTAATAACCGCTAGGAATTGTGATCGAGCTCGTTCACCTAGACTTTGAAGCCTCCATTCTTTTTTTTAATGAGATATTTGCGTTTATCAAGTTTTGTGGCACCTCTTCCATTCTTCATGATCTTTCTAACACCACTGACAAGAGTGCAGTAATCACATCTGCCTATTCTTTCTGTACAGTGGGAAAGAGTTCTTGGGCTTGTGACTTGAACTCATCAAGGATAACAAAGTATTCTGTTATGATCTCTCTACTTATTGTGGGTATCCACCTTCCATTAGCCAATTCTGTTCTGCCTTTTTTTGTTCCAAAGATTATTTTCCTTGGCAGAGAAAATAGAATTCAATAAAGTGTTGAGTCATTTTTCCTTGTCTCTATCAACTATTATAGTCTCATCCACCGCCAGCAATGGCCCCATCATTTCTTTGATTCTCCTTTTTTCCCTCTATGTTTACCTTGGCTCCTGGATGTCTGCAGTCAACACAAAGCACATTTCAATAATATTAATTCTATGTGAACTCCTGCAAACAATCTTCATGCTGCAATTCAAGATCACTAACCTTGATGTTCCTAGTAGTCCATGTTCTCACTTGACCATTGGTCCCCAGGTGTGATTACTATAGTGGACAAAGTGTGAGTAAAGTCAAATGAAGAAATATGTTCTGTACTGTCTAAAATGTTGGGTGCTTGGAGGAATAAATCCAAGAAAAACAAAAGTTATGAATGCCACCACCACTAGTTAATTTGTACCTAAGGCTAGAAAATAAAATTTTCTAGTGCTCTCCCCGCCTATTGGTATGGCATGTTTAAGATAATAAGTGAAAAACTTACATACTTTTTATGCCTCTCCCCATTCCAAATATAAAGTAAGATTCTCAGTCACCTCTTTTTGCTGTGGTCCTAGTTATGGATGTTATTTAAAAGAATTTAATGTCTATTCAAGAGAAACAGTATTTCATAGTGGACAGAGGACTGAACTTAGAGTCAGGAAGACCTGGGGTTCAAGTCACTAATTTTGCCTTTAAGCTACATGACAACAGACAAATCACTGAACTTCTCTGTGACCCCAGACAATTTTCTAAGTGGCTGATCTCCATGGAGGAGAGAAAATTTTAATGTGAAAATTCCTACACTGATAAAATCATTGGATTTTATCCCCCCCATCTCCTCCCCACAAATAATCTGGTGGAAGGATAGAACAGACATATATCTTAAACATTGAGAATAATGGCAAAGCAATACATACAAAGCAACACTGTGAACATCAGGCCTCAGAGCTTCATTTTGTTCAACTTAATTTTTAAGGAAAGATCTATTCTTCTCCATCCTGTACTATTTTGTATCTAGTATGGTGGACAAGTAAGACTCCTCTTGCTTCCCATAGATCTTCTATGTTACATAAATTCCAGCAAAATACATGCTCCTGTGGTAGAGAGAAAGGACTTAGCAGCAATGTCTGTTTATCCAGATACTTCTTGAGTCCTCTTTGAATATTTTCTACCTCTACTATATGTCTAACTGGCTTATAGGGTATAAATGTATAAAACTTACAATGTAAGTAAAATAAATAAATATACATTTCCTTGATTAGCAGAAGAAAATACTTAAATGATCCTCTCCTAGAAAAAGAAATTGAATAAGTTATAAATAAGCACGCTAAGGAAAAATCTCCTAGACCAGATAGATTTACAAGTGAATTCTACCACAAATTTAAGGAACAATTAATCCCAACACTATATAAACTATTAAAAATAGGTAAAGAGTCTTAATCAATTCCTTTTTGACATGAGTATGGTTTTGATACCTAAATCAAGGAGACCAAAACCAGTAAGAAAATTGTAGATAATTTCCTCAATGGATATTAGTGCAAAAATGTAATACTAGCGAAGAGATTATTGGAATATAGCATAAAGATCATACTTTATGACCAGGTAGGATTTATGTCAGGAACACAGAGCTGGTTCAATATTAGGAAAACTATCACATAGTTGACCATACAATAAAAAATCATACATTTTATCAATAGATATAGAAAAAGCTTTTGACAAAATATAATACTCATTTTTGTTAAATATAAAAAGCGCAGGAATCAATGGAGCTATTTAGAAAAACAAGTACTATCTATCTAAAACCAAGTTCAAGCATTATATATTATAAGGATAAATTAAAAGCCTTCCCAATAAGATCAGATGTGAAGCAAGTAGGGTTTTGCTGGTGCAGAGGCAGATTATCTTGCTTTGCCCTGCTTGGATTGGGGTCATGGTCCTGGTTGGTAGTTCTTGGGGGAGGAGGAGCACTGGTATGATAGAGCTTGCAGTGATAGTGGAGTAGAAGTAACTCTGAAAACAGCAGCAGAACCCCTAAAGCTTGGGACGAAGTACTCTCTACAAGCCGTCATACCCTGACAAAAAGTTCAAGGGTCAAGTAGTTGACTGGGAAAATGAACAGGCAGCAAAAAAGGATGCAGACTATTGAATCTTTTTTGGAAGGACAAAGGAGATCAAAACATACAGCCAGAAGAAATCAACAAAGTCTAAGAACCTACATCAAAACCTCCAAGAAAAATACAAATTGGTCTCAGGCCATGGAAGAGCTCAAAAAGGATTTGGAAAAGCAAGTTAGACAA
>CM053623.1:48927443-48941346 GCA_028646595.1 Phalanger gymnotis | reverse complement strand
AAAGACCACTGAAGAAAATACTACCTTAAAAATTAGATTGGAGCAAGTGGAAGCTAGTGACTTTATGAGAAACCAAAATATTATAAAGCAGAACCAAAGGAATGAAAAAATGTAAGACAATGTGAAATATCTCATTGGTAAAAACACTGACCTGGAAAATAGATCCAGGAGAGATAATTTAAAAATTATTGGACTACCTGAAAGCCATGATTCAAAAAAGAGCCTAGACATCATCTTTCAAGAAATTATCAAGGAAAATTGTCCTTATATTCTAGAGTTAGAGGGTAAAATAGAAATTGGAAGAATCCACCTATTGCCTCTTGAAGAAGATCCCAAAAAGAAAACTCCCAGGAATATTGTCGCCAAATTCCAGAGTTCCCAGGTCAAGGAGAAAATACTGCAAGCAGCCAGAAAGAACAATTAGAGTATTGTGGAAACACAATCAGGATAACACAAGATCTAGCAGCTTCTACATTACAGGATCAAAGGGCTTGGAATATTGTATTCTGGAGGTCAAAGGAGTTGGGATTAAAACCAAGAATCACCTACCCAGCAAAACTGAGTATAATGCTCCAAGGCAAAATATGGGATTTCAATAAAATAGAGGACTTTCAAGCTTTCTTAATGAAAAGACCAGAGCTGAATAGAAAATTTGACATTCAAATACAAGAATCAAGAGAAGCATGAAAAGGCAAACAAGAAAGAGAAATCGTAAGGGACTTACTAAAGTTGAACTGTTTTGTTTACATTCCTACATGGAAAGATGATCTGTGTAATCCATGAGACCTTTCTCAGTATTAGGGTAGTTGAAAGGAATATACAGATATATAGACAAAGAGCACATGGTGAGTTGAATATGAAGGTAAGATATCTAAAAAAATAAAATTAAGGTATGAGAGAGGAATATATTGAGAGAAGGAGAAAGGGAGAGATAGAATGGGGTAAGTTATCTCACATAAAAGTGGCAAGAAAAAGCAGTTCTTTTTGGAAGGGAATAGGGGGCAGATGAGGGGGAATGAGTGAATCTTGCTCTCATTGGATTTCCCTTGAGGAGGGAATAGCATACACACTCAATTGGGTATCTTACCCCACAGGAAAGAAGGGGGAAGGGAATAAGAAGGGGAGACAATAGAAGGGAGGGCAGATTTGGGGAGGAGGTAATTAACAGCAAACACTTTTGAAAAGAGACAGGGTCAAGGGAGAAAATTGAATAAAGTGGGACAGGATAGGCTGGAAGGAAATAGTTAGTCTTTCACAACATGATTATTGTGGAAGTGTTTTGCATAATGATACATGTGTGGACTATGATGAGTTGCTTGCCTTCTTAGGGAGAGTGGGTGGGAAGGGAAGAGGGGAGAGAATTTGGAATGCAAACTTTTGAAAGCAGATACTCAAAAAAAAGTTGTTTTTGCATGCAACTGGCAGATAAGGTATATAGGGAATAGGGCATAAACATCTATCTTGCCCTACCAGACAGTAAGGGGAAAGTGGATGGGGGGGAGTTGGGTGACAGAAGGGAGGGCTGATAGGTGAATGGGGCAGTCAGAATATATGCCATGTTGGGGTGGTGGGGAGGGTAGAAATGGGGAGAAAATTTATATCTCAAAATCTTATGGAAATCAATATTTAAAACTAAAATATTAAACAATAAAATGTGTTTTTTAAAAAAGAAATGAAGAGCAACTTTAGCAAAGATGCCAAATATATAATAAACTCACATAAATCATCAGTATTTTTATATATTACCAACAAAACACAGCAATAAGAGATAGAGAAATTCCATTTAAAATAACCGCGGACAGTATGAAATATTTGGGAGTCTGCTTACCAAGACAAACCCAGAAAATATGTGAACACACTTACAAAATACTTTTCACACAAATAAAGACAGATCTCAGTAACTGAAGAAATGTTAATTGCTCATGGGTATACTGAGGCAGTTGTATCAGTAATTAAGGTGGGACTTTCTTTTATGGTTTTCCCTATAAGCACTTATTTAACCAAGTGCCCTTGAAGAGTCTGGCCTTTGTTTGATTAGATCAGGAGTTATTTACTTGTATATGGCAGTACTAGGGATTAACTTTTCCATATCCTAAATGGGAATTTTCACTGTTCTTTGAGTGCTTTTCAGCACTGAGGTAATGAAGTGCCTGAGGGCCCTGAGAAGGGTATATAAGATCCAAGGTTGGCATTTGACTTTTGGGGCATACTCACGGAAGGAGTGTTGAGACTCTGGGCAAGCTGTAACTGCCCCCCGCTTTGATAACCCACACCCATTGGTTCTTCTCTGGTAACTATGAATTGTGATTTGAATCAGACAAGGTCTCTCTGTTGATGCTTGTAATTCGTTTGTATTTGCTCTGAAGTTCAGGTTGCTGGCTTTTTCTCCTGAACTAAGTGAATGATATTTGTATGTATGATTGAAGTGAGATTGTTAACCCGTTAAAGTTACTTTCCTTAGTAAAGCAGATCAAAAGAACCTGTGCTGGCAGCTCTTGTTCCTTGTCTTGTTGGGTCTTACATGCCACAACAGCTGCTAGCCAAATTGTTGTTACACCAATATAAAAATTACAATTCTACCTAAATTAATTTACCTACTAAGTGACATACTAATTAAGATGCCAAATAATTATTTTATAAATTTAGCATAAAATAATAACAAAATTCACCTGGAAGACATAAGGTCAAGAATATCAAGGGAATCAATTACAAGTAGTAATCATGAACATGTCTAAGATATAGAGTGGTAGATGAGTGGAACAGATTAAGTATCCCATACACAGTAGTAAATGACCACAGTAATCTAGCATTTGATAATGTAGCAACAATCTGCTAGCAGCTACTGTGGCTGTGTAAGACCAATAATACCCAGCACCCAGAGGGCTGCCAATACAAGTTCTTCGATCTGCTTTTCTAAGGAAAGTAACTTTAAGGGGTTAACCATCTGAGTTTAATCAAACAAAGGTATATCGTTCACTTAGTTCAGGGGGAAAAGATCAGCCTCCTGGACTTCAAGGCAAATGCAAACAGAAATTACAGAACATCAACAGACAGACTTTATCTGATCAAATCACAATTCATAATTACCAGAGAAGAACCCATGGGTCTGGGTTAGCAAAGCTGGGGGGCAGTTACGACAGCTTGCCCAGAGTCTCAACACTCCTTCCGTGAGTGAGCCCCAAAAGTCAAACACCAGGTTCCCCTCAATTACATCCTGTTTGGAGCCCCGAGGGCTCTGACCTCATCCAGGCTGGGTGTGTGGAAGTTCCCCATCGCCAGCATCACATCATATACAAGTTAATGACTCCTGATTGTCTTAGTGCTGAGAAACATTCCAAGACAAGATTCCACTTTACCAGCCCCATTCAAACAAAGGCCAGAATCATTAAAGACATTTAAGAAAAGAACAGCAAAGAGCCCTGCTCTGATTACCATTACAGATAAACCTAAAGATCCAAGATTTGGGGGTAAGAACTTACATTTTGACAACGATTGATGGGAAAATTGGAAGGTAGTTAAGCAGAAACTAGCCATAGATCAAAATCTCATACTATATACCAAGATAAGATCAATATGGGTACATGTTTTTTAAAAAAAGCTTGAGATAATAAGCAAATTAGGGGAACATGGACAAGTTTACCTGTCAGATCTGTGGAGAAGTGTTTATGACCAAACAAGAGAGACGATCATGGGAAGTAAAATGGGTAATTTTGATTAAATGAAATTTAAAAGGTTTTACACAAATAAAATCAATGTATTGAAAATTAGAATCAGGAAAGTGGGGAAATTTTTACAGTAAGTTTCTCTGATAATGGCTTCATTTCTCAAATATATAAGAAATTGAATCAAATGTATAAAAATAAGGGCCATTCCCCAATTGATAAATGGTCAAAGGATATGAACAGGCAGTTTTCAGATGAAGAAATCAGAGCTATCTATAGTCATATGAAAAAATGTCCCAAATCACTTTTGATTAGAGAAATGCAAACTAAAATATCTCTGATATACCACTTCATAGCTATTAGATTGGCTTATGTGACAAGAAATGAAAATTACAAATGCTGGAGGGTTTGTAAAAAAAATCGGGATGTTGGTGGAGCTGTGAACTAGTTCACATCCTGGGGAACAATTTGGAACTATTCCCAGAAGTTTATAAATTTGTGATACCCTTTGACACAGCAATACTGCTACTAGATCTGTATCCTAGAGAGGTCAAAGAAAAAGGAAAAGGAACAATATGTATAAAACTATTTCTAGCAACTTTGTGGTGGTAAAGAACTGAAAGTAGAGGGGATACTCATCAATTGGATAATTACTGAATAAGTTGCAGTACATGATCGTGATGGAATAATATTGTGCTATAAGAAATGATAAGTCAGATGGTTTCAGAAAACATATGAAATGAGGCAGAAGGAAGTGAGCAGAAGTAGGAGAACATCGTATACAGTAACAACAATATCGTAATGATAATCAATTGTGAAAGACTTAGCTATTTTAATCAAAACACTGATCTAAGACAACTCCAAAGTTCCCATGATGAAAAACGCTATCTACCTCCAGAGAGAGAACTGATGAACTCTGAGTACAAATTGAAGTATGCTTTTTTCCACTTTCTTTATTTTTCTTGTTTTTCTTGAAACATTGCTGATATGGAAATATGGTTTGCATGATTTCACATGTATAATTGATAGCATATTATCTGCCTTCTCAATGGGTGGGGGAAGAGTGCTAGGGAGGAGGAGAATTTGGAATTCAGTTTTTTTAAATGAATGTTAAAAATAAACTTGTGTGTGTGTGTGTATTACAAATGCATGGAACTAGCTGACGCTAAGCGCTTCCCAGATTTCCCAAAATGTGGATGGCAGTAAAAACATAATTTTCAGGGAACTTCTAGGAAACTAGGTAGAGCTGGGTTAGCATCGCAGGATGTTATTATTGCCACTTTCTAAACATGAATAGATCTGTAATTTCATCGTTGCAGAGAATTCTGAAAGTAAACTTCCTCTACTGGTGCAGAACATCATTAGAGAATGAACTAGTGCCCTGAGGAGTTAAGTAACTTGATCAGTGTCACAATGCTAACATGTTCCAGGTAAGACTTGAACTCATATTTTCCTGAGCCTAAGGCTGGTCCTCTACTCTGTATGCCATTTTGCTTCACATTTAATACATTATTAAAATGTTACCTCTAAAAGTGTTTGTATACATTACACTCAAGAACTTTTCTAACCATACTGTATTTTACTTCAAAATGATGATCCCTAGTTTATGATCTTCTTAGGTATTCTTTTCCCTTTAGAATCCTTTGTCTCTCTGACCCATGCCCTTCTTTCTTGTCAGTGCTTGTGACATCCCTGCCCAAGGCTCTGTTCTGCCCTTTCCCCAGAGGAAGCTGTCATTACAACTCACTGATGACTCATCTAGGTGACTTTTCACCCCAGGCTTTCAAGTTTCAATGGTAGGAAAATAAATTATGTTCTTTTGCCATGAAGGGTAGCTTCTTCCTTTTTAGCCTTGTCAAGGAAGAATTTCTCCTGGCCCCATCCATGATTTTAAATAAATTTATTATATTTATTCAGAGAGGAGCAGAATTGTCCCATGGGGTAAAGCTGAACTGTATTTCTGAAGGAAAATGGAAGGAAATTTTTGGCAACCCATGGTCTGTTTCAGAGCCTTGATTAATAATGTGGTACTTGGGACAAATTTAGTTATGAAGGGGGTTGTATGGACCTTAAGGCCCCTGCTAGGAATCTTGGCACATGCTACATTTTTAATGATCCCAAATGTTAGGTGTGGTGTAGACCTCCAGGCCTAGCAGAATGATATAAGCAGTCTACATGGTCAGGTGCTATAGTGCTATAGCTGGGTGGTAGGTAAAAGGCAGGCAATGGATAGTGATAAGACCTTGAGTTATGGTGTCCTAGTGCCATCAAGTAAGTAGATATGTATGTGTGGGAGGAGGTCTCAGTAGAGGGTGAGGAGGCAGTGGAGGACAACCATGACAACAACCAGTAACCAGGTTGTCAGAGGAATTCCACTCTCCCTAATACCAGTGCTCTGGGGCAAATTCTCAGTTACCCCATGCACATTATTTTTCTAGCTTCTGTGTAAGATTTCTGAACCTTCTCTTTACACAGTCAGGGCCTCTGCCTGTGCCATTTTAATCCAGTTCTAGTCTGACCCTATGCATAGGGATAATTTTTCTATGTTGCTTTTGAGACTTAGAAAGATTAAAATATTCACCATCTGTACTCAGCATAAAATTAAGTGGTACTATGGTGATTATCTCGTTCATTTAAATCAATTTTTATAGCTAATTTTGAAAATTCAGGCCCCAAAGTGGTTTCTCGGTATGAATTATTCAGTTGACTTGTCTATACAACTTAACCATATCATTTCCAAACCTTCTCCCCCTTTTTTCTACCACATATGACAAGAAGACTAGACAAAGCAGGGAAGAAGTTTAAATACTCCCCTTACCCTCCTGAGAGGTGAGATACTATCATGAATGTTGCCTTTTTTTCATTTTTCACAGAAAGCTGGGCCATGTCTTTTGATTGTACCTTCAGACATATGACCAAACCAGGATGTTTAAATGGGAAGATTCTTTACCCTTGGCCTTTTGTGCAATGCTAGCTGTGTGTTCAAAATCTACTGTTCCAGTTAGTCAGTCAATAAACATTTATTAAGCACCTACTATGTGCCAGGTACTGTGTTCAGTACCAGAGATACTAAGAAAGGCTAAAAACACCCCCTGTATCAAGGAGCTCACAATTTAATGGGGTAAACATGCAAATAACTATATGCAAACAAACTACATACAGGATAAATTAGAAGTAACAGATGGGGAGGCGCCAGAATTCAAGGGGGTCAGGCAAGGATCATCTCTGTATTAAGAGAAGCATGCCTTTGAAAAACTCTTGACTCATGAGATCATTAGAGTTGCTCACTGAAAGGGTGCAAAGAGTTGACTAGGCCTGCCTAATCTGCTCTCTTTTCTGTCTTGTTATATAAAAAATTCTCACCCATTTAATGGGTTTGATAAATTCAGATTTATTTGATAGCTACTTCCTCAAGGTGGGAAACATCTGTGTTTTTGTTAGTGAGACGGTTCTACAGAGTGTATCATTTTTGAATTAAGGGCAATAAAATGATTATTAGTATTTGGTAAATACTTTCACAGACTGGTAATAATTCTACATGTTAAGGATAATCCTTCTCCCAGTGCTATGGATCCCATTCTGTCTAGACTACTCCAGGACCTAATACCAGCATTCATGTTCCTTCTCTTTCATACATCTTTAATCTTTTCCTCTCCACTGACTCCTTTTTTCTCAGTCTACAAATATGCTCAGGTCTCCGCTGGCCTTAAAAAGTCTCCCCTAGTCTTCTTCCGCATCCAACTATCATGTCCTCACTCTATTCTTCCCTTCAAAGTTAAACATTTTGCTAAATGAGTCCATACCTAATACATCTGCTCCATCACTTTCCATTTTTCCTGAACTCCTTGACAACAGTCCCCTTCTCATGAGTTTCTCTGTCCCAGCTTCTATTGAAACTGCTTTGCAAGGGTTGCTGATAATCTTCTAGTCAACAATGACATTTTTCTTTTAGTCCTCATCATCCTTGCCCTCTTTGACTTGTTTGAAATAATTTCTACTTGACTTTTCTTTTGCCTTTTCTCCATTGGTTTCAGATACTACACTTCTTATATCTACTGCTGCAGTTTCTCCTTCTGTGGCTTTTCATCCTTTTTAAAATGGATGTTTCTCCATGAACAGACAGTTTTCAGAAGAAGAAATCAAAGATATCTATAATCATATGGAAAAATGTTCTAAATCACATTTGTTTAGAGAAATGAACAATAAAACATCTCTGACATACCACCTCACAACTATCAAGTTGACTAACATAACAGAAAAGGAAAATGACAAATATTGGAGGGAATGTGGAAAAATTGGGACGCTAAGGCACTGTTGGGGAAATTGTGACATGATCCAACCATTCTAGGGAGCAATTTAGAACTATGCCTAAAGGGCTATAAAACTGCACGTGCTCTCTAACTCAGCAATATCACTACTAAGCCTATATGCAAAAGAGATTTTTTAAAAGGTGAAATGAACTTATATTTACAAAAATATTTCTTTGCAGCTCTTTTTGTGGCAGCAAAGAATTGGAAATTGAGGGGATGTTCAATCAATTGGGGAATGACCACGCAATTTGTGGCATATGATTGTGAAGGAATACTACCGTATTATAGAAAATGATGAGCAAAATGTTTCAGAAAAACCTTGAAAGAGCTATGTGAACTGATACAAAATGAAGTGAGCAGAACCAGGAGAACATTTTACATGGTAATGGTGATATTGGACAACTATCAACTATCAATGATTTTGTTTTTCAAAGCAATACCATTATCTAGAAGAAAAATTTATAGAGTCTGAATACAGATCAAAACACATTTTTTAAACTTTCTTTTTCTTTTGGTCTGTGTTTTCTTTCACAACATCACTAATATGTATCTGTGTGTATGTGTGTGTATGTACGTATATATATATATATATGTATATATATATACATAAATATATTTTATACACACACATACACACACACACACACATATATATATATAGATATAGATATCTATATCTATATCTATATCTATATCTATATCTATATATTCCTTAAGGATCAGCTGCTGGCTTTGTTCTCTATGTATCTTAGTAATCTCATAGAGGCAACTACACATCCATGTAAATGACTTTCAGATGTATATATCCAGTCTCAGCTTTCTTTTCTGAACTCCAGACCTGGTTTTTACAGAGGTCTACCTAGATATTTCCACTTGGCTGGCCCACCAGAACCTCAAACTCAACATGTTCAAAAACAAGTTAATTCTCTTTCCTCTAAAGTCTGCTTCTCCGTCTTACTTCAGTATTTCTGCAGTGGTATCACCACTTTCATTTTGTTTCTCATGCTTGAAACATGTGACTTTCCTCTATTCATTACCTTCATATCTAATCTAATGCTAAGTTGCCATTCTCACCTCTGTACCACTTCTCACAGCCATTCCCTGCTCTTACCATGCTAAATGTGGTATGGGCCCTCATTGCCAATATTATGTTGACAAGAACATTAGATTTGGAGGCTAAAGAGCTTGGCTTGAATCAAAGTTTTCCCTCTGACTGGCTTTGTTTTCTTTGGGAAAGTCATTTTACCTAAACAAACAAACAAACAAATAAAAAACAGATACCTATTTGTCCATCTGGAAAATGAAGAGATTTGTTACCAAATGACTTCAAAAGTCATTTCAGACATTAAAATCCTACAATATTATGACTATTGCAATAGCTTCTGAAGAAGTCTTTGCCTGGATTCTAGGCCCTCCAACCTCAATATGATGTCACCTTTCCATGTATTATCTTCCATTACACCCATCTTTATTCTGTATGTGCTAGACAAGCTGGACCAAAATGTGCCCCCTAAGTATATCTTGGAGTTTCTCATCTCTATGATTTTGTACTTGCTGTTTTTTGCACCAACGATAGCTTCCCTTTCCCCTCCTTCTGAATTCCTATCCATTCCTAAGCCCAAATAAATACTGCATTCTCCACAAAGTCTTTCCAAATTTACCCAGTTTGTAATGACTTTTCCCCCAACATTTTTATTTTATAACTTGCTAATGTATTTATAGACAGCTAGGTGTTTCAGTGGGCAGAGCACCAGGCCTGGAGTCAGGAAGAGCTAAGTTCAAATCTGGCCTCAGATACTAGGTTGTGAGACCCTGGGGGCAAGTCACTTAACCATTTATCTCAATTTCCTCGTTTTTAAAGTGAGCCGGAGAAGAAAATGGCAAGCCACTTCAGTACCTTTACCAAGAAAATACCAAATGAGATCACAAAGAATCAGACATTGCTGAAAGAAATGAACAACAAAAATGTATGTATATCATATGGTATGATTTATGTGTCTCCCTGATTAGACTGTGAGAACAGGAATTGGGGTTTTTTCCTGTATTTGCAACCCAGTACTTGGCATAGTTCCTGGAACACAGTAGGCACTAAATAAATGCTTGTTTATTGACCATTTGTCTTTTATTCCACATACAGACTCTATGAGTTAAAGGACTGATGCTATCTAAAAATTGCTCCCCTAGCACCTAGGACAGCGACCTGAATACATAGTTACTGAAAGAACTGGTTTATTCAGTAAGACTCTTATCTGGGCTTTTTCAGATGAACTTTTGTCACATTTTTAATCTTATTGTGTGTCTTTAAATATACACTAAAAACCCAAGTCAGCTTCTTCAAAATTTTTTTTAAA
Source organism: Phalanger gymnotis (assembly GCA_028646595.1). NCBI lineage: Eukaryota > Metazoa > Chordata > Mammalia > Diprotodontia > Phalangeridae > Phalanger > Phalanger gymnotis. The sequence continues at coordinate 48,931,023 of CM053623.1, read as the reverse complement.
ACATTAAACAAAAATTTAAGTGGAAAACACTTTATGATAGGGCAAGTTAATACAATTGATAATATATTGAGAATTGTAGAGGTCATGAAAAGTAATTAAGTGTAAATCTTTCATTTTCAAAGATGAAGAATTTAAGGTCCAGAGATGCCATGTGATTTTGTCAAAGTCACATGATTTGAACTTAGACCTTCTTACTGTGGCAAATCCAGCTATTGTTTCACTACATTATGATTTTAAAACAAATGACAGGAGCTATACATTAAAGGGAAAAAAATTTTCCCACTGTTTGGGATGGGGAGGGAGGACTCCGTATGTTATTTTTATTTTTAAAAGTTTCAAAAGCTGTCTATTTGTCTGTGGCAAAAGAGGTAGTGTTGCTTGATGGAAAGTGCAGTAGCTCTATCATTAGAGGGACTCAGTTCAAATTCCATTTCTAATGCTTATTACTGGTGTTACCTTTAAGTAAGTTGCTTAAACTCCCACAACCTTAGTTTTTCCATCTGTAAAATGAGAGAGTTGGAGTAGATAGACTCTAACGTCACTTGCAGTGCTAGTCCCCCACTCTTTTGATTCTATGATCTGATTCTTTCAAATCACCCTACTGTTGACAAGCAAAAATATCTGCCCTTGCAGTTCTCACCATTGCCCACTAGGGGATGCTGCTGTACCAGGTTAGAGACATCAGGAGCAATACAGAAAGTTGAGGGAAATCAGCGATGATGAACTCATCTCCTCTGTGTCTCTTTCCATTACTAGGAATGGTTTTTCAATTAAAACACAGGACATAGATGGCCATCACTCACGGGCAGATCTTTAAATGTGTGTTCCTGAGGCAAGGGTAAGGCAGGAACAGAGCTCTTTATTTTGATGAGGCCACTGCATCATGGAGGGAGCAGCTAAAAATAGGCCTGGACAAAATCGAGAGTAGGGACTTAGCAGACACTCTGAGCCATTTTTCTTCAGAAATATATTTGTCTGCTTCCCGCTCTCTTCCATACCACTCCAGGCCATTAGCAACTCTATTTTTGTCTTCACAGAGTCTTCATTCCTGATCAGCCCATCTTCCCCTCCTCTTAGATTATCTTGTGAGGGCAGAGCCCCTGGGGCAAAAGGTTTGACATCATGAGTTATTTTTATCACAGTAGACTGCAATAACATAACACTATATATCTTGTGATAAAAGAACAGCCCCAAAGCCAACAACAATAGCCATAAGGACAACAATGTTAATAACAACAATAATACAGATGGTCCGTCAAAGACGGGCTTTTTGTTCTCAAATGCCTTCCTGGATGTATTATTTAAGCAAGATCTCATATGAGAATTTGGTGCTAATGGGACCTAGAAATAGTTAGGAGGCACATCAAAGTGTAAATAACTGAGTGGGTGAATAGACCTGCAGCTAGGGCCTAGGTGTCCCCAGGTAGGGCAATGTCCTGAAATACCTCAGTAGGCTTACAGTCATTATTTAAGCTTACAAAGTAATACAAAGTACCCCATGCACAACTCAGTAGATTCTTCATCAGAGTTCATGGGCTTACTCGTTCTCTAGGAGAAACTACGAACCAGGATTAGCATAAATAGGGTAGGCAGCTGTCCAAGCCTTGCAATTCTCAGAACAGTGAATGTGAGAACCTGGTGAAGGAACTGTATAAGATTAGTCTGGAGAAAGGAAGACTGGAATGTGGGAGAGGGGAAAAGGGATGAGAAATGATGGCTAGGTAAAAATACTTGTCACCTGAAAGAAGGATTTGACCTTTTCTGCTTGGCCTTAGAGGTACAGAACCAGGAGCTCTGGAATGATGACTTTCTGAAAGGAGTTGCAGAGAGGCATTTAAGTGTGATGTTTCAAACAACTTCATCAAATTTAGAGTTCTCCAAAAGAGGAAGGACCTACCTCAGAGAGTTCATAGGATCTCTTTCATTAAAGCAGAGGCTGGAAGACCACTCACTTGGATGTGTTATAGAGGGGATTCCTTTTCAGGTATGGGTTAGATTAGCTGATGCCGAGGTACCACTTAGCCCTAGGGTGATTTTGTGAGTCAAAGATTATGTCCCTTCTGATCTTCACAATAAATCCTAAAGGGTAGGAATCAATCAATCAACCATCAATGAGTATTTATTTAAACACCTACTATATGCCAGGTACTGGGGTTGGCACTGGGGATACAAAGACAAAGAATGAAACCATCCTACTTGGAATGAGCTTACGTAATGAGGCCATTTACTATTTGCTTTCATCCTGCACATCAAGAAACAGAGTTTAAATGATTTACCCAAATTCATATGGCTAGGAAATTGTGCAAACACAAGTCAAATACAAGTGTCTATCTCATACTCTTATTTTAAGTTCTACACCATGTTACCTCTTGCTTTTTGATCAAAAACTACTCTAGCAGGAGTAACATTGATATCTCTCCAGACAGCAACATTTTAGCTTGTCACCTAACGCTTTCAGAAATACAGGAAATAGGACTGGGAAATTTTGATGAAGGAAGGATAAAAGTCCTTAAAGGGTTGAGTGCCTGGTAGCAGAGAGGCACAGGGCATCCGGTGAAGAAAACAGATCACCTGCATATACAGAAGAGGTTGTGGGGGCATTGAATACAAATTGTCTTCTTCATAATTTTGATGAGGCTGAGCCCTACCCCTCTGTATGAGGAGGTTCTAGCTCCTATTCAGTGAGACAAGATGGTAAAGTGGAGTGAGCTCTGGATTTAGAGTCAAAGGACTTCAGTCCAAATCCTTCCTCTGCCACTTACTACCTGTGTGATCTTAGTATAGTCTCTAAGTTTTATCTCTAAGTTTTATTAATATTCTCAAATACAGGTTTTCTGTGCTCTTTCTGTCATACATGTTCTTGGGCCCATGTTTTCACCAAGGTAAATGTATAGGTAGCCATACTTAGAATGACCACCATTGCCAAGTCCGTCCTGTGGTGACCTTTCATCTTGCTACTTTAAATTTATATCTTTCCTATAAGATCAAGCAGAAAAATACAGAAGAAGGCAGCTATATCACAAAAATTAAATGTCCTCTATTCTTCTAATCTAGACCAGCCTAGAGAAGTTCTATGAAATTGGGAGTTCTCATATAGATGAGGACTGCTCCATATTTGAGGTCATTATTTAGAAAGGCTCTAATGGAAGTTCCGACATGCATATAAAACCAGAACACTCCTTGGCCTGTGTTACTTTACTTTCCCTTATGCTGGAATAAAATGGACTTTCATGAATGACAGAGGGTAGAAAGCCCACAAAAGAGCACAATGGGTGAAACATTCTCCTAGACAATGAGCCCATGTGGGAATAGGTTGTGTGGGGGGGTAGGGATATAATTAGAGGCTTTCAAAAACTCATCTTCTAACTCAAGAATTGATTGGCAAAAAGGTTCCAAAATATATTTAGTCAATATTTTATTATATAAATATATGTTGGAGAAAAGAGACACAGGGCACGTGCATACACACACACATGCACACATGTGCATGCGCGCACACACACACACACACACACACATACAAGTTTCACAATAGGGAAGACCCTGAATGTGAATTCTTATGCACTCACTGGCACTTACC
>CM053623.1:48912299-48927343 GCA_028646595.1 Phalanger gymnotis | reverse complement strand
AGGTTCCAAAATATATTTAGTCAATATTTTATTATATAAATATATGTTGGAGAAAAGAGACACAGGGCACGTGCATACACACACACATGCACACATGTGCATGCGCACACACACACACACACACATACAAGTTTCACAATAGGGAAGACCCTGAATGTGAATTCTTATGCACTCACTGGCACTTACCATGTGTGTAGACTTTGAATGAGTCCTGCAGAACTATAAAGAGGAATTCTATGAGTTCTTACCAGACATCAGAGGCTGCCCAATCTCTCCCCAGCACTACATAGTCCAATAACATTCTCTAAGAATTTTCTCTTGTTTACTCTGCTCTTATTTTAACTTGTCATAGTTTTACTGTAGCTAATCTCTGGAAATTCCTAGATTTGAGCGCAGAAATTTTGGTCTATGGAGCTGCACTGTTGGAAACAAAAGCGAAAGCACGGCCTATCATACCAGCCAGTAGAGTGATGATTCATCATCATATATTAAGCACAAGGGTATGTAGACTGTCAACTTACTATTTATACTGTATGATAAATGTGAACCAATCATATGATCATAAATCTAGAATTGGAAGAGATCTCTGAGGATATCTAGTACAATTTCCCCAATTTCAACTTTAAAGTTGAATAAATTAGAGGTCAAATGAGGTAAAATGACTTGCCCAAAGTTGCATAGGAAGCAAGTGTTAGAAATATGATTTGTACTGAGGTCCTCTGCTCCAGGGACAGTGATTTCCCCAATTTAACAGTATCCCTCTTTGAACTTGGGTCTACCTCTATTAGGGTCATAAGTTCATAGATTTAGAACTGAAAAGGACATCGAATTTCATCAAGTCCAGTCACTTCGGTTTATAGATAAGGAAATTAAAGCTCTGGGTTTTCTGCAAGGATCATAAGACTTCATCTTTCAAGGAACCATAGAGGTCACTTAGTCTGAGCCTCTGATTTCACAGATGAAGACACTGGTGCTAAGGAAGGAAAGTATTTGGCATCCAGTTATGGAAAGAAAAGTTCATGCAACCCACACACAGTCACCGCTTTCTCATGAATATAGATCTATCATCTGAAAATCTTTATAACCCCTAGGAGTTCAAATCCTGGCTTTGCCACCTACTGTGTGGTCTTAATACAATCTCTGAGTTTTAATATTCTCAATTCAGGTCTTCTGACTCCAAACCCAATGCTTACAATATTATGGTATACATTTCTTTGTCCATGTTGTTGACACTGTCTAAATTGTCTTAGGTACATAGATGATAGATAGATAGATAGATAGATAGATAGATAGATAGATAGATAGATAGACATATATGTGTAACAGAAGCTACAATACTAAAGGCAGCTAGGTGGCACCATGAATATCATGCTGGAGTTAGAGTCAGGAAGACTAGGGTTCAAATTCAACTTCAGACAGGCCTCAGTTTCCTCCCCTATAAATGAAAGACTTGGACTAGATGACCTTTAGGGTTCTTTTCAGTTCTTAATCTTATGATTCTGTTGACAAGTAGATGATGCAATGGAGTCAGGAGGATCTGGTCATGTTACCCTATCTCTAAGTCTCAGTTTTCTTATCTATAAAATGGGAATAATAATAGCATCTACTGTATAGGGTTTTTGTAAGGATGAAATGCATAATATATACAAAGTGCTTTGTAAAACTCAAAGCACTATATAAATGCTAGGTATTATTCTATTGTTATTGCTGAGCATAGTCATTCTCTAAAACTATAATTCTGGCTCCATCTCTGTGCAATAATACAGTCTTTCAATAAGGTCTGGGACTCAGCTGCCATCTGAATGTAGATGTTTATGGTATTTTTCAGCAAGAATAATGGAAAATTGTCATTTCCTGAGTCCTGTCCCTGGAATATTATCTCAGAAGTAGAGAGATTCCATTCTGTGGAGACCTGGGAAGGTGGAATGGGCTATTTTTGGCCATTTTCAGTTACAGGGTATCATGTGGGAGTGGTACCAAACAACAGTGCCCAATGCCCAAATCTCAGGTACTTTATTCAAGCAAGGGACAGCAGTCAAAATATTTATCTATTGCATCTATTATTGTTTCATTAGTTGCATCTTACCTTTGGTGGATTTTTGACCAATTTTCCTAAATCTGTGGTTTGGATATAAGATGTAGATGATGCAGTCATAGCCCCTGCTTTCAGACTCATGGTAGCATCTTAAGAGAGAAAAGAATTATATAGTATTAACATAAATATAACATGGAAATAAAATAATGATCCTAGTAATGATAATTGTAATTGACCAAAAGGATACATACATGCATGCATTGCATGTATTCATGGGCACACACACAAACTTACTTGTGAAGAGTAAATGAGACAGAAAAAGGAGAAAATTAACCTAAGGAGACAGAGTAACATGAGACCTGAGGTAAAAAAAAACCTATAGAATTCTTTTTATCCAATTCCTCTGTTGGCTATTTCATTTGAGGGTAATAATAATCAAGAAGAGAAAAAGAGATTTGGTTTCATCCTTCATCTTTAATATTCAATTAGCCAATAAGTATTAAGTGCCTACTCTGTACCAGGCATTGTGCTAAGTGCTGGAGCTACAAATAGAGACAAAAATGTGGTCCCTGCTTTCAAGGAGTTTACATTCTAGTGAGATACAATATGCAAACAATATGCACATGTACAATATATATATATATATAGCTAGAGTAAAAAGGAGAAAAATTCCAGAGGGAAAGCACTGGTTGGGGCGGTGGGGGAAATAGGGGAGAGACAAGGGGGAGAAAGAAGCAGGAAAGACCTTGTGTGAAAGGTGGAATTTAAGGTTATTTGAATCTTGAAGGAAGTCAGGAGGCAGAGGAAGGAGGGAGCACATTCCAGAAATGGGAGAGAGTCATTGAGGAGTCAGGATATGTCATGTTCAAGGAACAGGAAGAAAGCCATTGTGGCTAGATCATAGTATTCATGGAGGGGAGTAAAGTGTAAAAGACTGGAAAGGTAGGAATGGCTCAGGTTGGGAATGGGTTTAAAAGAGAAAAAGAGCTTATTTGATCAGGGAGGCAATAGGGAGACAGTGGAATATATTGAGACATGGTCAGATTTATGTTTTAGGAGTTGAGGATGGACCAGAAGGGAGAGTTTTTTGTGGCAGAGAGTTGAACCAGAAGGCTGTTGCAAAATTGATTAGGACAAGAACCAGGGTAGTGGCCATGAGACTGGAGAGAAGAGAGCACACATAGAAATGTTGCTAGGTTATAAACGACAGCATTTAATGACAGATTGGATATGTGAAATAAGTGTGAGAGAGGAGTCAAAAAGGACATAAAGTTTGCAAACTTCAGGGCAGGGGAGGGATTGTAGTGCCTTCAACAGTAATAGGGAAATGGGGAAAAAAGGAGAGTGTAGAGTGAAAAGCAATGACTTACATCACTAACTTTCGTACTGGGAATATGGATTTGGGTTTCTGAACAATATCTATCTATATTGTAAGGAACTGGGCATTTCTTTGCTGTTTATTTTGAAATTAGATAAGTTGAATTTCTTTTAGTTTGAGATTTCTGGATTCACAGAACCAGAGACTCATAGAATGCTAAGGTAGAAAGGATCTTACATATAATATAACCCAAACCTTCCTAACTTATTTGACAAATGAGGAAATCAAGGTTCTGAGAGACTTAATTTGCCTGAGGTGTAATCCTTCATTAATATGGAGTTAGTTACAGCAACAGCCTTATATTTTGAGTATACATTCTATTCAAAGGATCATAACTCTAGAACTAGGAGAAATCTTTAGAGGTCAGTCACCCTCCTTGCTTTTTGGATGAGTAACTGAGAGCCAGAGGTTCAAATGAGCTGCCCAAGGTAGGTATAGGAAGTGACTGAGCTGGGATTCAAACCCCTGTTCTCGGGGCAGTTAGGTGGCACAGTGGACAGAGCACCAGCTCTGCAGTCAGGAATACCTGAGTCAAAATACCACCTCAGACACTTACGAGTTATGTGATCCTGGGCAAGTCACTTAACTCCAGTTGCCTCAAAAATGCTGAGTCCAAATCTGTACTCCCCCCTTTTTCCCATTAAACTACGCTGCTTCAATTAATTCAATTTCCTTCAGAGCAGCAAATAAGAATTGAATAAAGAAAAAGATAGGTACCATGGATGGTGAATGGATGGGGTGCTAGACTTGGAATAAGAAAGACCTGAGTTCAAATTCTGTCTTAGACATTAGTTGTATGATGTTTGGCAAGTCACTGTTCCATATCTATTTCTACATCCACAAAATGAGAGGATTATACTCAGTGGCCTCTAAGAATCTTCTCATCCCCAAATTGATGATTGTATGACTTGTTACTCTGTGCAGAGGACTGACTTTCCTAGGCACTGGTAGAGATACAAAATTTAGATCAGACCTGGCCGCAGCCTTTGTCCTCATGAAACTTGAAGTCTAGTAGAGGGATAAGACTCATGTGTAGATATAGTTATCATAATGAGAATTACAGAATAACACAATGACAGAGTTGGAAGAGACTTCAGAGACCATCTAACGGAACTGGTATTTGAAGAGTAATATGTTGTATGCTATCCTAGATAATTAGCCAAATAGCTTCTTCTTAAAGACCTTAAGCAATCAGAGATTATAGTTATGAATTCTGAGACTGTCCAAACCACTTTGAGATAGTTCTTATTTTTATTAATTGATCAACTGATAGAGATTTATTAGGTGTTTACCATGAGCCTTATGTGTTATGTTAGTGTTATGCCTTAGTGTTATGCCTTAGTGTTATGGTTAACACTAAAGAAAAGTTAATCAATCCATGTCCTCAAGGACCTTACATAAAATGTACCGGAAGTCACCATTCTCCTCAGATCCCACTTCCCATTGGGTTATCTGTTTTCACTTTAACCATATTTCTCTCATGTCCCACTTCAGTTCCATTGACCCTTTTGGAATTCTCATTCTATAATCAACAAATATCATTTCAGTTTGGTGCTCTATCTTTCTCCCATCCTCTGCAGAGACCTGGTTTCCTCTGATAGCATTATTTTCCTGGCAATATTCTTTAGCACTTGCTGCACATCTCCACTCTGAAACACAGGCATCACTATCTTGCTAGTCACCTAGGCTTTGATTTTTAGCATTATCCTTGACTTCTGCCTCTTACTCATCTTATGTACATGCCTAAACAATTGCCAAATTAAGTTAAAAAAAATCCCATACATGATCACAGAATTTGAGAGCTGAAAGAGACCTCAGATTCCATCTAGTCCAACCTATACACAAGGAAATCTCCACCATAGCATACTTGACAAAAGGTCATCTAGCCATTGCTTGAGGATCTCTGAAAAGGGGCAACCCAACACCTCTATTGGCAACCAATTCCTCTTTTGGATAGCTCTAATTATTGAGAAGATTTTGCTAAACCTGGAAAGACTTACATAAACTGATGCAAAGTGAAGTGAGTAGAACCATGAGCATTTTGTACACAGTAACAGTAAAGGAATTCCCAAAGGAATCTGATGAAATATGCTATCCACCTCTAGAGAAAGAGCTAATATTTTATGAATATAGGCTAAAGCATATATTTCTTTGTTTCTTTGTTCTTTTCTTTCCTTCTTCTAATTTTCTTGTACAAAATGACTAATATGGAAATGTATTACATCACTGTAGATTTATAACCTATATCAGATTGCTTACCATCTCAGGGAGGGAGGAGGGAGGAAGGGATAGAATTGGAAACTCAAAATCTCTTAAAAATAAATGTAAAAATTCTTTTAACATGTAATTGGGTGGAAAATAAGATATTATTATTTTTTAAAGTTTTTGTTGATGTTGACCTTAAGTTACCTTCATTACAACTTCCACCCTAAATTTGCCTATTTCCTTTTGAATAAAGTATGACCTTCCATATCCTTTATCTAGTTTTGAATTTCCTCCCACCAAGTATCAGTGATAACTATGGGGTCAAATTTGCTCCCTTGCATTAGGATATCTCATTCCATTTGTTTGTTACCTAAAATTGGCTATTAGCATAGATATTTGAGATGATGTATTTTGCCACTCAATCTCTTTCTTGGATTTTGTCTCCTGTAAATGTATGTCTCAGCAGCTATTATATTTCCTTCTTTGTGTCTACCCTCTATAGTAGCTAGCTATATCCCTAATATTTATACTAATTCACTTGTGGGGACATGCATATCCATATATGCATGAATATACATTTTGATACAGTCTGTTTTTTTTTAAATACTGTACTTCATTCAGCTGCCCTATGACTTGCCATCACAGAAGGAAGCAACATTAAACAAAACTGACTTCTTGAGTGATGGTGTTGTTTTTCTCATTCTGCTTCTGTTTGGCATCTTTGAATGCCACTTTGTAAGCTGCCAAGATTTTGATCTTTATGTGGCCTATCAAGAATTCCATTCATTAAAATGTATCAAATCATGAGCCACCTTATGGAAGCATCAAAATAAATTGGGACAAAAGACAGAAGAGTCATGGTGTAACTCATGATGCAAAATTGATCATATATTGATCCCAGTAACAGAGAATCAGAGTCTGAAGGACCATTAGAAGCTACCTAGTACCAAATGTGAATTTTATTTATAATATACCCAGAAAGCTATCATCTAGTCTTGTTTTTCGAAGGAGGTCTTCTGGAAAGGGAGGAAACACTACCTCTTGAGGTAGCCCAGGGTACTTTTAGACAGTTTTTTTTAATTTGAAATTTTATTTAACTTTTCATTTATGAGAAAAAACAAGCATGTCCATAACATAATGTAATAAAAAGATGGTTGCATATGAAAATGCAAATCTGCTATGTACAACTTGCTATGCCTTTTAAATATATAACAGTTATGTAAATTTCTTTCCCCCCTTTTTCTTCCCTTCCCTCCATGCCCTAAAGATGGCCACCTGATCCAAATATGTGTGTGTATATGCATATATGTATATGTGTGTATGTATATATACACACACACACATATATATACATATATACACATATGTAAAATTATACAAACTTCTATTTATCAGTTCTTTCTCTGGATGCAGACAATGTCTTCCTTCATAGTTAATTTGGGTATTTATAATAATCAAAATAACTTAGTACTGATTTTTAGAACTTTTTTCTCATATTCAACCTAAATTGATTGTTTTGTAACTTTTCACTCATTGCTTCAAGTTCTTAAGTTTAATAAGTTTAATCTCTCTTCCATGTAATAGTCCTTAAAATATATGAAGATAGTTATTACATCCTCTCTAAGATTTTTCTTTAGGCTAATTATTCCCATTTCTTTAAATGGATCCTCATTTGGCATGATCTCAAGACACTAAAGGTAAAGTGTATGTGTGCGTATATATTATATATAATATATTTCTTATACAATATATACACGTAATATAATACAACATAGAATACAGATAATAATATATACACATATGCACACATATTTATAGATTCATAGATACATGGACATACATATATACAAATATGTGTGTATATATAAATACATATACATACATATGCGTGTGTGTGTGTGTGTGTGTGTGTGTGTGTGTGTGTGTGGTCTATCAATTAGAATTTTGAAAACTTTCTGTAGAAATACCCCAGTCTGGAAACCATAAACTCATACTTGCTAACAGATATTCAGAGAGAGAAAGCATAATCTTCTGGACATCTGTAATGTGAATATGGGCTAAATTGAGTTAGATACATATTTGACTCATATTCAGAATCCATTTTAATCTGGTATATTCTCAGGCACCAGAGACAGTGTGGTGTGGTAGATAGAGCTTCTGGGCTTGGAATCAGAAAGTCCTGGATTCAAATCTTTTAGCTTTCATTTATTATCTTTGTGACCTTGAGCTAGTCACCTAGTGGCTATGTACCTAAAGCAATTCTCCAAATTTGTCTGTTAAGTAATAGATGGATTGTGATCACGGATTCTTCCTATATACAACCTTTCAGGCAATTGCCACCTTCTATCTCTTTTTATCTTTCCTTGATTCAAGTCCATAGGAGGGAAGGGCAGTGTCAATTAAGAAGGGAAGAACTGGACCTTAAGTTAAAAAGGATATGGGTTTGAATCTCATTTTTGACCCTTATTGGTTACGTAACCATCACTAAATAATTTGAATTCTTTGATCATGTCTATCTCTAAATGGGTGTAGCTAGCTGTCGTACATACGTATCTATGCATCTGGGGTAGCTAGTTGGCACAGTGGAGTGCCAGGCCTGGAGTCAGGAGGACCTGAGTTCAAATCTGGTCTCAGACACTTACTAGCTGTGTGACCCTGGGTAAGTCACTACAGCTGTTTGCTGTAAGATGAGCTGGAGAAGGAAATGGCAAACGACTTTGCCAAGAAAATCCCAAGCGGGGTCATAAGGAGTTGCACATCACTGACAAATGACCGAGAAACATCACCACTATGTATCTATCTGATTTTCTACCTTCTCCTGATGATTGGTCCACAGGGTATTCCTAAAATCTGGACACATAGGCAAAAATGCATATTTTCAAGAAATGAAATGAATGAAATTTTTATTTAATTGGAATGTTAACAAATAACATCTTCAATATGATTTCCATCATTTGTGATGCAAAGGTTGATGCGCTTTGCAAGATTCACATGAACTCAATGCCATAACTCCACATTGCTGTCAATTGCCTATGTGTCCAGACTTTAGGACCACCCCAGAGAAAGCTGGCCCGATGCTCAAAGTTGCCCAAATCACATGGGAATGAATAAACATCTCCTTCGGAAAGGAGCCCATATTCTATATTATTTTAGTAACATAGCTAGATGTCAGATATACTGGGTCTGCCAGATGGTGGAACGGAATCAAATCTGGGTCAACTTTGGTTATTTTGGCCTCCTTGCTACACTCTTCTAATAGCTGAAGTTTCCATGGGAGAAGAGGATATCAAAGGGAAAATGGCTGGATAAAAAAAATGGTAGATCCAGAATTAGAAAAGAAAAAAATTCTCCTTTTGGGCACATTTTTGGGACCTGTAAAAGAAATAATACAAGTTACCAAAAGTGAGTCAGATTCTGCTTGTGTTAATCGTTTCCATTAGTCAAAGAGCCAATTTATTTGAGTAGAGATTTCCTCTACTGTACAGAAGAGTATTTACTTTTCCGAAGAAGTCGTGCCTGGGCCTAGCTTTCTTTCCTTATTCCCAAAATGGGGGTCTACAGGATTTGGACCTAAGCAGGCAACTTAGCATCATAGAAAGAGCACTGACCTTAGAGTCAGAGTATCTGAGTTCGAAACTTGCCTTACTACCTGCATAACTTTGGGCAAGTCATTTAATCTTCATGGGTCTCAGTTTTCTCATCAGCAAAAAGAAGGGGTTGGATCAGGTACCCTCTGAGGCTCAACATTCCTTCCTCTCTGAGATCCTGTGTCAGTATTCACAGGTTAGTCAATCTGGCTTTTCATCAGAAATATTAACCTAGAGGTGGACCGTGTAATATTTCAGTGTTCCAAGGCCAGAATACTTGCATCTTTCATGCTAATTCCATTGACTTCTGGTTCTCCAGTCTCTTGGCACTAATATTTTGGTTAAATTAATTTTGGGTAGAGTCTTTCTGCACATACAATTATAATAACTGACATTCAGGTAGCTAGATGGGATGGTGAAGAGAGCACAAGACTCTGAATAAAGAAGATCTGCTTTAGAATCCAGCCTTAGATACTAACAATGTACCCTAGGCAAATCCTGTCAACCTCTATCAACCTCAGTTTCCTTACCTGTGAAATGGGAATGATAATGACACCTACTTTGCTGGGTTGTTCTGAAGATCCAATGAGATAATAAGTAGAAACTGTTGTGCAATCTTTAAAGTTGAATGCAAATGGTAGCTGTAAATTATATGTTCTTTTACTGTTTGCAAAGCACTTTATGGAAAGTATTCCATTTGGTCCTTAAGGAGGCACAACATAAGATTATTATCTCTATTTTGTCAGTAAAGAAACTGAGTCACCAAGAGAGATTAATTGCTCATGGTCCCAATATTAGTAAGTGTTGGAGGCAGGATTTGAACCCATGTCTCTCTTGATTCTACTTAACATCTCTTTTGATAAGGATTATTCTGACTACCATAAATTTTGACTAAATTTTAAAAATGATTATTCTTACTCCTGTGATGACTTCTTCTTCTTCTTCTTCTTCTTCTTCTTCTTCTTCGTTCGAATCTTATCACCATTACTTAAGTGCGTTCCTTTTTCCAATAAAATTGAATTTCACTGATTTCATCTTACTTCTCATAAATACTTGTGGCTGGTACCATCTTTAGCATTTCATCATGGCCTATGTCTATGCCATGAGGGTACAAGACAGCTCTGGGAGCAACACAGGGCTGGTATCCCAACCCCTAGCCCACTGTTAGAGAGTTTTCTCTCTCTGATTGGGGGCAGAGTAGGCATCATTCATGTTTCATAACTACAGTTCCAAGGGCAGAATTACCATGAAGCTGGGCCTTTTTAATATGCCCCCATCTGACTACATACCTAACCCTAGTGATACCTAGTACAACACTAACCAATGTGCATTCCACAATGATACCAATTGTAGAGCCTATAGCCACTGAGAAATTTGAAGACTGTCCTTGATATTTATGTGGAAGAAAAATGAAAATATTATATTTCAAAATATCTCTGTGGAAGTAAGATTGGGGCTCATGAAATACTTTTCCTTTAGGGCCCCTTTGGAGGCTAAGGCCCCCAAAACATCTCTGTCCTTCCAGATAGACTGGGAGGCTGCTTTGGGCTCAGAATGCTAGCAGAGGAGGGTCCATATTCTCTGTAGTGTTTAGCATGAACCCTATGTAAATGGAAATGATCAATTCAATTTTTCATGCTTAAAATGCCAGTGAAAATGGAGACAATGTTGGGGATGCATTTCCTTCCTTTGCCTTTTTATTTCTAATCTTTTAGCTACTGCTTTTCTACTCTGAGCCCTCTGGACTCTCAAGTTTGCATTTCTTGTCTTGCTTTTCTATTCCACAGAGAAAATTTATATCAGTAGGGATACAAATAGCATGCCCTTTCTGGCCACTCCGTGGGGTGGCTTGCATTTCCCTGAAGCTCAGACCACTATGCTAACTCAGCTGACTCTTGTAGACATCTCCAGTCACATGTGGTCTCTTGGCAGGAAGCCTCGTGAGAAATCACCCTGTTAAAACATCCTGAGCTTGCTGTGCTGTAGCCTTATGCAAGTCAAGGACTGCTTTTGTGGTCTAAAACCAGATCACATGGTAGAAGGATGGAAGGTGTTCCAGAAGAAGCTGATTCTTCTTCTCCTGTGTTACTTATCATAGCTAGCATTTACAGAGTGCTTTAACATGTGCAAAGCACTTTAAATCTGTCAGCGCATTTGATCCTTATAACAAATCTATGAGGTGGTGCTATCATTATCCCTATCTTACAGATGAAGGAAAAATAAAAGAAGAGGTTTGGCATAGTGGTACCTATCTGCAATCTCTTCTACTGGGGAGACTGTGTCTGGTGATTTAGGAGTTCTGAAATGAGTACAGCTAAAGAAAATGTTGTGTCCATGCTACTCCCGGCATCAATATGGTATGAGGGGCACTAGCCTGCCTAAGGAGAGGTGAACCAGTCCATGTCAGAAAAACAGAGAACCTTAAATATTCTGAGCCAATCAGTATTGAGTTCGGGCCCATGAATGGCCACTGCACATCCAGATTGGGAAAGATAATTAGATCCAGTCACAAAAAAAAAGAAAATAAGAAAGGGGAAATCAAATTTGAAAAGAAAACAGAAAAGAAAAACAAAGTACTAAATGGAGTGATAAAGAAGGTCCTGCAATTAATATCCATGGAAACCATCATTTAGTAAAAAGAAACCCAAATATGGAAACGTAAGTAAGAACAATGGCTCTGCCAGAGCCGTGGGAGCGCAGGAAGTAATACTGGCATCGAAGAACCCAGGACTTTGGAGTCAAGTTTAGAGGATTTGATAGAGCTCGGCTTTCCCTGAGATGTTAAAAAATAGATACTCTGACCACTGATTGTGTGAGAAAAGGAGTTGGAGAGCAGTTGAAAATTCTCTCCACCTCCTCTCATATACTAATGGAGAATTCTCTA
Organism: Phalanger gymnotis; assembly: GCA_028646595.1. NCBI lineage: Eukaryota > Metazoa > Chordata > Mammalia > Diprotodontia > Phalangeridae > Phalanger > Phalanger gymnotis. Next base: position 48,915,254 of record CM053623.1, on the reverse strand, counting down.
ATCTTTTTAGTTTTCTTCTGGAGGTTTCTATGTCACCACTGCCTCAAATGAAGAGGTGCAGAAGATTAGGTTTATTTGTGTATGGAGCAGAAGAGAGCTCTACAACTTGATTCTTTTCTTGTTATTTAGACTTCATTCACATCTTAATGAAAAACTTTTACTTTCAATGAATGTATCTCTTGTGTAACCTGGCAATACAGTATATACTGGATGGAACTTCTGGCTATGATTTGCATACTTAATTCCCCCACATATCCACACTTATCTTGGGGTAGGGAAAGTTTCCAGAGATGTATGAAGTCTGTGCTATACTTATAATTGTGATCCTTGATTTATGCCTAAATTATCTGAATAAGATTCTCCTTGGTGCCTGTGGGAGGGCCAGAATTAGCAGGAGAGCTTGGGAGAGTCATTCTTCTTCCTAGCTTGCTTCAGGAAAGAATGCACATGTTTTCAGACCTTCAGGAAGAGACATCTACAGGATTCAGTGCCTCACCAGGCTCCTTATTTCCAGCTGCCTCCTTAGGGACTTTAAGGAATTTCTCCTTGAGTGAGATTGCAAGCTCTCTCTCTCTATCTCTGTCTCTCTGTCTCTCTCTCTCCTCCCCCCCCTCTCCTCCCCCCCTCTCTCCTCTCCCCCTCTCTCTCTTTCTGTCTCTCTTTTTCCTCTCTCTCTCTCTCTCTCTCTCTCTCTCTCTCTCTCTCTCTCTCTCCCTCTCCTCTTTTCTCTCTTTGTTTCTCTCTCTCTCCTCTCTGTCTCTGTCTCTCTGTCTCTGTCTCTCTGTCTGTCTCCTTCCCCTCTCTCTCCTCCCCCTCTCTTCTCCCCCCTCTCTCCTTTCTTCTCTCTCTCTCTCTCTCTCTCTCTCTCTCTCTCTCTCTCCCTCCTTTCTCTGTCTCTCTCTCTGTCTCTCCAATATTTTGCTACTAATGGGACAGCTCCTTCATTCTATCTATATTCTAATCTGTAGGACTGCTCTGATTTATTTGCCGCCTTTTTGGATACATGATTTCACTTGCTTTTCACTATATGTGAAGGTCTTTTGTGTAAACAGCATTTCATGGGAACAAACCAAACCTTCAAATATAAGCTGAGGGTATTCCCCCTTTAAAGGATAGCATTCAAGAAAGCAGCTTGAACCTAAAAGAATAATCATTTCCCCTAGGCTAGCAATATTTAGGGTGCAGACAAATATCTTCTCAGAGGAGATTAAAATAACTATATGAATCCAGTTTGGCTTCTCTTCTGAGAAGGAAGCCAGCAAAACCCTTCTCACAGTTACCTTAGGGATTAAGGACCATGCTTACACACGCATTGGTGAAGCTTGAGATAATTTCAGAGTTTTTCATTGTACTGTTAAAACAGAAGCATTATGAAAGAAGTAGTGACTTCAGTACTTCAAGGAGCCATATTTTTTGCCGATAAGGATACTCTCTCTTCTTTATTGTAGCCTTGCAACAGACAAAACATATATAACTCTCTAGTTAATCTTGCAGTGAGCTTAGCTAGGCTTGTCTGTCTTCAGATCATAGACAATTTGTCACTGGGCTCATACATGGATTCTTTCTAGTCTAGTAGTACCTGCCACAGCTTCTGAGGTTGTTCTCCATTCAAGAAACTTAAAAAATTCAGGATCATTTCAATATTGCAATGAAGCACCTGTAATTGTACCTAATCTCTAAAAGGCAATAGTGGTTATTCATATAATATTTTATTTCTGTTTTCAGAGACAAGGATTATATGATAAACTACCATCTCTGTATTCTCAAACATGAAGATAACATTATAGTTAGTATTTAGGGATATGAAATTATAGAATGCCAGCAGTAAGAGGGTCTTTTGAAATCACCCAGTCCAAACCAATATTTCATTAATGATTTTCCCAAGGCTAAAAAAGTATTAGGTAGTGAGAGGCAACTAGGTGGTTCAGTGGATAGAGAACTAGGCCTGGAGTCAGGAAGACCAAAGTTCAAATTTGGTCTCAAACACTTACCAGCTGAGTCACCTGGGGCAGGGGATTTAACTGTTCTTTGCCTTAATCCATTGGAGAAGGAAATGGCAAACCACCCTAGTATCTTTGTCAAGAAAACCCCATAGGGAAGGCAGAGCCAAGATGGTGGCTGGAAAGCAGGCACTTGCGTGAGTTCCCACCCAGGACCCTCCAAACACTTATAAAAAATGGCTCTGAACAAAGTCTAGAACAGAAGAACCCATAAAATAGCAGAGGGAAGCAGGGCTCCAGCTCAGGACAGCCTGGATGGTTGCTGGGTAAGGCCTACAGCACGGACCTGGGAGCAGAGTGGAGCAGAGCCCAGGGTGGGCTGTGCCTGGACCAACCAGACCATGAGCTGGGTGGGAAAGGCCCTAGTGCCCTGAATCAGTGAGCTGTGGCAGTTACCAGACTTCTCAACCCACAAACAACAAAGACAACAGAGAAGGTTGGTGGGAAAAACTGTGGGAGACAGAGTGAAAAGAGTTCACGGTTCAGCCACCGCCCTAGGGCAGCAGAGATGGTGCGGCTACAGAACTACAGCTGCAGTTGCTTCTGGCCCCAGGCTCTCTTGGTAGGAGGAATTAAGTGGTGGATTTGAGTGTGAGAGTGCAGAGCCTGCTTAAGATCTGAGTCCAGTTGAGATTGGCATTTCTTGGGGAAGGAGGAGTGCTGGTGTGGCAGAGCTGGGTGTATAGAAATAGCTCTGGAAACAACAGTGCATCCCCTCAAACTTGGAACAAAGTTCTCTTTACTCTACAAGCAGTCATACCCCCACAAAAAACTCAAGGGTAAAGTATGTTGGCTGGGAACATAGCCAGGCAGCGAAAACAGACTCAGATTCAGACTCAGACTTTGGAATCTTTCTTTGCTGACAAAGAAGACCAAAATATACAGCCAGAAGAAGTCAACAAAGTCAAAGAGCCTACATCAAAAGCTTCCAAGAAAAACATGAACTGGTCACAGG
>CM053623.1:48847742-48911799 GCA_028646595.1 Phalanger gymnotis | reverse complement strand
AAAAAAAAGAAAGAAGATGAACCTCATAAAGCAAATATTCCAGTTTGTTCAAAAAATAGAGAAATTTCAAGATATGATCTTGCACAAAAGCAATTAACTCAAGAATAAGCTGGCACATATATAAAAATGACTTCTATATAATGAAAATTGAATCCTTAAGGAAAATACTAACAACAAAAAAGTATACATTTATTATCAAAAAGAAAATGAAAATGGATCATCTGTCCTGGGACTAGTTTGGTATACATGCATATAAGAGGCTATATGGATTTCCCAATTCCTAGTGGGGAGAATGAGGAGATATGGAGAAAAGGGGGAAAGGAGGGGGAGGGAGAGGGAGAAGAAAGAAAGTACAAAGTCAGATCTCTGCTTCTCAACTAAATTCTAGATTGGAGAGGAGTCAAGATTAAGGAATGTGAAGCCATGCACTACTTTATGTTTTCCCAGAAGGGAAAAGGTCTAAGCTAGTACATAGCCCAACCATGGCTTTCTTATTACCAGCCAGAAAGGGAGAGAGATGGGAATGGCAAACATCCAGAGGACTTATTTGTTTCCTTCTTCTCAATGCTCACCTCCCCTCCCTGCCCAGAGACATACTCTACCATTACTAATGCTTTTGGTCAAATCAGGTCGCATGTTACTCATCAGATGTCCCACTGTTAGGTCTTAAGGGCTGTAATTCAGTTCCACCCACAAGAGTGATTTAACCTCCTATTGCAAAGAGCCAATGGAAGGAGTCAATTGGGAGGAGAATGGTCTGTACACAAATCTAGTTCCTCAAACTAGTCCTCATGACTCACTGGAGATTAGAGTAATGACTAAAAAAATGACCTAACCTGTTTTGCAATTGAAAGTCTTCTCCTCCATCTTGTGACTCCTTTGTGCAACATTCCTGTATTGGTGGGAGGTAGTTAGAGAAAAGGAGAATTCTTCTGCCATTCACTTCTCATTCAAACAACCAGAAGGTGCCAACTTTCAACTAAGGTACTATAAAGAATTTAGGTATTGAGTAGGTCTTGTCATCACCATTGCTACCAGGATATGATTGGTAGGTCCAGATATTCCCATTATTATTATGAAAATAAAATTGCTCAGCACACCCCTTCCCCTGCATTGCCAGCCAAGTCATGGGCCATGCCAACCTTGCTGCCAGAAGCTGAGGAAAATATGATCTCATACTGCTTGGATGAGAAAGATGTCTTGACTAGAACTCAAAATTAGAAGCTTCGATGCTGTGAATCAAGAGGGTTCTCCTCTTGACCAAAGTACCTGAGGGTGTGATAGAGATTTGAAAAATCTCAGACTCCTAGAGGTAGAGGGAGCTTAAGAGATTATGTACATAGTCCAATGACCTTTGGTGAATAAGGATGCTAAAGCCCAGAGAGACAAATTGCTGGGTTTGCAGTCACTTAGTGAATTATTGGCAGAGGAAAGAGAAAGGAGGGTAGGAGTAAGCATTTATTCAGGACCTACTATGTGTTAGGCACCATTCTAAGTGCTTTACAAGCATTATCTTTTATGTTCCTCACAACAACCCTTTCAGGTAGGTGCTATTATTATCCCCATTTTACAGATTATGAAATTGAGGCAGAAAGAAGTTAAGTGACTTGCCCAGAGTCACACAGCCAAGAAGTATCTGAGGCTGTATTTGAACTCAAATATTCCCGACTCCAAGCTCAGTGCTCTATCCATTGTACCACCCAGCTGCCTTGGTGGCAAGAAATAGAAATCAGATTTTCTTATTCATAGGCCAGGACCTTGACTCCTATAAGTGCTATAGGAAAGGGGACAGGGGAGGTGGCGTTGAGATAGATGATCTAGGCGGCTAGGTGGTGCAGTGAATAAGGAGCCATACCTAGAGTCAGGTAAAACCTTAGTTTGAACATAGTAGCTGAGTGACCCTGGGCAAGTCACTTAATTGCTCTTAAATGCCAATTTCCTCATCTGTGAAATGAGGATAATAATAACATCTACTTCATAGGATTATTGTGAGGACCAAATAAAATGACATTTGTAAAGTGCTTTGCAAATCTTAAAGTGATACACAATGGTAGCTCTTATTATGAGGATAGTGATCACTGAGGTTTCTTTCAAATCTAGTCATGTATGAGACCATGTCAATGAGTTCATAGAAGGAAGAATGCCATGAAAACTGGATTGGTTGAGGAAGACTTCAAAAAAGGGATGACCTCCAAGCTGGACATTAGGTAAAAGGGATAGGGATAGGAGTTAGACATTTGATTTCATTGGTATAAGGGACTTCTGGATAAAGGACCTCCCTCAATCAATTCATGTTGGCCCCTTCTCTATAACTTATAGCCTTGCCTCTAGAGCATTGAGAGGTTAAGCGACTTGCTGCCCATAATTACACATCCAAGGCAAGACTTAGAGGATGGTATTCCTGCCTTCGAGGCCAGAATTCTATCCACTGGGATGCACTGCTCCTCCCTCTCTGCTGGAAAAGTGAAAAGAGATTAGACAATCAGAGACTAAGAAGGGGGAAGAAAATTGTCCTTTACTATCATTAAATGGTTAAATAGCCACATTCCCATCATCTCATAAGAGCCATGAAATTGACCTTCCTCAGATAAATTGATAGACCTTTGAATTTATGAGAGTGAAACAGGCCAATACAACTTTCATCACTATAAAAACAGAGTATTTTCAATAGATATATTACTATTGCACTTTTCATTAAAGTGACTTGGGCTATTTCCTTCACCTGATTTAGAAGAGATTTCTTTTTTTTTTTTTTTGCAAAAGATAAGCTCCAGACAAAAATATTCTGACCTCCAATAGGATTAAACCGTAATTAAACTATTTAGAACAATTCTTAATTCTATCATGCAATTGAAAGAAAATTAGCATGAACAATTTGAATTAATCCAGGATACAGTTAATTCTATAGCTCTCCAAATCTGTGTCCCTTTAAAAGGAATCCCATCCCCCTACCCCTGTTCCTTTTCTCTTCTCTGCAAGGAGTGTCTCAGCAGAGTTGCCTGGTTACTCAGAATCAGAGACTCCTTGAAATGTCTGTTGATGAAGGAACAGTCACAATTTGGCAATTAGAGGAGCTTGATTTGACATCTAAATGTAGAAATCTTTAGGAAAAAAATAACCATTTAAAGTGTTGTCATGTACAGAATGGAGTGGGAGAGAGATTAGACTGTGCATAATGACTGGCTACGGTGCTCTTTCTGGGAATGTGAAGGTGGCCAGCAGTATAGAAGCTGATCATTAATAAAGCTTTTAGGACTTAATTTCACATCTGTTAATAAACCGCCATGCCTATGACATATGAATTTCTAATATGATTGGAAACAATTTTCCTTCACTGAAGAAATTCTATGCCAATTAGCAAGGTAAAAAGCATTTTCTTCAGCTGGCAATTCAGCCCTGCAGGTTTGAGCTGTTTTAACTTCACAAAAATAGCTCCTTTTGAGCAAATTGGGTTAGTATAGGCCTGGCTCCACCCCCATACCAGACACAGAGATGGTGGAGGAGTCTTATTGCATGGGAAAAAACCCCTCCCATACCTGCGTGTCTTTAATGCTCTGTGCCTACAAGAATGAAAATAGGCCAGACAAGCTCTTCTCTGCCAGTTGGTATGAATACCCACCTCATGGTCTTCTTTAATTCCTTTTCCACAAATGTGCCTCCCCAGCTCTTACCAAAAGCTCCACTGCTATGACTTAAGCTTGCCCTTGGTTTCTCCTCATTTGTGCTTCCTCAAACTTTTCCTTGTCTTTCTTCCTTTCAAAAAACAATATTTTACTGGTACTGTCTATATTCAAAAAAACAACTTATAAAAATTATACTCACATAGAAGAACAATGTCTTTAACTAATTCCAGGCTATTATAACCATTTCCCAAATGGAAAACAAAGGCTTGAATTTTCAACTTGTTTCAGGGGGAGAAGCAATTATCTATATCCATTGATAGTGGCATTTAATTCTTCCCCAGTGGACACTTGGCCCTGTGATCTGCCCCCATCTCTACTTCAGTACGGATAACCCCATTCTCTTGTCAAATTCTGTGCCAAATTCACAGAATAAATTCACTTTTATTCAGCATAAAAAGGGGTCTCTTTTCTGCTTCTTCCAAAAGTGACAGAATCATTCATCAGAACCTAAAAGAGCAAATGACAGCAATTAACCTTCTGATCACAGTAAACCAAGTGCTAGAAATTAATATTCTTTGTAGTAGGTTAAGAGACAAGGAGATGTGGAGTCATTTCAAAGGTGTTTAAAACTAGAGTATGTGACAATGGTGATTCCTTAACTGAGTGCTATCATGGCATCCCTCTTCATCGGGTGCTGGTGAAAAATCATGTATCTTGATGGCGATGGCACACACTTGTAATCCGTATTGATGGGTAGGGATTGATTGATGAAGTTGGTTTAAGTCTCACTTCTACCAAATTTGCTTCCAGTTTTCCCAGTAATTTTTGATAAATAGTTTAAAAATGGAATGGTCACTCAGCGTAATGGCTTAGGTACATAGTATACAGAAGCAACAAACCTGCCGACATCCATAAGTTTAGAAAATTGCTTACTCAATGGGGAAATATGGGTCAGAGTTGTAAAAGAAGTAAATGTCCAGCTGCATTTACCTTTATAAAACCCTGACCTGTCATGTCTTCTGAATCTTCCACTGGAGGAAGGAACACATCATTTCATGTCATCCCAAGTAGTCACAAGCGAGAATGCTAAGGAAAAGCCTCAAATCTGGAAAGAAAGGAGAGTTACCTTAAAGTCTCTACCTCCAGATTCATAACTAGGATAGAACAACCAGGGCTTTGCCACAGGGTACTAAAACCTAGAAGTTTTTCGCAGCATTTGAACTCCAATAGCAACCAAAGAACTGGCCTTAGCACCCACGTACCTAGATAGAATGGTTCCCTAACACCTGGCAGCACACACATTGGATCGGCGCACAATTCACCCTACTCAGCTTCCCCACCGAATGGTCCTGTGGCAGCTTTGCTTGTCTCAAGATTCTCCCCCACCCCCACCAAAGAATTGGCTTAGGTGCTAAAATTGTTAGTTACAACCCTGACCACTACATATTTGCCATGGAAATCATCGGTATTATTGAATCCATTGCTCTTGCTACAGTAAAGAAAATGAAGCTTCAAATATCATTGTTGGAAAGTGTTTGGGATTTTTTTTCAAGGCCTCCATTTGAGAAAGTCTAGAGGAAGGAGGTTGCTTTGGGTAACAGAAATATAACCACTTATGTTAGCCTCTTAAGAGCCTTAATATGCTTAATCTTAGAAAAAACATGGTCTCAATTTAAGTAGAAAATATGAAAGATGAATCAAACATCCAAGTGAGATCCAAGGTGACTTTTATCCAGTAGTAAGCTGAATTCTCAGGTAGGCTCACAAACGGGTGACTCAGAATCTGCCAGTTCTGAGGTCAAAGCTTCTCCCTGTTCCATAAGCTCATATTTGTAGCCAAGCATTCAAGAGGACACATACACAAAGTGGAAGAGTGGTACCCCAAAAGGAGACACTGGCAAGCTCATCAAAACCATGGGCTAATTTTGTAAGGTATATATAAATATAATGTATGTGTATTACACACATATATATAGGTGAATAGTATATATGTATTAAATATATATATAAATATAAATATTTGTAAATTGTATATAAATATATGTGTGTTCACCTAATCCAGGGGTTCTTAATCTTTTTTCATGTGTGTCATGAACACCTTTAGGACTCAAGTAAAGCCTGGAAACTCCTTATCAGAAGAATGCATTTTAAAATGTGTATGTAACATGAGCCTCAAATACCATTTGTATGGGACTGTCCTTAATGGAGAAGACAGGCAGGGACTCTGTGCTCTTTATCTGCACGAGAGCTGCTGTTAGTGAGAGCTAGAAAGAAGGAAGTGTTAGGGAGAACAGTGATCTTAGTCTTGAAGGGACATGATGGTTTCTTCCTGGAGCCTTTCTCTCTCTTCAGGAACTGAAAACCAAAGAGTCTGAATCTGTGTCTTCTCCCTTGAAGCTGGAAGCCAGACGACCAGGATCTCTCTTCTCTCTAGCTCTCACCAGCTCTGCTTCGTAGCCACTCTCTACCAACGAGAAGTCTCATACAAATGGCCTTTGAGTCTTGGATATCACTTAAAATGTACTACATAAGACTACTGAGTAAACAACTATAGTAAATTATAGTCATCTATCTATCTATTCACATACACACATATGTATGTATATGTGTGTTCATGTGTGTGTGTGTATGTATGTATGTGTATGTGTGTTGTAGCTGGCTGGCACAGTGGATAGACCACAGGACTTGGACTCAGGAAGACCCATATTCCTGAACTCAAATGCGGCCTCAGACACTTACTAGCTGAGTGACCCTGGGCAAGTCACTTACCTCTGTTTGCCTCAATTTCTCATCTGTAAAATAAGCTAGAGCAGGAAATGGCAAATTACTCTCTTTGCCAAGAAAGACTCAAAATGGGGTCACAAAAAGTTGTACATGACTTAAATGACTTAACCAGATAGATACATACATACACACATATATGTAGATATATAGATAGATACATATACACACATATGTGTGTTCATAGACCCCACATTAGGGATGCCTAGTCTAGTCAGTTTTTTGGTGGCAATGAAAATGCTCTGCCCTCCTCTTGCATGCCAAGATTGCCTGACTGATCCTTCACTTTTGAATTTGCTTTGTTGGCATCTGGTAGATACAGCCTTAGTTCATAATTTCAGATATTATTTTTCATGCCTATAACTGAAATTCCTGGAGACTGTGGCACAAAAGCTCATTTGTGCCAGGATAGCCTAAATAGACAGAAGCTGTCATATCACCCAGCCCTCAAGCAGCATGATCCTATGACGCGGTGTAGGCCAGTCTTTGGGTGATAGGCCGATTTCAGAGAGGGAGAGCGGTTTGCCATTTCCATTCTTCCACCAAGCACAGAGGGTACACAACACATCCAAAAGCACCCCCAGAATACTGTACAGATGCAAATGTTACCATTTCACTAATCTCATTCCTGAAAAGAGAGCACCCGGTAGAAAAGATGAAAAACTACATAAAAGGGCCTTGCCCAGGACTTGACTCTTTAGTCTCAACAGTCCGGCCATGCCTACCACCTTATTTGACTTCTCTTCCTATACACTCTTCACACTCTCTCTAACCACAAAAGAGCTTGTTTCATTATAAAGTCACAGAATGTTAGAGTTTGAAGTGTAATCAGTGGCCGTAGTGAGACAGTTAGTATAATAGAAAGGATACTGGATCAATGGTCAAGGGATCTGAATTCAAAATTTGTCTCCAATGCTTACTACTTGTGTGACCTTGAGCAAGTCATTAAAACTTTTGAGAACTGAGGTTTTCATCTATAAAACTAGAGGAATTCTCTAGATTGGCTCTGAGACTCCTTGGGGTTAACTGGCTAGATTTATTTCTCAAAGACCAAGCCTTAAACCTGATTTACTCTGGATCTCATGGATTGGACAACAATACATCCTTGCCCAAGCACCACTTAATGGTTATTTTTTGGGCCTTCCTGGCTCAGAGTGAATGTCAATAGTAACTGTTTCTCTTTTTGACAGCAACTCTGAGGGTCTTCCCTCTCCCTGTTTGATTTTTTTTTATTAAAGAGGCCATCCCTTGACTCATTTCTTGAAGAGACCTATTCACTGAATGGGTATTGTTTCACTCAAAGGAAGAACATGAAAAGACCTTAACTTAAAAGAGCCAAGGTCTCCCGTTGCATCCTGGGCAATATCCAGTCATCCTGATGGATATCTGGCCACTGGACCCAGATGGCTCTGGAGGAGAAAGTGAGGCTAGTGACTTTGCACAGCCCTCCCTCACTCAAATCAGGTGATGTCATCATCTCCCTGATATTGTGGTCCTCTTCGAGAAGAAGGACAAACCAGAACCACAACCATAACAAATTGATGACATCTATTGATATAGTGTTGCAGTACAGAGAGCATTAGACGGAGTCAAGAAGACCTGAGTTCAAATCTTTCCTCAGATGCACAATCCTGGGTAAGTCACTTAATGGCTCTCAGTCTCTTTTCCCACCTGTAAAAAGGGATTAAAATAGCATCTAACTTAGAGTGATATTATAAGGATCAAATGAGATAATTTGTAGAGTGCTTTGCAAACTTTACAATGCTGCATAGATGCTTACTGTTATGTTGTTATTAACTATTATAATTAAGAGAGAACCCAAACAAGATAACCAATAGATTGGAAGGATATGGTTGATAGTCTACTGGATTTCTGACAAAGAATTTGATGAAATGTCTCATCATCTTTTTATGAAAAAGAAGAAGAAATATGTACTAGTTAGTAGTGCAGCTAGATGAAATGGAAACTGTTGAATGGTTAGACTCAAAGAGTAGCCATTGGTTGTTGAATGTCAATGTTTCTGGAGATATCCAATGGAATATCCCTGGCATATCTTCTTAACCTTCCTATCTTCAATCCAACTAATAGTAAATTAAATAAAAGCCACTGTTATCACACTCATCACAATTGCAATTGATTTATGCTAGAACAGAAGCAGGGTCAGGATTCAAAAAGATGAAAGGGTAGATAGAGCCTTGACCTGAATCGAATGAGGCAAAATTCAATATGGCTAAAGGTCTTACATTTGGGTTAAAAATTAACTTAATAAAAGTATAAGATGGGGGAGGAATGGCTAGCTATCAGTTTGTCTGACAAAAGGTCTGGGGGTTTAGGTGGACTCTAAGTATAATATGAGGTAGCCAAGTGAAATAGCAACCAAAATAGTCTAGGTGATCTTGGGCTGCGTAAAGAGACTCATAGTTCCTAGGAATTGGAAGAGGTAGGTGTTGTAGTGGATAAAAGTGCTGGGTCTGGAGTCATGAAGACTCATCTTCCCATGTTCAAATCCAGCCTCAGACACTTATCGGCTGTGTGACCCTGAGCAAGTCACTTAACCCTGTTTGCCTCAGTTTCCTCATCTGTTAAATAAGCTAGAGAAGGAAATGGCAAACCACTCTAGTAACTTTGCTAAGAAAACCTCAAATGGCATCACGAAGATTTGGACAAAACTGAAGACCCACCACTACAACAAGGCCCACTATTAGTCAAACCCCAACTGGAATGCTGTGTTCAGTTCTGGGCACCATAGTTTAAGAAGGCCATTAATAACTTTCACTAATTATCTAATGGACACTTTAAACTGGATATCCCATAGACATCTCCAGCTCAGTGTTAAAACCAGAATTCATTGTCTTTCCCCCCAAACCCAATTCTTTCTGAACTCACCTGTTTCTACTGAGGGCGTGTCCATTCTTCTAGTCGTCCAAGTTTGCAACCTCATTGTCATCTTTGACTTCTCACTTCACATAACCAATCATTTGCCAAATAGTGTTTATATCTCCATAACCTCTCTCCCCTAGGTCCCATTCTTTCCACTCAGAAAGAAACAACTCTGTTTTTGTGCCTCATCACTTCTTGACTAGACTATTGCAATAGCCTTAGAGTTGGCCTTCTTACCCAAAGTTTCTCCCAACTCAAATCTATCTTCCATATAATCATCAAAGTGATTTTCTTGAAGTTCAGGTTTAACCATGTCACACCGCTCCCCAATTTGGCTATTCAATAGGCTATCAGTGGATTCCCAAGTCCACTGTTTGACATATAAAGTACTTCACAACCTAGTCACATCTTACCTTTCTAATCTGATTATACAATGCACATTTCCATGCGCTGTACAACCCAACTCAACTGGCCCTGCCATCCCTCACACATAACACACCATCTCCTATGTCTTTGCCTTCATGCCAGCTGTCTACCATTCCTGGGGTGCTTACCCTCCTTGGTTCCAACTTTTGGAATTCTAGATTTCCTTTAAGATTCAGTTCAATCATCACCTTCTCTTTGAGACATTTCCTAAAGATAAATGAAATGAAATTCAAAGAAATGTAAGGTAACCTTTGAGGCACTCAGTGGGGAGGGGTCTAGCAGGTGTAGGGGGAGGACTCCTGAAGAAGGTGGGATTTGAGTTGAGTATTGGAGGAAGGCAAGGAAATTAAGAAGAGGTGAGGAGAGAGAACATCCCAGGCATGGGAGACAGCCATTGATCCAACATTCACATTTGACTTATTTGGAGTTGCTATTGTTGTTCAGTCAGACTCTTTGGGACCCCATTTGGGATTTTGGCAATTTCTTGGCAATGATACTGGAATGGTTTGCCATTTTATTCTCATACTCATTTTACAGATGAGGAAACTGAGACAACAGGGTTAAGCGACTTGCCCAGGTTCACATAGCTAGTAAGTGTCTGAGGCCAGGTTTGAACTCAGGAAGATGAGCCTTTCTGACTCCAGGCCCAGCACTCTATTCACCGCACCACCTAGCTGATCATTATTTGGAATACAAGCCACATATAGCCCAGAAAACTCCCCCACCCTTAAGGAATTTGAATACTGTATGATGGACAAATTAAGATCCTACCACATACTTCTCAATTAAGTAAGACTTTATTTATATCTCTCTGAAATTGGAAAGGTGAGGAGAGTCATCAGTGCAGATCATATGGAAGCTTATTTTATTTGGGGACACTGGATTCACACTGTAATTAATATTCTCTTTATCTTTTTTTAAAATTTTGAGTAGTAGGACTTATGTTCTCCCAGATCACATTCTTAGGGAAAGCATATTGAAACCAATCTGTTGTGAGAATTATTTTCAGTCAGAGAAGGTACAGTATGTGTAAATTAATATACAGACTGCTAATGACTTATTTTGGTGCCATTGCCACCTTTGAGAACAGAATTGGATTCGTGGAACATCTTCCATAGTGAAGAGACTCCTGAGGTCCATGTGGAACATTGAGATGACAGAGGGAATAGTTTTCAGCAAAACTCCCAAATCCCATCACCTCATTTTTTTAAAGTGCCTGTGATGTGGTAATTAACATGGCAGCCAGAAGGCAAGAATATTGGAAATACCTCCTCACCCAAGGTAAAGCCTTTTGAAATAAGAATGGAGGACTGAATGAAGGACCCACTCCATGGCCTGGTCTGCCTGCTATAACCTCAGACAGGAATCTAGGTGGCTTCTATTTCTTCCCCCTTAGTCACGCCATCATCCTCACACTCTCTCCACTGTAGTGGAATGTTGAACTTGCCCAGTAATGAGATGGAGCTGGTATGCAGGCTCAACCATGTGTATTGGAGAGACAGAACCAGAAAGGCAGACCGGTCTTCTGGGACAAAGGAAAGAAAGAGTAGTATAGTAGGAGGAAAAAAAACATGCTGACTGCAAAGACAGAGGACTGCTCTGCTATTAACTACTTTTGTGACCTTGGGCAAATGACTTCACATCTCTAGGCCTCAGTTTCTTCATCTGTAAAAACAAGAGCGTTAGACAAAATGACTTCCAAGCGCTCCTTCAGCTTTAAATCTCAGCTTCAAAGATTTTAGTTGTGTGTATCTCTGATAATAAGAGTTGAAAGGTGAAATGTTTCATTAAGTCCACTTATTCTGTCTTCTCAATGCGAAATGACTAGTTGAGTTAATTGCTGGCATCCTTCAAGGCTCAGCTCAATGACACCCTTTATAATAGGTCTTTCCTGGTCCCCTCAGCTGCTGGTGCCTTCCCTCTGAGTTTACCTTCCACTTAATCTGTATCTTGTATATCTAGGGTTTGAGGGTATTCAGGGAAGACTAGGTAAATAGAAGTTGTGATTTTTACAGGGTCACACAGCTAGTAAGTGCCTAGGGTAAGATTTGAACTCAGGTCTTCCTGACTCCAGGTCCAGCGCTCTCTCCACTGTGCCCTTGAACTATCTCAAATTTTCCTAGAATATTCTGTCTACATTTCTCCTTTCAGTTATCATTCCATACTTTGCATTTTAATACTGTGTTCCTGTCATGCTTAAATTCTAATAAAATGTAAGCTCTTCAAGGTGGGGACTGCGTCAGATTTTATTTTTAATATCCTCAGCATTTGGCAAAGTGTCTTGCATATAGCAGGTTTTGAAGACATTCTTGTTGGATTTGTTGTACTTAATTGGTCTCCCAACTAGATCATTGATTCCTCAAGGGACAGAGACTATGTCTTCTACTTTGTATTCGGCATGACACCTTCCTAGGACGATGTTCAGCAAATATTTGTTAAGCTGCACTTGGACAGTGTGGGGGATGATGGAAATCTTTAGCATGTTCTCTAACAGGCACAACATACTTGTTAGCTAATATAACACCTTGCATCTTTTTGGACAACTTTCATAGAAAAATGGGAGAGGGTTATTTTCCCTTCTCATTATTGAAAGCACAAAGAGATCTTTCATATAAATGGTCAGAAGGCATTTTAAATTCTCTTTTCAGCATGGAGGCAGTAAATCATCCCCAGGCTTTCCTCTAAGAAATATTTCCTCTTCCCAAGGGCGTTCTAGAATAAAGCTGATCGCTCATCTTTGGAATATGTCTCATTCAGACATCCTCATAAAAATAGAATTTATATGCTTATTTGTGAGTCATTCTCACCTTTGTAACCCAGAAATGCTCCCTCTCCCCTCCCCAACAGCAAGGTTCCCATTCACCTCTGAGTCACCATTCTCCTTGGTACTGAACACACTGAACACATATGGCCTTGTGTCACCTTGATCCATTTAGGTATTGGAAAGTCTAGGCATGAAGTACCAGAAAACAGCTGAAAGAGCAGGGGCTAAATGTGTCTTTGGATCATTCTTTGTCAGTTAGATTTCAAAATGTGTTACGTCTTCACGGGACCCAGTCCCAAGTGTTTTTTATAACAAGTGGTCCCTTTTAACTTCCAGCTCTTTTGTTAGTACAGGCATTGTGACAGATTAGCTCATGGGATATTGAGGTTAAAAGCAACTTCATGATTTATTAATTTAAAACTTCATTTTATTCTGCATTGATTGTCCTCAAGTAGTTTTATGTAAATCTGTCTACTCATAAATTGTAAATTCCTCAAGTATCAGGGGCCATGTCTACACTACTCAGGGCATCTTGCATTACAATGAGCACAAAGAGGTACATGAAAATATTTGCTCCTTTTACAGAAACACTTGTTATTCAGTACTCTAAAAAAGACTTTAACGTAAGCATGTGTATGCTGACATGACATCATCATCATCATCATCATCATCCTATCTCATATTTATATAGTGCTTAATATGTTCTAGGCACTGTGCTAAGTGCTTTACAATGATCTCACTCGATCAGCCCTTTTGGCTGGTAGATACTCAGGTAGGATCATAGAATCATAGATTTAGAGTGGAAAGAGACCTTAGAAGTCTTATCTAGTAAGATCTGAGTTGGGATTTGAATCCAAGTCTTTCTAATTTGAAGTCTATTGCTCTATTTGCTAAGCCATAACGCCCCTCACCACAGCTATCTCTGTTCTAACTTTCCCTTAATTCCTTCAATCATTTCCACATATTATGCTGCCCATTTATCTCATAATTCTGGCCTTTCTCCTCCTGATGTACTCTGATTTTTCAGTGATCAGCCATCTGATTTACATGCTCTCTCTCAAATTAGAGTGTGAGGGGGCAGAGCCAAGATGGTGGCTGGAAAGCAGGGACTTGCCTAGGGCTTTCCCCCAGGACCCTCCAAACACTGACAAAAATTGCTCTGAACAAATTCTAGAATTGCAGAACCCACAGAATAGCAGAGGGAAGCAGGGCTCCAGCCCAGGAAAGCCGGGATGGTCACTGCATAGGGTCTATCGCACTGTGCTGGGAGCAGAGCAGAGCCCAACGTGGGCTTCTCGCGGGCCAACCAGACCAGGAGCCAGGCAGAACAGGCCCTAGCTCCCTGAATCAGTGAGCTGTGGCAGTTATCAGATTTCTCAACACAGAAACATCAAAGACAACAAAGAAGGTTAGTGGGAAAAACTGTGAGAACAGAATGAAGGGAGTTCGCGGTTCAGCCACCACCCCAAGGGCAGCAGAAGTGGTGCAGCTACAGAACTACAGCTGCAGTTGCTTCCAGGCCCCAGGCCCACTTGGTTGGAGGAATTAAGTAGCAGATCAGAGCAGGAGTGCAGAGCCAGCTTAAGATCTGAGTCTGGTCTGTGTTGGTGGTTCTTTGGGGAGGAGGAATGCTGGTATGGCAGAGCTTGCTGTGTAGAAATAGCCCTGAAAACAACAGCATAGCCCCTCAAGCTTGGGACGAAGTACTTTCTACTTTACAAGCAGTCATATAATGACAAAAAACTCAAGGGTCAAGTAGTTGGCTGGGAACATGGCCAGGCAGCAAAAGCGCACTCAGATTCAGTCTCAGACTTTGGAATCTTTCTTTGGTGACAAAGAAGACCAAAACAGACAGCCAGAAGAAATTAACAAAGTCTAAGAGCCTACATCAAAACCATCGAAGAAAAACATGAACTTGTCATAGGCCATGGAAGAGCTCAAAAAGGATTTGGAAAAGCAAGTTAGAGAAGTAGAGGAAAAATTGGGAAGAGAAATGAGAGTGATGTGAGAAAACCATGAAACACAAGTCAATGGCTTGCTAAAGGAGACACAAAAAAATACTGAAGAAAATAATACCTTAAAAAATAGACTAACTCAAAAGCCAAAAGAGCTTCAAAAAGCAAACGAGGAGAAGAATGCCTTGAAAGGCAGAATTGACCAAATGGAAAAGGAGGTTCAAAAGATCACTGAAGAAAATACCACCTTAAAAATCAGATTGGAGCAAGTGGAAGCTAGTGATTTTATGAGAAATCAAGATACTATAAAACAGAAACAAAGGAATAAAAAATGGAAAGCAATGTAAAATATGTCATTGGAAAAACCACTGACCTGGAAAATAGATCCAGGAGAGATAATTTAAAAATTATTGGTCTACCTGAAAGCCAGGATCAAAAAAAGAGCCCAGATATCATGTTTCAAAAAATTATCAAGGAGAACTACCCTGATATTCTAGAGCCAGAGGGTAAAATAGAAATTGAAAGAATCTACTGATCGCCTCCTGGAAAAGATCCCCAAAAGAAAACTCCTAGGAATATTGTTGCCAAATTCCAGAGCTCCCAGATCAAGGAGAAAATACTGCAAGCAGCCAGAAAGAAATAATTTGAGTATTGTGGAAACACATCAGGTTAACACAAGATCTAGCAGAGTCTACATTAAGGGATTGAAGGGCTTAGAATATGATATTCCAGAGGTCAAAGAGCTAGGATTAAAACCAAGGATCACCTACCCAGCAAAACTGAGTATCATGCTCCAAGGCAAAATATGGATTTTCAGTAAAATAGAGGACTTTCAAGCTTTCTCAGTGAAAAGACCAGAGCTGAATAGAAAATTTGACTTTCAAACACAAGAATCAAGCGAAGCCTGAAAAGGTAAAAAAAAAAAAAAAAAAGAGAAATCATAAGGGACTTACTAAAGTTGAACTGTTATGTTTACATTCCAACATGGAAAGATGTTGTGTATAATTCATGAAACCTCAGTATTACAGTAGCAGAAAGGAATATACATATATATGTATATACAGAGGGTACAGGGTGAGTTGAATATGAAGGGATGATATCTAAAAAAATAAAATCAAATTAAGGGATGAGAGAGGAATATATTGAGAGAGGGAATGGGGTAAATTATCTCACATACAAGTGGCAAGAAAAAGCATTTCTGTAGGAAGGGAAGAGGGGGCAGGTGCGGGGGAATGAGTAAATCTTGCTCTCATTGGAATTGACCTGAGAAGGGAATAGCATACACAGTCAATTGGGTATTTTACCCCACAGGAAAGAAGGAGGAAGGAGATAGAAAAGGGGGGAAGACAGAAGGGAGGGCAGATGGGGGAGGAGGTAATCAAAAGCAAACACTTTTGAAAAGGGACAGGGTCAAGGGAGAAAATTGAACAAAGTGGGATAGCATAGTAAGGAGCAAAATATAGTTAGTCTTTCACAGCATGAGTATTGTGGAAGGGTTTTACATAATGATACGCATATCGCCTATGTTGAATTGCTTGCCTTCTTAGGGAGGGTGGGTGGGGAGGGAAGAGTGGAGAGAATTTGGAAGTCAAAGTTTTAAAAGTGTATGTTCAAAAAAAAAAGGTTTCGCATGCAACTAGGAAATAAGATATACAGGCAGTGGGGCCTAGAAATCTATCTTGCGCTACAAGAAAGTAAGGGAAAAGTGGATGGGGGGAGTGGGGTGACAGAAGGGAGGGAAGACTGGGGAATGGGGCAATCAGAATATATGTGTTCTTGGAGTGGATGGGTGGGTAGAAATGGGGAGAAAATTTGTAATTCAGACTCTTGTGAAAATCAATGCTGAAAACTAAAAATATTAAATAAATAAATAATAATTAAAAAAAGAAATTGATTTATTTGGGGGCAGGGTCTTTGTTTTTCTCTTCTGTTTGATATTCAGTGCTTAGCACTGAATGCCTGGTACATAGTCAATAATAAATGCTTGCTGAATGACTGATATTAAAATATGACCCCTAAAATTATACCTAATATGTCAAATGAGTCCTGCCCAGAACTTAGTGATCCTCACTTATCCCTGGTATATCTGGATGCAGCACTTTCATTACTGCAGTCTAAGGTTTTAGTGACTTTTCTCTTTTTAAAAGCCATGACACATAGCTTAGCTCATACTGAGTTTGAACTGAATGAAAATTCCCATTTATTATATGAACTACTCTCCCATCCTATATATACAAAATTGATTTTCGCACTTAAATTTTTATATTTAAACTAGCATTGATACTTTTATTGACCTGTAGATAGCACTATCTTCATCCAACATCCATTCCCCCATGTTATTTACAAGGATATTTTCAAAGATTTCGTCAGTTCATACATATTCAAAAGATGATGTCTCTGACTATGATATACACTAATCTAACAGTCTGTTATGCATGCTCTCCTGGCACCAAGGAATAGTTTGGTTCTATTTATTCTTAGTAAAACTGTCCTGGATCCTGTTTTTAAAAAAGTAACCTCTTTATTTTCTAAACATTCACAAAGTAAAACATTCTCAATTGTATCAGGGAATGATGCAGTAGAACAGGGTATGAAACCTGACTCAGAAGGTCAAGATTCTACTCCTAATTTTTTTGCTAAATAACTGTGTGAGGATGGGAAAATAATAGTAATCATCATCATCATTAACATATAGGACTTTATAGAGCCTATATATGGTAGGCTCTATATGATATGATATGATTATATATGATATCTCATGTTATACTTCCAACAAGCCTGGGAAGAAGTTGCTATTATTGTCCCTATTTGGCAGATTAGGTAACTGAGGAAAAGAAAGATTAAGTGATTTGGCCAGCGTCACACAGCTAGCTAGTTAAGTATCTAAGGCCAGATTTGAATTCAGATCTTCATGACTCCAAGGCTAGCACTCTGCTCTGCACTATCTGGTATCGCTTGACTTCTCTGAATTTTTCCTCATCTGTACAGTGGTTTAGACTAGATATCTCTGAGATTCTTTCCAGTTTTAGGATTCCTTGATGACTAAGCTTATAGTCTGTAGTTTCTATAATCTGCCTGCTCCTTAAAGATACATCAAAACATTTGCCTATCCAGTCTTTACATGTTTCTCATTCCCTGCAACTTCTCAAATGTATTTAATATTTGTCCTCTGGTCATAATTATTTTTTGTTTAGCCATGTATGACTCTGTGACCCCGGTTGGCAGAGATATTGGAGTGGTTTGCCATTTCCTTCTCCAGCTCATTTCACAGATGAGGAAACTGAGGCTAACAGGGTTAAATGATTTGCCCAGGGTCACACAGCCAGTAAGTGTCTGAAGCCCAATTTGAACTTGGGAAGGTGAGTCTTCCTGACTCCAGGCCCAGCACGCTACCCACTGCATCACTTAGACTGTGTCTGTAGCCTTGAACTCATTTAAATGCCTTCATACTCTCTTACAATTGTTTCAACTAGCTTAGACTTCAATATCTCCTAGTTTCTATTAAGAACATAGGTTCTGAGAACCCATGATTTTCTTTCCCCATTTCAAGTAAGCATGTGCTCTTTCCCTGTCCATACTGACCAAGAATGAAATATTTACCTCATTAAATGCCACTGACACTCTAAGATTACTGAAAGAAGCTTCCTAAAAAAAAAGCCTTTCTTCCTTCACTTTGCAGGTAATGAATACTTAGGGTAATTGAGCTCTTTTATTCTGGCCTAGCAATATTGCCTGACTCACACTAGATGATTCCCATAGGAAGGCCTGGTTTTATCTTCTGACTATAACTAAAAATAGAGCCTTCAGGGCCCTTCCTGGCATCTCGGCTGTTGTGTGTTGAATGAACCTGGCCCTTGGCATGGCTCCATTAGGAGTTTCAGAGATGGGGCCATTTTTTTCTCATTTTTAAAACAATTTGAAGCATATGGGTGGTTGCATCCATAACATTGGCCTCCAATGATTTCACTTTCCATGATCAGAATGTTATACAACTGAGAGTTGGGGTTTTTTTTGTCAGGCTTATACTGGTCAGAGTTCCAGTCTCAGCTTAATCTCAATTGATTAAAGTTCATACACTCAACTGTTATCCTGGATGGCCTGGGAATGGATCGGTCTGCGGTATCCAATATGCCAGTTAGAAGATATGCCATGTATATCACACATGTCTCTTCAATAAGATACAATAAAAAACAACAATGTTCAAAGCATGTTGGAAAGTGTAAACATTCTTCGGTGAGTCTGAAAACACTTTAAGAAGATACAGTGCCTTGGGGCTATAATTGCACGAACTAATTCTCTTTGTACTGGCAAAGAGATCACCAATGTCTACAATGTTGATTAAGAGCTCTATGGCTTTCAGCATACAATGTGTGTGTGTGTGTGTGTGTGTGTGTGTGTGTGTGTGTGCTTCTATATGATGGAGATAGTCATTAGGAATTAACAAAAAGAAATGCAAGTACAGCTTATTACCTGTGTGACCTTGGGCAAATCACTGAAACTGCTAGGTCTTCACTTCCTCAACTATAAAATAAACAGGTGGGACTTGATGGATTGAAAGTTCCCTTTCAGCTCTAGCTCTACGACTGGATAACTTTCTGATAGCTTTTCCCAGAAACATGATCTTCTTTCCCTAGTGTAATCCCTTTTAATTTTGTCACTGATGGGACTTTTGAGTTTATCAGAGGAAATCTCATACACACACACACACACACACACACATGTTTGGCAAAGAACTAACCTATTGTTCATCACATTATAGTCTGTGACATTCTTGAACTTACACTCCATTTATTAGACCTCTCAGTGAGCCAAATACGTGAAAATCAGAAGATGCCAATTAAGGATTGTACAGTGGATGGATTTAGGAATCTCGGAGGTGGAAGGAAATTCCATCACCTAGCCATCTAGTCTAACCTATACCTGAAAAACGTCTGCACCAACTGCAACATCTTCATAAATGATCCTCGGTCCTGCTTGAAGACCTTCATTGAGGGGAGGCCTAACATTTTCTGTGGTAGTCCATTGCCCTTAAAGATAGCTCTAATTTTTAGGAAGTCTTTGCTTCTATCAATCATAAATTTGGCTATTTGTAATTTCCATCCATTGGTCCTGGTTCTGTCCAGTGAGGCCAAACAGAATAAGGTAATCAATCAATCAACAAACATTTAGTAAAGTGCTTTTTATGTGCCAGGCTGGGTGCTAAGTGCTGGGAATACAATGAAAATGGAAAATGTCCCCAGGGAGATTCCATTCTAATGGTGGAGACAACATGTAAATAAATATGTACATTCGAAAGACATACAGAGTCATTGGAAGGAAACCTTAGGGGAGAAAGGCTTACTACTACTTACATACAGCTCTTCAAATACTTGAAGACAACTATCAAGGGAGCAGTAAGTGGTACAGTGATAGATAGAACACTGGGCCTGGATTCAGGAAGATCAGAATTGGAATCTGGCCTTGGATTCTTACTAGCTGTTTGACCTTAGGCAAGTTACTTAACCTCTGTTTGCCTCAGTTTCCTCATTTGTAAAATGAGGATAATAATAGCATCTACCACCCAAGGTTATTGTGAGGTCAAATGAGATAATAGTTGCAAAGCAATTAGCACAGTCCCTGGCACATAGTTCAGTACTATTATTATTAAGCCCTTCTCAGCCCCTGAATCTCCTCTTCTCTAAGCAAAACAACCTCATTTATTTCAACCGATGCTCATATGCCACAGCCTCAAGGACCTTCACCACCTGGGTTACCCTGTGGTGTATGCAATCCTACTTACCAATATTCTTCTTGAATTGTGGTGACAAGAGATGGGGAATAACTGAGGTAGGGTCTGAAATTTCAGCTCCTAGATATACTTCAGGGTGGCTTTTGCAAAACAAGGGTGTTATTATAAAACAGAATAACTCTTTTTGTCAGGGCATGGTGCCTTTTCAACCAAGGCATAGATTTACTATGCTATGAAGAAATTGAACCTAGGAATCACTTATCCAATGTTCTGGTAGGTTGTTGTCCTTCATTCTCAAAGAGGACCTAAATGACATCATTATGTTGAGGTCAAGGTACAGAGTGTCTGACTGTAGCTGATCAGAGCAACATGAGCTCAGAAGGCTCTACCACATGTCCGGCACACATAGTCAATACGAATATTTGGAATGGAAATGTTTCTAAACTTATTAATCTCATGTTCTAGTCGTCAAAGAAATTCACTAGACCAGTCCTATCACAATCTTCCCAGAAGATGGTCAGGCTTTGAAATTGTGTTCTATGGATAGTGTATTGGTCTTGGAGTCATGAATTCATGGCTTTTACTACCTATTTCTGATTCTAGTTATACGACTATGGGTAGGTCACTCACTTACCTGAATCAATTTTTCTCCATCTGTAACACATACATGCAGATAGATTTTTAGTTATTGATTTCCTCCTTAAATATAACCAAACTTTTTACAATCTAACATTCACAGAAAAACCAAATCATTAGGCAATATGGAATAGTGCACAGAATTCTCAACTTAGATTCAGAAAGACCTGAGTTGAGACTCTGCCTCATACATGTACTAGCTGTGTGACCCTGGGCAAGTCCTTTACCTCTCTTTGCCTCAGTTTCTTCATCTGAAAATGAGGGATTTGGACTGCCTGAGATCCCCTCCAGCTCTTAATGGTCTTATGAGAATGAAAATTCAACTCCCTACGTGAAGAATTTTGATAGTTTATTCCCCATGGCGTATTTCAAATATGTTTACTTTAAAATGTCTAATTAAAAATTATCAGTGGGAATCTTTTCATCATCAGTTTATATCATCAAAAAATTAAAACTTTATTTTCACAAACCTCTGACATTTAGCATCACCTTTGATCATGAATGGGGTCAACATCACATTATTCTGAGAAGGGTTCCATCTCTGTTCTCTGCATTCACCACTCAGTGGAGTCAATAAGGTTCACAATTATGGCTTCCAGCTATTGTCACTGTTAACATCTGTCTGTTGCATCAATCTATTTTTGCTTTTTCTCTTCTGTCCTTTTATTTCACTTTTATGCATTCCATCTCCTCTGCTTCTCTTCTTGTAGAACTTTAACATCTGTCCACTGACATAATTTTCTTACCCATCAGCAGTCCACCAGAGTACTGCTTCCTTTCACTCTGCACTTTTTGGGGAGTAGTGGGGCGGTGGTGATGTAGAGGACATGGTTCACCAGACCAAATAATCACATTTAGACTTCTGCAACCTTCATGGTTTTTCCCCAGAATGCTGGGTGCTTTGTACTTGTGAGTTTTCAACCATTCTAGGAAGGTGAGATTCTTAGGTATCTGATAACTGGACAAACTAAGGTACTACTATAAGTTATGTGAACAAACTAAAATAACTATTAGTTGTAGCAGAAGAGAATAGCACACAGAGGATGGAGGTAAGGTAAAACGCTCCTTCTGAGGAAGGATTGGAAATAAAATGGGGCCATATCAATGGTAAGGTATAGAACAAAATAAGTGGAAATGAAAAATGAATAATTCACACCTATTTAAATTAAATTTGGGTTGAAAATAAAATAACTAGATGATGATAATTTAGTTGTTTTCTATGAGTCTGAAAATAAGAATGTAAGGAGTCTCTTGGTAAAAGTGATTAAAGGGGGGTGTTGTGATATTGTGAGTACAGAATGAAAAAATAGGATTCATAGTGGGTGTTGGTTTTAGTAGGATACACTGGTTAGAAATAAAATGTTAAGAGCACAGAAAAACTGCTGAGTCCTAGGAGCTTTCTAGGCAAGAGGGGATATGGTTTTTTTACAATGATAACTTTTAAGATGTCCTAGAAAAGAAGACCAACCCAAAACCAAAGAAAAGGCTAGAATCCCAAGCATGGAGCTCTTCTAGTAATTCAGACTCAGAGAGAAAACATCACTTGGTCTGGAGTTCTCCATTGACCTTATTATAGTTCAACTAGCACTGTACTAATCTGTGTCCATTCTATGTGTTTTCATTAGATTTTGGACTCTTTTTGCACAGAACATCACTTTCATTTTCCTCCCTGTTTCTTTAGAGCAGGTCTTGCACCAGGAAGCACTTAATGAATGTTGAATTGAGATGAAGGACCCCTACTCAAACTATGATGGACTATTAGGTCTGATACAAGAGTAGGTCTCCAGAAATTCTTGTGGTTATCCTGACTAGGTAATAAAGCTGAAGTATTTAGCATAAATACTGATATAGTATTTATGTTCTTAAGTTTGTAAACTGGGGCCAGAGCATCTAAAGTTTTAAATTTAAATAATCTCGTTAGATGTCAGTTTCTTCAGTTAAAACCGAGGATATGAGGAATATGAATAAATACATCCACAAAACTCCATGAGAATGCTCAATGCAGTCTGTCACACAAAAAAAGATTTCAGTAAATATTTGCTAAATTGAATTTAAATAAATATCAGATTTATCATTATCAAACAGAATTCATACCAGGGTTTGCAAGACATCCCCCAAATTAGAAAAATCTTCAATATAATAAAATATATAACTTAAAAATTCAAAAATACATCTAATTACATCCATAGGCATAGGAAAAAACCCCTGATAAACTCTAACATTCATTGAAGATACAAAATCACTAAAAAGAAGAGCTATAAAAGGATTTTTCTTTAACACAATGAAAGACTAAGTCAAGAGTTAACATAATATGCAATGGAGAAGCATTAGAAACATTCCTATTGAAAACAGATATAAAATGAGTGCATCTGTTTATTTGAAGTAGCATTAGAAATTCTAGCAATTAAAATAAGAAAAGAAATGTATCCTAGTGTGATTAATATTGGAAATGAAGAGGTAAAAATATCATTATTTTCAGATGACAGTGGACCTATCAAATTTGATTGTCTCTACTTAAAATTCATGGTGATAGTGAGTTCAACAAGATCACAGGAAATAGGATTAACATGCACTTAAGTTGAATCCTTATAAGTTGCCAATAAAAATCAAGACACAAAATCAAAATAAAGACCACTTTTTGCACAATAAAAACCATCAAATGGTTGTGAATTTACCTTCCTCGAGATACATATGAATAAAGACAAACTATAATGAGTAAAATGAATGAAGACAAATAATTGTCAGGATCATCAATGCCCATAGATGGGTCAGATCAACATAGAAAGCTAACACTCCCTCCCAAATAATATATTCAGTGCAGGAAAAGTTAAAAAATAGGAGTTTATCTTATAGATCTGGACAAAATCATAATAAAGCATTTAAAGAACTGATCTTCTG
Organism: Phalanger gymnotis; assembly: GCA_028646595.1. Taxonomy (NCBI): domain Eukaryota; kingdom Metazoa; phylum Chordata; class Mammalia; order Diprotodontia; family Phalangeridae; genus Phalanger; species Phalanger gymnotis. Next base: position 48,888,108 of record CM053623.1, on the reverse strand, counting down.
CAAATCTCTTCTCTCTCTAGTCCATCCTGACATAGCTGCCACGGTGATATTTGAAAGCACTCATCTGACTGATTGTGTCATTACTTCCTCTCAGAAGGTTCCAGTGGTTCCTCACTGACTCTAGCAAAATACATACACTTTTTTTATTTGGCATTTAAAGTTTTTCACCATCTGGGTCCAGTCAACCTTCCTGGTCTTACTATATATTAATTCCTTTCAAACACTCGACATATGAGCCACAATTGCCCACTTCCTATTTCTCACACAGGACCATCAATTTGCCATCTCGGTACCTTTGAATAGGGTGGCCGTCATACCCTGGATGCATTCTCTCCTCATCACCTCTTGGCTTTCCTATCTCCAGTCAAACCTCAGTTTAAATGCTATCTCCTTTAAAAGACATTTCCTCATTCCTTCTATTTGTTAATGCCCTTTAAAATTACTTAATATTGACTTTTTCTTCTATGGGTAGATGCTTTCCTTCTAGACAGAATTCAAGTTCCTTGAAGGCAAGAATTTTTTTTTGTATCTCCAGGGCCCAGCACCATAATTGACATGCAGAAAGAGCTTATTATTGTTTTTTTTGTTTTTGTTGATTGAAAAACAAGGTGTTTAAGATAGCCTTTGATCCCCAGATTTTTAAAATATATTACAATGCAGTTTTCATCGACACTGTCTGGTACTCAGAAGAAAAAAACGTAGAGAAATAGTCTAATGGAATAGAATAAATATACTTGGCATCCAACCAAATATGTACCAAAATAGCATTTGATAAATGAATAGAAAATGACAAGTAGAGAAAAGATTCATTAATTAACAAATGTACTTGGGGAAAAGTGGCAATTTGAAAGGAAATGGATTTAGACTCATATCTCCTACCGTATACCTCAGTGACTTCCTCCTAGATGACAAACTTAAGCTCTGAAAAAAGGAACTTTACGAAAGACAGAAGAAAACATACTAATGTAGTTATCTCAATTATCAGAGGACAGAGAGCTTTATAATAGTCCAACAAATAGAAGGAATTAATAAGGAAGAGAGGCATGATTGATTACATTACACTAAAAAATTCTGCCTGAAAACCAATATAATAAAAATGAAAAAAAAGATAAAAAAAATAATGATGGAAAATGCAATAGCTAAAAACTTGACATCTAAAATAGATGAGAATAGATACCTAATAAAGTAGATAAATAAATATAGATAATAAAAATAGATGTTAAAAACTTAACAATTTACCACAACCTCTTCCTCAATTCTGTGATAGCAACACTATTAGTTTCTTTTCCTCCATGAAAAAGGAGCATATAGTCTTATGTTTGTTTTTTTACAGTGAATTAAGAGGGAAGGAAGCGATGAGGAACAAGGAAAGAGAACAAGCTGTTATTAAGTTTCTAAAAATGTGCCAGGTGCTGTGCTGTTTTAAAATATTATCTCATTTAATAATATTCAATTTGTGTTTCAAAAGAAGAAACAGGTTATGAACATAATCACTTGAAAATATTCAACCTCTCTAATAACTAGATACTAATTAAAACAAATTAGAGTTATCACCTTTCACAGATAAAAGTGATGCAAATGATTAAGAGTAACAAAGCACAATGCTGGCAGGTCTGGAAGAAGCAGGTATGTTTATTTCTGCAGGTGGAGTTTCAAAATAGATTTTCTGCAAGGCTTTCTGAAGGGTAATGGCAGTATATGGTGTAAGTTATAAAAATTATCATGCCACTTACCTAATAATTCCACGGTTTGGAATGCACACTTAAGTGATGTTTTAAAAAGTGACACATTGAAATATTTTAGTAGAAAATTTAGTTGTAATTACCAAAAAAAAGCCCTTCAAGCAACTTAAATCATCAATGAAGGGAATAATTAAATGTAATGAAATACAGTAATAAAATTTAGATTGGCAGGGATAACATAATACACAAAGAATAATACAAAGAAATTATTATATCATATCATATTATTAAATTATATTTGTTAGGACCTGGTTGGGGGTTGGGTAGATTTGTTGTTATTATGCTCAAGTGGGTCCTTGAGTTTCAGGATGTCTTCTGAGGATGAAGCTGCTCCAATAACAGTGATGGTATGAATTTGATTTCAAACAACTGCCCCAATTCCGCTAATCTTTCCAGTGTGGCTTCATCTTCCTCAGGTGATATTCTTGACACCTTTATCCAGGTTGTGGATACCAAAACTTCAGAGTCACTCACCCATACTCCAAATGGTGATTGAAATATTGAAGGCCAAGGGAGACAAACATGGTGCCTCTGGCAGCTATTAAGTACTACACTTGCCAAAAACATCCAGCTGTCAATATGAAAAGATTCAAATACTTGTTGAAACAAACTTTGGTCAAGGGTGTTAGTGACAGGGTGTTTATGAGACCATGAAATTCTACTGCTTCTGGAGCCAGGGGAAGATTCAAATTAATGTCCTAGTGCCTAAAACCAAAGTGACCTGAATGAAGAAATCAGCAGAAGTTGTCAAACCTGGGGAGTGGGGGCAGGAAGCCTGCTAGAACAAGTGTAGCTTGGAAAGGTTTTTTTGGAAGCTTTGACCAAGAGGAAGGTTATGGAGGTGGTTAAGTGGGACTCAAAACCACAAGGCTCTAGAGCCAAAAAAGATGTGGAGGAGGAGAAAGCAAAGCCAGGGGCATGAAACCAGAGGCTGAAATAAGCAAGAAGAAAGCTTATGTTTCATGTGAGAAAGTAGTAGAGGAATGTAGTGGTAGCCTTTAAAGCATGCCCAAGGCTAGAAAGCAAAAGAGACCAATGAGCATCCAAGCAAAACCCAAAAGAGCAGCTGCAAGGTCTAAAACTAGAGCAGCTGGGGAAAACTAAGGAGGTCAGTGATGTCAAAGACATAAGGGCAAGTTAGATATGGATATCAATCCTTCTATTTCCTAATATAAGTTTAGTTAATTAATTTAACCTTTAAATGAAATCTTTAACCTTTTAAATAAACTTTCTTTTGTTTCTTTTAAAGAATGAGACAGAGATAATGGTATCTACTTGTTAAAGTTCATTTGCAATAAAAATTATATTTGTAACAAATAATAACATAAAGAAATATGGAAAGAATTGAATGAAATCACATAAAGCAAAACCAGAACAGTAGAGTCAACCATTTAGTCTGGACTGGTGATTTTTTCAGAGTAGGGAATTATTGGCATGGGAAGTCTCTCCAACAATGCACAGCAGAACTGGCCTGTAAATTAGGCTCTTAGAAGGGTAACTGGGGTACTGAGAAATTAAATGAATTATCCGTGGTCAAATAGTATCAGAGGCAAAACTTGAACCCAGATTTTCTTAACTCCAAGAATAAACCCTCTACACACTGTACCATGTTTCCTCTCAGGTTTAACTACATAAAAGGAAAAGTAAATAAGAATGAATGTCCAAGAGCAAACTCTGAAGGAGACTAAAAGGTTGTTCCTTAAAAGATTTTATAATATTTTATATGTTAGATATATTTAAATGTAAATTGTTACAAAGCAAGTTTTTTTAATTGTATGTATGTACTGTATTAGTAATAAATCATTTAAAATAGATGCCAGCAACTCATACTGAAATATTTGGACATATGCTATAAAGGAATGAGATCATTCAATGAACATACGATCATTTCATTAATTCTGTTTCCTGAATTCATGGTTGGTAAAAGTCACTCTAGATAACCTGCCAGTTTGATGCCCTTTATATTTTCTTATCCATTCACTAATTTTTCCTGTAATTCTTAGTCTCGGGGTCCATGGATTCTTAGGATTCTTAGTCTCAGAGTCCATGAACTTGTTTTGGCATTAATCATTTTTCCCTCTATAGTTTCATCCTTAGCCTCTTCCTTTGACACTGCTATTAGTGCCACACCATCCAGATTCCTATTTCATTTAGGAAAAACGATGGCAGTAATGAAAAATTTTCCCTACACACAACTCCCATCATACAAAAGCTACCAATAAACCAGTAAGAAAGGTTCTGTTATTTGCAGGTAGGGGCTACCTGCAAATACCCTTAATTGAGATTCAAACCTACTTGTTAGAAATACTTTCAAGACATTGGGAAAAGTATGAGCACAGGCATGTGTGTTGGGGAATTTCAGGGTTTGAATGAATGAATGAATGGGTAGTTATTAAATACTTACCTGTGCTCAGCACAGTGTTTTATACTAGGTACATAAAGGAAAGTGAAACACTTTGCTACCAAGAGGCTTCCATTCTAACATGTATAGGAGGATTAGACCATAAGGTGTATTTCAAGGCCCAGTAGTATTGAGGTGCAGAGAGGATGGCAAGGGTCAAGGGTTTAGAGGGCCCAGGAGGGTTCAGAATCAAAATCAATAGCAAATCCCAGGTACCCAGAAGGTACAATGGCACAGCAGATGGCGAGGCCAAGTTAGTAGTTGATGGCACAATCGTTATGTGGGTGGTGATGCTGTGAGTTCATCCTCTTATCTACCAAAAATCCACATCACTTGGCATCTCCTGTTGAAAAGGAAGGCAAAGTATTTTTTACTGTGGGATTTCTTGACTGGCAGTTGTAGACGGTCATCATCATCAGTCCTGCTACCACTGCTGTTCACCTACCCTTGCTGCCCCAATATTATTTGGAAAGGCTGAGGCTGTCGCCATCCCTCCAACCACTCACTCCTGCTATAGCTGAGCTTTCCCACATGCCACATGAGGCCTGGGTAGTGATGGCAATAGTGGATACTGAGGAGTAGGAAGAGACCACTGTGGTGAGTTTGAGGTAACTGCTGCTGGTTTCCTTGGGGTTGAGGCTAAGGTTACCATAGAGCAGTTGTAACTCAGGGTTGTATCTGCGACTGCTACCATAGTCATCCCCCTCCTGCAATGGGTAGAAAAACAGGCTGCTTCTACCAGTAGCTGTCTCAAAAAGATTGGGGGATATGTGGTCCAGTTTGGTGGAATGTAGAATAAATGTTGGGGGATACTATGAGATAAGATTTAAAAGGTAATGTGATGTCAAATTTTGGAGAATGTAAATCTCTTATATGCACAAAAAGGACATAGTAAACACCACCAACAAAAAACTGGAAACAAAATGGGTGTCCCTTTATTAGAGAGTGGCTTAACAATTACAGATGTGTAAAATAATGGAAGAAACAATATAAGAAGTTTGAGAAATTCGGAAAAAATGAAATTAGGGAAGATTTGTATGAACTGATATTGAGCAAAGAAAGCAGAACCAAGGAAACAATATACCACTAATCACAGTCACATAAAGGAAGAGAAAAAAGGCAGTAGTATTCTGATTAATTCAAGAAACAAGCTTGATTCCAAAGCCCATGATGAAATCTTTTTTTTCTTGTGTAAGAGTACTGGGCTATGATATGGAAAGATATACTTCCAGATGTGCTGATATGTTTATTTTTGCTTAGCTGCTCAAGGGAGTGAAGTGAAGGGGAGGATTGTTGGGGAATGATCATTTTTAAAAAAAGTATTAAAGGAATATTATTTTAATAAGATATCGTCTTTACGTAGTTGGCTTTAAAACTCTGAGAGATAAGACTTTAAAGCTCTGAGAAAAGTTCAAAGCTAAAAGTCAAAGGTTGAGAGTCATCTGATTGAAAGTAATAGATGAAGAATTGAATTAGATTCCCAAAGGTGATGGTGTAAAGAAAGAGAGAAGAGAAAAGGACCAGAAACAGATTCTTGGGGAACAAAGACCTGAGTGTGTGTGTGTGTGTGTGTGTGTGTGTGTGTGTGTGTGTGTGTGTTTATGTTTGGAAGGAGACAGAAGAGAAAAAAGAAGAAAACTCGTGATTCTTTAATGACAATAGATGAAAGAAGATCCAGAAAGAAATGGATAGTTGAGTGTCACATGCCACAGACATCAAGGTGAAGGACCAAAAAAAGCCATTGAATTTAGTGAAGAGGATGTCAATGGTGATTATAGAGACAGCTGGTCCAGTAGGTTGAGATGGAGAACGGGTTGTAAGGAATTGGAAAATTTTGTACATAGTTGTCTTATTCAAGAAGCATGTAAATGAATGAGAGGAACAAAACAGAATGGTATTCGATTGAGTAGAAGACTAAAGGGGAAGCTTTATAATGTAACAGGTGCGTTATACCTTTCACATGGGGCATGTGGACATCTACTAACTTTCTCAGCTTGTTTGCTCAATACGACCTGATCTCACATTGCCAGGTTTAGGTTCCCAGAGAAGGTCCACCAAGTACTAAATACACAAATTCTTTCTGGGTGATAAAGATGACCCTCTAGAGGCAGAACATAGCTCTCCATTCACCATTCTAGGTCTCAAGCCCCCACCAATGTGTTTACATTTACATAAATCCAACTACTCACAATAAAGAAGCTTTTAGATCTTAACAAAATGACTATTTAGACAATAAGACAAAATCATATCAAATGTGCTCATATATCAAAAAGCAAATGTAGAGATAACAATTATATCAAAATTTATAAATAAACTTGAGTAACACTCTCCCACCAACATATTCAGTTTTTGTTAGGGAGAGTGGACACACACAGAAAATTTCCAAAGAGGCACATAAGTGAGGAAAATTCAACTCTAGAACTGCAACATTTTGAGTTCTCTTTTTGTCTCAGGAACTTCCCATAAAACTTATTTGATGAATGTAGTTTCTGTGTTAAACAGATGCTTCCACTGCTAAACTGTGCTTATCTATAGTTTACTTGACTAACACCTCACTAGGCATAAGGTCTCACTCAAAACAATTCGATCAGCTGAGCTGACTTCTCTGATGCCATGATATTCCTTTGCTCAGCTATACTTACTCCCCAACAGCGACTTCGGTATATATCACTTGGTATACATCACTTAGCTGATGCAGTTGTGATTCCTTTTCTTTTCTCATTCCTCCTTTCTTCTTGTGCCCACCCCCCCACTCTCTCTCCAACCCTATTTTAGCTTATGGTAGTAGCCATGTTCTCACTTTATGTCTATAATAGGATAAAGCATATTTTCCTTCAATCATAAGACAATTCTTATATCCATATCTCTCCAGTATACTCTAGGGTGTCACATTCAAAAATCAATAACTTTCTCAGAACTCTGAGTCAGAGTGACCTTTTTTGAGAACTCTGCAATAAACTGCTCCATGTGAAAGGGAAGTATCTTACAATAGAATTGGGAGAAAGTGAGCATGCTTCTTGACAGAAAGGAACAAGTGGAAAGGGAGAGATTAAAGATATTGAGATATTGGAGAGAGGGAGGGAAGAGGGAGGGGAGAAGGAGAGAGAGAGAGAGAGAGAGAGAGAGAGAGAGAGAGAGAGAGAGAGAGAGAGAGAGAGACACGCAGACAGAGACAGCAAGAAAAAGACAAAGACAGAGACAGAGATCGAGGATCACCAGAGAAAAATCCTGGTTGAAATAAAAAGGGACGGGATGTCAAGGATGCTTATCCAGGAATTATTAGCAAAGAATATCAATGCATTTTTTCTCTGATGACCTTTTAGACCAGAGCTTGTTTAGACCCAGCTTGTTCCTGGGACACATGCTGTGTTGGAATTATAAGGAGGTCCTATGCAAAAATAAAATTTTCACATTCTAATTTTGATACTTTTACCTTAGCCACCCACTCTAGACTTTTTTTTCCTTATCTGTTCCAAGGGAGATGTGCTCATTGTTTACATGGCCCAGGGTTTCATTCAGGGGTTTGCAAATGAACAGGCTCTGCTGTGTACTGTTTGCTTTTTACCACCTCCTTGGGATCAAACAGAAAAGAAGATTTCTTAAATTAAACATAGCCTTATGAAACAGCAGCTAACAGCCACCATGGCAGTAAATATGCAAGAGGACTAGGGTGGTATTTGGGTGGTATTTGGGCTATGTGGAAGGATTTGAGTTTGCTCTTTTCATGTGTGGTGGAATAATGAGCTATAAAGAACATTCTGTAGAGGCATACTGGGCAAATCCCAGGAAACCTTGGGCAGCTTTAAACTACTGTTATTTATTTTTCATATTTAAACAAACTGGGATTTTTTTAAAATGATGGAGAAGGGGCCTAGTAGACAGCCTACACTGCTTGTATAATTTCTAAGTGATTCTCCAATACATGATGTAGCATTATTTTGTTTAACAAAGGAGTTGAGTATGACCAGGTGCAGCTGGTGAGGACGTGTGCAGAGCAGAATGTATCCATGCATATTCTCTGAATAGCTTATTTATTAAGTCTGATAATTCTTTTTAATATTAAGGATCTAACTATACACTGTCCTCCCAATTTTTATCCCAAAGCATTTGTACTTAAGTATATCATTTTGTTTTTGTTTCAGGGATAAGTATTTTGGATGGTTCTTTTGGCTGAATGGAATCTGATTAATTGCAGCTTTGTGGACACGTGCCTCCCTTGGGTTGGCATTATGAAAAACTATCAGAAACTTAAAATACCTAGCATACTCCAAGGAAGAATCAGAGCATTACATGCTAATTATTCAAAAAGAGCTGATCGGGTGTCTATTATTATGCTAGGTGCTGGGGATACCGACAAGGACAAAACAGTAACCTGCCCTCAAGGACCTTACGCTCTATTAAGGGAAACATTTATGAATATGGGTAGTACTACCACAGGTTTACTTTTCAAGTCCCACTAGCACTGACAGGCTAGGGTTATTTTGTTTTTCCTAGCACTATGACTCATAAACTCTTTTCTATTGTTCTCTCTATCACTGGTCATTTAGTGGTTGGTAGTTATCCTTTATTCTTGAAGAGGACCAAAATGATGTCATTATGTTCATTAGGGTAAAGGCACAGTATATGCACAGAATTGTGGCCAATCAGACCAATACCAGACAGTTAAATATTAACCGTCGTCACTATTTCTAGTCCTTGCATAGTACTCTAAGATATGCCAAGAACTTTTCATGTCTTATCTTGTTTGATCTCCACAGCAACTCTATGAGGGTGGGAAGGAACCTGGTCACATGTAAGATTGATTTAGCTAGCTGCTCTATATTCTTTGGAAGAGTAGGATTTCTAATTGAGAGGAATGAGATCCTATGAAGAATCAATTTGTACTTTAATCTATTCTCTAATAAATCACCATATGCCTAGATAAGTTCCATCTTGCTTAATTTCTCCTTCTATAATCACAATTTCATCTGGGGAAGACATAAGATTGAGAATTCCTTTCTTGACAGTGTGATGCTGCTGCAACCAGAAATATGCTAATGCTGGGGGAGTGGAGCTACTGTTTAGAACTGGTACTGAGAGGTCAGAGGGCTCATTCTCCTGTGTCTGCCTTTTGACAACAGCCTAAGCTTTCACCTTTCTGTGGTTTTAGTGGCTTGTTTAAGAAAACTGGCATCATCATGGGATTTGTTCTTTCAACTCCAACTCAGAAAAAGTAGTGAGAAAGGCGATGTTAAATGGGAAATTTTCTCATAACTGGATTTTACTTTCCGCATATAGAACATTCTTTCTCTGGTACCTTCACTCTCACCATAGAAACTCCTTTATCCAAAAAAACTCTTGAAAGTCACTTTTGCCTTTGTGACTTTGCTACCTTTCTGGAAGAGAGCAAATAATTTCCACTTTCATACCATCCTTTATAAACATGCAAATCTCACAACTCTCCTTTCTCATCTATTCCCCCGCAAATACACTTATGTCATTATTTCTTTCTATCCACCTTAGCACCTAGTATAGTACTTACAAATGTAATAAAAAAACATTTATCAAGCCCCTGTTGTATGCAGAATACTAAACTCGTGGCTGTGGGAGATGAAAGGAAGGAAAGAAGGAAGCATTTATTAAGCATCAACTTGACACCTAGTATGTACCAAGCATTATACACACCTGACAAATATCTCATTTCATCTTGACAACAACCCTGGGAGGTAAGTGCTATTATTATCTTAATTTTACATTTGAGGAAGCTGGGAAAGGCAGGGGTTAAGTTGATTTGTTCAGTCACATAGGTAGTAAGTGTCTGAGGCCATATTTGAATTCAGGATCACATACAAAACATTGAAAACCCCAAGGAATCTTTCAACTGCCCACTGGGACAGTTCTAGAAGGCACAAATTCAAAAAGATGGAAAAAGGAAAGAACAGGAGAAACAGAGTCTTGTAATGTCCCTGAATTGCCATGGGCAGAGTTAAACTTGAGCAGTAACCCAAGAAAGGACAAAGTTCTCAGAGCAACTACCTGTCTGTAGAGTGTTCCATAAAGTTTCACACAAAAATTTGATTAATCTTATAATTATATAGGTGGAATAAAACAGACTGGTCAAATATCTTCATTTTACAGGGAAAAAAATCTCAAGTCTTGTGGGAAGGCAGAAGTAGGAGCCAATGGTTGAAGTACTAGAGAAAGTCTACATCTAGGTATAAGAGAAATTTCCCAATAGTTACGCACACAAATGGACATCTATGAATTGGCTGCAGGTGGTAGTGGATTCTTCATCAATGAACATCAAGTGAAGGTAACTGTTTGTCAGGGCACTTGAAGCAGTTCTCAGTCAAATGCTAGTCAACCTGGATGCCCCTTTGGCTTTTTTCCAACTCTGAGATTCTATGGTAAGTTAAATCTTGCCCAGAACCACATGTGGACAGCAATGGTGTAAAGAATGACAAGGGAGATGGAATCATATCACTAGACCGTTTGGGTTGTTTTCCAACTTTTGCCGTTTATATGTTCACTGTATATATGTATGTGTATATATTCATATTCATTCACATTTGTATAATAGTACATATCTGGGTATATTGTTGACACACTGATATATCTTCAAATATAAAGGAAATTAAGCAATTAAGAAACTAAAAAGAAATATAGTGAGATGCCTCAGGGAAGTAGTAAGTATTCTGTCATTGGAAGTTTTCTGCCTAAAGTGAGAGAAACACTTATTTGTGATGTTATAAAGGGGAGTCATGCCATCCATAAGACATCAAATTAGTTCCTACGACTCTAAAATTTATTGAGTCCACGATCTAGAAGAAAACAGTAAGATTTCAGTCAAGCTTCTAAATCCCATGTCTAATGAATCCAACTAATCTGGATACTAACCCTTTCATTCTTGACCTCAGTGTGTTTATATCTAAAGTTCTGGCATCATGTAGACATGACTAGAATTGATATGTTGTGAGAGAGATTAAATGACTTTCAAAAGCTTAAATAGGCAGTGAGTATCAAAAGCAGAATCTAAGCCCAAGTTCTGACTCCGGAGTCAGTGCTCCGGTGCAAAAGTTATCATTGACCTCAAATCTTGTGTTTGATCCACTCTACTGTTTAGATGGAAATAAACTCACTTGGTAACAGGCAGGCACAGGATGGACACAAACCAGTTTAATATAAATGCGCTTTATTGCAGAGAAGTTATATTATTTACATGCTGCAACACATCACAACATAAATCTACCAAATATTTCCTGTTGGATGCTGTAGGTTGCCAGATAATAGTTTTAGAACCACAGAATAAAGTGAACAGACTTACAGTGATATTGACTCTACAACTCTCAGCAGCTATAATGCTAGAAGTCAAACGGCAGTGTTTTCTCAGTCCTACCTGTCATTGCTTGCATGCAGAAACCTAAGGAGCAAATACAAAAGTGCTGTCAATTTTCCAATCCATATGGCCACCAAAGCATACAATGGGTTGAGTAATTTATTCATGTCTTAAAGCATTTAATTCTTGCATAAAACATACAAGTCTATTAAGGTTGGCATAAATCTATTTCTTCATAAACCTGTATTAGAAACAAAGGAGCAATGATGCAGCCCATACATGCATGGAAGGACAACCTAACAAATGCTTGTAACCTCAGTGTTTGTTTGTTGACTTCCTTTTGATTTATTTTGCTAGTAAATGCTTTAACAGCTCTAGATCCTAATTCTTTTGGCTGAATATTACACTGTTGGAGAACAACTGTGGGTCAAAGATGTCACCCAAGTCTAGTTTAGCATATCTCATTGAAGCCATGTCTCTGGCAAGATCAGTCCAGTGACACTTGACTTCTGACTCTTTGGAAGATAAGTTTTGATAAAACTGAGGCATATGTGACTCATTGGGCTCAAACTCCATTAGCCTAGGGAGCAAATAACTTTTAAAAAATAGTACTTTCAAGGTCACCACTAGGGCATGTCTTGAGTGATCAAGTGTGGGGGAAGGGACCATTCTATTGGGAAAAAAATAGATTCTCTTTATTTCCACTTGATCTTGGCCTACCAACCTGAGTAAAGCAACAAGCAGACAAATGATCACAGAGGGCACATAGATAGTGGGTAGGGTAACAGAGAGGCCCCTACTTAAGACTTGTTCTGGAACAAAAGAGCTGGGGAGATTTTAATTGTAAAGGAAGAGAACTCTTGGCTCCTGTGTCATCCCCATAGAAATAAGATTCTCCATTGGTGTCCTGTTATCTGCTTGCAATTCCTTTGTTCCTTTCTTCCTCTTGAATTTTGTCCACATTCCCTGGCTAAATGAAACCCAGTCATTTGGGTTAGAAATGAAAAGGGCAGAATAGGCACTTGGCATACTACTATGTTTGGAACAGGCAAGGTGATGTCTGTTAAACTTTAAATTAAAATACTTTTTCAAGTTTAATTTTTCCTAATAAAATAACACTAAACTTGTATAGGGAAGCTACCAAGGTCATATTGACAAGCCAGAGCTCAGACAAAGCAACTGCACACCCAAGACAAGGCTTGAGGATTATAACTGGCCTCTCCCTTGGTGTTAGTCATTCAATCAATCCAACAAGCATTTTAAGGACTTACTATGTGCTAGACACTATTGCTATCTCAAAGTAACTTTGAGCCTTCAGTATGACACATGGGACATTAATTATCACAAAATAAACCCCTACATATCCTGGAGAGCAATTTTCTGGCATTAAAATATGTGCATTTATAAAAATAATATAAAAATGTACCTTTTCTCCCCTCCCTACATGTTACATCCTGGACAACTACCTTGCTTGCCTAGCATCCTCTTGGATCTTAGCAGGCTAGTGTTTTCAGCACTTCCCAGTCCTATGGCCATGAGAAAAGAATGACTTTTAGAAAACATGCCAGTGGAATGTTTTGCCTTGAGGCAGAGCTTTATTGTTTCATTATTTTCTCCAGTCCAGATATATTACAATGGGAAGTCACAGGATATGGAACTTTCCCAGTGTTTAAGAGAATGAAGGACCGATATCACCTTGTTGCAATTAAAATAGATAGGATTTGGAACCTAAGGTTGAATTTAAGAAGTGATATTCCTACCTGAACCAATGAGGAAGTCTATGTAAATAAAATCTGTAAGGTAGATGAACTGACTTTACATTCAGTACGCATAATTAGAAAATATCCATGAAATGATCTAGATGCGAATCCAATTTTTCTTAGCAGTTCTTTAAAAAAATAATCCCTTAAAAGTGCTAGCAGGGAATACCTCCACGTCTTTCCTCGGAAAGGTAGATTCCCTGGTTGTATAGTATAGCTATAGCTAGAATAATGTCATTCCTTAGAGTCTTCTCTTTCCAAAAAATAATAATTTAAAGCATATTTTCCTCACCCTTAGCTATTCCTTTAGATAGGGATGCTAAGCACGGAATACTGAGAAAGATAATAGTAACTGACGATTAACCAGAACGACTGGCTTCACGTCTAGCTTATAACAAACAATGGATAAGTTGTCCTTAACTCTTTGAAATATACAGCTAAGTAGGACCACTTGATCTCCAGTATCAATAGAGCTTCTGAATGCTAACACAGAAGTGCAAAACAAGTAACTTATCTGCATAAAAACCTGGAATAATACCATATCAAAGTATGATGTGAAAAATAGAGTCAAACCCAAATTCACAAGATAAATCACAGCCATAACCAAAGAATTTTCTCATACCAAATTATGACCTCCCAAGCCAGGGAAAGCTTGCTGAACTTCTAGAAATGAACCAAAGTTGTAGATAGCAGGTATGTCATAAGGTGCAATAACAATTGAGTATCTGAAGATTGCATAAACGTGTTGTTGTGTCACATAATATCAAAGTTATTTGCAAAAATTATACAATCTGGAATGCTTAAATATGAGACACAACTGAAACATACATTTATAAGAAAATGAGAGCAATCAGTAATATAAAATGTATTTTTGGGATGCATTAAGTTAGCAGTGCTATCAAGGTTAAATGAGTAAAGTGAAAAGTTCATTTCAGTCAGCTGCTCAAGGATCCATTTTTTTTTTCATTTCTTCATTTTTTTCCAAACTCTTTCTGTATTATTTAGAATTTCCTCCATTTGTATCTACGAAGGGAAATTTCAATGAGGGATGGGGAAGGTAAACCTTAAATGAACACTTCCTTTAAATATATAGTATCCCAAAAATCTTATTGTTAAAACTGCACTATGACTTTTGGGACATCTCATATTTGTACCTTTTCTCTAGATTATTGAGGAAATTCCTTTTTAGGGGGGTGGGGGTGGGGAAATTGTCACTCTGATATTTGTTCCCAAGGTGTCTTCCATATCTCCAATTCCAAACTCCTCTATCCTTGTTGAAACCTTATGTTCTTGCATTGTCTCTCCTTGATCAACAATTTGTCCTTGGGAATTCTCAGACCCCTCCTAATCTTTAGTGGACATTGACATCAGGGTTTCTTCCTTTCTCTTTTCCTTTTTCACAATGTTCCTTTATGGGCATGCTACACTTTAAAAGTGTCCCAAACCTCTTATTTGCGAGGTGTTGGTGTTTTATTTGCACTTAAAGCAGAAGAGGCCAACAAGGCTACACTTCTCTCAGCATTTGATAAGCCTGGGGTCTCATACTCCCAGGGACACACCTCAGCTCTGGATGTTAAAGGCTGCTGAAAGTTATTACTTGAGTTAAAGGAGGCAGATGAAAGCATATTTCCATCAGAGGAAGACGGAGTTTTTTTCTGGTCTCCTATTTGGTTGGTATTTTCTTGCTCTGCTTTTGATGCTACAACTTTTGAAGGCAGTTCATCATATTGACCTACACAAACCTTGGCTGAAGGCTGTTGACCACCATTTTCACCTTTCCCACCCCCTGGGAGAACCTGAGTCTTAGCATTCAAATGCTGTTTTTCTTCTTCAAAAACATACTGTTCTGGGCTCTCCCAAGGGCACACCTCAGTCTTGTCAACACTTTTCTGATTGGATTGCTGATAGCCTTCATTGGCTTTAGGCTTGTGCTGAGATTTCTCCTTTGGGTGGGGAGGGATGTTTTTCTCCATTTCAGAAGCTGCAATAGACACGTGTTTCTGAACTTTTGATTCTGAAGGCACAGGACCTGGGGTCAAGTCATAAACCTCCCAAGGACATACTTCCCCAATGTCAAAGTTATCCTTTAACAAGCCTGGGCCTGTTTCAGAATTGTTAGTGGGTACGCTCACCCGCTGTTGTTTCATAATTCCAGATTTGGGGGGTTTCCTTAGCTCTTCAGAATGAGTGGCATTTTTCCAGGCAGAATCTTTAGTCTCTATTTTATCAGGGTTGGAATGTTTTCGGTTGAACTCTTTGCCTTTGAGTGGTGGTTTGGGGGACTTATTTTCTTCCAGGCCTTGAAGTGATGTTTTCCCAGTCAAACTAAGAGTCTTCTCCTTGGCACTTGCTATAACACTGAGTGACTTTTGTAATACAGATGTTCTTGGATGCCCGGGCTTCTTCTCTGAGCTTAGATTGTGAGCACTTGCAGACTTACACACCAAAGGGACTGATTCAGTGGATGAAGACTCCATGTTTTCTGTAACTCTCTTGTTGATTTTTTTTCCTGGGAGGGAGTCCAGCAGAGAGTTCTCTGTGGTCTCTACTTCATTTTCTGTTGGCATACTATTGGACTCTTCTGACTGGTCTCTAACATGATCATAGGTGCTGTGGGACTTCTTTAAGGAGAAGACACGGTTTTTCAGAGACTCTTCCTTTGCCTTTACAGTGCCACCGGAGGACTCCTGGGGGTTTTTCCTCACAATGACAGCATTTTTGGTGACATTGTGGTCCGTGACCTCCTTATCCTCCTTAGAGCATTGTCTGCTGACTGTTTCCGGGATCTCGGTGATGCGCCTCATGATGGAACGGCCAAGGCCCTTTTTGGAGCACCGCTTTTTCTGGAGGTGTGGATTATTTGTGATCATCTTCTTCCTTTTGTAGATTTCCAGCTGAGCATAGAGTTTCTTGAGCTCATCCTGAGAAGACAGAAAAACCAGAGGGTTACAAAATGAAGGGAGTCAACTAAACAGGACAGTTAAGTGTGAGTCAAATTAGATAGATCAGAACATTGTAAGAAAATAGCATCTAAACATATCACCTTATCCTTTTTTTCTACTATATGGTTCTATTACAAATTTGTGTTTAGTTAGAGACTGATCTTCAAGAGAGAAATAGTCCAAGACCTCACACGGCATACATTCCACACTCATTTTTCACTGAGCGCCTACTTTGGATTTGTCATTACTATGGTCAAGATTGAATCTGGACCATCTCATTATGGATTTATTGATAAGACATAACCAAACACTTCTTTGGAGAAATTACGAAGTTATTCAGAAAGTGGTTCCCAAGACGCTAGAATTAGGTCAGATTGAAAGGTTTCAAATATTGAGTAATTATACATTTGCCCAGAAGCAAAATTCTTCCACCAGTTATTGTCATAGCCTGTCATGACCAATTCTTAATAATATAGCTCTCTATCCTACCCATCTGACAAGAAGATATATTTAATATAATGAGATATCTACTGACAGCCCCTGGAAACAAGGCCAGCTTTTACCTTCACATTCTATCCATCCATTTGTCCATTTACCCAGGCCATCTTACGATCTACCTATTGCCATTAACCTGCTTCTCCCTATCAGGCCCAGCACCCCTCACACTGGACCTACTGGGGAGGATTTTCCTGAATCCATGTCCTAGATCATTGGAAAGTTAATCCATTTGTTTCTAGAGTTCCTGGCCAGGGCCCTATCCAATTTTGGAGGACTGGGTGTGTTCAAACTAGCCCACTATATCTATAGTCTGGTCCTAGATACCAGACAAGTCATCTAGACGTTTGTCAAGGACATTTCTCCTTCTCTCTGTCCCCACATCCCCACTTTTTCCCTCCACAGAACCAAACTTCCTTTTGGCCACTTCTCTCTCTCTGTATATTGTCTTCTCTTATTCAATGAATAAAGTCCTTGAGGCCATATTTTTTTAAATCTTTCTACCCCTCATGCTTAGAACAGTGTTTGGCACAGAACACTTAATAAGTTCATATAACAATAAATAAGAATTTTAAAAACCCACAAGCACTTATTAGCACCTTTATACACTTTGTTGTCCAGTTGAACTTGCTTTCTTGTTTTTTTTTTCCTTTCCCATGCTTGACACAATTCCCAATACCCCTTTGAACTGAATGTGGATCATTCCACTTCATAAATGCCACTCTGTCTTGTTTCAGTTCCACAGAGCAAAATGCCCTTCAGCCAGGTATCCCCTAGTGTCTCCCCCACTGTTTTCCTACCTCCTTTTGGGTGTTGTCTCCCCCTTTAGACTGTAAACTCTTGGAGGGCAGCGATTGCCTTTCTTTTTATAATTTATATCCCCAGGTCTTAGCACTGTGCTTGGCACATAGTAAGTGCCTAATAAATGCTTATTTAATCAGATCGAATTGGATCGAACATCACTCATGAGTGAAAAGTGTTCTGCCTCCTCCTCTCATCCTGTTAGAATCTCTAAACCCCTCCAAGACTCAGATTGAGTGCTTCTTTCTGTTTGAGGCCTTTCCTGATTCCTATAGCTGCTACTTTCTTCCCTCTGTGCCTCATTACATCTCTTCCAGTAGAATGTAAACTACTTTAAAGAAAAGACTGTGTCACTTTTGTCTTTGTACAGTCACACAGTAGGCACTTAAAAGTTTATTGATTAATAGACATTACATGCTCGGTACCATACTAGATGTTAGGGATAAAAAGACAAAAATTAAACAGTCCCTGCCCTGAAGGGGTATATATTCTAATAATGATAATGTGTACATGTATAAATTCTGATGGTCAAGTCAGATAAAATATTTGTCAAGTCAATCAAAGCCAGTTGGTCTTTTTGGGGACTGACTTGGTTATTATAATGATTTTGCCAAATGATACAGCTGGTTACAATACAGTAATATTTGCCAGGAAAAGAACTCTTTTTAAAATAAATTTCTAAATTTCCATAAATTAAAAACAAAATAAATTTTCAAAAAGAAAAAACTTTCTTCTGGGTTGAAAGCAATGACAGCACACATTTTCTTGATATTTTTTCATTGTGTGTGGTGAATAAATACCTGCTAGGACAGAGAATTCTGAGAAGATGACAGAATAGGTCAGAAAATTCCAAACTCTCCAGATTTCCTCCACAAATGAGGTAAAACAGTGCCTCGGGGCTAACATAGAGCAGTTAAAATAAATAAGTAGGGTCAGAACAGTGGTCCTCCTCAGACTATTGGAGAATATCTGAAGAAATATCTCAGGAGGAGGTTTGGTCCCTGTGAAGAAGGAACACTTCCACACTAGTTCCACTTAAACAACAAGTGGCAATCCCTGGTGTTAGCTGGGTTGGGAGGCTGCCTCGGTCCCAGCCACAGCAAATTTTATTCCTTGGATAGTGAGGGGAGTTGGGTATCTGAGCCCAGGAAGATTAAGAGAACCTCTGCTCACAAGGAACATCAGTCCCAGCTGTGCTGTGATGTGGCTTGGGGTGAGAAGAAACCAGCATGCATGCAGTGAGGCCAGAAGCAGTGGGGTGGAGATGCTACTATGGGCACTTACTGGTTACTGGAGGTCGTGGTTTAAGTTCTAGGCCAGGGGGGAGAACTGAAGGAGGATCTGAGGCCAGAGGCACTACCCCCCATCTCTCAAGGCTAGAGATGATTACAAAAAATAAGCTTCTACAAGTTAAAAAAATGTACAGGCAAAGGAAAAAGAATTCAACCATAGAAAGTTATTATGGAAATAGAGAAGAATGGGGTTCATCTTCAGAGGAGGATACTGAAGCAAAGAAACCCTCTTCTACCCCAAAGAGTAACATCAAAAGGTCACCTGACCAAAAAGAATTTACGGAAGAACTTTAAAAGACTTTAAAAATCAAATGAGGGAGATTCAGGAAAAACTAAAAAATAAAATAAGAACAATGCAAGAAGGTTATGAAAAGAAACTCAACCAATTAGAAAACGAGATCCAGAATTTTAAGGAATCAAACAACTCCTTGAAAATCAGAATCGGGCTAGGGGAAGCCAGCAACGTCAAAAGAGACCAAGAACTAATAAAACAAAATATAAAGAATGAAAAAATAGAAGAGAATTTGAAACATCTCATAAGAAAAATAAATGATCTGGAGTACAGATCAAGAAGAAAAAACATAAAAATATTCAGGCTACCTGAAAGCAATGATCAAAAAAGAAGCTTGATACAATAATAGAAGAAATAATTACAGAAAATTGTCTTGAAGCATTAGAACAAGAGAGAAAAATAGAAATAGAAAAAGATCCACTGATCACCACACGAAAGACATCCTACGAGGAAAACCCACAGGAATATCCTAGGCAAATTCCAAAACCCCCATCTCCAGGATTAAATTTTATGAGCAACAAGAAAAAAACAACTTAAATATGGGCTTGTCACAATTAGACTCACACTAAAAGACTGTGGGTCTTTTGTATCGGAGAACAAAAAACACTGAGATTCTAGCCAAAAATATTATGCCCAGCAAAACTAATCCATTTATTTCTAGAGTTCCTGGCCAGGCCCTATCCAATTTTGGAGGACTAGGTGTGTTCAAACTAGCCTACTATATCTATAGCCTGGTCCTGATTATTTTGATTCTACTCATCCTTTGAAATAAATCTCAAATCCTGTTTGCTTTGTGAAGTCTTCCCATATCACCTAGGTTACAAGTGATTTCTATCCTCTCTATGAACTCCTAGAGCATTTTCTGTTTATGCCAGTTATTTGGCCCCTAATCTCATGCTGCTTTATACTGTTAACTTTTTTTTATTTGTTTACTTTAATTTTATCAAAATTATGTATTTAAATAAAAATAATTTTTATTAAAAAAAGAAATTTCTAATACATATACACCCAAACAAATTGACACACATTCTTTTCATCTCAAACAAAGAGTGATACTTGACATATACATTGACTTGATCTAAAATATGGAAAAGAAAAAGACCATGGTTACCCGAATATCCTCAGGGTCCAAGCTGTGCTCACTCCAAGCTGAATTGATGCTGCTGTTCAGGTACGATCCAGAGCGGCCCATGTCAAGTTCATCTTCATACGCTTCTGTTGCTATATCATCTCTTGGATTATTGCTTGAATGTGAAAACTGCAACAAGGAGCAAACATAAGGTATTTATGTGACTCCAAATTGAAGAACGAAACAAAAAGTTATTTTAGAAGTTGGAGTGAGCTATACATATACAGTGGGAAAGAAGACTGATTTGAAGTCAGAGAACCTGGAATTAATCAAGGGTGGTGAATGAAGTCATCTGTGTGTGGTTTCTGGACAAGTTGCTTCACCTTTCACCTAGAAAATGAGCAGTTTGGACTGACCCCCAGGGACCCTTTTGGCTCTGATTGTATGTTCCTATGGTCCTCCAAAATGCACTATCTTTCTGTTTAGGTGCCTCGGAGTTGGCAGTGTGGTATGATGGAAAGAGAATTGAACTTGGAGTCACAAGACCTGAGTTCAAATCCCAACATCGTCAATTAGTATTGTGTGAATTTGGGCAAGTTACTTGGCATTCCCACATGGATGAAAATTTTGTCCTTGATGTTCATCATTGTTGTGAGATCCTTATCCAAGTTTTCTGCCCATTCCCTCTTCTTGGTTCCTAGTGCTCTTATTTACCCCAGGCTTCTTGTCAGAAGGAGAGGGAATCTTATGATTTGCTGAGACATTAGTGGGAGTCAATGACATATAGTCTACTTTTTAGGATATGCTGTTGCTGTTCTTTAGTCATTTCCAATTGTGATTTTTAATGACCCCTTTTGAGATCTTCTTGGGAAAGATACTGGAAGGGGTTGCTATTTCCTTTAATAACTCATTTTACAGATGAAGAAACTTGGTTAAGTGACTTGCCCAAGGTCACACAGTAAATGTCTGAGGTCAAATTTGAACTCAGGCATTCTTGACTCCAGACTGCGGACTCCATTCACTGTACCACCTAGACGCTCCTCTCAGGGTCATTTATGTTTTAAGTAACAGATGAAAACAAATTTAAAGTAATGAGTCTTTAATGCTGTATTGCGGTACCTCGGGAGGCGAGATATTTGCAGCCACAAGGGTCTTCCTGTCATCCTTCAAATGATACCACATTGGTAATGATGAATATCACCTGAGTTTCAAATCAGCCCTTGACATAGTTTTACCAAAACAAAGGACAAAATATCAGACTTTACACCTACAACCCATAGCTGTGGCAAATATCAGCCTATGAATTTAGTGCCGCTAACCTGCTAGTCCACGGCCAATGGCTCCAATCTTGGCTTGGCTATTGGCATCATCTGGAACAAGTTACTTCATGCTTCTTTTTACTCAACTGCAAATTTAGAGTAGTGTACCAGCTGGGTTCTCTCTCTCTCTCTCTCTCTCTCTCTCTCTCTCTCTCTCTCTCTCTCTCTCTCTCTCATTCTTGTTCTCATTTAATTTCTAAAATTCCATAATTCTATGCAAAACTCCAATCCTTAAATGTAACTGCATTAGTCAAATGTCTTAGCCTTGGCTAAAAAAGCCACAGACTGGAAGATAAAAGTAAATAATTACATGAGATGTTAATGTCTGGTGAAATCATACTAGCAAATTTTTATTGAGCATTTACTATGTGAGTAAGCATGGGCCAATGAGGTTTTTCTAAGATAGAGTATCTGCTAACTCAGAAAGTCTATGATTCTACAATATGTGATGACTGGATGTGAGAACACAGGAATGAGTAAGTAAGTGAGTAGGTGAGAGGATTTAGAGGAAAATCAACTAGGACTACTGTGAATTCTCTCGGTGTGCTTTCAACTAGTAAAGAGAGTTTAGATTTAAAAGAAAAGAAATAAACAACTTCACAGTATGTCAGAAAAATCACAATAGAGATATTTTTATACACACAGTGTATATACACATACGTGCACATGTAATATAGATGTTAAAGACTTGTGTTACTGTATTCATATTTCTACTTATATAGAAGATAGTGATGGGATGCGATTTCATTGGTAAAGGGAATTCTCAGGTGATGAAACCCTCTTTATCAATGCAAGATGGCACCTTCTCTACAACTTAATATTCTTAGAAAGTTGCCTAGGGCCCAGAGGGATTAGATAACTTGCTGAGTGACACACAGCTGGTATATTTCAGAGGCAGGAATTGAACCCAAGTCTTCCTGGCTTCAAGGCCAACTCTCTATCCAATAGCCATTCTGATCATGTATTATAGTCCAATGGACGAAACTTTTATCCATGAAGAAGCATTGCGTCATAGTATACAGAGGACCTGCCTTGGAGTCAAGATCTGGGTTTCAAGACAAGCCTCTAACACATACCAACCCTATAAACCTGGGCCAAGACACAACCTATCAATGTCTGAGTCAAGTTTCCTGGTGGTAAACTATTAGGCTATGAAATTACAATATTTTAAATTACAGACAAATTGACAATCTTCATTGGTGAAGGAAGTTTTCCTATTACAGGTCTATACGAAAGAAAAAAAACCCTATTCTTTAGAAGATTTAAAAATCAGGGTCCAAATTGCACCAGTGGTAATCTCATGAAACTCTCACTGAAGATTTTGGAAAGAATTAATAGGCTCAGACGAATGAAGGTCTATTTATCACAAAGCCAGGCTTGGAAGTATAAACCAGAATGTAGCCACACAAAAACTGGGCTCAACCTCCTGCCTATTTCAGAGAGAAACATAGAGTATATAAAATGGGTCTAACATTTTGTTCTATTTACCCAGGATAAATTATTACTCATCTTGGGCTAAGTGTACAAAGCATGATTTGCAATGCTGATAGTATTTCCCAAGGCCCCCAGTCAGGATAAAATCTAAATTCTCAAAATGCCATCACATTTGCTGGGAGGAAAAACAGAAATGACAAAGTATCTTGCCATCTAGTAGTAATATTATTTTCAAAGGGAAAAATGCCAATTAAGAAAAAAGGATTTGAGCGCTAAGGGACAAGCTACCTTCCCTAAAAATGTTCCTGACATTTTTAGAGAATTCACATTGATTCCTTCCAATTAATATTCCTGTGGTTGCATATGGGAAACAACTGTTGAGAGAAAAGATGAAATAACACTTTCATCAAGTTACCCAGCTGCTCAAAGCTTATCACCAATTGCTCCCCATTGCTCATAGGATAAAATCCAAATTCCTGATTGTGATGTGGATCTGGGCAACCTACCTTCCCAATCTCATGTTTAACTGTTCTATAGGATTCTTTAGTGCAGAGAGACTGGTCTCAAAATCTCTGCACCTTGACTTAAGGTGCCTCTGAACCTTTCTTCATGTTGCTCTCCAGCCCTCCTAGTACTTCTCATCCTCAGTCCTCCCTTAGTCCCAAGTTAATAGAGCCTGCCCTGAATAGCCTGCAATGATCTCGCCGTCATCTAAATTTCAGTATCGCTTACCTCCATAAGTCATTCATCTGACCTGATCCATAAGCTGTACACAATACTGCCATACATTATTCTTATCTTTTTACACATCCATAACTTGTCTTCTTAACTAGCTCCCCGAGGACAGGATTATGCTTTATATGTCAGTCACTACATCTATTGCAATATCTCCCGCAGTATATTACACTCAGCATAATCACTGGGCTGTGATATTGAAGATATCCAGAGCTCAGAGACCATTTTAGTTCAAATACCCCTTTTGCAGAAGGGAAAAGTGAAGCCCAGAGATGTTAAGTGACTTGTCCAAGGTTGCACAGTAAATTCCAAAAGTAGGATTTGAACCCAGGTTCTCTGACTCCAGAGCTACCTTTGAGGTCATCTAGCCCAACCTTTTCCTTTTATAGACCAGTATTTCCATTTCTTGCCCAAGACTGGAATTCAATTCCAAGAGGAATTTTAACTCTGAATACAGCACTGTTTCCACTATGCCACACTGCAATTGTCACTCAAAAAAAAACATTCATTGATTGAAAGAGGTAAAAAAACTACTTTTTGCAATTAGCCAGTTGTATAGTATATTGCTTTTTCCAGAATAACATATTTAGGGCTGAAAAGGTTCCTAGAGGTCTCTTCATCCAATTTCCTCATATTACTGAGAAAGTTGAAGTTCACAGAGGTTATGGGACCTTCCTAAATTGACACAGGTAGTAAATAGTAGAACTGAGATTTGAGTCTTCCTACTTTCTTCCCTTTCCTTCACACCATCTCGACTCTTTTTCATAATCCGGTTAATGGAAAAATGATGTTTTACTCAGTGTGTGGAGTTGCTAGTGTTAACGATGAAAAGTACTTTCATTTTTTCTCTGATCACTCACTCTGTTCTCCAGTAAGCTGAGCTGCTTTCAAAATGTTAGAACTCTGTTGTAGCTGATAACTAAAAGAATGGCCATATTAATCTACTGTTGACCAGACATATTCCATAACATCCTGCAAAATCTTGTCTTGCTTCTAAATTCATAGCAATTCTCTGAAACTGGGTTAGAGTAGGGATCTAAATTGGGGAAAACCCCTTTGTCATTCTAAAATTGGTCAATATAGTAATGCCCACCATAAAATAAGCATTTAACAAATGCAAATGTGCCTTAAGACCATAGAATGCTAAATGCATAACTAGTCATTACAATCAGTTATCTGTGCCACATTCAGTTTTTTCTGGATCCTTGGGGGAACATAATTTGATTAGGCATAGATGTGAGCTCTGCTCATAAAGTTATGACACTAATTTGATAAACCATGTACAAAAATCAATCTCAGTAATTTTCAATTACACTCTGCACAAATCCATATAATTATGTTTCGATGGTTTTGTGTATACTTTTAAAATATAAACATTAAAAACAATTGTCATGATAATAGGCCAAACATAAAAAGTTCTGCTACTGAAAGTGTCTCAAGTATGGAACAGAAGAGCATTTTTTAAAGAATACATGAGAATATACTTTTGGACTTTTCAGGTCCAGATCTGAATCCCAAATGTTCCAATCCAGTTTTAAGTCATTGTGACTACAGAGATAAGGGATAAGAAACTAATGTTCTAAGTATCATCTCTGTTAGAACTGTCCTGTGGGGTCTCACATAATCTTTTGACTCTCCAATTCCTTTAAGTAAAATGGCATAACACTGCCACATTTCAGAACCCCTGGAGTCATACTCTGACCTGCTTTGGTAGTAGTCCTGTAAAATATTACTATAAATACTTGTTTACATTTACTCTCTAAGAAAAATGTTTTCATTCTAAACCACACGAGATACATAAAAGCTCAAAAGAATTCCTAGAAATAACTCAAAAGATATCTTAATGACTAAACCAAGGAGAATTCCCTGGGATCCACTCAAATGTAAATATAACAAGGCATCAAGATATGGGAGAAGTCTTTGGATTTTATCATAGTAAAAATTTTTCAAAAATCAGTTTGATATTTGGTAAATCCAAATGTAGTCAGCTCTCTAGTTTATAGTGAAGAGACTTTTAGAAGTAATCCACAAAATATTATTACCCCCTCCTTTCTAGTTCTGTATTTTAATGGAAAGAAACCATTCTAAGTTCCTTCTAAAGAGCGAGTGCCCTGTTTTGCCAGAGAAAGAGAAGTTAGAAAAATACCTTTGGAATCAAAAGTAACCCAATGGTGACTGTCACAGTCAAATGGGTATGTGCAAAAAATAGCATCAGCATCCAGTCAGACTGAAGTTTCGAAGCAAGAACAAATCTGAAATAAGAATGCATAGAGTTAGCAATAACCAAGACTATGACTCAACAAGCTAAGCATTTCATGACCTTTTCTCCTCTATCTGATCTATAAAATTCAATTCATGTTAGAGTCTACTTAATGAAGATTTTGATGTGCAATTTCTCATCTTATGATGACAAAGAGTTCAACAAACATGAGCACATTTGTAGATTTTTTAATATAGGAAACTGGGATATTTTACTCATTATCTCTTACTTTTGTAAAAATAACGAATTCATATTGTAATTTGCCATTAACTTTCCAGAAGATGCTATTACATTATGCCCCACTTGCATCTGCAGTCAAGGTGGGGAACAAAAGAGAATCCAAATGAATTACATATTATTAACTGGTGGTTTCAGAAACTCCAAAATGAGAGGCTTTCAAGGATGGCCAATTTTAGAATAAAGAAAATCCAAATAACTCCTTGATTAAAATATTCTTTGCTAAATTAAAGTCATTGAAAAATGCTAATCAGAATAAAGCAGGGAGAGAGCTGGTGGTTATCTGCATTTGTGTGTTTCCCAAGATTTAAATGGCAACCAATGTAATGGATGAATGAAAGTACTACTGGTTTGCAATTTGCATGATTTTTTTTTAAAGTCCATACTTAATGGGATTTTGAGTACGTCAGTTAACTAGGTTTTTATTTCAATTTAAATATTTAAAATAGATTTCCCCCCCAGAAACATATGCAATTATGGTCCAAGAAAGACCTACTGGAGACTTTGGCTTGTGTGCAGTATTTGCTGCAGCAATTTGGGAAAATTCAGTTAAATCAACAGCTGCAGGTCCAAAGTAAAGCTGATTACTAAAGCCTATTGCCATACCTAAGTAAAATCAGAATGGTTTAATAATATTAATTTTGTCATTGTATCTCCCCTTTTAACATTTCTATCCACATCCCCATTTATTCAAGAATAAATTCTTAGCTTCTCGCCAAAAATTCTCACAATAAATTCTCACTTTCTTGGCTACTAGATATTCTTTTCAGTGATAGAGAGTGCTAACTATCAATTTGGGCACTTAGGGAAAGAAATAAAAAAAATATTTTCAGGGCAAGCAGCCTCATCTTGCACTCATGGGATTATAGAATCTTAGCTCTAGAGCTGGAAGGAACCCGACAAGCCTACTCCAACTCCTACATTTTATATATGAAGATACTGAAGGCAAGAGAGGGGAGAGGCCTTGCCCAAGATGACACAATGGCAGAGCGAGACTTCAAACTCAGCTCTAGTGATTCCAACTTCAGCCAACTCAGTTCTGCACACTTTCCATTACACAAAACTGAGACTTTGAAATTCATGAAGTAAACACAGTACAAGAAATAATTCAAAGAAACTGAGCTAAGTGGAAGGAGAAATTCATTATTATTAGCATACTTGATGCTTGAGCACAGATATTAAATTTTTGTGTTCTTCAAATTTTGGCAACCTACGGCAAAGGCTTCATTGCTCCACTCCAGTTAGGGCTTTGCAGTAACTCTTTCAAATGTTTAGGAAAATGCAACTCATCCTCTCAGTAGTGATGATATTAAAATCCAAGAACAAATATGTTTGTCACTGAATCAAATGGAACAAAGAACCATTATCATAATATCCTTCTTTGTCCCTAGCTAATGAAAAGTGTGGCATAATGGCTGGAGAAATTTAAACGGATCATAATCATAACCATTAGTAATAAGTTTTCATCAAATGCTATCTGTTTCTAGGTAAGAGCATGCTATATTTGGCACTCAAACAGTGCCCCAGATTAGGTGAACAATATTCTTTCAGAAGTATTGGCTGAAGTCTAGACAATGCATTGAATCTACAATAAAGTAAACTCATAATACACAGCACAAAAAATGTGGCCTATCAATAAAAAGTCATCAGAATGACCATTTTTCCCATCCTTTATGAAATACAGGGCACACGACCCAAAGCACACTGAATATTTATTTTGCTCCATGCAGAGATGAATTCCTTTTTACTATGTACTATTACCATATGAGTCTGCTGAGTAAGGTCACTTTACAAAATAGTGTAACACAAATCATTCTCTGGAAGCTATACCCTCTATTGATGTCATTGGGGAAATTTTGATGCCATCGTGATTTCATTAGAATAGGGAGCAACTTGTATGGAAATTCCCTCTACCAATGAAGACAGACTTGAAATTTGTTTGTAATTTATAATCGTAAAAAATTGCCTAGGCTACTGAGAGGTTACATGACTTACTGATGTTTCCATAGCTCGTATATGCCAGATAATGAACTTAGTCCCATGTTCATCTGAGGCCAGTACTCTAACTCTAAATTAGGCTGCCATGGCACTGGATTTAAGTTTGGGGATATAAATTGGCAACAATGTGCAACTCTAAAGCTGCTGAAATTTAACTTCCATATTCATAATAAATTAGCATTTATACTGGGAGTTGAGGTTGACCACATGTTTTACCAGTATCTCATTTTATTCTTTTAACGACCCTAGCAGTTAATTGTTATTATTTACTCTATTTGTGCAGATGGGGAAAGTGAAGCACATAGGAGAGAAGGGACTTGCCCAGGGTCACACAGCAAGTGTCTGAAGCAAGATTTGAATTCCAGGTCTTTCTAACTTCAGGTCCAGGCTCTATTCATTGTACCACTTAGATGCCCAGTCATGTTGGAGGTCTAGCTGATAAGATTTCTGACACTGAAGACAATGAGATTACAGTTAAATTCTTAAACCATGATGGATTAAGATATCTCTAACTTTGCAAAGCAGGAACTAAAAATAAATTTCTTTAAGGAAAACATATCTATAAAAAATACAAATATATGTTTGTATGTAGATAATTCTTAATTATACATTAGCTCATAAATCTTAAAAAGGAGAATTTCATAAAGCATCCTTACTGTAACCAAATAACACTATAATACAAGTCTTCTTTTGAAGATGATCAGGTTTTGAAGACTGCAGAGTCTACTTAGAAAAATCTCAAGTCAGGATTGACTACCGTCATGAATTTCTGAAGTTCTGTTTACTAGCTAAGCTGCAAATATTTGATAAAGGCCTTCAGTTCATCCCACTCCAGGTTTGGCTAAGAGCCCAAACTACATAAATGCTTAGCTAGGGTGGTAAAGAAATAGGGATGAAAAATAGATCCCCCAGTCTTCCCAAAGTTAAGTAGGATCAGGGCTTCAAAGAAGAACAGGATGAATAGAGAAAGCAGGACAGAGTATGTTATGATTTTCTCCATTCCTTCTGAAATAAGAAATTTGATCCAGGTTTGTTTTTCTTCCCATGTATTACAAATTTTGAATAGGAGAAATCCACATAAGATTCGAGGTCAGAATAGCTAGTCATGGTAATAAGTTTTAAAACAGACCCCAAAGGAACCCAAGTGTTGGTTATATTGATAGAAAATGAAATTGTATCCATTATATTAGGAACATCATTCAGTCACACTTAATCCTTAGAAAAGATGACTCAGATGGAAAGAGCAGATTTAAATTGTTTTTGCTATCTGTTTCCTACTCTGGGACTTCACAGAAAATACAGATGTGGTCTATGAGTAGTATAGCAATTCTTCCTAAACTCGCATAAAAATGGCTTCCTAAACTCACATATGTGCACACTCCTTTTCTTAAATTATGACTGTCTTTCATCAATAACATATAATACAATTACAATCAAATTTAATTTATTTTTGTGTAAAACATTTTTAATTGTTTAGACTGACTTGCCTTCTCATAAATGCCATTAGGCAAGTCACTTAACTTTTATGATCCTATTTCCTTACGTGTAAAACAAGCTGAGAATGTACCCAATGACCTATAAGCTTACTTTTAGATCGAAATCTATGACCCTATGAAAAAAAAAAAACAAACAATAAGCATTTATAAAAGACCTTCTATGTGCCAGGCACTATGTATAAAATGAATATTATATGCAAATGTATGTTTCCAATATGAAAATAACTAATTCAAGTGAGTGAATCTCTGAGGCATCTAGCTTGAGATCTGAGCCAATTAAGCCTTTAACATTAATTCAGCTAAATTAAGAGTAAGAAACGCAGAGCTCTTTCCTTCATCTGATGTAGGTTTGTCCAAAGCAAATGTCTGGGTTTCCCCTTTGGCTTATTTAGTATCTCACTTGATGACTATTGTGGTGACGTGTTTCAACCACTGATGCAGTTCCCATGGAAGGGACTGGGAAGATGTGTTACTTATACCCTTCACTGGAGGACAAACAGCCTTATTGGTCTAAGAGGCTCTGAAACACATTTTTTTTTAAAATATCGATCAATTGTAGAAATAAATGACTGAGCAGGTGAGCAAAGGCTGGAAAAGACAAGTGAGTCTACCCAAGTTCTGCAAGGGTAGGGACTGAGTAATTATTAATCTTTGAATGATCCCCCAGCACCTAGGAGAGTACCTTAAAAATAGTAGTTGGTGATAGCTAACATTTATATGTGTCAGGTACTGTTGCTAAGCACTTTCCGATTGTTATCTTATTTGCTCCTCACAATAACCCCATGAGGTAGATACTATCATTACACCCATTTTACAGATGAGGCAAACAGAAGTGAAGCGATTTGCTCCGTCATATGTCTAGTAAGTATCCAAGGCTGGATTTGAACTTGGGTCTTTCTGACTCCAGGCCCAGCACTCTATTCACTGCACCACTTAGCTGCCTTGCATATAGCCCGTGTATGATAAATGTTTGTTGCATCAAACAGCAAATCATTGAGTAGAAAAAGAAAAATTCTATCAACTGGCAGGTCTGTTTATGTCTCATGCAATTAGATTTATCAAAATTTTGGTTTTTAATGGAATTGGTGAGTAATTTTTGGGGCTATGAAGTAAAAACTTCAGAGGCAAGTTAAGGGAGCACAGTTGTCACTTAGCATTGAACAAAGCATGATTTGCAGCATCTTAGAGCTAGAAGGAGCCTTAGAGATTCTCAAGGGCATGGAGTTCTTGACCTTTTGACCATCGATTTGCATATTTGTGTTCAGATCTGGCTTCTGACACTTACTGGCTATGAGACTATGGCAAGTCACCTAACATCTCGAAGCTTCAGTTTCCTCATTTGCAAAATGAGAAAATTGTACCAAGTGGCCTCTCAAGTCATTTCACCGTCTAAAACTTTGATGCTATGCCTAAGAACCTTCATTTCTAAACTCTCTTCCTTTTCAGCTATTTCTGTATCTTCAAGATATTTCAAACAATGACAAAGAAAATTTTGTCACCACCACTTTCTGTCTCCCAAAATAAAGAATTGGGAGCTTTTAGGCAGCTTTGTCACAGATTAATTTTGAACCCCACATTGAAGCTTGCATTTACTTTTTCAAGTGTTGCACTACTATAAAACATATACAAGGAGTAAATCCTAATAAAATAACTGATAGAAATCTCTCTTTGTTTATTTCACAATGAACAGCTCCAACTTGCCCCCCTTTTATTTCCACAACTGTAGAAGTGACATGTGGTACCAAAGGAAGAAGAATCAAGGTACATTCTCCTATAAAAGAAATGCATGTGTTGCTCAATGAAACTGTACATTATGTTCAGCTCATAAGCCCCCGTTTTGCAACATTAATCCATTCAAACACTGAATGAGATGTTCTTTTCTATAGCAATCAAATGCACACAAACTAATACATGTACACATAAATACTTGTCAAGTAAAATTTTGGAGCTATAAACTAGTATCCAGAACATGCCTGAAAACAGACAACTATAGTTTATCTACATCAAACTGAAAATGTTCATTAAATATATGAACTATCGATTTACATAAATTTTCATTGTAGAAAGAGAATCAAGACAGGTTTCAAAGAGGAAGTCAACAATGAACACATCAGGAGAAGCTGATTAGTTAGAATAAAGGGTATAACTACATTATGCGCATTTTCCATTTCAATGGAAAGAAAAATTAAACCAATTCTTAACTTTGAAAATAATATACATTTCTGAAATCTTTTCATTAGGAAAGCTATCCATTCTTTGACATTTAAGTTAAATCAAGATAGAGCAGAAAAAAAGAAAAACCAAAACAGTTAAGTACTCAATGCAGAGAGCACTTGCCTAATTGTATGGAATATAGCAGAGATAATGAGCTCATTGTGAACTGCAACAGCCATATATCGTGGCTCATGAAATGCTGATGGGACAGTCCTCACTGCATAGCAGAGATAAACACCCCACAAGAGGAAGAAAAATTCAGCTGTGAAAAGAACAGAAAGAAATAATTTGCCGTTAGTTTTGTAGGATGAAGCAGAAAGTAAGGTTGAAGTTACTTATCATGCATTTTAAAGTGTGTATAAGATATATACTACTCATTAGAAAAAGACATACATCACTTCACTCAGAGCTATGGATATGAGCCTAATAGGCTTTTTAAACAATTACTCAATATACTGTAGATTTTGCTTCTTTATTTACTCAGGATGGTAAACCCCCAGATAGACTATCACTTCTTACCACATAGAAAGATGATGGAAATTAGAAAATTGGTTGTGGATGTGCTGAGATGTCTGGCCAAATCCTTACCCAAGTTTAAAACTTGGGTAATACAAATACAATACAAAAGATGGCTTTGATGACTGACTGGCCAAGGTAAATAATAAAATAATCAAGTCAGCCAACTTGCTAGGTTGAATTTTTATTTTTTTAAGTTTGTGTCTGACTTGTAATAACTCACATCTCTACTGCATACTTAGGAATAAGAAGCACTTTTATTGTAATAAGCTTACTAGATAAAAATGCAAGGATTTTTAAAAAATCACTGAACCTGAATTTTGCAAAGTGGCAGAGGCCACCGAGTTCAAACTATACCTACACAAGAATCTCTTTTGCAACATTTCAACAGATGATAAGTTGGGCTTTGCTTAAAGATTCCCAGGGAGCCAAAACCTACTATCTCCTAAGGCAATCCATTTCATGCTTATATATAGCTCCAGTCATCTTAAAGTTTCCATTTAAATAGAAACTAAATCAGGTGATGTATCACATACACAAGAAGAAATACATATTGTGAGAAATAAAAGAAGGAATTCTGTTTCCACAGGATTAAAACTACTCCTAGCTTTGAGTGATAACAGGTTGTAAGTCAGAAATACTTGTTTCTAATCAGAGCTGTGACCCAGCAGAACCAGGCTTCTGATCAGGTGAAAGGACAGATGTTTGTACACATGCTTAATGAGCTATTTGAGGGGGAACATATCAAGGAGGAGAACACTAAGTGGGAGGTTGAGGAGGTTGTGTCTAGCCAATGGAGAGCAAGGGGGGAACCTTGAATTGGGAAAGAGCATAAACAGCTTTGCATTTGTCTGAGCAAGTGTACTCCATTAGGGAGTTACCCATTGACTAGGAATATAAAATAAATGTAAAATAAAATAAGAGCTTTTTCCTGGCTTCACAACGAGTATTGTTCTTTCAAGAGTGAGCGTGTTCCTCACAATATTATGCATACTTTAAATACTTAAGGGCATCTATGATCCAACCAACGTGGGTATTTCCTCCAAAGGGGACAGATACAACCCATGTCATTTTATAGAAGAGGAAACTGATTTATGGAGCAGTTAAGTGACCTAAAGATGTCCATAGAACTAATGTCAGAGCTAATATCTAAACTTAGTTCTCTCCTGATTTCAAATCTAGTAGTTACTCCACTGTGCCATGTTTTTTAGCTTACTGAGAGAAATCATTGAAGCTCTCTATACAATGACAAAGAAACATTAAGGTAGGAAACTCCTATTCAACAGAGCAGAATACTCTGGTTTGGAGAAAAAAAAACATTCATTTCAGATTTTTCATGGCTTGGATGTCAAAATGTTGATCCCTATATCCATGAGCCAAGGTTTCTCACCTATCAGAACTCTGGAGTGCTTTGCTTTCAGACATTAGTCAGAGAAAGTTCTTCAATTTTCTGAAAATTCACTAAATAACCAAAGGGGCTGGATGATAATGTGAAACCCTAACTCTGAAGAAAAGCCTCAATGAGATTATTCAGTGAGATTTTGTTTGTATCAAGATTATCCTTCACCCTAGGCCAGGGGTGTGGAACCTGCAGCCTCCAGGCCACTTGTGGCCCTCTAGTGTGGTTAGGGCCACAGTTGAGGATCTAGAGGGTCACATGTGGCCTGAAGGCTGCAGGTTCCCCACCCCTGCTCTAGGCTGTACTCCATGGTGTAAGGGAATCACAAAGGGCTTTCATCATAGTACATATGCTGCCACTCCCAACTTTCCCATTTCTTTCAGTTTTATCTCAATTTCTCAGTCACCCAGGCTTAAAACCTCAGTTGTACCTGTCTCCTTTCACTTCATAATACTTAAATCCACAATAGCTTTTCCTTTGAAAATATGCATATTTATTCATTCTTCTCTATTGCTACCACTCCTAATCAAATCCTCATTTTTCCCCTCTCTATAGTCTCCTAGTTCTGCCTGACCCGGCTGTATCCACTCCAAACTATCCTGCATACAAGCTTAATATGCCTTGCAACATCTCACTAAGCATCTTCCTTTTTATCTTTCCCTATGATTTTCACTTCAAATAGGTTAACCTCGGGGCAGCTAGGTAGTGCAGTGAGTAGAGCATAGCCCTGGAGTCAGGAGGACCTGCGTTCAAATCCGACCTCAGACACTTGGTACATTTACTAGCTATGTGACCTCGGGCAAGTCACTTAA
This sequence comes from Phalanger gymnotis, assembly GCA_028646595.1. Taxonomy (NCBI): domain Eukaryota; kingdom Metazoa; phylum Chordata; class Mammalia; order Diprotodontia; family Phalangeridae; genus Phalanger; species Phalanger gymnotis. The sequence goes on along the minus strand of CM053623.1, from coordinate 48,853,579 downwards.
CCCCAATTGCCCTGCCTTCTACCCCTCCGAAAAAATAAATGAAAAAGAAATAAGTTAACCTCTGACTTAGTTCAAATGATCTCAACTATAAACCTTTTAGCTGACCATACATACCCTGAGACTGTCCCAGCAAGAAGCATAAAGGAGTCTATGTGGCTGTTGCAGAGGTTTTCTTAGGTTCAAAGTCACTGTGGCTGATTGCCTGGATGACTTGGCCAGATGCAGACCACTGCCTTGACTTACAATATCTGAATATTTCCTGCATGTTGACTACTTGCCTGAACCCTGATGATCAGATCCATTCTGACACATTGCTTCTACATGTCAGCAATTCCTCTTTCTTAATTATTAGGTAAGTAAAGTCACTTCTCCACACTTCCTTATAAGGTTACTGCTTAACTCAAAGACCATATTTCTATTTTCCTCAAATATTTATTTAGTACTTACTATCGACTAGGTGGCCATAGTATAATGGATAATTAAGAAGCTTCAGCATTAGGAAGAACTACATTCAAATCCTGCCTCTGACAATTTGTAGACACGGACAAGTCATTTACTCTTCAAAGTGTATCAGACAACTCCCTAAGACTATTTTCAAAGCAAATGCCAATCGGTGTTAGTAGAAGGTATTTTCCCATCAAGGAATTCCCTATACCAATGAAATCACAGGTCATGGTCCAAAAAAATAAGATTGTTAGGTACTGTTCCAAGTCCCCCCAAGCTAGTAAACATTGAAATCCTATTGTGGTATAGAAAATATATATATTACATAATACTATATTACAGTATATTACAATATGTGGCAGAGTTACATTTGCAGAATATCTTCTGTCAAGTATTGCTATATTTCTCTATAAACTCCTTATACCAAAGATAGACTAAGGAAAATAACCAGTGGGATATTTACTATTGGACAATGGAGAGCTACTTTTAAAATATACAACAAAAAAAGATTTCTCCAAATAGTTAAGCTCAACATTAAAATCATTTCATTAGCAACACCAAACAATACATTCTAGCTGAGAAACAATTTATTATTCAAGGTAGCAATTAGATAGACTAAATGTAATATGTAAAAGTTGTACTTGAGTAAAAAAATCAGTTTCATATAATTAACTTCAGACTAACACTGCAATTTGTAAAGAAAATATGCAGATGTTACTGAATTTTGCTATATTATTACGTGGGAGTCAAAATATGTATTGTGTTTCTGTTTTGAAAAAAAATCTTAACATTTTTGATGTTAAATGATCCTGACGGGTGTTTTGGGTACATTAAAAAGAAAGAAATTAGTTTATTTTTAAAGATGCAAGTGAGGGTATGAGAATACCTCTGTGAAGGGGATTTTATTTTTAAACTACAAAGAAATATGTTATTTAAAAATAGTAACCGCACCATATTTTGATTTGTTTTTAATGCCACAAACTGGAATTTCAAGTGATCATGAGACAAACTGTGCCATCCAATTAACATTGACCTTTAACCTGGCCCATATACCCCAGGCTCATGACTGTAGCCATTTTAACAAAGGAGATAGAAATCATCATGCATCAAAATCACAAGGAAGGTAGTAGAATCTTCCTATTGGTAGCCCATGCTGTCCCAGCCATGGTGCACTGTGGTGTATTTTTGCATAGTAATTCTTCAAAAGTGAAAGCTTTGACATTAATCGCCTTCCTTTCCTTCTCTGAAGTCAGAACACCACCACCATCACCACCACCATCTTAACCACCATGTCCCCTCAGACCCTTAATGAAGACAATCCAGGACTCTGAACCCAGAGACTTATAAATGACAATGCTTCAGAGCCCCTAGCCACCATCCTGGGATGCAACCTGTTGGCTGATCTTGCAGGTGTGACAGCTACACTCCATGAAGACACAGAAAAGAAAATTCTTGCCCCTAAAGTGCTTTGTACTGTCAAATGCTTCAATATAGAAACTGATATGATTTTATTAGTGGAAATGACATTAAATGAGACACACTGCCATTTACTGTACTAATTTAACATAAGAACCATGGAATCAATCCAACTTGCAGCTGAAACCTTCCATGTATATTCTTTCTCCTATTAGAATATGAGCTCCTCCCATTAGAATGAGAGCAAGGATTGTCTTATGGTTTCATTTCTATCCTGAGAATTTAGCATAGTGCTTTGCACATTGTATATTCCTAACAAATGCTTCATCCATCCATCCATCCATCCATCCACCCATCCAGCCATCCATCCATCCATCCATTCATTCACTCACTCATTCATCCATTCTCAGCTGAAATGCCAAAATAAACTTTTGGCAGGAACTTTTAAACTTCTTTTTGGTGAAGAGGATAGTATGGCTGGCCCAGAAGTGATGAAGACTTGAGTTCGAATTCTACATTGGACACTTACTAGCTATGACCTTAGGCAACTTACTTAACATCTCTGAACCCCGTTTTCCTCACCTGTAAAATAAGAGGATTGATGTAGATGGATACTAAAATTCCTTTTAATTCTTTATATATGAATTCATAATTCATTGCCTAGGTATTATCGAGCAAGGCCAAGATGACAGCTGGAAAGCAGGGAGAGACATGCTTAAGCTTTCCCCCAAATCCCTCCAAACACCTATAAAATGGCTCTGACCAAATTCTAGAGCTGCAGAACCCATGAAATAGCAGAGGGAAGCAGGTCTCCAGCCCAGGATGGCCTGGATGGTCACTGGGAAGGATCTATTGCATGGTGCTAGGAACTGAATGCAGCCCAACATGAAAAGGCAAAGAAGAAAGATAATTCATAAGGGACTTAGTAAAGTTGAACTGTTTTGTTTATATTCCTACATGGAAAGATGATGTATGAGACCTTTCTCAGTATTAGAGTATTTATGAATTATTGAGTGGTGGCAGTTACCAGACTTATCAACTGACAAATGCCAAAGACCATGGAACAGGTTAGTGGGAAAACTGCTGTATTGGGTTAGAAAGAAGTCTGGCCCCAGCCCTGGGGGTGGCAGAAGTGGTGCAGCAGTGGTGTCAGCAGCAGCAGAAAGCTCTTGCAACAGCTTCCAGAGCTCCAGAGTCAGCTGCTTCAGGACTTTCTGGCTCACATGGTGGGAGGAATCAAGTGGCAGACCAGAGCAGGAGTGCAGGGTTTGCTTTGCCCTTCTTGGATCTGGGTCACAATCCTGGTTGGTGATTGTTTGAGGAGGAGGAGCACTTCTGTGGCAGAGCTTGTGGTGACAGTGGAGTAGAAGTAGCTCTGAAAACAGCAGCACAGCCCCTAAATCTTGGGACAAAGCACTCTCTACAAGCAGTCATACACTGATAAAAAGTCAAAGGTTAAGTAGTTGGCTGGGAGCATGGCTAGGCAGTGAAAAAGGAATCAGATGCAGACTCAGAATCAGATTCTAGAATCGTTTTTTTCTTTGGTGACAAAGAAGACCAAAACATAGAGCCAGAAGCAGTCAACAAAGCCAAAGATCCTACATCAAAAGCCTCGAGTTGGTCTCAGGCCATGGAAGAGCTCAAAAAGGATTTGGAAAAGAAAGTTAGACAAGTAGAGGAAAAATTGGGAAGAGAAACGAGAGAGATGGAAGAAAACCATGAAAAACAAGTCAACAACTGGCTAAAGGAGACCTCAAAAAATACTAAAGAAAATAACACCTTAAAAAATAGACTAACCCAAATGTCAAAAGAGCTCCAAAAAGCCAATGAGGAGAAGAATGCCTTGAAAGGCAGAATAACCCAAATGGAAAAGGAAGTACAAAAAACCACTGAAGAAACTGCCACGTTAAAAATTATATTGGAGCAAGTGGAAGCTAGTGACTTGCTGAGAAATCAAGATATTATAAAAGAGAACCAAAGAAATGAAAAAATGGAAGACAATGTGAAATATCTCATTGGAAAAACCATTGACCTGGAAAATAGATCTAGGAGAGATAATTTAAAAATTACTGGACTACCTGAAAGCCATAATCAAAAAAAAAATAAGAGCCTACACATCATCTTTCAAGAAATTATCAATGAAAACTGCCCTGATATTCTAGAGTCAGAGGGTAAAATAGAAATTGGAAGAATCCACCTATTGCCTCTTGAAAAAGATCCCCAAAAGAAAACTCCTAGGAATATTGTCACCAAATTCCAGAGTTCTCAAGTCAAGGGGTAAATAATGAAAGCAGCTGGAAAGAAACAATTTGAGTATTGTGGAAACACAATCAGGATAACACAAGATCTAGCAGCTTCCACATTAAGGGATAGAGGGCTGGAATATGATATTCCAGAGGTCAAAGAGCTAAGATTAAAACCAAGAATCATTACCCAGCAAAACTGAGTATAATGCTCCAAGGCAAAATATGGATTTTCAATAAAATAGAGGACTTTCAAGCTTTCTCAGTGAAAAGACTAGAGATGAATAAAAATTTGACTTTCAAACATGAGAATCAAGAAAAACATGAAAAGGCAAACAAGAAAGATAATTCATAAGGGACTTACTAAAGTTGAACTGTTTTGTTTATATTCCTACATGGAAAGATGATGTATGAGACCGTTCTCAGTATTAGAGTAGTTGAAAGGAATATACATACATACATACATGTACATATACACACACACATATATATACATACATATATACATATACCTATATATGTATATATATATATATATAGACAAAGGGAATCGAATGAGTTAAATATGAAGGGATGATATCTAGAAAATAAAATCAAATTAAGGGATGAGAGAGGAATATATTAAGAGAGGGAGAAAGGGACAGATGGAATGGGGTAAATTATCTCACATAAAAGTGGCAAGAAAAAGCAGTCCTGTTGGAAGGGAAGAGGGGGCAGGTAAGGGGGAATGAGTGAATCTTGCTCTCATTGGATTTGACTTGAGGACAGAATAGCATACACACTCAATTGGGTATCTTACCCCACAGTAAAGTAGGGGAGAGAGGATAAGAAAGGGGGGATGATAGAAGGGAGGTCAGATAATGAGAGGAGGTAATCAAAAGCCACCACTTTTGAAAAGGGACAGGGTCAAAGGAGAAAATTGAATAAAGGGAGACAGGATAGGATGGAGGCAAGTACAATTAGTCTTTCACAACACGGGTATTGTGGAAGTGTTTTACATAATGATACACGTATGGCCTGTATTGAATTGCTTGCCATCTTAGGGAGGGTGGGTGGGAAGGGAAGAAGAGAGAGAATTTGGAACTCAAAGTTTTAAAATCAGATGCTCAAAAGAAAATTTGTTTTTGCATGCAACTGAGAAATAAGATAAATAGAGAACGGGGCATAGAAATCTATCCTGCCCTATAAGAAAGTAAGAGAAAAGGGCATCGTGGAGGGAGTGGGGTGACAGATGGGAGGACTAACTGGGGAATGGGGCAATCAGAATATATGTGTTCTTGGAGTTGGGGGAAGGTAGAAATGGGGAGAAAATTTGTAACTCAAAATCTTGGGGAAATCAATGCTGAAAACTAAATTTTTTTTTCAGTTTATTATTTAATATATTTAGTTTTCAGCATTGATTTTCACAAGAGTTTGAATTACAAATTTTCTCCCCATTTCTACCCTCCCCCCGCTCCAAGATGGTGTATATTCTGGTTGCCCTGTTCCCCAGTCAGCCCTCCCTTCTGTCACCCCACTCCTCTCCCATCCCCTTTTCCCTTTCTTTCTTGTAGGGCAAGATAAATTTCTATGCCCCATTGCCTGTGTATCTTATTCTCTAGTTGCATACAAAAACTTTTTTTTTGTTTTTGAACATCTGTTTTTAAAACTTTGAGTTCCAAATTCTCTCCCCTCTTCCCTTCCCACCCTCCCTCCGTCCCTAAGAAGTCCAGCAATTCAACATGGGCCACATGC
>CM053623.1:48817528-48840799 GCA_028646595.1 Phalanger gymnotis | reverse complement strand
TTATTAAGGCAGATCAAAAGAATCTGTGCTTTGGCGGGTGCTGGCAGCTTTCTGGGTGCTGGTTGTTAGTGGATCTTGCACCCCCACAGAAGCTGCTAGCCAGATTGTGGAAATAGTTATACCCTTGGTTCTTTCAGATATCTTGTATGTGTGTGTCTATGCCTGTGTCCATGTAGCAAAAAGCTTAGATACAATGATGTTAAGGCCCAAGAATGTATGTGTGTATGTATGCATGTATACACACATATGTATGTGTATGTACATATATACATACTGAGATATATATGTATATGTCTGTATATATATACATACATGTGATATATATGCATTTATGGTTGTTTAGTCAATTAGTCCTATCTGACTCTTTGTGACCCTATTTCTGGCAAAGATATTGGAGTAGTTTGCATTTCCTTCTCCAACTCATTTTATAGACAAAGAACTGAGGCAAACAGGGTGAAGTCACTTGCCAGGATCACACAGCTACTAAGTATCTGAAGTTGGATTTGAACTCAGGTCCTTCTGACTCCAGGGCTGGTACTCTCTCCACTGTACCATCTACTGCATATATATGCATATATCGTATTAAGTAGAAATGGGTAATCATCTACTCTGATCCCTAGTTCAATTCCTTTTCAGTTCTAATGTTCCATTATTCTTTGATTCCATGGGTATAAGGAGATAAAAAGGAGTCATTAGTATTCTAATGATGAGAAAGCATGGCTATGGTGATTGGCACTCTGAGTATTTCCCATCCTGCTATGTCTGTGTGTATACGGCACGCCTTCTGCTCATGGCATGTATTTAGAGAGGTGTTTGCCATGTATTTTCCTCTACAGATATTAATAAATGGCATAGCAGGTAAAACTGATGGTGACAAAATTCTGTTTGTGACAGTGGCACTAAAGAATAATGTGTGGAAGAGTGTAGCTGCTCTGCATAATCTTAATCAATGGAAGTCAGGGAGGGCATCAAAACTTTTCTTTAAAAACCTGTCATTTGAGGGGTGGTCAAGATGGTAGGGTGGAAGAAGCAGTCTAGCTGAGCTCCTATCCACATCTCCTCCCAAGTTATTCATAAAATTCACCAGACTAAATCATGATGGAAAAATCCAGAAAAAAATCACAGTGGATCCTTCTTCCAGGCCAGATCAGCATAAGGAAGCAGACAAAGAAGTCTACAGAAACTGGGGCCAGGGTCAAGGTAGGAGCATGTGGTGAGTGGAGATTTCCAGTGCCCAGAGAGAGGCTGTGCATCAACACAAAAGGAGGTCCCAGATTCCTATTGCTATCCTCAGAACCATACCCAGGCACCACAATTGGGACAGATGCCAACTGGCAGCTTTGTTGCTCTCTCCACTGAGTTGCAGGTTTTGAATAGAATAAAAAGGTGAACTCCAGGCAGTGCAGTGCAGCAATGGTATGCTTTTCCCAGATAGGGAGATCTGGGTGGTATACTGAGAAAGGAGGAAGTTTAGAAACCAGTCAGCAGTGATGATATGGCTCAGACCCCCAAGTTCAGAGTGGGGTCTCAATTCCAGAATCTAGCTCAGCATGCAGAGGAATAACCCAGAGAGGAAACCCATACCAAAGGGAAGCCTACAATTTGACCACTTTGAACCAATGTGGCTTTCCAGCTCACTGATGGGAGCAGAGTCTAGCAGAAAGACCCAAACCTAGGTTAGGAACTTTCAGAGCTAAAATCAAGAGAACAACAGTCATGCTTTCCTCTAGATCAGAACTCTTTGGGAGCACTGAAAACTTGTAAGTCCTCAGCCTGTCCCTGAGATCCTGGAATAACACAACACTCTACCTCAAGAAGGCAGCAACAGGACCAGTCTAGACTTTCCCTACAGAATTGCCATAGAGCCCATCCCTAACATCAAGTACAAAGTCAGGAAATAGGCTGGAATAATGGGCAAGCCAAAAAAGAAACCATATGACAATGAGCTATAAGGATGGCATGGATACTCAAGACACACATACAGAAGAAGAGAATGACTCCAAAACGTCTAGAAGCAATGCTTCCTAGAAAAACACAGCTTGGGCACAAACCCAACTAGAATTCCTGGAAGAGAAGAAGCAAGAATTAAAAAAAAAGACCTCAGGTCTTCCTGACTCCAAGCCCAGCATTCTCATCCACTGTCCCTCCTAGCTGTCTCCAAAGAAAGTATTCTGGTTTTGTCTAGTACCCATCATAATGACAACCAGCATTTTTGACAGGGAATTCTTTTGCAAAACAATAATTAGAGTCCTTACCAATATTACTGCTATTTCCATTACAATTATACCCAGACGATTGACTATGGTATAAATGTCTGTGTCAGCACAGAGTGAAACTGGCAGGTTCTAACAAACCTCGATCTTCCATTATGGGCCTGATCACAGTCAGTGTGGCTTTTTTCACTCTATTAACTATTATCTCCCAAGACTTCCTTCTCTGTCTCCTTCTACCCTCTGACTTCCTCCTCCACCTTCCCATCAGGTAATAGATCCCTACGGGACATTTAGGACCTTATGGCACTATTATCAGCCACTTTGAAGAAAATAAAATAATCTCCATCCATGACATCTCCACACCCTGCCTCCAGATTACCCTCTTTCTGTGGCAGGTACCTCTGAGCAGTGTAGGAAAAGGTGATGTGTACTCCACTGTAATGTATATTCTGGGATATTTATACCTAGTTAGTATCCTCTTGGACAGCAGTCATCAAAACTACTTGGTACTGGCTAAGTAGTAGATCAGTAGAACAGGGTAGATACACAAGACACAGTATTCAATGACTATAGTAATCTACTGTTTGACAAACGCAAAGACTCTAGCATCTAGAAAAACTAGAAAATAGTATGGCAGAAACTGGGCATAGACCAATATCTTATACCATATACTAAAATAAAGTCAAAATGGGTTCACAATTTAGATATAAAGGCTAATACTATAAGCAATCTGGGAGAGCAAGGAGTAGTTTACCTGTCAGATTTATATAGAAAGGAAGAATTTATGACCAAACAAGAGACAGAGCATTACAAAATACAAAATGGGGGCAGCTAGGTGGAGCAGTGAGTAGAGCACCGACCCTGGAGCCAGGAGGACCTGAGTTCAAATCTGGCCTCAGACACTTGACATGTGTACTAGCTGTGTGACCTTGGGCAAGTCACTTAACCCCAATTGCCCTGCCAAAAAAAACCACAAAATGGATAATTTTGATTGCATTAAATTGAAAAGTTTTTGTATAAACAAAGCCAATGCAACCAAGATTAGGAAAGAAGCAGGAAATTTAGAAAGAATTTTTACCACCAGTGTCTCTGATAAAGGCCTCATTTCTCAACTATACAGAGAACTGAGTCAAATTCATAAGAATACAAGTTATTCCCCAGTGGTCAATGGATATAAACAGGCAGTTTTCAGAGCAAGAAATTAAAGACATCTATAGTCATATGAAAAAATTCTCTAAATCACTATTGATTTGAGAAATGCAAATCAAAACAGCTCTTAAGTACCACATCTTTCCTGTCAGATTGGCTAACATGACAAAACAGGTAAATTATAAATGCTGGAGAAGATGTGGGAAAATTGGAACACTAATGCATTGTTGGTGAAGTTGTGAAATGATCTAACCATTCTGGAGAATAATTTGGAACTATCCCCAAAGGGCATATGTGTATACCCTTTGACCCAGCAATACCATTTCTAGGACTGTATCCCAAAGAAATCATATAAGTGGGAAAAGGATCCATATGTACAAAAATATTTATAGCAGCTCTTTTCATGGTGGCAAAGAATTGAAATTCAAGTGGATGCCCATCAACTGGGGAATGGCTAAACAACTTCTGGTATATGAATGTGATGGAATGCTATTTTGCCATAGGAAATGAGCAGATGAACTTCATAATAACCTGGAAAGACTTATATGAATTTATCCTGAGTGAGGAGAGCAGAACCAGGAGAACATTATACACCATTATAGACGCATTGTATCTATGATGATTAACTTTGATAGAAATGGCTCTTCTCAGCAATGCAAGGTTCTAAGACAACTCCAAAAGACTGATGATGGAAAATAGCACCTACTATGTGTCAGTCACTATGATGAGTGCTTTCTTTTCTTTTTCAAATACATTTTTTAAAATACATTTTATATCATTTAATCCTTACAACAACCTTACTACAGTTGAGAAAACTGAGCAAACAAAGGTTAAATTACTTGCCCAGGTTCAAACAGCTAATAAGTTTCTGAGGTCAGATTTGAACTCAGGTCTTCCTTATTCCAGACCTAAATCTCTATCCACTGTAACACCAGCTGCCTTGTTGTTGACCATTGTTTTAGATTCTTCTAGTCTTGATTCTGGTTTAAATATATCTATGTTTATAAATAGAAGAGTTCATTATGTTATACAAATCCTAAATTCCAACCTTCCCCTAATTTATAGTCACTGGCTCCACATATCCTGCACTCTTCCCTTACCATGGAGAAAACAACAATTTCAGGTTCAATAGAAGCATACTGAATTATTAATAGTGGTTACTGCTTACTGTGGGAATAGGGCCAACCCAAGAGACTCTCAGCCATTTCTTGTTTTTGTGACTTTTCCATTTGGTATTGTATAGAAGCCTTTGGATTTATTGATCGGGAAGACTTCTTGGCTTAGAGGAGAGGAGATGCGACAGAAATATAGATTGCCGAAGTGAAAAGTGGGAGCAGAACTTATGTAAACAGATGCGGCTTCTCAGCAAAGCTAATGAAATCCCTTCCTTGATTAAGAAAGGTACTTTTGGTGGTACAAATGGTATTTTGCTTCTTTTCCCACTTTGTTCAGTTAATCTATATGGTATGACAAGTATTCTACTTGACAGAATAGGAAATGGAGGTAGAAACATTTATCCAATGACTTTTACGAAGCCATAAAAAGAATGGTCAAGGCAAAAATCAAATCTGAAGGCTTGTTTCCAGGCTAAGCCTATGCTTGGATTATTAATAGAAAAGCAGAGCAGTAGAATGGAAAAGAACCCTGGATGTGTAACAGCCTTCCTGTAAGGCTTTGGTTGGCTGCCTACACAGGAGACTAAGTCTGTAAAGACCTTGGGAGTTGTACTTATTCCCAATGTGGGAAGAGAGGAAGACAAGGTGAGACCAGGATTGGAGGGTGGTGTTTTCTCTTTACAGAGAAGTTTTAGGAAATCTCTCTTATGGGGGAAGAGGAGAGAGAACAGGAGAAGAGATAAGCAAGGTGGTGGAGTGAAACAGTAGGAGCAGTGTTTGTTGTCAGTGACATCTATAGTTCCCTTCCTCAAACCAAAGTATCCAATTGAAACCAGGTAAAATGAACTCTCAAGGGACAAGGAGAGATGTATATATGGCTGTGATTTGTTTGTTTTTAAATCACAGAAAAGCAGACAAAAAAACTAATGGTCCTTACCCCTTCCCCAAATAACCTTACATCAGATAGATACAATAGGTCTTGTTTCTAACCATGCCCTTTTAGTCTATTAAAGTTCTGTCTAATTGATCTGATCTTATTTCTCATAAACACCTGTGGTTGACTCTATGTTTAAGTAATAAAGGCATCAAACAACTCTAGGAACTATACAGGAAAAAGTGACCTTTCCTAGGGCAGGGCTAAGATTCCAACCTCACTCTGCATTTTTCCTCTCTAAGTGAGGGTATCATTATAAGCCACTCATACATTATATTTCCAAGGACTGAATTACTAAGCACTAGGGGCCACTTTAAATCTGCCTCATTAACTAGGGTTCAACCAGCATTCAAGAGGCCTGGGTTTGGACACTAGCTTGCATGACTACAGACAAGGTCTTTCATCTCTCTCAGCCTCAGTTTCTTCATCCATAATGTGGGGATGTTACCACACTAACAACCAAGGTAGCATAGAGAAAGTATTTTGTAAACCTCAAAAAGCTATGCAAAAAATACAAATCACTATTATTATCTATATTAAGAATATTTGCAGTTGACTCACATTTTTCTTCTCTAAGTAACATCATTTAATTTTCCTATTAATTTTTAAGGTGAAATAATATGATTTCACTAAAAAGTTTCCTGAGAAATTAACTCAGAGCTCAGGAAAACTGCTCTTGGGAGATCATCTGCTTTTCTTCAAGAATTAATAGAGGGCAAAGAAAGAATTGATGGAGTCTGAATACAGATCAAAGCATCCTTTTTTACTTTATTTTTCTTGGGTTTTTATTTTGGTCTATGTTTTCTTTTACAACATGACTAATACAGAAATATGTTTTGCATAAGTATACATGTATAACCTATGTCAAATTGCTTGCTTTCTCAATGAGCAGGGGATGGGGAGACAGGGAGAGAATTTGGAATTCAATTTTAAAAATCAATGTTGAAAACTTGCTTTACATGTAACTAGAGAAAAAATAAAATGCTAATTTAAAAAAAACAATTAATAGGGAGGAAAAGTAAAATCCACAACATAGTGGCTCAATGAATATATGAAAAAAAGTTCTGGACCTGACTCAAATGTCCTCATTGACAATTACTCTATGACCTTGGGCCTAAGTCACCCGAGCTTTCCAACTCTCAGAGATCTCACCTGAAAATGAAGATTGTTGTGTCATAGGATCAAATGAAACAATGGTGATGTCTTTTTAGGTATGAGTTGAACCAGATAACCACAGATAAGATTCCTTCCAACTCTGAAAATTTCTTTTGAGTCTAACCTTCCCTAAGCCTTAAATTCTGTATACAAAGTGCTTCATAAACCTTAGCTCAATTTCTCCAGCCTTCTCTATGGCCCCATTGCTGAATATGAATCATTTTCATTTTTTCTTCTTTTCTGTACTCCTACAAGTTGCTATTCCCTCGCATGTTATAAGGCCCCAAATTAGACCTCCTATAGGCAAGGACTGATAAATAAAGGACTTCAATTTGAAGATCACCACAAAACACTTCAATGAACACTATTGTCAGAGATAAACAAGAGCAAAGACTGACAAAAGCAGGCTTAGCCCTGCCTCCTTACTTACCTACTCACCCACTTATTGTAGTACTAGTACCTTTTGGGAAAAAGTAAAAATGAAAACAAACACATAGACTGAAGGCAACTTTATGCAGCCTACTCATTTTGGATCCCATGTCTGACCTGAGCCACCTGTTGATCGTGAAGTTTACAAACTCAAATGAATTGTTTTGCAATTAAGCAATCCAAGCAGCATTGCAGAAGTCAATATTCTCTTCTCTAGCCATACGGTTTGGAAGAAATACTGAGAATAATTCAGTTCATTAAATCAAACCAGGTTTCTGCTCTGTTTAAGCCTTCAGAAGGCTAATTCCTCACTGTAGTGTTTTCCAAAGGACACACTGCCACAGGGGAAACATTTCAAGCTTCACTTGCTCATTCAGATTTCCCACTTGGAAAGGGCTTAGAATTCTAATCCTTAGTATAAAGAACTATGATCATATAGCTCAGAGTAAGAGAGAGAAAGGTAAATGGCATTACTGTTTATTAGATTGCCTACAAGGTTTTGTTCAAGTGCTGCAAAAAAAACTGCCCTTGGAAAAGGCTTTCTAGGTCTATAGATAGCATTTTCTCTTTAATGCTCACCATAAAGTTCCCCATTGGCCAAACTCTCTTCCCACATAGAAAATGCCTATTTTATGTTTCTAATGTACATACCACCCATACTACAGAATCATTGCAATTGAATTTACAATGGCAAGACATCAAAAAGCCCTTAAAGAACTGGGAGGAGGAAACAAAAGGAAAAAGGGGGAGGCAAAATAGAATCCAAGGGAACAAGGGGATCTGAAGTACATAGGATGGATGATTTCTAGGGCGTGTAAAATGAACACAATGAATAATAATCTGAAGTGAATCTTAGTAACTACATTCACCAATAAAAAGAGGTAGGGAGGATAGAGCCAAGATGGCAGCTGGAAAACAGAGATTTGCTTAAGCTCCCCACCCAGGTCCCTCAAAACATCTATAGAAATGGCCCTGAACGAGTTCTAGAGCTGCAGAACCCATGAAATAGCAGACGGAAGCAGGGCTCCACCCTAGGACAGCTTGGATGGTCACTGGAAAGGGTCTATTACATGGAGCTGGGAGAGGAGCAGAGCAGAGCCCAGCATGAACCACGCCTGGACCAATCAGACCAGGAGCCAGGCAGAACAGACCTGGCACCCTGAATTAGTGAGCTGTGGCAGTTACCAGACTTCTGAACCCATAAACGCCAAAGACAACAGAGAAGGTTAGTAGGAAAAGCTGCTGGGACAGAGTGAAATAAGTTTGCAATTTGCCACTGCCACAGTGGCAGAGGTGGTGCAGCTCTGAGGCTGCTTCCAGAGCCACAGCTGGAGTTGCCTCTGGCTCCAGGCCCACGTGGTGGGAGGAATTAAGTGGCAGATTAGAGTGGGAGTGCAAAGCCTGCTTTGCCCTGCCTGGATCTCAGCTGCAGTCCTGGTTGGCAGTATTGGGGGAGAAGGAGCATTGGTGTGGCAGAGCTTGCTGTGTAGAAGTAGCTCTGAAAATAGCAGTGCAGCCTCTAAAGCTTGGGACAAAGTACTCTCTACTATACAAGCAGTCATACTCTGACAGAAAGCTCAAAGGTCAAATCGTTGGCTGGGAACATGAACAGGCAGGGAAAATAGTCTCAGATTCAGACTAAGGCTTTGGAATATTTTTGGTGACAAAGAAGATCAAAACATACAGCCAGAAGAAGTCAACAGAGTCAAAGAGCATACATCAAAAACCTCCAGGAAAAATATGAACTGGTCTCAGCCCATGGAAGAGCTCAAAAAGGATTTGGAAAAGCAAGTAAGAGAAGTAGAGGAAAGCGCAGGAAGAGAAATGAAAGTGATGCAAGAAAACCATGCAAAACAAGTCAATGACTTGTTAAAGCAGACCCAACAAAATACTGAAGAAAATAGCATCTTAAAAATAGAATAACCCAAATGGCAAAAGACCTCCAAAAAGCCAATGAGGAGAAGGATGCCTTGAAAGGCAGGATTAGCCAAATGGAAAAGGGGGTCCAAAAGACCACTGAAGAAAATACTACCTTAAAAATTAGATGGGAGCAAGTGGAAGCTAATGACTTCATGAGAAATCAAGATATTATAAAACAGAATCAAAGGAATGAAAAAAATGGAAGACGATGTGAAATATCTCATTGGAAAAACCACTGACCTGGAAAATAGATGCAGGAGAGATAATTTAAAAATTATTGGACTACCTGAAAGCCATGATCAAAAAAAGAGCCTAGATATCATCTTTCAAGAAATTATCAAGGAAAACTGCCTTGATATTCTACAGCCAGAGGGTAAAATAGAAATTGAAACAATCCACCAATCACTACCTGAAAAAGATCCCAAAAAGAAAACTCCTAGGAATATTGTAGCCAAATTCCAGAGCTCCCAGATCAAGGAGAAAATGCTGCAAGCAGCCAAAAATAAACAATTTGAGTATTGCGGAAACACAATCAGGATAACACAAGCTCTAGCAGCTTCTACCTTAAGGAATCAAAGGGCTTGGAATATGATATTCTGAAGGTCAAAGGAGTTAAGACTAAAACTAAGAATCACTTACCCAGCAAAACTGAGTATAATGCTTTAAGGCAAGATATGGATTTTCAATAAAATAGAGGACTTTCAAGCTTTCTCAGTGAAAAGACCGGAGCTGAATAGAAAATTTGACTTTCGAACACAAGAATAAAGAGAAGCATGAAAAGGTAAACAAGTAAGATAAATCATAAGGGACTTACTAAAGCTGAACTGTTTTGTTTACATTCCTACATGGAAAAAGGATGTATGTAATTCGTGAAACCTCAATATTAGGGTAGCTGAAGGGAATAAACATATACATACATATATATATGCATATATAGTATATATATATGTATATTATATATAGAGAGAGGGGGGGTACAGGGTGAGCTGAATATGAGGGGATGATAGCTAAAAAAATCAAAGTAAGGGATGAGAGAGGAATATATTGAGAGAGGGAGAAAGGGAGAGATAGAATGGGGCAAATTATCTCACATAAAAGTGGCAAGAAAAAGCAGTTCATTGGAAGGGAAGAGGGGGCAGGTGGGTGGTAATGAGTGAATCTTGCTGTCATTGGATTTGACTTGAGGAGGGAATAACATAGGCAGTCAACTAGGTATCTTACCCCACAGGAAAGAAGGAGGAAGGGGATAAAAAGGGGGAATGATAGAAGGGAGGGCAGATGGGGGAGGAGGTAATCAAAAGCCAACACTTTCAAAAAGGGACAGGGCCAAGGGAGAAAATTGAATAAATGGGGACAGGATAGGAGAGAGCAAAATATAGTTAGTCTTTCACAACATGAGTATTGTGGAAGGGTTTTACATAATGATACATGTGTGGCCTATGTTGAATTGTTTGCCTTCTTAGGGAGGGTGAGTGGGGAGGGAAGAGGGGAGACAATTTGGAACTCAAAGTTTTAAAAGCAGATGTTCAAAAAATTGTTTTTGCACGCAACTGGGAAATAAGATACACAGTCAATGGGGCATAGAAATCTATCTTGCCCTACAAGAAAATAAGGCAAAAGGGGATGGGGGGGAGTGGGGTGACAGAAGGGAGGGCTTACTGGGGAATGAGGCAATCAGAACATATGCCATTTTGGAGGAAGGGGGAGGATAGAAATGGGGAGAAAATTTGTCATTCAAAATCTTGTGGAAATCAATGCCGCAAATAAAATATTAAATAAATAATAAAAATTTTAAAAAGAGGTAGGAGGATCAATATTGTAAGGGTTCTTATCATCTAATAATAAATGTTTATTGATTTGGCCAATATTGTTATGTCTTCCCCAAAATAAGTTCTGGTCATTCTTAAAGAAAACTATACTAATCATAAAGAGAGATGAGTAATACTATATTGTGTATGTATGCATATGTGTGTATATATCTATATATATGTACATATATATGTATATTCTGAAATCCAGGATGAACTGTTACATGGGCCATATACAAAGAAATTGTTGAACTATCATAGAAATGCATTAGCTCAAATCAAAATGGCTGAAAACATCAATATTCAAAATTTAAAATACTGACTTATTCAAGATTTCTCTGTAGGAATAGTGGTATTTATTTACACTGGAAAAGCATATACGGTATGTTCTTTTCATAGTCTCCATCAAGCGGCTCATTGCAAAAACAGGCAGAAGATGGAAACAAGATCTAATGTTCAAGAATAAATATGAAATATGGTAAAGTCCTATAAGAATAGGATTAACACTCAAATCAAACAGAGTTTGGTGATGAAAGCTAAGAGCTTCCACAAAGGCTGTATTCCTATGTAGTCTCTCAGCACATATGTAGGACTGCTGTAGCAAACTCAGGGAAGACATGGACTAGAGCTGCCTCACCGGATGGGCAGTCATGGATAGGTAATGATTAGATGGCCATAGTTGGAATGAAATGTCATTGATGAGATCCAAAATTCATTGCATTTACTACAGATAGCTACTGATAACCTGAAATGGAAGGTGACCAGGATTCATTAAAGGACTAGAGATTATGCCCTACTGTGATTGGTGAAAGGAACTAATGACGATTAGCCAAGAAAGCCAAAAAGTAAAAAAAAAGAGGGGAGACAAGATAGCTCCTAGTATTTGAAGAGATGTCATGTGTAAAGGGATTTAAACTTCACTGTTTGGCCAGCAAACTTAGAACATGGAGAAAATTTTAAAGGGCAGATTTTGGCTCAATATCAGGAAAAGGCTTCTAACAATTATATAAGAGTTCCAAAGTAGAATAATGTGATATATGAGGCAGTATGAAAGTATATATGAAAAGCAGTAGTTTGAACTTAGATAAATCTTCACCAGATCAATCAGTCAATACACACTTGTTAACTACCTGCTATGTGCCAGGAACTATGCTAAGTGCTAGGGATACAAAAAGAAGCAAAAGGCAGATCCTATCCAGGAGAAGTTCACAAATCACTGAATCCTTTTGCAGAATGTGGTTGCTTTAGTCAAACAGCTGCTATAATGTCACTGCATATTCTTGGCAGAGAAGAATAAAGGATCTAACCTAGGCAAACTTTTTTTAGAATTTTACCTTTACTAAATCAAGGTGAAACCAATAATCCAAAAGTCTATGAGGATTATAAACTTAAATGTTCTTTTTTTAGCCTTGTTTCTTAAAAATCAGTCAGCAAAAACAAGTTTTTCTGTTCTTTAAATGTAAAAAAAACTGCTTTTTCAAACTTGAGAATAAATTTCCTTATTACTTAGGTTAACATATATGAAGGTGAAACTGGCTTAAGGTGAATTTGTCTCAGGGTGATGAAAGTCCCCCTTGTAATGACCAAAGTTACTACATCTCGTTGTATAGTCATCTGCCTACCCACAATCAGTACCTTTTCCTCTAATTCCCAATGACAACAAAGAGTAGACTGCCCCCTTTCCTACAACTCATGATTGGGCTTACTTCTGAATTACTACCATGCCTCCCCTTGAAATGATTTTGCTTTTGGTAAAAAAAATTCCAGTTCTGTATCTGCCTTTGTATGGGCTCTCACACTTCTTTCCTAGTTCCACAATGTAGCACAGTACAAAGGAAAGAGCCCAGAATTCAGAGTGAGAGGACATGTTTTAACTCTGATACTTATGACCTATGTGACTCTGGCTAAGTTAATTAACATTTCTATGCCCCAGCTTCCTAATCTGTAAAATGAGGAAACTGGACTAAATCACCAGCATCTCAAATCTCAATTATAGATGCATCATTTTAGTAAATATCCACACCAAAATCCTGTTTAGAGAGATGATTTTTGCTATATTCTGTGGGTATTTTCATTAGAAAAGCTTAAAGAAAAGATAGTGATTTGAATGAAAACAAAATCATGCCTAGTAATTTAAATTCATGAAGCTATAATAGTTAGGGGCAAAATCAGCTTTCCAGTCCATACTGAATAATGTACTAGTATCCTCCCATAGTACTGGAAAGTAATAAAATTTGAAATACCTGTGAAGTTTGAGAGTCACAGTTCCATAAACGGTAGCGAAGCCCAGAAGACGAACCCATCTTAGAAGGATGCAGCGAAATGTGCTTGGCTCAAAATATAAAATGATAACCTATAGGAAAAAGAAAGAAACAGACTTTCAAGATCAATTTGTGTTGGAAAAAAAGCTGATGATCTGGACACAAGAATCAATTAGCCACAACATAATGTATTAGATGAGATTCAGCAATTAAAATCAATAGTACTTTAAGCTCAAATATTATATGCAGCTATCAAGATAATCTCCTTCAAGCATCATTTTAATCATTCACCCCCTTGTTCAAGAAGCTATGGTGTCTCCTTATTGCCCATCAGTTCATATCTGAGCCCCCAAGTTTAGCAAAGGTCTTCAGCAATTCTCTGGAGCAATAGAGTAGAAGCAGCATTGGACTAGACCTTGAGTCTGGAGAGATTTATGTTCAAATCCTGCCTTTTACTTTTATTATTTATGTGTCTAGGGACAAGTCACTTAACCTCTCTAGGCCTCAGTTTTCTTATCTGCAAAATTTGAATAATAATAATAATAATTCCAGTGCCTGGAATGAAAATAGCATTTAATAAATGCTTATTGCTTGCTTTATTATCTCACAGGGTAATCATGATGATGAAATGAGGTAATGTTGTATAAAGTTCTTTCTAACCTTACAATATGATATAGATGTCAACTATAATTATTATCATCTCTATGTCTGTGAGACAGAGAGATCAGTATGTACTTACCACTGTACTAGATTCTATAATTCAATGCTCAAGGATTTATAACTATCAGTTTGAGTACATCATCCACTAAATACCAAGAGATCATAGCATCTCTATAACTTTGGTAAGGAATCTTTGAGATTAGTCATGAATACACTGTGATGAGGCCACTTCAGGTTAGCTGGGATTTACTTAGACAACAGACATGATTATCAAACCCATGTTAGGTGCTATGAGAGACACAAATTAAGTTGAAGGTTTAGTTCTTACTTTCAAAGTGATTTCAGTCTAACTGGGAAGACAAGCTATATGTATTATCTAGGAAAAACTTATAAAGCAACATAAAAGTTGTTGGCCAACTAAAGGGTACTGTATGCAATACATACAAAATGTCCTCATAATAGTTGAAGGGTCACAGAGTTGGGGAACTATCCTGAGGAATAATCTCTATCTATCTATCTGTCTCTGTCTATCTAGATATAGAGATATATTTATATCTATATCTACATTTATATAATATCTATATTTACATCTATGTCTAAGTTTATATCTATGTCTATGTCTATCTTTATTTACTTATATCAATACCTACATGTTGTGCCTATATGCTAATGATGGGAAAGAAGATAGAGCATCAGCCTTAAAGTCATAAGGAGCTAAGTTCAAGTCTTCCCTTGAAACATACTAGTTGTGTGACCATAGAAAAGTCATTTAACCACTTAGTGTCCCAAGTAATTCTGTAATATTATAAAGTGCAGAGGAATTGCTAATCTGTATCAATGGATATAGATTCCATACCTCTCAACCATTTTAAAAAATGCTGAAAAGACAAGTTTTCTTTTAATGAAAACAAAGTATTTTAGTACTTCTTAAGCAGAGGGCACATTTAAAAGAGAGAAATTCCTTCCCTTCACGTCTTAGTTTCTTGACATGTTTCTACCCCACCCAGGTTCTTTTTTTAATTTTTTTTTTTACAAAAATTACTTTACAAACATGTACAGATTACCCTCATTCTACGAGAGGTCTTTTGTAACATTATATAATGTTTGTAACATTATATAATCTAAGCCCCAATACCCATTGGTATGAGACACATTGGTGAAGATCAATGTCCCATGCCCATGGGAAGTGTTGGGTAGAGCGGATGGGGGGAGAGATTTCTTTGGGTTCTTTGGTCTCTTCAGTTTCCTCAGATTCTTCTGCCCAGGTTTAAGAGAGAACATGGACAATTCTAACCTTTGGGAAGAAGGCAACATGAAAGGAGCTGGAAATCTCCCTTCTGTCTCTATCCCCAGCTTGCTACACTAAAGACTTCAGAGAATTTCTACTTTGGGTGAGATCTGGAACTCTCTTGGTGGAGTTGATATACCTTGCTCCCAATGGGACAGCTCTTTCTCTATTGTCTAGAGTATATACACACATATGTACATACATACATGTATATACACAATAGACATATTCTTATATGTATACTTTCTCTGATTTCTCTTTTTGCTATTGAATTGGATATAAATTGATCTGGGTAAAAATACTGGATATTAATATTCATATTGTTTATCCATTGAGAAACTATTATTAGATGGGAAGGAAGTCAAGCCTGGTATATAGAGCTTGGGGTTCTCCCTTTCCCCATTAATAAACAGTAATTAATAGTAAGCTTGAACCTTAAAATTATATCCCTTAGAGGAATAATATTTAAAGGAGCAAAAACATATAATTCTATCCCACTACTCTCTCTCCAAAGAATATGAAGTGGCCAGCCTCTCTGGCCCCCACCTCCTGCTTCTTTCCCTAGCAGGAATCGACGTCTCCCTTGGAGAAAGGAGATCTCCACATTGATGGAGCCTGTGTCTGCAAGCTATACGTGGTATCTCATGCTGTATGTATACATACATATGGGAGGACAGCCTTCTTACAGAAATAAAATAAGCAAAACTAACAATGCAGTAGTCGTATCTGAAATGTAACATTCCACATCTGTAGGAGCCCTTACCTCTCTACTTTTAATTGTTTTTTGATGAACGGAAATGTATTTCTCTCTTCTTCCTTACCCTCCATCACTGTTCAGATCCTTATACCTTTAAGCAATTACTTGTCAATGAGATCCAAGGGAAAGCTTCTTCACCATTCTAATACCTAGTGATGTTTGTTCCCATCTCTATCGTTTGCTATATCTAGAATTTCTCCTGCTAGCTAGCTCTTCTAATATTTATTCATCATTTCAGGAACTGGTTCAAGAGTTGCCATCTCTAGGAAGCCTTTCATGATTAAGCCCAAATTGACCCCTGTCCACTTAGTTTACTCTCAGGTTATTTACATACATTTTGGGAATAGAAAGAACTCTCCCTATAGTTTCCTGTTGCTTTGCAAGTATTCCCTGGATATTTTATATGTAGTAGGTAGGTGATGTCTCCCAACTAGACTGATAGCTCTTTGAAGACAAGAACAGTGCCTTCATCTTTATTGTGTGCCCTCACCGTATATAATACTATATCCACCAAGGAGTCAGTGTTCAACAGATGTTCCTTGGTTAAATGTTGAGCGAAAGTCCCTGATTAGTTTGATAGCAATGTTTTGAGTGTCCAGGGACTGAGTCCTCAGCAGAGTGGTCTAGATGTTGACATAGGTCTAGAGTTGGCATCTCTCTACTAAAGGGCTGACAATTATTTTTGAATTGTTTTAATATCATAAATATGTTTATTAAGATAAATGAAATATAATTGGGGAAATATTTTTACTGAGTCATTTTTCAGTTTTGTCCAACTCTTTGTGATCCTATTTGGAATTTTCTTGGTAAACATACTGGAGTGGTTTGCCATTTCCTTGTCCAGCTCATTTAACAGATGAGGAAACTGAGACAAAGAGAGTGAAGTGACTTGCCCAGGGTCACATAGCTAGCAAGTGTCTGAGGCAAAATTTGAACTCATAAAGATGAGTATTCCTGACTCCAGGCCTGTCCACTACGTTACCTAGGTGCCCTAGGGGAAATATATAAACAGGATATTTGCCAGAAAAGGGTGTATGTGTGTGTGACACTAGTATTTATGGACAGCTAAGTGGTGCAGTAGATAGAGTGTCAGGTGTGAAGTTAGGAAGACTCATCTTCGCGAGTTTAAATCTGGCCTCCGACCTGGGGCAAGTCACTTAACCTTGTTTAACTCAGTTTTCTTATCTGTAAAAATGAGCTAGAGAAGGAAATATCTCTGCCAAGGAAACTCCAAATGGGGTCACAAAGATTCAGACACAGCTAAAATGAGTGAACAATAACAAAAAGTTATTCACAGATGAAGCTGTTCCCTTGAGTCTAAGGGCATTCCATGAATGACATTCTTAGTAATTCTATTATATATTATTTTCCCTTAATTTATCTAGAGATAGTTGATGTTGGCATTAATCCCAGAATTAAATCTACAAGGGGGAGGAGAAAGACTTGGGAAACTTATAGATAGAGCTTACAAAAGAAGGTAAAAGACTGGGTTCTGGGCACAAGAAACTGATAAGCACTCTATCAACAAGCATTTATTAAGCACCTGCCCAAAGTTGCCTTTGTATATTCCTCTTTCAGCCTCAGTTCCCTCACTTGTAAAGTGGGGATAATAATGGCACTTATCTCTCAGGATTATTGTGAGGATCAAATAAGGTAACACATGTGTAGTGTTTTATACACCTTAAAGTGCTCTATAAATACTAAGTGATATTATAATATATTAACATTGCATAATATATAACAAAGTAATAGCTTATATTAATCCATGTAACCTATTACTTATTATATTGCTTCATATTATATTAATCATATTATACTATACTATATTGTATTATATTATGTTGCATTTTAATGTGTTCTGTTATATTTTATGTTAATCATATATTAATTACCTAGATTAATATGTTATAACCTTATTACATAATGTTGTTGTCATTGTTGTTGAGTCACTCAGTTATGTCTGATTTTTTGTGACCCCCATGGGCTGTAGTGTTGGTGGGATTTTCTTGGCAAAGATACTGGAGTGGTTTGCCATTTCCTTCTCCAGTAGATTAAGGCAAACAGAGGTTCAGTAATTCACCCAGGGTAACACAGCTAGTGAGTATCTGAGGCTAGACTATTATTGTTATCATTCCATAAGTTCCTAGAGTGCAAGATTGAGCTGTGTCTTAGTCTTTTTATATCCCCTCTAGTGCCTTGCAGAATGATACCCCATAAGTATTTCTTAAGAAATAACTTAAATTTAATTCAGTAAAGAGAAAGCCATAGATACCTTGGATTTAACAGTCACTATTTAGAATCAACTCATGCTCAGTTTATATAGGTTCACTGACACATTGAGGCCACAGAAGTAGCTTTCAGGGGAAAGCAAAGAAAATTATTTGTCTTTCAGACCCATTGCATTGGATGGCAGAGTTAGGACAACTTTGTGAAGCTTTGAAAAAAGTTTTAAATGAGATGCAAAGAAGAAATCGAGAAGATAAATTTAGAAAAGAAAGGATAAATAAGCAGAAAGAGAAAGGAGGGAATGAACAGGAGGAGAAATGAGTGGGAGAAGTGACTAGGAGGAGAGGATAGAAGAAAATAGCTAGAAAGAGGAAAGAAGGATTAAGGGAGTCTCTGATCTGAATGATTTTATATACTATAATTCGTTCACTGAGAGCTGTCTGGTGTGTGTGTGTGTGTGTGTGTGTGTGTGTGTGCAAGTACATACTCCCACATATACACACACAGAAAACGGGATTCAAAAGAGATATCCCTTCATTTTCTCTTTCAACACTCAATAGTAATGATAGCTACAAAGATATAACAAGCTGGGAGCTTTAGAATGCACATGTAATTATTCAGGGTTCTTGAGTGTGGAAGAAAATAAAAGTGCAAAAGATTTGTGGTTAAAGAAGAAATCCTGGAAGATGGGGGCAAGGGAGAGAGGGAGGGAGAGGGAGAGGGAGAGGAAGAGGGAGAGGGAGAGGGAAAGGGAGAGAGAGAGAGAGAGAGAGAGAGAGAGAGAGAGAGAGAGAGAGAGAGAGAGAGAAAGGGTCATATACACTAGAGAAGGAATGAATTCCTTAAGCATTGATAACACTACAACCATGAATTCTTTCCTTAAAAGAGCTGGAAAATCACCTATTAGAAACTTGAAATATGTCTAGATTCTGGGCCATTAGCTCTGAGAGTGAGATTTCAGAGTTAAAGACCAATGTGTCCAAGTGTTTGCACAGAATTTTAAGGTTACATTAAAATACACATGCACCATGTGAGCACATCTATACATGTATGTCTGTATATATACATAAATATGGGAAATCAGTCTCAACTTTAATAGTAGAAGTAGAGCTAGGAGACTTAAATTTCGGACAATTTTTGGTATGGATAAAATTAAATCAAGAACTGCCACCTCATGCCCTTGCTCTGAATTTTAAATTTCTTCCCAGGATAAGTCTGAACTAACTTTTCACCCAGTTACAAAAATGTAGTGTTTTTAGTTGACTTTCCAATTCTACTTTGATACTGAGCACAACAATTGGGAAAAGAAAGAGAACCCAGAAGCAAAGGACCATTAGGCTTTTTAAACAACAGTGAAATAAAGGAACTTTCTAAATAGAGCAATATATTGTTTCAGTAGAGACATAGGCCTAGAGACATGAAATTAAATGGTGTTACCACTATTCATTGGCAAGGAAAGAAAATGATCTGAGTGCTTCAAGATGAAAGATGCCTAGAAAGAAAAGTGTCCAGGGGCTCAGCAGATCCCCAACTTATTTTGTTTGTTTGTCTTATTTTTCAAACAACTGTGAAGTTTTTCATTTAATTCTGCTATTTGAAAGAGTCAGGCAGGGGGTTTATGGAATGGAGGCTGACAAACATGTCTAATTCCTTAATAATTCCTGAAGTGATATGTCTCCATTTAATGAAACTGATTGTGAATTGAGCTACTTTTACATAGTTGAAGTGAAATGATGGAGTCATTACATGTCCCTAGTTTTCTGTCAGAAGGTCATTTTATTTATTGTAAGACATACTGGACAAGGGGAGTAGGCCTAGAGTGAGCCGGGACTAGCTAAGAGTTCCCTCTTGTGAAAAGGCATTTGCTGGATGAATTCTTACTAAATAGGGCTTTGAAAGACCTCTAGTTCTTTAGGATTTGGGGCTCTTGGGGTGACATACCTAGGGCTACAAGCAACTTCTGAGACAATATGGTCCAATTTACAAATGATGAAACAGAGGCTCATAGAGGTTGGGTTACTTGCCCAAGGTCACAAAAGTAGGTAGTAAACTTCTCATGGGCAGAGACTGTATTTATTCTTTCTTTGTGTCCCTAGTGCTTAGCACAATACCTGACACATAACAGGCACTTAATAAATATTTACTGATGGACTGACTGACTGTTGGTTGAATTGGCTTATGGGAGACACCCCAGGGAGATGCACTCAATCTCTCCTGGAAATTCCTGAGGACTCCAGAGACATGCTGACTACACATTTGGATGCAATGGAGATCATGAACTCGCTCCTCTCCTGACCCCACCCCTCCCCACCTCTGGCCATGTAGTTATTTAGACCTGAAAGAGAAAGTGATTTGCAGTGACACAGTTATAAAAATCCCTTCACTGGTTGCTGAACCAAGGAGCTGGACCCTTCCAAGAAGTGACAGCTTCTAGTTCTTGCTCCTTGCTTTGACTCTTCCATGTGGCAAGTGGTGTGTTCTGTTTCTAGACTCCCCATTAGCCAGATATGAATATCGACTGTTCTTTTCTTCCTACTCTACTGCAGGTCCATGAGGAACATGGATTCAATGAAACAAGTTTCATCTATGCCTATGACTGCATTTCCACCTTGTATTCTTCTTTTGGTGTTAATGACCCAATAAGCAATATCAGTGTGGAGGTCTTGAGACTTTGCAGTGACCTTGTTAGTTCAAGAGGTTCAGAGATCCTGCAACCATTGAATAAAACTGACTGGCATCAAAGGAACTTTCCTCATCAGAGAAGATGATTTCTAGTAATAAGAGCATTGGCCCCACCTTTGGCCACTTTTTACCAGCACCCTTGTTTCAATAGCACAGAACCAAGGGGAAGTGTAAAACATATAATCAGCTGTCCTGCAAATTGGTTTATGTTCAATTGAGGTTTAAGTACTGACCTCCTAGTTTAGAATACAATTGGTTATGCATAAGTCCTTGTAAGTTACTTATATATTATACATATATATATATAGTTATAATACTTATAAGTTAAATTTCTGAATCCTATATTAAATCATTCTTCCAAATTCACACCGAGTCTTAGAAAAGACTAAAACAGAACTTTTGTATTTCTTTTGTGTGTAGAAATAAAATATTTGTAAAATACCTGATTCATATTGTCCAATGAGTATCTTTTAACTCCCCACTTTGGTGAAACAGTAGATATGAGCCAAAACCCAAATATTAAGCATTTTTTCTCTGGTACTCCAGTGTGGAGGACTTAATGAACTAAAGTATGTGAGAAAAAGGAGCCTAGCTCCATGTTATTGGGGAACAGAATCTCCCAGATCGTACTACGGTCTGGACTGTATACCTGGGTCTAGAGCAGATTCAGCCCTTGTAGGAATGGCTATCATGCCTGCCCCCTATGGACTCACCCCTGGCTCCTTACAGCTAGAATTTGCACATCCTACAGGCAGGACTTAAACCTAAGTTCTTTGCCTCCAGCTCCAGTGTTCTTTCTGCCATACCACCTTTACAGTACCAGAGGAATAACAACAATAATCGTTTATATTATCCTCATTTTACAGATAAGGAAAGTGAGGCAAGCAGAGATTAAGTGACTTTCCCAAGGGCACACAGCTAATAAGTATCTGGGGTCAACCATTAACTCAGGTCTTCCTGGCTCTGGATGTGGCGCTCCACTATTGTATCACCTTACTATTCCCTCTCTACAAAGGGATGTAGAGGACACAGTTCTTGAAAGGCTAAGAAAAGGCACAGGATGTGACAAGCAATTCACAAGGAATAAAAAAGACAAGCTTTTAGATTCATTATTTTTTAAAAATGTCAATATATGTTACCTCTCCTCCAAATTTGTTACATTCAAATGGAACGAGCACTCAAGAAAAAAGGATAGGAAAGAAAGGGAATACCTTCAGGCCTATGTTATATGCATTTTTCTGCAGGAGAGAGGGACAAATGTGAAGCCAGGAATTAAAAAAAAACAGCTTTCTATTCTCAAGTCGCTGTATGACCTTAGACATGTCACTTAACCTTTTTGAGATTCAACTTACTATTTCTAAAATGAAAAAGGTTGTATCATTTGACCTCTAAGGTTGTTTCCACGTCTAAATTTCTATGAATCTCTTCCATGACTGAGACTGATATAGAATCCACTGAAATAAGGGGAATGGGAGGCAGAACCAAGATGGAGGAGTAAAGGCAGGGACTCGCCTGAACTCTCCAACAAACCCCTCCAAATACCTGTAAAAATGACTCCAAACAAATTCTACAGCAGTGGAACCCACAAAAAGACAGAACGAAACAAATTTCCAGCTCAAGACAACTTGGAAAATTGGCAGGAAAGGTCTGTTGCATCATGCTAAGAGAGGAGCACAGTCCAGGACAGGCTGCACCAGCACAAATCAGGGTCCCATCAACCCAGGAGCAGGCTTCAGGGGAGTGAATTACTGGCAGCTGTGGTGCTTTCCTAACTTTTCAGCCCACAGAAGCCAAAGACAACTTAGAAGGTCAGTGGGAAAGGTGTGTCACACCTGGGTGAGAGGGAAGCACAGTCCAGCCCCAGCCCCAGAACAGCCCTGGCCCCAGCAAACTAGGAGCAGGCTTTGGGAGTGACTAAATCAGCAGTGGCAGCAGTAGCAGCAGCTGCTGCTTCTGGAGCTCTTAGGCCACAAATAGTAAAGGGATCAAACAACTGCTCAGAGTCTCCTTGCTGGTACTAAGACAAGACCTTTGCTTCGCCCATGCTTGGATCTCTGTTGCAGTCCTAGGGTGATGAGCAGAGCTTGTGGCAGCAGTGGAGAGGCAACCCTCCTCACAGTTTCAGGGCAGAAAAGAATACTTGCAGTCACTCACAGATTAGAGCACAAACCAGGAAAGGAGTAAACACCTCTTCTTAGAACATATCACCTTGGACAAACTGAAAATGGAAAAGGAGGTCCAAAAGCTCACTGAAGAAAATAATTCCTTAAAAATTAGAATGGAGCAAATGGAAGCTAATAACTCTATAAGAAATCAAGAAATTATAAAACAAAACCAAAAATGAAAAAATAGAAGACAATGTGAAATATCTCACTGGAAAAAAAATAATAATTGACCTAGACAATAGATCCAGGAGAGATAATTTAAAAATTATTGGACTACCTGAAAGGCATGATCAACATAAGAGCATAGACATCATCTTTCAAGAAATTATAAAGGAAAACTGCCCCGATAATCTAGAACCAGAGGGCAAAATGGAAATCAAAAGAAACCATTGATCACCTCCTGAAAGAGATCATAAAATGAAAACTCACAGGAATATTGTAGGCAAATTCCAGACTTCTCAGGTCATGGAGAAAATATTGCAAACATCCAGAAAGAAATAATTCAATAT
>CM053623.1:48800790-48817028 GCA_028646595.1 Phalanger gymnotis | reverse complement strand
TTGAGACTTTGTTAAACTCTGGTAACTATGTATTGGGATTTGAATCAGACAAGGTCTCTCTGTTGATGTTTGTAATTTGTTTGTATTTGCTCCGAAGTTCAGGGTGCTGGCTCTTTTCCCCTGAGCTAAGTGAATGATATTTGTATGCCGAATTAAAGTAAGCTTGTCAACCCCTTAAGGTAGCTTTCCTTAGTTAAGCAGATCAAAAGAACCTGTGCTTTTGCAGCATGTTCATAGTGTTCTTGTTGTTGGGCTTGGGTTGGTCTTACACCCCCACAACAGTTGCTAGCCAGATTGTTGAAACACCACTGCACCACCCAGCCACTTACCTGTTTCCTGGTAAGCCCTTTAATATGGAGCCCTATGAGGCAACAACATCTAACAACCGATGGAGGCAAAGAACCAGTGAATGTTATCCAAGGAAACACTGTATGGCCAGTCGACTCTCTACTCATACCCTTAGACATGGGGTAGTTGGACAAGGACATTCTCAACTAGTTTGATTTGATCCCACATTTTATCTTGCTTTAATTAGGATTTCCCCTGGGGTTTAAGATTAATTCTAATCTGTTCTGCAGTGGGCTTGAGAGGTCAAAATAAGATTGAGGTTCCACAAACTTATCTCATAGTAGATTAAAATTCATAGGAAAGACGCAGAAAGGCCAGATTATGAACGCTCACAAATCAACCCTTAGCTTAGACGAGTTGGTCTTGTGTGGGTTTCTTCCAAGAACAATGCTATCTTGCTGCAAGTGCAGGATGAAGATCTTTCAGGTCTTCAAGTTCCAAACTATTTTCATAATAGCACCAATAGGTTTTTTATTTCTAATATGGTAAAAATTGATGGACATAACTTACATAAACAAAAGCTCTTTGGGGAGGGAGGGAATATTCAATAATTTTAAGAGTATAAAGTGGTCCTGAGACCCAAAATTTGGAGAACCTGATATAATGGATAACACACTAAGCTAACATTACCCTGGGCCATGGGCCCAACTCTGCTATTATCTTGCTCTGTAACCTAGGCTAAATCATTTCATCTCTGGGCCTCATTTTCCTTACTGATAAAATGGAGGTCATAGGACATGCTTTGTCCTACCCCACAATGGTGCTCTGAGGAATAACTAAGATAACATATGCAAAAATACTCTGTAAACTCTGAGGTGCTGATACAAACATGAAGGGACATTTTCATTCATGTTGCCATGCCTTTGTAGCATGCATGGGGGTCACGGTATATCATAAATCATCTGGTCTCATTCTCTTGTTTTACAAAGGAAAAAAGTGAGTTCCAGGAAGAGAATTTGTCCGAGGTTGTGTTAGAAAGAAGTTGAGTACCCAGATTTCTTGATCCTTGGTCCAATGCTCTTTCTGCTGAGGATCTATAGGCCAATATTTCCTTCTCTAGCTTATCTTTTAATAGATCAGTAACCTTTGAAAGTTATGGTTCTTTTAAAACGATGCATTGCAGTCAGTAGAGAGCTTCCATTTGGCTCTTAAATCCCAAAGAGCAATGTCAGAATTATTTAGAGGAATACACAAGCATGTACAAACAGGCATACAATGGCAATAGAATCCTTTAAACATTTTAAGTTTTTTCCTGAAGCCTTTTAATTATTTTCTTTAACCATCTCATCATATTCTTCACCAATAAGCATTTTATTAACCAGATACTTCCATAGATCTGTGGTCTTATCAGTGATCTTATAAATGGGATTCCTTCAATGGGGCTGATCTCAATCTGCCCATGCATTCCCATCCTATAATTCTAGCCTATTTTCTTTCCTAGAGCCTTCGTAGTCATTCTACCAAACAGGCCTTCTTCTTTTTAAGTGTTCAGAAAGTTAGCCATGACCATCAACCAAGGCTAGAGCCAGAACTCATTGTTTTATTTCAACAAAACTAGTAAGATGAAGCCAAGAATAAGCCTACAAGTGTAATATACGGGCCATTAATCTGTCATCCTTTGTTCCCCAGTCCATATCCTTCTCCAATCAAATATTTCCTGGACAGTATCTCTTTGTGCATTTCTTAATATGCTGCAGTTGACTTGCACCCTCTACTCAGATCCCCATTGCCCCTTGGTGACATAGCAAGTTGGTGAATTTCAAGCCCATAGAAAACCATGTAACACATGGTCCTCTTGAATTAGTGTTTTTAAATCTAATGGTACATACTTATACAACTACCTAGTTTCCATATGACATATTCTTTCACCAATATTTGTATCTCTTCCATATACTGCACAGTTAAGTCGCAGCACAGAAAAGATTTTCTAGTATAGCAGATCTATTTATAGTAGTTTTAGTGCCTTGTGGATTGTCTGGTGAAATGAAAAAATATGCACCTTCGCTCCTTTTCTCTGAGGGGCTGGCAATCAGCAGGAAGCTGTAGTTTGGGAATTGATGCTTGGGGGATATGGCATAATGGACACCCTAAGTTTACCAGCAGCACCTTTCATTTAGACTGTCTTGCAGCAATACAAGGGGAGTCTGGGCAGGAGGTATATAGGAGTGCATGGATTCTTCTGTCCAACTTTCTTGTGTTCCTGTCCCTTACACTTTTATTTCTTCCTAGAAGTTATTTGAGAAGTACGAGTCTGCTTCTGGGGGTGATGGACTGAATATCACTGTTGTTTGTAAAGTCTTTCCTCATCTTTTATTCTGCCTGTGAATACAGCCCTATGCCAAACACAGCTGGGGTCCTCTAAGCAAACTGTTTTCAGGGAAATAAAATGTCCAAATGATTCCTGAATTAATTTGAACCCACACAACAAGCTAATTTTTTCTTCCACTTTCTCTACCTTGCAGCAGTTTCATTTATATGCCAATAAGCTGCCACGTATGATAACTCTGCAGCTGCAGACCCTACTCATTTATCAGTCACTTCATGCTGTGTGTACCTCCAAGATGTAAAAGCATATATTTGTCTCAGTGTAAACCCAATCAAGGCTATGTGTAGACAGAAGCAATAAGCAGAGAATGGTCCACTGCTGATATATTGTTTTAACCAATTTTGTGTTACTTAAAATAAAACTCCCATTGCATTAAGATCGACCAGTGGATGGAGACCACTGCCAAGAGGTTAGGTTGTTGAGTTCTAAAGCAATTTAACAAAGGCATTGTCTGATTCACCTTCAGGATTTCAAAGGGACAGGAAAACAATCTGGGATTCCAACTCTTCCTTCTGTCCCCACACCCATCTAGCAATCTTTATATATTTCCAAAAAATCAAAGGACCCAAATAACAAGAAAATGCTATCACAAAATTGAATAAAGATCCATACCTGAATTTCCTTCCTCCATCACTTGCAGAGCATATGGACCAGGAGTCCTTGACTTTTATTCTGTCATGAACACCCTTGGCATTCTAGTAAAGCTTACAGACACCTCAGAATAAGTTCTTAAAATCATAACTGAAGGAAATGCTAAATAATACTTAGAGGTTAGAGAAAATGAAGACATAACTTTTTTTCTTAATCTAAACTCCTGGAGCCTATAGAATCTATCTACAGACCCTTTGGAGGTCCATAGACCCCAGCTTAAGAACCTTTGATATGGACTTTAATTTTATAATTATAAATTCAAACTTTTACACATATTCTTTGACCTTAATCGATCCCTTCAATTCAATTCAACAAAGACTCATTAAGCATTTGTTATGTGCAAAGCTACTATGCTAGGCCACAGGAGCCAGAAAGACAAAAAAAAAAGAAAACAAAAAGAAATGGCTCTTGCATTCATGGAGTTGGCATTATGCTGAGGGGTATGTAATATATACATATGAGTAAGTACGATGAATGTCTTAAAGTAATACGAAGTAATCTCAAGAGGGAGGGAGTGAAGGAGAGACAGAAAGATAGAGAGAGAGAGAGACAGAGAGTGAGAGTGAGAGAAAGATAGACACAGGAGGGGGGAGATACGAAAAATAAGGCCTCTTGTTGGGGTAGGGGGTGCAGGGGGTGCAGGGGGGAGCACCTAAGCTGGGCTTTAAAGAAAGTAAAGATTCTAGGAAGTAATGATGAGGAGGGAGTGCCAATCACAGATGGGGAACTCCTGGTCCAAAGGTATGATATTCAGAAATGGAATGTCATATAAGGGGAACAGCAGCCACTTTTCCTGGAATAGAGAGGGCATAAAGTGAAATGATATGCAATAAGACTGAAGTACTATTTAGGAACCAGATAATGGAAGACTTTGAGTGCCAAGGTGGAAACATTGTTTTTTGTCCTTAGAAAGAGAGATTTAAGGGTGAGGATGACCTTAGAGGTCATCTAGTCCAATTCCCTCAAAAGGGTTAAGTAACTTGTTGAAACAAACACAACTAGTAAGGGTTAGAGCTGGGATCTGAACCCAGTACAACTGACTCTAAATCTGGGATTCTTTCCACTTTGTTGTTGTTCGGCCATTCAGTCCTGTTCAACTCTATGTAACCACATGGACTTTTGTCCATGGGGTTTTCTCAAAGACAGTGGAGTGGTTTGCATTTCCTTCTCCAGTGTGCCCCTATTTTACAGATGAAGAACTGAGGCAAATAGGGGTTAAATGGCTTGCCCAGTGTTACCCAGCTAATAAGTCAGGCCACATTTTAACTCAGATCTTTCTAACTACAAGTTTGGTGTTCTTTCCACTGTACCACCTAGCTGCCCTCTTTGCACTTTAGCATACTACAACAATGAGCCAGTAAAGATTCCTAATCGGAGCAGGGAAAGTGGTCAGAATTGTGTTTTAGGAATATAACTGGGCAGCTCCATGGAAGCTGGACTGAAAAAGAAAGGCACTGGAGTCAGGGAAACCAAGCAATGGCCTAAGATGAATCAACCAGTTATCAGCATGTATTAAGTGTTTACTATGTGCCAGGTACTGTGCCAAGTTCTGGGGATACAGAAACAAGAAAAAAAGCAAAAGATAGGCCTTGCCCTTCAAGGAGTTTACAATCTAAGGGAAGAGAAAACATGCAAACAAATATATCAAAGCAAGTTATACAGAGGATAAGTAGAGAATAATTAAAAGAGGGAAGGCACTGGGATTTAGAGGGTTTAGAGAAGGCTTTCTAGAGAAGGTGGGGTGTTAGTTGGGACTTAAAGGAAACTAGGGAGGTTAGTCATCAGAAAAGAAGAAGGAGAGCATTCCAAGCATGGAGCATAATCAAAAAAAATGCCAGAGTCAAGAGATAAAGTGTCTTGTTTGTGGAACAGTCAGGAGGATGATGTTGCCCTCTATAGTAATATCCAATGTAGGAAAGGGAAAGTGTTTAGTTGGCGGCGGGGTGGGGATGTGGATAAAATCAGTTCTGTTTTGGACATATTAAGTTTAAGATGGCTACTGAAATTCTGTTCAAGATATCTGGAAGGCAGTTGGAGATGTGAGATTGGAGGTCATCAGAGGGATTATGGCAGCATAGGTAGATTTGAGAGGTTAAATAGAAATTAAATCCATCAGAGCTGATATGATCACTAAATAAAGTACTATAGAGGGAGAAGAGGGAGAGGAGAGGAGAAGAAAGGAGAGGAGAGGAGAGGAGAGGAGAGGAGAGGAGAGGAGAGGAGAGGAGAGGAGAGGAGAGGAGAGGAGAGGATGCAGCAAAGGAGACAGAGAAAGAGTGGTCAGATAGGTAGGAGGAGAATCAGTATAGGGTGATGTCCCAAAAACCTAGAGAAAAGAGAGGATCAAGAAGAGAGTGATTAATAGTGTCAAAGGATGTAGAGAGGTCAAGGAGAATGCCTAGCAGCAGTGAAGCACCAGTTGAGGTTATATACCACAAATTTGTAGTTGACCAAGCCAGAAAGGTTGTGTAATTTTCTCCACTTTCATTCAGCAGTATATATGTGGGAGCAAAGGTGATGAATGGTGGTAATGATCCCAGGCTGAGGCTTGCCTGGGTGTAATCAGCAATATGATAACGGGGATGGAAATTCAAGGGAGTAAGACAATGGAGAGTTGAATGAGTTCAGCAAGGAGTCAATAAAGGAGAAAGTGGTTAGTACAGGTGAGATGGCCTGGAAGAGAATAAAGGGGTAGAGGATTAAAGGTCGTGGTGTGGATGAGGAGTAGAGTTTTGAAAGCGAAGGCAGAGGAAAGATAAAAAGCCAATAGATTATGGTTGGATAAAGTTAGG
Organism: Phalanger gymnotis; assembly: GCA_028646595.1. NCBI lineage: Eukaryota > Metazoa > Chordata > Mammalia > Diprotodontia > Phalangeridae > Phalanger > Phalanger gymnotis. Next base: position 48,810,911 of record CM053623.1, on the reverse strand, counting down.
TTAGAAATGTTAAGGGCCTGAACTAGGAAAGGGACTGAGTGATCAAATAAAAAATTTCAGATGTGCAAGAGATTATAAAGGTAGAATTGACAAGATTTAGCAACCTTCACACACTGAAGGTGTGAAGAATAATGCTGGGGTGGCGGGGAGTGGCGGGGGTAAAGGATGGAGCTGAGTGACTGCAAAGATAGTGGTACCATCAGCAGAAGTGAGAAAGTTTGGAGGAGGGATGAGTTTAGGGGAAAATACAATGAATTCTATGTCAGATGTGCCAAAGAAGGAGGTGAAGAAATAGACTAAGGAGATGTAGAATAAATAATAAATTTGAAAGCAAAAAAACACAAAGAAAATTATCTCTTAGTTGAAAGGTTAGAGAGCAGTGTTTTTCCTACACCTCAGGTCACTTGTGGGTCCAAAAGATCTCCTTGAGTGAGCTTTCATACAACCAGATGGCCTAGTCCGTGGAGATTCCCTGCTGTTTGCAGCCTCGGAAGACCTGACAGCAGCTGGCTTTGCCCTATAGCCCTGCCAGGGGATGGAGTAGGGATGGATGGCTTTAAGAGTACATTTGGGAAAATAAATTGCCTCCTCCCACTCATGATGAATGTTTACCAAATCCCTGAAATGCCAATCTGTTTGTGGAAATAGATTGCCCCAGCTGAATTCTACCGACAGGAGATTATGGGAAAAGATGGAAAAAGAAAATGAACCACATGTACCATATCCACTTTCCCCAGCTTTTCTTCTGAGTTAATAATTTTCAAGCTAAAATTAAAATTGACTCAGTTAATTAAGATGTTTCTACATTTCCCATTTCCTTGTCTTCCTATGAAGCGAAATCTATGTAAGACAAGTCTAAAACACCCCAGTTATCCTAAAGCAGTTGTTTTCACAAACCTTGAGAGATCTATTGCAGGTCCTCAGGGCAATAGTCAGTACCACCCCAATCCCCTATGTGGGCACATGCTGTACCTACAAAAGCACATTTCTAGTGGATTTCTAAAGGCTTACAGTGAATGACTCAATTTATTGAAATCTGATAACTTTTGACACAACGCCAACACATGGCATTGCTGTTCTATACCTTCTTAAAGTGTGGAGTTCCCATATCTTGTGGGTGAAGACTGCTTAGAATTCTAAGACAGTGACACCTACCACCCACTCTGAATTAAGGATTCAAAAATGTCCAGATAGCATACTGTGGGTGGCTTATTAGTCAAATTTGTTGCCCGCCTCCACTATTAACTACCATAACTCAGACTTCAAAGGGGGAAAGCACTGAATTACAAATGTTAAACAGCCACATGTGAAACTAGGTCCAATGTTATACAAATGTCTATAGATTTACCTTTACTGTGTTACCAAAACATCTGTAGTTATATGAAGCTGAAACTTTTTCACTTTTTTCGAAACTTATTCAAACTTATTCAAAATTCTTACCCAATACCTGTTTTTTTTCCTAGCTTCCCAAGGTCTGAGATGCCCTTTTTATTAGATCAAAAAACACCAGTAGTTGTCATTGAAGGACTGGTTTGTAGCAGTTTTGTTATTTACTATCTGATTACCTTGAACAAATCACTTAATCTCTATGCCTCTGTTTTCTGTATGTGGTGGGGGTTGGGGGAGGAATGTCCCTTGGTACCCATGTGCTCAGAGAAAACATTTATGAAAACATTTTATGTACCAAAAATTAATTTGTGTGTGCAATCCCCAAGACTGGGCTTTTGTTCTGGGTCATGAGTTACAGGAAAAATGAAGAGATTGGGTTAGAATCCGATGTCTAAAGATCCTTCCTAATGTAAATATTGGTTGATTGGTTGGTTAGTTATTGTCCTTCATTGTATAAGAGGACCAAAATGACATCACTATTCTGGAATCAAGTTACAGGGTGTCCAACTGTGGCTAATCAAAGCAATATAATTGTGGTAGAGCAAACAATGCTCTACCACAGGTCAGGCACAAATAATCCATGTGAACTTTTACAGTGGGTTCTCTAAATTTGTGCATCTCATATTTCTTTTGAGGTATTTTAATTCTGCTTTGTTCATAGAGCACAGCACCTTCTCTGATGAGGGGACACCATGCTAGGCAGTCCTGTGCCAGTGTGTCACATTTAATTCCAAAGTTTTTAAGAAAGACCTTGAGAGTGTCCTTGTATCGCTTCATCTGACCACCACATGAGCACTTGTCCTGTGTGAGTACCTCATTAAATAGTCTTTTTGGCAAGTGTATGCTTTGCATTTGAACAATGTGGCCAACCCACCGCAGTTGTGTTCTCTGCAGTAGAATTGAATGCTTGGCAGTTTATTTTGAGAAAGGAACTCATTTTTTGGTATCTTATCCTGCCAGGTAATTTTCAGAATCTTCCTAAGACAATTCAAATGGAAGTGATTAAGTTTCCTGACATGGCACTGGTAGACTGTCCTGGTTTCACAGGCATAAAACAACAAGGTCAGCACAACGGTTCTATAGACCTTCAGTTTGGTAGTCAGTCTAATGCCTCTTGTTTCTCACATTTTCCTTTGGAGACTCCCAAACACTGAGCTAGCTCTGGCAATGTGTGTGTCAACTTCATTATCAATGTGTATAACCCCAAAAAGTATAATGCCAAGGTAAGTGAATTTATCCACAGCATTCACAACTTCTCCATTTGCTGTAACCAATGCTTCCACATATGGCACGACAATGACAGTATACAAGGATAGAAATGACCTATATATAATCATGCTAATAGGTTTTTGTTTTTGTTTTTGCAAGGCAATCAGTACTGACTTGCTTCAGGGCCAATGCTCTATCCACTGCACCACCTAGCTGCACCCAGACTGATAGGTTCTTAAAACTAAGAAGGTTAGTCCAACCTATTCCTGAAGCAGGAATATTCTCCACTATAATGATTGTTAATACTCTAATTAACCACCTCTATTTATGAAGGAGTTCCTACTTAACAAAATGGTCCATCCTGCTACTGGATTTTGTTGATCACTGGAAAGTCTCTCCTTATGCTGAAATGAAACCTATATTCCCAAAACTTCCACTCATTGATTCCAGTTCTGCCCTTCAGAGTTAAGCAAGTAGAAGATCTTTAAAATATTAGAGACAGCAATCATGTCTCCCACAATCCCTGTCATAAATCTTCTCTTTTCTGGCCCGACATCCCTAGCCTCCTACATAACTTGGTTTTGAATTTCTTCACCATATTGGTGGCTGTCTTGGCGAACCAACCCAGCTTGTCAATGTCTCTTAACTTCTCAGCCTCAGTTTCTTCACCTGTAAAATGGGGATAATAATACCACCTACTTCATTGGGTTGTTGTGAGGATCAAATGAGATAACATATAAAGAACTTTGCGAATATTATATACAAATAAAAGTTATCACTAATATTGATATTTTTATTTTTTATAACTGACATCTTCTTTAAATGACCAGATTTCTTATTTTTTAATCAAAGCATCATGTTACATCCAGACCATTGTGATCTTTACTTTCTTTTGCAAGCCAATTATATCAAAAAGTGCATTTACTAGTACTCCTAGTTTGCTGATTTGATAAGCATGTCAAAACGGGGGTCACCCAACTCAATGAGAAGAGAAGAGAATGGAAGGGAAGATGTGATGTCACAAGCCACTAGAGACATCTTTTAAGGCTGGGCCCAATAAGCTTTGAATCCAGCTATTGAATCCGTATCTCGTCTCTCTCATCTGAAAGATATCATGAGTCACAAAAAAGATTGCTAAATACTTTGTTGAAATCTCTGTATAGTAAGTCTTCAACATTCCACGAATCTACCAGACTAGAACAGTAGTTCTCAATCTTTTTGGTCTCAAGTCCCCTTTAACTTTCTTAAAAATCATTGAGGGCCCCTTCCCAAAGAACTTTTGTTCATATGGGTTATACCTACTGATATTTACTATACTAGAAATCAAAACATTTTTTAAAAATATTTTGACCTCCCAAACCCCTGAAAGAGTCTCACAGACCCCCCAGGAGTTCCTGGACTATATTTTGAAAGCTGTCAATCTAGAATGTACTTTCTCAAAAGAGGAAATGAGGTTAACTTATATTTGATCAATCTGTATTGGCTTCTAGCAACCACTTCCTGAGAGATTTAAAACCATCCTTTTGATGATGCATATTAAAATCACTCAAAATGATAAACATTGAGCTCATTGGGTACTAGTTTTGTAATAGTCTCCTTGCTTGTCTTTATAAAGTAAGTAGATTTGGCCATAACCATTTCTGCAAAATCTATGCTGTTCTTCTCAAATGGTGTCTAATATAGTTATGCCTTCTATATCACAGAGGTTAGGGGTGAGGTGCCCCCATCATCTGGAAAATCTTCATGAAATTTTGGCCCTTCCTTTGTACAAAAGAAGAAGGCTGATTTATTTCCTTTTTATGGAGTGTTTATAGTACCTTATTGTAATATTTGGTTGATATCATATAATACTAAGCCTATATTTTATACATTTCTGAGTTTCTAAACATTTTCTGTGTCATCTTCTGACCTTCACGTGTCATCTGTGACTTCCATAAAACTTCCCCCAAATTCCCATTTAATCCCTTATGCTGACCCACAATCTATTGAAATTGCAATGGGGAAAGTTGCTATGTGGAAGGGATAATTGTATTACTAACAGTAGATCACTGATTATATCAACCATTATGCTAGCCTGTAGTGCGTTCCTAGCATAGCTATCTGGTTTAAATACTCAATGTTCAAGCAGACAAAATAAAGTAACTCTGTGTTTGTTTTGATATCACCATCTGATAGGTTTGGAACTGAAAGAGATCTTTCTTTAAGAGGTACCTCAGCTCTTCACCTGCCCAAGAATATTCCACCCCCTTAAAAAAAAACAACCACCACAGGAGCCTGAAATTCTAGTCTTGGGAGGCATCATTGGAGTTACTGGAAAGAAGAGTAGAACCGATGTCAAGAGACCTCAACTCAAACTTCCATTTATCAACTGTGAGACAATAGGAAAAATCACTCAACTTCTTTAAGACTCTGTTTCTCCATTTGTAAAAAAAAGATATATGGATGGCTTTCTAGAAGAGAGAAGGATACCAGGGACAAGTATAGTGATAAAAACAAAACACATCAATAAAACTTTTTAAAAAGATTTAATACTATGAGAATTATATTAGATATAACCTATGTGATTTTTATCACCAATTCAACTCAATCCACATTGGTTAAGCACTTCTTATACACAGGACCCTGTCCTAGGCACTGAAAAATATAGAGATAAAGAGAGGGTAACCCTAGGTCCTCTGTCCTCAAGTGTTTGAAGAATTAGAAGAAAGATTAGCTTATTCTGCTTGGTTCCCATCCTATTCCTGTTAGTGTTCCTGCTTCCCTTAATCATTCCCACCCTAATGTAGGAAGCCATACTCTGGAACTTTCCCATTCACTTACATCTTAGCCCTAGAGAGGCATGCTATTGCTCTTCTGTCATGCCTTAGCCCATGTTCTCTTAGGGACATGATTCCTTAGCATAAAGAGAAATATAAAATCCCTATTGGACTCAGTCACCTTGCCCTTCATTTTTTCTGCCACCTCAGCTTATCCCATTGCCCTCATTCTGTTTCTTTTCATCCTGGTATCTCTCTGTTCCTCTTCATTGCTGGCCTGCATGGCCAAAGTAAGCACCATAGATTCCTAGACTCAATACACTAACCACAGACAGTCACCTCACTGAGGAAGGGGTAATTATCTAAGTGAAATTCAATATATCTTTTCATCCAACCTTCTGTGAATTTATTCATGATAATGGGGCTCAGAGGGAAAATGAAAACATTAACACCACTAATAATTCAAAATTCTCCATTCAGCCTCCACTTTTAACCTCCATCCCACAACATACACTCACACCCACGTTTTTTGCTAGGGTATTTTAGGGAGCTGGGAGAAAAATAATAATTGGTGTCTCTTCTAATTTTGTTTGAAACTCTCAGCAAGTACAGATGATGACAGAAAAATAGTTCTAAAAGAAGAGGAAAAGGCAATATCTTTAAGAGGCTGGGCAAGTCAATAGTCTGAGTAACCAGCCTCTGAAATGTCAAAAGTGAACCTCTTTCTGAATCTTGAGCCATCATACAGCCAGATGCTTTGAATTATGGGAAGGATTCAAGGACATTCCTCTGATTTTCCTGTGATAATTTTAAATAAAAACTGTGCCCCATTCTTCTTGCTTCTTATAGGAATCTAAAGAACAATGAAATGTCAGTATTGGTACAGTTAGTCAGTCAACCAACAAGCATTTACCATGCTGTCAATGCAAAGGAATGTCATTGAAATGACATTCTAATGGGGGAGACAACATGCAAAAAAGTAAGTCTATCTGTTTAAACATACGTATATATAATCCAACTATAACATACAAACACATAACTGTATAATGGAATGTGATTTCAAAGGGAGGTCGCTGAAGGTGGGGGAAGAACAGGAAAGGCATCCTAAAGAACATGAGATTTTAGCTGAATCTTGAGGGATGTCAGAGAGTTTTCCCTTTTAAATATCATCATATTAGAGTCAGACCATTATAATCTTTTCCTTTTTTGCAAGCCAATTATATCATAAAGTACATTCACTAGTGCTCCCAGTTTTGTGCAATCTACTAACTTGATAAGCATGCCATATAGGGGTTCATCCAACTCATGAACAAGAGTACTGAACACAACAACCCTGGAAGGCAGGTACTATGATTATTTCTACTTTACACATGAGGGCACTGAAGTCAAGTGATTTGCTCAGGGTCAAACAGTCAATGTCAGGATTCAAACAGACATCATTTTAAACCCCAAGTTCAGTTCCCTTTTCCCACAATACAATGCTCCCTCATGTTTTTAAAACTATAGGCTCATATTAAAATTTAAAAATTCACCTAATGGTAGTTAGTGCTGAAGAGGCCACTGAGGTCATTTAGTTTAGCTCCATTATTTTATAAATGAGGAAACTGAGGGCCAGAAAGGCTAGATACTGGAGGGAATGAGTAGCAGAGCCAGAATTCAAACTCAGGTTCTTTGCTTCAAATCCAAGGTTCTTTCTGCAATATCACCCTTTGTCCAGCAATCAGCTCCCCTTTCTAGTGCATCTCCAATCTGTCCCATAGATCCCACCTTCTTAGTTTTTATTTTAATTTTTTAAATTTATGGAATAAAATAAGCATTTCTATAATATAGTATAATAAAAATATGACTACACGTGAAACTGCAAGTCTGTTATGCAGCTCTTTCTATTCCTGTTAAATATATAATAAAATTATCCTGTAAGCTCTCTTTTTTTGTCTCCCCTCCCCTTCCCCTAGAGATGGCTACCATTAGACACAAATAGGTGTATACATATGTAAACTCATTCTATACATACTTCCACTTATAAGTTCTTTCTCTGGATGTATAGTGTCTTTTTTCCTATGTCCTTTACAATTAACTTGGATATTTATAATAGTCAAAATGACTAATTCGCTCAAAGTCATTCTTCAAACAATATTGCTGTTACTACATACAATATTATCTTGGTTCTGCTCATTTAGCTCTTTGTTATTCCATGCAAGTCTTTCCATATTTTTCTAAGGTCATCTCTTATAGCACAGTAGTATTCCGTCACAACCATACACCACAATTTGTTCAGCCATTCCACAGTTGCTGAGCGTCCTTGTAATGTCCAGTTCTTTGACACCACAAAGGCAGTTGCTGAAACATTTTAAAACATATAGGTTCTTTCCCTTTCCCTTTCCCCCCAATCACCTTTCGACATAGACCTAGTGGTGATATTGCTGGGTCACCCACCTTCTTATGAACATTTTCATGTTTCCTCAACTCTCAAAAAACAATAAAGCCTTCCCTTGACCTTTTTTCAGCTATTGTCCAATTTCTCATCTCTGTTCTACTGCTAACCTCTTAAATTTATTTTCTCTATTGAGTAGAGAAAACATCTTTTCAAGGGGCATTTTGGCTCTTGTTTCAAATGGTTCTAATAGTGCTTGAATCATCTAGGCAAAAGTTTCTTCCCAGTCCTGACACTCTTTAATCTTTGTGCATCTGTAAACATTGTTTGACACTCTCCCCTCTTGGCTTCCTTGAGACAAAACAGTAGAAATGATGCTATCTCTAGAGTCTGAGGACTTGAGTTCAAATGCTCCCTCTGATGCTTACTACTTGGACAATTTTAGGCAAGTCACTATACCTCCATGGATCCCACTTTCCTATTCTACAAAACGAAAGGGTTGGGTGAGATGGTTTCCGAGGTCCTTCCCAGCAATAGAGCAAAACATCCTATGATCCTCATTCTCCTTTTAACTGTTCTTTTTCTGGCTTTTATTCTTGTCTCTTGAGTCTTGCAATTTTCCATGACCACTGGCAGAAGAGTATCTGAATCTGATCTGACTGTCATCATATCCACAATTTAAGAACCTTCAGACTCAAGTGGTAAGCACTTATCCATAGGCTCAGTTCCCTAGCCTAAAAGGAATGTTGAACATCTAAGCACTTTCTAAATAACCCCATGACCCAGATATCGAAAATCCGACAATCTAAATGAAGCCACAATAAAGCAAGGCTGTATGCAGCTAGTATGGAAGAAGCATTTGCTCTGACCTATCCTATCACACTGTATTTAATCTTCTACAACAGGCCGGTCTGCTCTGTCTACAGATGGTTCTCCTGAAAGGTAAGAAGAAAGGAAAGAAAAGAAAAGAAAATGAACAAAGCCCCCCTACTCAACCTGTCCTTCCACATGAATTTAGACAGAGAATGCTTTTGGGAAACATTTCTTTCAGTGTGCACCCTCAGACTATCCCCCTCCATGAGTGACATTTACAAAAAGCAGCATGGAGCCTATCTCAGTAACACAGAGATAAACTTGGCTAGCAAAGAATGGAGCTGGGTGGCATAAAAGGATAGAAATGGGGTGAGTAATGCTGGATGCAGACTGGAAAGGACAAAGAGAGAGAAGCCCAGGGCCTTCATTACCATTGTCTTTGAAATCTGCTCCCTGGCAAGCAGAATCCCAAAGCTGAGCTTTTCAGCATTGCTAGAATAAATGAAACTGTGGTCACAGAGAAAACACTCTCTTCCTACCTCCATTTCATTAAATGGCTGTTTGTGTTGAGGAAAAGCTAGAAGACCTCTTCTCAGGGTCACACACACACACACACACACACACACACACACACACACACACACACGAATAGGGTTCAAAGTTCTGTTTCAATTCCACTAAGTAGTAAACTTGGTTTGCTTGGGTAGTTGATTTTATTGGGTGAGGGCAGTGATAATTCAATGTGTTTTCAGTATTTGTTAGAGGCAGTACACACACAAATTCAGTAATTAATTAACCCCAAATTGAAAAACAGATAGGAAACATCGAAGAAAGAATTTACCTTTTGCCTACAGACTTAGCTTTCCTATCCATATAAAGTTCAGAAATCACAAATAGAGTTGAATCTGGGCTCCTACCTACCTTTCCTGTTGTTATTTCATCCTCAGCCCCTTCATGCATTGTCCTAGTTAAATTGGCCTATTGACTCTTCCAGTCTAAGACATTATTTTACTCTCCTCTTCCACGTACCTTTTGCCCAAGTTCCCTGACCTGAAACCTACTCCCTCTTCACCCTTCACTCAATGAATCCTTCCCTCTGGTGCTACCACTTAGAGGAGACCCTTCCTGACCCTGCCAAGGGAAGAGTATTTTCTCCTTCTTGAAATCCTTTTGTATTGTTTTCTACATATTCTGTATTTACTTACTTGGGGATATGCATCCCTCTAGTAGGATGGAATCTCCTTGAAGACAGCAAAGAACGCATCATGGTGGTTTGAAAAAAGAACTGGACTCATGACCAAACAAGACATAGAGAGCATTACAAAATTCAAAATGGATAATTTTGATTATGTTAAATTGAAAAGTTTTTGTACAGACAAAGCCAATGCAACAAAGATTAGGAGGGAAGCAGAAAATTGGGAAAGAATCTTTATAACCAGTGTCTCTGATAAAGACCTCAACTCTAAAACATGCAGGGAATTGAGTCTAATTTATAGGAATACGAGTCATTCTCCAATTGAGAAATAGTCAAAGGATAGGAATAGGCAGTTTTCAGAGGAAGAAATTAAAGATATCTATAG
>CM053623.1:48783285-48800290 GCA_028646595.1 Phalanger gymnotis | reverse complement strand
GGGGTGTGGCTGCTTATAGACTAAAGAGTTCTGTGTTCCAGGCTGCCTCACCAGCACTCCTCCTTCCCCAAGAACCCCCTACCCGAACTTGGCTTAAATCTTCAGCAGGCTCTTCACTCCTGCTCTGATCAGCCACGTAATTCCTCCCATCAGGTGGGCCTGGGGCAGAAGCAACTGCAGCCCTAGTTCTAAAGCTGCCCCACCTCCGCTGCCCTAGGGGCAGTGGCCGAACCGCAAACTCAGTCACGCAGCTTTTCCCACTAACCTTCTCTGATGTCTTTGCTCTTTGTGGGTTGAGAGGTCTGGTCGGTGCCACAGCTCAGTAATTCAGGATGCCAGGGCACTCTCCACTCGTCGCCTGGTCTGGTAGGTCCACGTCTGGTCTGTTCGCGCCGCGTGCGCTGGGCGCCGGGCTCAGCTCCGCTCCCCTCAGCTGGGGGCTGGGAGCTCCATGTGGGAAAGACCTTACCCAGAGACCATCCAGGCTGTCCTGGGCTGGAGCCCTGCTTCCCTCTGCCACTTTGTGGGTTCTGCAACTCTAGAATTGGTTCAGAGCCATTTTTTATAGGTTTTTGGAGGGACTTGGTGGGGAGCTCACTCCAGTCACTGCTTCCCAGCCACCATCTTGGCTCCGCCCCCCCTGTGCTTGTATTCTTAATGCCTGTGGCACATACTAGGCACTAGTATTGATTGATTAGTCAACTTGCTTATTGCAATTTCTACCAATTCCTTAAAAAAGGCACATAGTAGGCACTGGTATTGATTGATTAGGCAACTTGAACGATGCACAGTTTCTACCAATTCCTTAAAAAATATTTATCAACCCATAAATCCAGACTCTCTAAGAAAAGTTTGCCATTATTTCTGATGGCAATGACCTGGTACTGAACCGCACTCATTACCCCCTCCATTTCCAAACAGAAACGTGTATGCCTCAATCATTTTTTGATGCTTCATGTCAACATAGCATTGATTGAGTTCATTTTCATATTGCTTATGAAGTCCTTTTTATCTGACTCTTGGATCTTAGCTCTTTAACATACTCTTTCTGAAAGGAAACCAGCATTGCTTATATTAAATATATCAAATACCCTGTACCAACTGTGCCGATTAGCACATTTGCTCTTGATTTGCGAAGTAGTATCTCTTTGTTCCAGAAGTATTTCTGTAAGTTACTAACATATTTATTATGTTATCCGAGCACATCTATCAATCCTCTTCCATTTTTTTTGACAAGGAAGTATTAATCTTTCTAAAGCTAGCCGTGTCTGAGTGATAAACCCTTCTAAAATTAATATTGTATGAGTTTTTGTGAGGTCATTCTCTAGATCAGTTATTATCCACCTTACTCTTCCAAAAGCATATGAGACAAATATTATAACGGTGCTAATTGCTCCCAACTTGCCATTCCTATTGAGCTTTGACTTTAGGATGCCAATAAGTCTCTTGGCAAACACTACCATAGCACTTTCCTTGATAACTTTATGCTTGTTATATTTTACATGAAGAAGGCCAAGGAATCAGTCCATTTGACCTTCATCTATTGGTTCTCTTTGACCTCTGGATTCAACCTCTAAGCTTTTACTCTCTATTTTTCCTTGGTGTGCATATCGAGTCCAACTGACATTTAGATGTCATTGAAGAAAGTTTCTATGAGATTATGATGCTGTTTGATGTATTTTTCAGTGGAGCTGTATAATGTCATCCATGTACATCAAATGATTAATTCAAAGTTATAGTGCAATTCACTTGACTTGGAAACCATACATGGTTATATTCAGGAGATATGATGTTAAGATTCAGGTGAGTTAGGATCATAACAGTCTAAATCAACTATCCTTTAAATATAGAATAGTTTTCTATGTAGACATAAATACTTTAAGACTCTCACTATAACTGGTTATGTGTTATATATATATATATTTGCAATAGATGAATGTCATATGAGCCTGAATAAAAAAAATTGTGCTAATCAACGTAAGTGTCATTCATGTTATGGCGCTTTTGGTAAGCTTTTTCCAAAAATCAGAAGTTAGAATTGAATAACAATTTCCTTCATATACTTTTGTAATACAGCTGTAGGTGCTTTTGCAAAGAATACATAACCAGGCACAGTGATTGTCCTATAACTTTGGAGGGTCATTGGTGTTTTAATTATCTGGTGTTATGTATGTCATGATTTTTGTTAAGAAAAGTAGGATCAGGCTTGTGTTTGAGAGAAACCTAGTAAAGCACTTTGCTAATGATACCATTGAACCCATAAACAAGCAAATAATAATAGTAACAATGATGATGATGATGATGATGCTAACTAACATTTACATAATTCTTTAAGGGCCGTGAAGTTCTCTACAAACATCATCTCTCATTTGATCCTCACAATGATTTTGAGAGGAAGGTTTCTATTATTATCCCCATTTTACAGATGAAGAAACTGAGGCACACCAAGGTTAAGTGACTTGGCCAAGGTCATATAGCAGTTAATGTCTAAAGCCAATTTGAACTTGGGTTTTCCTGACGCTAGGCCCAGTGGTCTAACCACTGTGTCACCCAGCTGCCTCTAGTGCTTATGATGCGCCAAAGATTGTTCTAAGCAATGGCTATACAAGGAAAGACAAAAGCATATTCCCTGCTGTCAGGAAACTCACATTCTAATGAGGGAGACAACATGCAAATTGAGTATGAAAATACAAGTTATATAGAGTGCGAATGAAAAGTAATCTTATGAAAGAAGGCCTGTGGGGAGAGGAGCAGGGAAAGACTCCTGCAGAGGTTAGGATTTGAGCTGTATTGAATGAAGATGGGTGTAGGAGTTCGAGGGTAGGAGGAATAGCATTTCAAGATGGTGGACAGTCAGTGAAAGGACACCGAGTCAGGAGATGAAATAACATGTGTGAGGAGCAGCAAGCAGGGTTGTGCCACTAGAGGAAGGTATAGGAAGACTTGGAAAGCTTGGAGGGCACAAGGTTGTGAAGAGCCAAACAGGATTTTGTATTTGATCTTGGCAAGAATAGGGAGCTATTGGAGTTTTTTAAGTAGGGGTTGACACGGTCATACCTGTGAGCTTTTGGATGCTAAGAAACCCCATTTTTAGATTAGGTAGACCACATAGTAACTTAGCTTTTCATACTCTAAATGTGAGACACTTTTCAAATGATCAATATACTCCTATTGGCAGAAATCAATCAGACTAATTCTGACATTCTTTTTATAAATGAAACTGGAATATAAAAGGAAGTTACAGCTAAATGGAAGGGAAGTTTATAGGATGCTAGAGATTCAAATAAAGGTGGTAGAGTTTGGTTTTATCACCAATCCAAAGACAATACTGTTTCAAGGACTGCTTGGTCATCTTATGCTACAAGTCTCATGATAAGCACTCACAAAAAATTGTAAAGATTACTGCATCTTTTTTCAATATCTATTGCAATATCAATATCATCCAAACTAATTCAACTTGATTATAACAATCCATAACTTCAACACAAATATAGATATAGGAGAGGATGGCAAAAAATTAAGTGTGTTGGAAAACATGGATCCAGATTAAAAATACATGAAAAACTTGTTGCACCTAAATATCGCAAATATCTTCCTCACTTAGGGAGTCAGGAGAGTCTGAACATAAGGACCACTAAATAATGTCAAAAAATGAAACTGATTATTTTTTAACAGGGAGGAAATTACTGATTATTGTTATAAAAATAATTTCTGAATCAGTGGATGAACAACCTATCAACTTCTTAGAGTAAAAATTAAAATCAATACTAAGAATCAATAAAAATGAGAAGTCATGAAGTTAAAGCTATTCCACATTGACCTATTTAAACAAGCTACGGTTGAAAATTAGCAAATGAATAGATATTGACACAGACATTTCTTAGGGAACTTCAACTTGTGTAAATCTATTCCCACAATGAAAGGAATATAAGTGTTCCCCAGAAACAGCCTTATTCAGAAAACAATCTCTTTGCCAAGAAGGCAGAGATGACAGTAAAGGGAAATAGCAGTTTCGAGTATTAACTTGTTTGCAAGATTTTATGAAGGAGAATGGTGGGAGATTATGAGCAATATCACCTCATAAAATATTAAGAAATGAAAGGATAAAGAACAAGTCTGAAGAAAACTTCTTACAAGACTCTCTTAATCCATATCATTGTGCAGGGATTTAAGGAAAAAAACTAAGAGTAGGATAACAACCCTATGGCAAGTGGAAAAGATCTGTCACCATTTTTTAAAATAGCAAATTATTTTCTTGCTTAATAACAGTGAAGCTGCCCCAATGGACTCTAATATGTGCTCTATGAGAAAATAGACATAATCCTAAGGAATACAAAACTGAGAAGATAGACCATATTAAATACACACAGAAATCATGCTAAGGGAGACATAATTTTGAGGTCATTGGGAGACTGAGTCTGAAGATACCAAACCTATTGAAAACAATCTCAAATGTTATTAATACCCCCCAAAAAAAGACAAGTGAGGAAATATCAAGTAGCAATTCTTGAACCTACTTTCCCATCTCTACAATAAGTGACAATTTCCTTGTACAATGGAGACATTTTTATAAACATGTGAGACAAATAGGCTTTAATAAATAATATTCTATGGCAGACAACATATTTACAGTCATCCAGTTGTTGGAGAAATGCAGGGCATAAAAGATCTCACTGTAGTTATTGTTTATTGCCTAATAAAACAGACATATATTTATTTGATTTGGCAGAGGAAAATAGTGCCTTAAAGCTGCTGTCAGGTTTCCTCCCATACTTAGTCTATAATCATACAAAATTTCTTAAAATATTTAACAGGGAAAATTTTATTCCTTGCCTCTGATTAATAGCATCAGGAAAGGTATAAAAAGGGGAGATATAAGGTTGACAAAGGCATTTATGGAGGATATCCACCAGAGTCCTTACTGAAGTATGGTTTTTCAGATGCTTCTTTTTATAGATGTATTCTGCCAATTATATCAAGCTTTATATTATTGCAGTGACTTCTGCAAGAAATTTATAATTATTCAAGGGATTGGCCTATATAGAGGAAGAACAAAAAGGAAGAAGAACAGGAGGAGGAATAAGAGGAGGAGGAGGAGGAGAAGAAGAAGAAGAAAACAAATGGAAGAAGAATAGATATCTCAAGAATGGATAGATAGCTCTTCTAGCTGGTCCTTTAGTATGTTTATACATACATACATATATATGCATATATATATATACACACACACACAAATACAAATATATACACATATGTATATATGTATGTCTTGGATAGACAATGAAGATAGGCCATGAACTAGGCCTAGAATTGAATAGGAGGTAAAGAGTAGATAAAGTTGCACTAAAAAATTGCAAAATTATACTGCTTTAATGACTCCATAAACTTTTCTCTGAAAGAGAACCACCTTTTTTAACATCAGTACTCTCTTAGTAATACAATATTATTGTAAAATATAAAATATTATTAAATACATAATGCTGTTCTCTTTCAAGAATTAAAGTTGATTGTAACCTAAATGGCATAGAAAAGACTCAGGGTAGAATAAAAGGCTATAGCTCATGAGCATGAAGAACTTCCCACCAATTGTAGTTCAAAATATATCATCTAAGAATATTAGGATGAGAAGACAGGCCAATCATAGAGAGAATAAAGGATCATAAATGGACATGCCATTTTCATGTATTTCATTGCCATTCCCATAATGTTTCAAAATCCAGCAGAATATTTGTAGTATGTTGGGTAAATAACACCCTTATGGAAGATTTACAGGAAGACAGGGGTTGGTCCCTACCCAGTCACCTTTGTTTCTAAAAACATACATTGCACTTATTTTGTATATATATTTTACAGACTCGTATGGATACATGTTGTATTGACCTGAAGGGCAGGGATTATTTCAGTTTCATCTTTATAGCCTCAGCACTTGGCATAGTTCCTGGCATTCAATAAGTTTTTAATAAATATTTCCTAAATGATTGACAAGAGTTGCGTGGAATGAGAAAGTATGGTAAGCACCCGCATGACTCTGAGCCAGTCCTTTCCTTTCTCTTGGTAACTAATTTGGTCCCCTCGGTCCCTCGTTTTCTGATTTGAAGAATTTAGACAAAATGATTCTTGTTTCCTGAAAACTTTTATATTCCATAATTCCATGAACCTAAATATGGAATGAAGACCAATTTTATTTCAGTTTTGATTCTCTGCCTTGACCATATGCCACAATTATGATGACCCTCTTCATGCTAAAATACTTTCTGGAAAAAATAGAAATGATTTCACACTCACTAGAATGTCTGGCCAGTTTTAATTGACCACATGCTGAATTTGGACAGTTGTCCCTTGACCTCCTTACCTACTTCTGATTGGTTCTTCAGCTTTTCCCCATAGTACTTCTGAGCACTAATAGCTTAACAAAGTCTGCCAATTCTCTGTTCTCACCCATCTGTCAGATGGTTCATAAAAATGCTGAACAGCAGTCTCTAGAGACCACCTAAGTCCCAACTTCTTTTCATGACAATTTTTTCTTCATGTTGCTTCCAGCTTTTTGATGTGTTAGTCTTTCATCATGTGGGTATTCCTTTATGGTCTCTTTTTTGTGACTTTGCCCAACGAGTTAAAATATATATATATATATATATATATATATATATGTATATATATTACATCAACTTATTCACCTTCTTTCACATAGTTGGTTTTCTGAAAATGATTCGATTTGGAGAATGCTGCATAATCATGATAGGCTGCCGTGTTTTGGATATAATTCCAGTACTGTCTAACCTTGGCCCAATGCTTTCTAAAGTCATAGGATATGAGGATACTAAAACATTACCAGTATTTTGCTTTTTAGACCAAAACAATTTGTTGGATTAGCTAGGCAGTGTGAAAATTCTCAGAAACAGCTGTACTATTTCACCAGAGATATTTGATGATTCCCCAGAGACAAAAAAAAAAAAGTAAATGTCTTCCTTTCACCAGGAGGTGTGAAATATTCCCAGTAGAAATCAAGGACATTATAGAATACACTTTATTCTTTGGAGAATTACAGCCCTCAATGTTCCCATCTTTTTGACCTCCTCCTCTCACTTGGCTTACTCTTTGTGCTCCAGTTCTAGATAAATGTACTTAATGCTTTAACTACCTTTTATCTGAATAGATGACGATCAAAAAGTAATCCAGATTGAAGTGATCTTAGTGATAATTTAGAGTCCAACCTCTCAATTTTTCTTACAGATAAGGGAACTGAGTCTTATAAAGGGAAAGTAACTTATTTAGAATTCCACAGGTAGGTAAGAGCAGAGCCAGAACTCAAATCTAAATCTCCTATAAGTTGTTCTTACTACTGCCCAGAGCTTATCCTGTACTCTTCCACCCAGCATGGTCTCTACTATCCCCAGAAGCCTCTTACTCTAGCCCCAGAATTCACATTTTGGAAGTACTTTCCACTATGTGGCCTCCCTCTCTCTCTTATTGGATTGCTCCTCCAGAAAATCCATTTAAGGCCAGCCATGTCTCAATACTCTCCAGGCTACTCTGCTCCAGGTTTCTCTTGTATGCCTTGCATGAGGTGCCTTCATCTCTTGCTGTCTGTCTTTCTCACCTTCTTTTATGTGTTGTCTTCCTCCTTTAGAATGTAAGCTCCTAGAGGGCAGGGACTATCTTTCTGCTTGGATTTGTATTCCCAGTGCTTGGCACAATGTCTGGCATACAGTAAGAGTTTAATAAATGCTTGTTGCCCTTCTGGTTCACTCTTTCATCTACGGTTGTTCCTCTGCAGCATCTATAATTTGCATACTAAGGATTATGGAATTTAAAATTGACTTTGAGGTAATTCCATTAAAAACAGGTCAAATACTTCATAATCGGCTTGCATCTCTGACTTGCAGGTAGGGGAGGTAGTCTGGTGGTATGGGAGGAATATGAAACTAATAGGCAGAGACGCTGATTTTTCTGCTGCTTATAATCTGTAAGACCTTGGGTAAGTCATTCAAATTTATGGGTCTCAATTTCTTATCTATTCAAAATGAGACTGGATTAGGTGACCTCTAAGGCCCCTTCCTGATGGTTGGTTATTCTTCTGCTCTAAAGGTTGATAACCAATCTTTAGAAAGCTGTTCTAAATGTTTACAAACTGCTGAGAGAAGTGTTTCTTCCCCCATCCCCCACTCCTCAGTTCCAGGAGAGAAGAATTGAATGAAATTTTATGAATTGAATTGAAATTTTATGAATAACAGCTGTTTGCATAAATATCTTTTAAAAATGGTTACCTACTTTTTAAAATAAAAATGGCTACTCATACAATTTAAAGTATTTGTTTCCTGTGTTTCTCATTTGCTCTGAGTAATGAGAGTTGAGATTTTAATAAGAGCTCCACTGTTAACCAGATGTTCAACTTTGGACTAATTCTCTAATTTTTCTGGACCTCAGTTTCCTCATATATTAAATAAAAATATTCAAGTTAGTGAGCTCTTATGGTCCCTTTCAGCTAAGCATTCCCTGAACTTTGTTGCTGTTGTTCAGTTGTGGCCAACTCTTCATGGCCCCATTTAGGGTTTTCTTGTCAAAGATAGCAAGATGGTTTGCCATTTCCTTCTCTAGCACATTTTACAGGTGAAGAAACTGAGGCAAATAGAGTTTAGTGACTTGCCCAGGGTCATACAGCTAGTGTCTGAGGCTGGATTTGAACTCAGGTCTTCCTGACTTCAGGCCTGGTCCTCTATCTACTGTAATATCTAGCTGCCTCCTTGAACCTATAAGTGCCATATTCTTTCGGGGGTTTCAAAAGTATTGTTTTTGGTACTCTGTCTATAGCAGGTAAATGACTGCTGGATTGAATCAGTTATTTTTAGTAGTGTAGGGCTAAGGCAGATATTTTAGGCACATGTGTGTGGGTGTGCACACATGTGCGTCTCCTTATGTTTTGAATATCATAGGTCTTGAAGGTCAATATCACTTCAAAATATACCATTTCAAATACAGATAATTTACCAGGACAATATAGGGGAATCGAGTCCTTCTTAGTGAAGGACTTTAGTGAAAATAGTTCCGTGTCAACAGGATTGCTTAAGGCAAAACTGCCTGAAAGTACATTTTAACTTTTGGTGCTGTGGTCTTACCTTTCTAGATTCTCCCATCTTCAGTGTTCTTCCTCTCCCATCAAATCCTGCTTTAAAAGGCAAACAGATGATATATGTTAGATATGCCTTAGTGTGAGTTACACCATATTTCTTCCCCCCAGGGAGCTTACTGCAATACTCCCCTTCTCTGTAACTGTGAAATCAAAGCAAATATAAACATTAGTGATTTAGGTAAAGAGTAACTGGATGGGGGAGGGTGCCTTTAATCGCACACCCTTGAACAGTTATGGATTTAAACTCAGGTCTTCCTTTCTCCAGGCCCACCACTCTATCCATTGCACTATCTGGCTGCCTAAGTGGCACCCTTGAAAGCTGTAAGCTAATCATCCTATCTTTTCCTACCTGGTACCAGTGCTTATTTTATTACTTTACTTGGGAAATGCTCTGTTGGTTTTATTTGCTATAGTATTACTTTTATTTGTAAATGTCATCTGGTCAGTTTTTTTTTCTTTTAAAAAATGTACTACTTTTAGAAGATACTACACTTAATTTCACATGAAATCCTTCCAAGATTTTCCTGGATTGAGGGGAAAAAATTTTGCTGTACTTTTTACATTCAAGACAACCCAAGCCTTCTGTTGCTTTTCTGCTAACAGGTTGTAGATAATAGTTAAATTTACTAAATCGTGTTGGAGACCACATCGTTCTTTCCAAGGTGACTGCCATATTGGAAGCTCTATAGTCTAAAGACCAAAGAAAAGCAAAGATAACTGGTCAAGTAAAACAATAATTCATAGTATGAAGCTTCTGATCTCTGTGATAGACATTCTGCAGAAATAACTGAAGTCCAACATTGAAATCTGGCAATGTTCAAATTCACGCTTCCAGAAGAGGAAGTGAGGCTTTTTTTTTCTTTCTTACTTATCTGAGTTTTTTTTTTAATGAACCTTAACAGTTTGGTTTCTGTATATGGACCACTTGATCTCTTTCTTCTGCAGAATTGTGAATTTTAAGCTATTTTGAAAGACTTTCCTTTTAAGTAAGACAATTACTTCAGTAACTGATTTGCTTGTCACTATCTATGAGCCCTTAGGTAAGTCCCATTCTCAGGGCCTCAGTTTTCTTCCTTCTAGTTGTATTAGACAACTTTAAAAGTCTCTTTCATCTATAAATCATTGATCCTATGACCACAGACAAGTCATCTTTGATGTTCCATTTGTGAAAACACAGGAAAGCTGGAATGCTGCGATTACATTTTGGTTTTGTTCTTTGTCAACACGTTTACTGGATAATTATGGTTCAACTGATCGAAATAAGTTTTATGGTTGGAACATTAAATCCATAATTCTCTTTTGCCCTACAACTCTAAGCACACTGCTGTGGGAAGATGCTTCTGTTTGAATTTAGCAGAAAAGGTTAAAAGAATTAAGTACTCTTACACTTAGCCAGACTTCAAATATTTGGGACCTTTGATTTTTCTATTAGCTTATTCTTTTGGATTTTGTAGGGAGAGTAAAGTTTATGCCTATTTGCAAGGGAGAAGAAGTAACTTTGCTATTTAATGGAATTTGAAATTCACATGTGGGAGCTCTGTTGGTGTATTGGATAAAATTTTAGGATGCTGTGAAATGGAAGCATTAAGATGGTATCATGTTGTTCCCTCATGTTAATACATCAGATATTTGGGAAATGATTTGTGCATAAAGCTCATTATTGGAACAGGACAGATGTGAGAGTCAAATGCCATATTTTTATAAAATTTCTAGGTTTGAAAGACCTTACAGAGTTCTTTCCCATGTCTGCCCCCATTTTCTGCTTTGCGTTTTGAGATGAAGTCGTGAGGTTTAACAACCCTGCTTGGCATTGTATTCAAGTTACTCCACCCAAAAGTCTTCCTTTACAATTCACCTATATACAAATCGTTTTGATGAGTTAAATGACCACGGTCTAGTAGAGAGAATATGGGAAATAGAATCAGGAGACCTAGGTTCCTTTCCTGGTTCTAACATTTTGTAGCCAAGTGACCCTAGGCAGGAAATTTAACTACTCTGTCAAATGGGGATAATTATTTTATTTGGCAGAACTCATAATATTCTTGTGCAAATTGGGCTTTTCAAATCTTAAGTCACTATAGAAAAGTGAGCTAGCATAAGTGTGGAAGCATACTATTGTAGAGGTTATCTTTGAGTCCTACATTTAATGTATTTCTGTACCTTAAATCACAATTAAGTCCTTTGGTTTTCTTTGTGTTTTCTAGAGCATCAGAGCTTCAGGACTGATCCTATTGGAAACAATTCTTTTTGGGTCTCTGCTACTATACTTTCCGGTGAGTTGCATGATTCTTTTAATTAAGTGGTCATTTCACTTAGCAGAAGCATGAAGTACTAAAATGACGATGATGGGAGATGCTGTTTTAAATATGCAAATGGTTAACCACATGTGTAGCATCTTGGGTACTCCTCATATATTAGACTGCAAGAAAAGCTACCCCCAAATCAATGAATCTTGTGAGTCTGCTTCTCCTGAAGTAGATTAAAATTTTAATGTGTTGCTATATTAATAGAAATATTTAAATAGGCAGATTTCTAAGTCCATATGTGGCCCACAGAGATGTTTGTCTATGGTTTAGTGGCTCCTGTTCCTATTTGAGTATGACACCACTGGTCTAGTTCTTAGTTATCCCCAGCTACTTCATGTAATGTCGTTACTAGCAAAGCTGCATATATCACATCACAATGCTTTTAATTTATTTAATTATATTCCAGTTTCAACCAAGTTGATAATTGTCTTAGTGTAATAAGTAGGGAGAGAGAGCTGGTGGCCTTAACCACCTAGAAGGGCTGGGTTCAAGTCCTTCCTTTGACATATACTGGCTATGACCTTGGGCAAGTCACAAAATGGGGGTAATAATGCCTGTGGTACCTACCTAGGGGAATTTTGGCTCTTACACATATGCCAACCTACCAAATAATTTCTTTGCATGGAGACTTTTTAGCTCTAATTCTTTATGTGAATCTCAATGGAAATGAAATAAGTAATGTTCTTTGCATATTTTAAAGTACTCTAGAAAGGTCATTTACTACTATTAAGTTTGGCTAGAGCTGTGATTTCATTTGCATAGGGAACTCTTGGTAAACAACTTCGAATAACACCATTAGAATTGACTACAACAACGAGTTAAGTGATACACCTACACAGCTGCTATGTTTCAGAATCTGACTCCCAGATCCTGGATCCCACTTCTTCCTGACAGTCAGTGAGGCTTACTCTCTATTTATTATGCTTTGCTCCATTTCATTATTGTTATTGTTATCATTATAGTTTTCATTTTAGGTTTTTTAAAAAAATTTTAGATACTCATCAGTTTGCAAGAACATGAAGAACCACATATTACATGAAAAGAAGTACAGGATCTGGACTGAGTGATATAATTAGGATGATACTGCAGAGTTTGTATTTTCTCCTATAGATCATTGAGGGGCCCCTGAAGGGGTGAATAGTGGGGTGAATGGAAGCTCTTTGGTGCTTCTCAACTCTAATATGGTCAGAAAGTTGGACAGCAAGGTGAAATGGGGATGTTGATACTAGTACAAGTAGAGGATCTGATTTTCTGAGAAGTCCTTAATGGTCTAATTTTTTAAAAAAAGATGGAAGGTAGCTGAGTGATGTAGTTGCCTACATTGATTTGACTAAATTATGAAATATAAAATTTGGACATGCCAAATGGCTACTAGAAAAGGTCAGCACATGTGTTTTTAAGTCAAAATTTTTTTCAGAGTAATGCAGACATATTCTGTTGCCATTTTCATTACTACAGAAGTATAGATTTAAACCTGGAAGGGACCTCTAATGTGATCTAGTCTAACCCTTTCATTTCATTCAGAGAGATTAAATGAATTGTTTTGAGTCACACAGGGAAGAAAAAGCAGAGGCAGGGTTAGAAGCCAGGTGCTCTGATTTAAAATCCAATTCTCTTTCCATGGTGCCACACTGCTATTGTTGCTGTCAATATCACTATCAATCAACAGGATTATTGTAATTTTCACTTTATATGCAATGGAGTTCTTGTATTAGATAGAAACTGACCTGGGATAAGTTGTTATCTTATTTCTGTTCTTTTAGTGTTTGTTGAAAAGGTTTTGTTCTCATCATTGTCATTATTATTTCTGTTGATTTCATTCCCTAGCTGTGGACACATTAAATATGCCCTAAATTCCATGGGTCAGTACATATTTCCAAGAGCACCATGATCAGTTGCTCGTTTATTATGAGTTGTGCTGCATACCAGATACACAGTAAAGGATTCAGGCTTTATTTTACCTGGTTAAGTTTCCATTTGGGAAGTGGTACCTTAGTGAAATGGCTGTGCCCCTATAAGGTCGATTTAAAGTAAAGCATCATCCGATTTACAGCAAAGCAAAAGCCAATAGTTGGTTATCCATCCATTGTCCCTCCTGGAAAGACAAATTGACTCAGACTCTGAATTTTTCTGGGTGATGTCTGGAGCTTGTGAGAACAGAAAAAATACTTCTCTTAAGAAAAAGATACACTTGCAAGAATTTGAAGTTGCAGAAACACTGAAGTTCATAGTCATGATCAGAGAGCCTTAAAAATTGGTTCCATAATTTGGGGCTGGGGGCTTGGTAGCTAAATCAATGACTACAAAAGAGAAAGAACACCATAGTGAAGGAAGGGAAAGAAAGCTTGCAGAAATCATGAGAACAGCACTTTAGCTCAATAATTTTTAATGTGACCAAGAGAAACAAAATAATGAGTAATTGAATATTTACCAAACATCTTGCCAACAAGAACATTAAGATTTTTCAGAGTATTGATTTTTTATTGAACCTACTGCCTACTGTCTCTTAATAACTTAGATCTCTTCTCCATTTCTTTAAGTTACTGCTAGGTAACCTTCAGGCTTATATCTCTGCTTCTCTTCCAATGTCCTCCCAGAGAACTAAACCTATTAAGAACTTTCAGTGAATAGTTGAAAAAATAGTCTTAATTCATACTTGAATAGGATAAAATTTAAAATTTTCTCTTTGATGAAGGCCTAGATCAAGGGTTGGCAATCTAACTGCCACCTGTTTTGTGCAACAGCAAGAATGGTATTTAATTTTAAAAGTTTTACTGCATTTAAAGATGTAAAAACCATTCTTATCTCTGTAGTTTGCACATCTATGATATAGATTGTTGCATCCTACCTTGGGCAGGATCAGTACAAGATTCAGTCAAAAGGTCAGACTTGGGAAGTGCTAAGGTTTCTTTTAAGCATTAAATTCTACAGGACTGAAACAAAAATGAGAAACTGGTTTTATGAATATAGACTCAGGATAGAAGCTCAGTATGCTGTCAAGAAACAAACTACAGGTCCCCAAGGGGGTGCTGACCATATGTATGTACTACAGTAAGAAAATATTAGTATGGCTACCATCTTTAAGACCACTGTTCACATCACAGGATGGAACTTGCAGAATTGAGTGCAGACATCAAACTTTATTTCAGGCTAGTGGTAGAAGAATTTCTGATTCCACCTTATTACCCCTATTGAATTAAGTTGTGGTGTCAATTATAGCCCTGCCACTATCTGGTCAGTTTTTGCTCTGTCTTTTCAAAAAATTCCAGCTTGGGACATCAGCTTTAGCTTCATTATTTACCGATCAGTTTATTCACTTACCTGATATAGATCTTCCCTTTCTGATATCAGCTTTTTGATGTGGGAATTTTTACCTTCCTTGTTGCCCTCTGTAAGAAATTCTGATTGAATCCATCTTACATCACCCCATATAAGATTTTTGGAAATGCTACTCATGGCCCATTGGTTTTTGTGTACCATAGGACTATACTCTGAGCATATAATAAACCAGTTGTTGAAATTCCTCTGTGTTGATGAGTATGGTGGTACCTATCAATGAATCCCTGAATATTTTTATATCATTATGACACAACCTCAACTCAGCTATCTACTCTTTGTGTAACCCAAGGTGTAATGGATGCCAGAAGAAAAGTATAGGAGAGGGATAGGTCCTGTATCTGTGATTTTACTATTACAGGGAACTCCTGGATGAGGAAGCTCCTTCTACTGTGCAGTTTGGAACCTTCTCTGCAACTCATAGTCTCGGAGACTCACCAAGAGAATTGAGCAGCTTAGTAAATTGCCTGAAGTCACACAGCCAGGATGTCTCAAAGTGGAATTTGAATCTGGGCAGAATGAATGAACATGTGTCAGATACTTAGTGAAGGTGAAAGCTAACTTTTGAGGAGCCTATGAGATTAATTTGATTCCATATAACCATAAGGTCAAGAGTGTAAGTGAAATGCCTCCAGCACATTGGAGAGAGCTGCTGCTGCAGATTTAGGGCAGTACATGGACACGAGTCATATATAGGATGGACAGATGTAGATGGTTTCTGATCCATCAGAGTTTGATAGTCACCTTGTATGAGTCATCTCATCACTTTGACCTTCAGTTTATTTCATTTTGTTTGTTTTATAGACTGAGTCTGCCCCTCTCACTTAGGCTGGGAGGGCAGCAGCCACTCTCAGGTCAATGTCACTGCTGATCGACAGAGCTCTGATCTGTTCTTCTTCTTACCTAAGCCAATGAGTCCATCCTTAAGCAGCCTGGTGACTTCTTTTCCAATGACTCACCATCCTGGTGTCAAAATGAATATGGAGGTCTGATCAGCTTTAGCCCTCCTGCAGCTCAGAATTCCCGAGTTCAAGCCATCCACCAGCCTTAGCCTCCCTGGGATCAGGGATTACATGCATAAACATGCACACCCAGCTATTATGGGTGGGAAATAAGCACTTATTAAACCAGACACCATGCTAAGTGCTTTACATGTATTCCCAGCAAGCCATGGTTTTGTTATCTGTAAAAGGAAAGAGTTGGACTCACTGATCTAGGTATCCCTCAGGCTCACAACCTAGGAGTCATCCTGGATTCCTCACTATCTCCTTCCCCCTCCCCACCCAAGCTGTTGACAAGGCTTGTCAATTTCACATTTGTGGCATCTCTCAAAGACATCCCCTTTTCTCCTCTGACACTACCACCCCTCTGGTGCAGGCTGTTATCCACTCACACCTGGATTATCACAATAGCTTGACAGTTCATCCACACACCTTGAGGGCAAGAACTGCCTTTTGCTTCTTCTTGTTTCCGCAGTGCTTAGCACAGTGCCTGGTACATAGCAGGCATTTAATATGTGTTTATTGAATTGAATTATAAGTTCTCCCCAGGTACTGAATAGTCTAAATTATCTTATGTTATCCAAAGGTTAGTTTGTTTCACTAATGCCTTCTGATCTTCTCTATCCCTACTCTGCCCTGATATCCTAGTGATAATAAAATAGGTCAGGCATCCCCTCTTCTTATATCAGGCATGCCAGTAAGGTAATTGAAGTATGGATATTCGATATCCATTAAAATCCTTCTCTAATGCTTCATCATGGCAAGAGTTTGGAAGGCCAGTGCTAGTGCAGCATAAGCATTGGCAAATCTTACCAAGCTACAAACGTATGGTGGTATTGTTGACGTTTCATTGGACAAGTCCTTGATAGCTCCATTGACATAAGACGCTGCAGTACGTGAAAATGAGGTGAACACTGTTAGGTGCCTGGAAATTTCTATCAATATCAAGTACCTACTGTATGCCAGGCATAACGTTTGCTCTTCCTGTGCTCTAAAAAGCAGTGTAAGTAACTAAGCGCAGTCACCAGGAGATTGATTATCCTTTTATCTTTCTGTTTTTATCAAAGCAATTCGTATACTCCTTGCTAACGTGTGGACAGATTGGAACTTGCATCTGCAGAGGTAGCAGCCTTACCAGTGACACCATTTTTTGTTCTTATTTTGTGTCTGTCTATCTTCCTTCCTTCCTTCCTTCCTTCCTTCCTTCCTTCCTTCCTTCCTTCCTTCCTTCC
>CM053623.1:48758452-48782785 GCA_028646595.1 Phalanger gymnotis | reverse complement strand
GTGCTGGCTTTTTCCCCTGAACTAAGTGAATGATATTTGTGTGCTGAATTAAAGTAAGCTTGCCAACCCCTTAACCTTGCTCTCCTTATTAAGGCATATCAAAAGAACCTGGGCTTTCTGGCTGTCTGGCAGCTTTCTGGGTGCTGGCTGTGGGTGGATCTGGACCCCCCACAGAAGCTGCTAGCCAGATTGTTAAAACGGCACCAATAAACTGATATACAAATATCAAATAATAAATATATGTATTAGTAGGTATACTTGTATATTTTGTATATGCTTGTTTTGTGTATAAAATACAAGAGTGCTGCCTAAAATTAGAAAGATGTCTCGCTCTCATATGTGGCATCGAAAGATTATCTGACATGGGATCTAACTCATTCCTTTTGAAGGGAAAATGCAATCTGTGATTTTGAAGGGAACAAGAGGAGTCTATGACTGGATATTTGTTTCTTCCTTTATCTATCTTCAGGAGAGGTTTCAGGCTAGAATTATATTTATCTCCCATACTTAAAAAGCTCTAGCCTAGAAGTACAACACTGAAGAGAGAGTTCCAGTATATACAGATACACAATTTCTATTGATTGCTCTTAAGCAGGGTGGGTAATAGCTTAATTTCCTCTGCTTAACTCTGTCCCATCAAATGTTATTTATAAAAATGATCTTCGTGAATGATGAAAAGCAAGTAAACTTATTTATCCAAACAGAACGGTAAAAGAGAAGAAGCTACACATATTAGAATAGGTCAGAGGTTTTGACCTTTTGTGTGCCTTTCTTTCTTCCTTCCTTCCTTTCTTTTTTTCTTTTGTTGTATGAGGGAAATAGGAGAAAAAGAAAATAAAATATTTGCTATTTGAAAAAGATAAAATAAAAGCTACATAGGGAGAGAAAGCATTTATTAAAAGCTTACTAAGTGGCAAGCACTATATACTAAATGCTGGAGATACAAAAACAAGCAACAACAACAAAAAGGCAGTTACTTTCCATAAAAGTTGGAAAGGAGGAGAAGGGGAAAGGGTACCTGCATGCAGGCAAGGCTGCTGGCAAAAAGGTAGAGAAGTTAAAGAGTGAAGAGTGGAGCTTGGAATGAAAAAAAAGTTGATCCTCTCAAAGACCAAACTCAAGCTTCTAATCATTTCTCAAATACATTTTCTCTATTCCAAAAAGACAGGATGAGATAGGGTAGGATACTAGACTTGTAGTAAGAAAGACACAGTGTCAAATCCCCCTTTTGTCAAATACTAGTTGTATGACTGCTGATAATCACTTCACCTCTGTGAGGCTCAGGCCCTTCTCTAAGACTACAGAGGTCCTTCCTCCAGTCACATAAGCCATTAGTAGGTCTATGTCCCAAAGAGACTATAGAAAGAGGGAAAGGTCCTATGTGCACAAAAATGTTTATAGCAGCTTTTTTGTGGAGGCAAAGAACTTGAAGGGGGGCCCCTCAAGTGCAGAATGACAAAAAAAAAAATTGTGGTGTCTGAGTGTGAGGCAAGGTTATTGTGTTTTAAGAAAGGACGAAAGGGACAGTTTCATAGGAACCTGGGAAGACTTGTATGAACTGACATTAAGTGAAGTAAATAGAACCAGGAGAACAATTCATATAATACATGCAGTAACAACCTTGTAAAGACAAGCAACTGTGAAAGACTTAAGAATTGAAGAATACAAGATGGCAGAATAAAGAAAGCATTCAGCCAATCTCTCCCAGCATTCCCCTTCAAATAGCTTTCAAATAATGACTCAAATCAAATTCTGGAGTGGCAGAGCCAGCAAAAAGTCAGAGAAAAATATTCTTCCAACCCAAAACAACTTAGGAGATCTAAAAGAGAGATCTGTGACATGGTAGTAGAAGCTGGGAGGTGCCCATATGGATGAAACACCAATAGTGGGACTAGGTGGTAGTGACAGAAGCAACAGCAGCTGTGGGAGCTCTCAAGCCAGAGATGGTAAGGGGATCCAGCAACTAGTTAGAAAGAAATTAAAAAGGACTTCTGTGCCAGCACTACACACAGACCAGAAGAGCAATGACTATACCCCTACCCAGATAACACCACCTTGGAAGCACCAAAAATTTCTAAACCCCTAGAACTAGCTCTGAAAACTGTGCTGTGAATAAGCCTAAATGTTGAGACAGGGCCCTTTATTCCCACCTTCTTCTATGCTGGGAATAAAGATGAACTTTTACATAAATTTCATAATCAAGAAATAAGGTAGAAAATTTAGCAAACAACAAAACAGAGAACTTAACCATAAAAAGCTACCATGGTGACAGGAAAGATCAAGACACAAACTGAGAAGACAATGAAGTCAAAACAGCTACAAGTAAAGCCAGAAAGAAAAAAATATGAATTGGACACAAGCTCAACAAGAATTCCTATAAGAGCTAAAAAATAATTTTTAAAATCAAATAAGAGTAGTAAAGGAAGAATTAGGTAAAATAATGAGAGCAAAGGAAGAAAATTATGAAAAGAGAGATAACGGCTTAGCAATAGAGGCACAAAAATATTGAAAAAAATAACACCTTGAAAACCAGAATTAGTGAAATAGAAAAAAGAGATAGAAAAATTCACTGATGAGAATAACACCTTAAAAAACAGAATTAGCAATATGGAAAAAGAAGTACAAAACCTCACTAAAGACAATAATTCCTTAAAACTTAGATTTGGACAAGTGGCAGTTAATGACTCCATGAGATATCAAGAAACAGTCAAAGTCAAAAAAAAAATGAAGAAAAACAGAATAAAAAGCAAAATATCTCAGAAAAACAACTGCCCTGGAAGAATAGATCAAATAGAGATTATTTAAGAATTATCGGACTACCTGAAAGCGATGGTTAAAGAAAGAGCCTAGATTTTATATCTCAAGAAATTATTAAGGAAAACTGCCCCAATATCCTAGAACCAGGGGGTAAAATAGGAGTTAAATAATCCACCAATCACTACCTGAAAGATATCCCAAAATGAAAACTAAAAGGAATATTATAACAAAATTCCAGAGCTCCAATGTCAAAGAGAAAATGCTTCAAGCAGTCAGAAATAAACTATTCAAATACCAACAGTAGTAGGGGGTAATAAAAGTGAGGATGTATCAAAAAAAAAAAAAAGCAGTGGTCAGAAGCAAAACAGACTTTAAAAGAGAAAGAGAATAAAAAGAGAGAGAAGATAAAGAGAAGAAAATTGGATACAGGGAAATGTACAATTAATAATCTAATAATCATAATAGTGGATGTAAATGGGATGAACTCACCCATAAAATGGAAGCATATGGCAGAATGAATTAGAAACTGGAATTCAACAATATGCTATTTACAAGAAACAAAACTGAGACACATACAGAGTTAAAATAAAAGTCTGGAGCAGAATTTATGATGCTTCGATTAAGGGCAAAAATGGCAAGTCAGCAATCATAATCTCAAACAAAGTCGAAGTAAAAATAGACCTAATTAAAAGGGACAAGCACAGAAACTACATCTTGCTAAAAGGCACCATAGACAATGAAGTAATATCAATATTAAACATGTATGCACAAAATGGCATACCATACAAATTCTTAAAGGACAATTTAAATGAATTATCAGAGAAAATAGACAGTAAAGCTGTACTTGTGGGGGACTTCAACTTTCCCTCTCGCACTAGATAAATCTAATCATAAAATAAATAAAAAAGGAATTAAGGAGATGAATAGAATCTTAGAAAAGTTAGCTATGATAGACCTCCGGGAAAAAACTGAATGGGAAGAGAAAAAAGTATACCTTTTCTCAGATATACATGGCACTTTCACAAAAACTGACTATATATTAGGGCATAAAAACCTCACAATGAAATGCAGAAAATAAGGAGTATTAAATGCATCCTTTTGAGACCATAATACAATAAAAATTATGTTAAATAGAGACCCATGGAAATATAGATTAAAAATTAACTGGAAACTAAATAATCTAATCCTAAAGAATGAGTGGGTCAAAGAACAAATCATAGAAAAAATTAATAATTTCTTTAAAGAGAATGACAATAATAAGATAACACTCCAAAATTTTTGGGATGCCACCAAAGTAATACTCAGGAGTAAATTTATATTTCCAAATGCAGCCATCAGTAAAAGTGAGAAAAATCAGATCAATTATACAATTTAAAAAGTGAAAAAAGAACAAATTTAAAATCCCCAATTAAACACCAAAATGGAAATTCCAAAAATTAAAGGAGAGATGAATAAAGTTGAAAGTTAAAAAAAGATCATTGAATTAATAAAAAGGTATAGAAGCTGGTTTTATGGGGAAAATAATAAAATAGATAAACCATTAGTTAATTTAAATTAAAACAGAAAAAAATGAAATTAACAGTATCAAAAATGAAAAGGGTGAATGTACTACCAACAAAGATGAAACTAAAGCAATTATTAGGAATTATTTTTCCCAACAATATGCCAATAAAACTAACAATCTAAGTGAAATGGGTAAATATTTACAAAAATATGAACTGCCTAATTTAACAGAAGAGAAAATAGAATACTTAAATAACCCTATCTCAGAAAAAAAAAATTGCCATCAAGGAGCTCCCTAAGAAAAAATTCCCAGGAGTAAATGACTTTACAAATGAATGCTACCAAACACCTAAGAAACAACTAACCCTAGTATTATATGAATTTTTTTGAAAAAAATAGGTAAAAAAGGAGTCTCAAATTCCTTTTATGACACAAATGTGGTTTTGTTACCTAAACTAGGCAGAGCAAAAGCAGAGAAAGAAAACTATAGACCAATTTCCTGATGAACATTAATGCAAAATTTTTAAATAAATTATTAGCAAGGAGATTAGAGCAATATTTCAAAAAGATCATACACTATGACCATGTAGGATTTATACCAGGAATGAAGGACTGGTTCAATATTAGGAAACTCATCAGTATAACTAGTCATATCAATATCAGAAATAAAAACAACAAAAATCATATGATCAGACTACATCAATAGATGAAGAAAAAAGCCTTTAACAGGATATAACATATTCCTAGTTAAAAATATGTACTAAAAAACAAAAGAATAAATATAGCCTTTCTTAAAATAATAAGTAGTATCCATCTAAAACTGTGCCAAAAGAGCTATAAAACTGTACAATACCTCTACAAGGTCTGTATCCCAAAGAGATTTTTTTAAAAGGGGGAAAGGACCTGCTTGTACAAAAATATTTATAGCACTCTTTTTGTGGTGGCAAAGAATTGGAAATTGAGGGGACACCCATCAACTGAGGCATGGCTGAACAAGTTGTGATATATGATTGTGATGGAATACTATTGTGCTCTAAGAAATAATAAAATGGTTTCAGAGATACATGGAATGATTTATATGATTTGATGCAAAGTGGAATGAACAGAACTAGAAGAACATGATGCACAGTAAAACCGATACTGTAAGGATGATCAACTGTGAAAGACCTAATGACTCTAATCAAGACAATTATCTAAGACAATTCTAAAGGACCCATGATGAAGAATGCTATGTACCTCCAGAGAGAGAACTGATGAACGCCAAAAGTAAATTAAAGCATACTTTTCCCCTCTATTTTTTTTATTTATTCTTTTCTGTCTTTTCTTTTACACTATGGCTAATATGGAAACATGTTTTGTATGACTTCACATGTATAATAGATATCAAATTCTTTGCCTTCTCAAGGAGGAGGAAAGGAATAGGTGGGAGGGAGAAAATGTATAATTCAAATTTAAAAAAAATAAATGTTTAAAAATGTACAAGTAATTGGGTAATAATATTTAACAAAACACATAAAATATATTTTTAAAAAAGAACTAATCAATAAGATTACCAACTACAATGCTGATGATGAAACAGTCTGCCAGCCTCCTGAGAGAGAGAAGTCATAGCCTCAAGATGCAGAAGGAGACATAAATTATTGGATGTGCCAATGTAAGAATTTGTTTTGCGTGATGAGTCAGATTTGTCATTCATGTTTTTCTTTTTCTTTTTAATGGAGAATGGAAAGGAGAGAAGAAAAATAATTGTTAATGGAAAAGAAAAACAAAACTGTATATAGACATATGTGTGTATATGTGTATACATGTGTGTATATGTACACATATGTATATACATGTGTATGTATGTATATATGTGTGTGTATGTAAAGAGAGAGAGTCAATCTCAAAGATCAACCCTCTATCATTTAAAAGTTTCTAAAGGCTTTGAAGTCTTTGAACCAGATTTTAAGTGTCTGGGCAATTTCATTGCACATATTGTGTTCCGTGCCCAAAAGGCTCCTGATGAATTATCGCTCTGTTTGATTGGCCTTTCTGTCATTTTGGCCCTGGAAATGCACTGGAAAAAGGAATTGGGATTAGCTGCATTTCACCTCTTGCCCTTCTGGGGAAGTCAACCCTCAGCGCGGTGGCAACATAAATTTTTTAGTACATAGTCTGCTTCCTCATTTCTGGTGATTAGGTTTAATAGATAATAATCATAGTTATTCTAGAAATGTAGACAATCCTTCAAATCTAGATCGTGTGAAGATAGTTTCAAACAGGATTGACTTTGAGTGCTTTTCCTTACAGAATATATCATCAGCCAAGTTTATACCCACTCTACCATATTTATAAATAAGATTTTTGTAAATTTTCTTATTTGCTAGTAAAGTGATTTTTTTTACATTACTTCTCTTGTATACTATATGCCATCAGTGATCATTTACTAAAACCTATTTTTTACCTGCCAAGCATATTTCCATTAGCCTTTGATTTACAATCTGAAATCATGGTATTCCAAGCTTTACAGTAACAAATAACATTCAAATGGAACTGTGGTCTGATTTGGAAATTTCCTCCATTAGTGTGGATCAAAATTCATCCATGCCTACAGACTGTATGTGACATTTTTTTGTATATTTGCTTGTATTTTCAGCTATACCAGTAACTTCTCAAACTTTCTCATTTGCAAATATCATTTCTTTGTGAAGCACAGGTTTACAGGCAGTTTTTGTGATAAAAAGCAAGGCTGAAAACCAACCTGCAACAAGAAAAGCAGGTAGCGTTGTCCAATCTAGTTCTAAAGTTTGTGAAGTTGTTCAGTGCCAACAGTTGGACACATCCCATTAGAAAGTACATGCATGTGATTGTTTAAGAATGAATTAAAAATATTTTTCTTTCTATTAATTGTATAATTTTTCAAATGACTGCTAAGTTTTTAGGACATAAATACTTATACAATTGTTTAGACCTAACTACTTAATAAACAGGGCCTTCCTTTTGACCTAGGGGTATTGTGAAAAAATTGTTGAGACACTAAGGGATCCGTGAACTAAGGAAGTTTGGAAACTGCTGTCAATGGCATTTTGAACTCTTTTTCCTTCTGCCATTTTGTGTATCTCAATCTAAACTCCTATCGGAGTAACAGCCTGAAATTCTCATTAATTTCCTACCAAAACCTTAAGTCAGGAGACTAGACACCTTCAAATCATGCTGGAGATTCCACTTAGCAATACTGCAAAGGCAACAAGTGGAGGTATGGTGAATGATGTCTCCTTGTTGCTATAGAAATCAACTTGGGAGCAAAACTGGAAAGGGCCAGATGGGGCTAATGGAGGCTCATACCTTTGCCCTACATCCCAGGAGCAATCCAAATCACTGCTGCAATTAGAAACACAAATGAATGACAGAATAGTGTTCAAAATATTTTAATTCATGTCTAATAGGAATAAAATAATATTTCCCCACCTCTTTTCAAAGCAGAAAGTATCTGGCTTTCTGTTCTAAAAAATGGGAAGCATCACATTTAACAAATTCTCCTAAGTTAGCTCTACTTTTTGAGCCACATCTCCAAGTTGAACAACTATGGTGGCAATAGAGGTGGTTTCCATTAAAGCTTCTTAAATTCAAGCAGCTTGTGATTTCACAGATTCGATACTTCCAAGATTTGCCTTTCCATCGGGCTCCCACCTGGCATTACTTCTTCCACCAACAAGTAGAAATCACTGTAGAATTCAACGAATGGTCTTTGAAAGATGTGGTGGAAGAAAAACTCATCCCCT
Source organism: Phalanger gymnotis (assembly GCA_028646595.1). NCBI lineage: Eukaryota > Metazoa > Chordata > Mammalia > Diprotodontia > Phalangeridae > Phalanger > Phalanger gymnotis. The sequence goes on along the minus strand of CM053623.1, from coordinate 48,774,761 downwards.
TGCAGCTAATCCAGTCATGAGTCTCTTTTTTACTTATTTTCTTACTTACCTTGGCTGGCCCTCAAACAACGAATATAAAATCTGTCACTGTCATAACATTCAAAGCTTTTCTATCTTGATAAGCCTTGACAGCTTGTGCTTCACTGGTATAGACTTCAAGGACCCCAAATCTCCTCAGTGCAATCATGATGCACAAGAGTAGAATTCAACTGGTTTTAATCATCCCCCATTCACTTTCCAGGCATCTCAATAAAATTATACCCGGCCCATACCAGATACTGAAGGTCATTATCATCTTAGTATAAACTCTGACCAAACTATACTTTCAGAAAAATACCTAAAGTAGTCATTTTCGGGAATGTAGTAAGAAATAATTTTGTATATTATCAATTCCACAGGGAAATGGAGATAATTCCTCTCCATGAATTTTCATACCATAGTAGAGATAAAGCCTCCTTGTATTCCCACATCTTCTTCAGCTGCCACTACCACCTGTTCCCTTCTCTCCCAACCTCCTACATATTACTAAATTCCAGGCAGGAGAAGAGAGAATTGGGGGCAAACAAAGCTGCAATTCCAGCTGGCAGTCACAAACAGTGGCATTTAGTAGAGCAATAACTCTTAACTAAGAATGTTGGTGTCTTACAGAAAATTTGTTTGGGGGAGATGGGAGAAGGAGAAAATGAGCAGATCATTTGGGAACTGGAAGGCCTTGTGTTCTAATGCTGCTGGTGTGTAGCATCTTTATTGACCCAAGAAACATCCTTGAAAGGCATGGCATGGGTCCCCAGGCCTGACAGCAGCACAACACAGTGCTGTAGTATACAGTAATCCTAAAAGATCGGATTGCCCCTAATTGAGAAAGGTTGTGATTACATGCCCCAGTAAGAAGTAGCAAGGGTACAGGAGATACAAAAATAACTGAAGGCAACCATAGGATGTAGGCATGTGACTCAACCTTATAGGTAGAAAACCTAGGCCAGGTGAGGAAGTAGGACTTATTTTCCTGGGTGTCAGTGCTCTGGGTCAAAGCTCCAATCATCCCTTCCTAGTTACATGTCTTGGGATCAGTCCCTATAAGTTCAGTCTCAGCTCCAAAACCAAACCTTAGCTACCTCATGTAATAGATTTTAAAAGAAAATTCAAATTGGCTATTAGTATAAATACTCCCAATGATTTCTTTCCACATATGCTGAATTTTCCATTTGAGATGAAAGTGAATAATTATCATTTGCTGCTTGAAGTTCATAAAACTCAGATGGACTGCCCTTAGGGAAAGAAAACAGTTACTATGTTTTTAGTACCTCAAAGCATATGCTTCAAAGCCCTAGATGAGAGGTTCCTAAACTTTCTTGGTTCACAGTTTCCTTAATATCGCAGTAATTTTTCCATAGTACCCATAGGTGAAAAGAAATACCTAATATTTCCATTTATTAAGTACTAAGGTACAAAAAACTTTATACACATTTATGTCCTAACAATTAAATAGCAAATTTGAAAAACTAACATAAATAAATTGAAAGAAAAATATTATTTTATTTCATTCTTCAATAACCTCACTTCCTAATGGGATGTGTGGGCCTTTTGTGTACTGCCCAGATGCTGAAATCTTGGAACCAGATTGGACAATGCCACCCTCATTTCCCATTCCATATTGATTTTTATGGGGCATTTCCTTTCTATCACAGCAACCGCCATGAAAATTGAGTTTCACAAACATATGATGTGATAAATGGAGATGTTTAAGAAGTTACTGTTATAGCTGAAAGTACAAGGAAACAAAATCACATCTCAAGCACTCAAGAAGGGACCGAAAGGAATATAGGGCTATCTAATGCTGAAACTGTGAACTCTCTCAAATTAGGAGCTCCTGAGGTGTCCAACAGATGTGGAGTATCACCGTCTTTCCCTCCAAAATTTTAATACCCTACAGAATCCTGCCAGTTTGTCTGAGATGTCCTGATGTGACCATGGGGCACTGTTTGAGAAATAGGCCTTAGATAGTAGTTTTCCAGCCTTCTTGGTACAATCATTTAACAAATTATCATCCCTGAAGACAGAAGTCAACAAGGTGTAGACATATATTGAGCTACATATGTTGAGTTTAGAATGTGTCTATCGATGTGACATAAAAACTAAATCAAACTCTAACCATTTGACAGAATAAAAGAACAGTTAGTAGATTTAAGATCTTCTAGGTAGATTTCTGTCTAAAACTAGCTATTGGCTTATGTAGGGACAGTTAGTAGATTTAAGATCTTCTAGGTAGATTTCTGTCTAAAGCCAGCTATTGGTTTAAGTAGGGGACATTATGTAGTTTGAGTCTATATTTGTATTTCTCAGTCCTACCAGCAAACCAGACTCCAGAAACAGGTTTTTATCTACCTGTGGCAGCTATATGGCAAGAGGATAAAATGGTTGGACCTAAAGCCAGGAGGATCTGAGTTCCAATAACATCGTAGACAAATTCTGTATAACCCTGGGCAAGTCATTTAACCTCTCTGAGCCTCAGCTTCCTCATCTGTAAAATGGGGGTATTATATAGCACCTACTTCACAGGGTTGTTTGGAGAGCCAAATACCATGATGTCCTACTGGGCTGTTGTAAGGATCAAAGGAGCTAATGTTTGTAAAGCACTATATAAATGCTTGTAATGATAACAATAGTAATACTAATAACAGTGACAAGTTTAAAAATCACCCTTGCTGGCACAACTATATACAGAATATCTAGGGAATTAATGAAAAGAAATGCTAGGGAAGGAGGCCTAGCCATACCAAGTATTAAACTGTACTATAAAGCAGCATTCATCAAAACTATTTGGTACTGGCTAAGAAACAGAGTGGTGGATCAGTGGAATAGGATACGTACTCAAGATGCAGTGGTCAATGGCTATAGCAATCTACTCTTTGATAAACCCAAAGAATCCAGCTTCTGGGCTAAGAATTCACTATTTCACAAAAACTGCTGGGAAAATTAGAAAATGGTAGGGCAGAAACTGGGCATAGACCAATATCTGACACCATATACTAAGGTATATGTAGAAGATAAATCAGATTTCATGCCACCTTGGGGGCAGAGGGTGGAGGGGAGGGAGAAGAAGAAAATCTGGAACTCAAAAACATACAGAACTGAGTACTGTAAACTAAAAATAAACAATCTTAATTTTAAAAATATAGAGAGAAACAAAGACTAAATTCCAAGCCCCATAGCTTTGATTTGCAAATTCATCCACCCTCAATACAGACATTCCTCAAAATTTAGTCTTCAGCTGCGTCAGCACATGCCAGCCTGTAGATTTTATGTTCACCTTTCTTTCTTCTCTTCAGTTTTCATGCTAGGAGGGCAAGAATATTATCTATACTGTGCAAAGTTCCTAAGTCTCCACATACAGTGATATGCATGAGATTAAACAGACGAAGATAAAAAAGTAAAAGTCATTAAACATACAGTGCTAAAAATGAAATATCAATTTAAAGGATAGCCTAATTTAGGAGGAAAGTAGAACCCAGGGTTCTAAGTAGAACCCAGAGTATTGTATTTTCAATGGAATAACTTGAGAAAGAATTGCAAATTCAGTTATATATTGTTAACTAAAAGGAAAGATTTTAAAAATCACCACTTTTATACAAAATTATAAACAAACTCACTTGGAGCAATAACAGGTCAAGAATATGGAGCTAGACAATGCAGAAAAAGTAGCAAGTCTTGGTGCTAGCAAATTTCAAACTCTACTACAAGGCGTTTCAATACATCCTCCACTCAACTGCCAAGATAATTTGCATAAAGGATGAATCCAACTATGTCAAACCCCTCCTCAGTGAGCTCCAGTAGTTCCCTATTATTTCCAGGATCAAATATAAACTCCTGTTTGGCATTCCAAGCTTTTCTTAGCCTGAATCCTTCCTATCTTTCTATTCTTACATTTTACTCTCCCACACACACTTTACAATCCAGCTACAGTAGTTACTATTAGTCTCTTTTCTGGCCCTCAGATATAGCACTCCATCCCTAGGCTCCTTATCTTGTCATGGCTCTCCCCTATGCCTGAATGCTCTGCCTCCTGATCTCCATATCATGGTTTCCCTGGCTTCCTTGAAGGCTCAGCTCAAATCCTAACTTTAGCAAGAGACCTTCCCTGCCCCTCCTCCAGGTACTAATGGCTTCTCCTTTTTGATTACCTTCTATCTACTCCATATATGTCCAGATATGTGTATATATATATATATATATATACATATGTATATGTACATATGTATATATATATATGCACACATATATATACATTATATGTAACTAGTTATTTTCATATTGTCTCTCCCCATTAAATGTAAGCCCCTTGAGGGCAGAGACTATGTTTTGGTCTTTCCTTATCTTTCTATACTTAGTGTGATTTCTAACAAATAGCACGCAATAATTGCTTGTTAACTAACTGACACACAATGATAATGATCAAACTATCTGGTACTGGATAAAAAAAAGTAAAGATGTAGATGACTAGAATAGATTAGATAATCTAGATTTAGTAATAACCTAGTTTTTAACAAAACATAGAATACAAACAACTGGAGAACAGAATCTCTATTTGACAAAAAAAAATTGCTAGAAAAACTGAAAGCCAATTTGTCTAAAGATACATTTAGATTACCATTTCAAATTTTCTACTCCAGTAAATTCCAAAGAGGCAAGCTAAGTATAAAAACTAATACAATAAAAATGGAGAATAGGTTATATCTTTCACAATTATGGATAAGAAAAAATTTTAATGACCCAAAGGATAGAAGAAATATAAACAATCTATCCTATATAAAATTAAAATGTTTTTGCAAATAAATTTAACATTGCCAGAATCAGAAGAAAAATATGGTTTGGGGGAAGGCAAAGTGTTGCATTAAGTAATTCTGATAAAAACCTTATGGTCAAAATTTATGAGGAATTGAAACAAATATATAAAATAAAGAACTACTGCCCAGTAGGCAAGTGGTGAAATGATACAATGGCTTCCAAATAAGGAAATAGGAACTATGGTTGAACAGATGATCAGAGAAATGAGAATTGAAACAAACATGAAGTATTAATTTTCACCCAACAAGGGAAGAAAGACATTAAAAGATGGGAAAATTCATTGCTGGATGAGCTATGAAAAGACAGGCAACATTATTCACTAGTGGCAGAACCTTGAAATCTGAAAAACAATATACAGTTTTGCAAGAAAATATACTAAATTGTTCATACCCCTTGACCTAGAGATTCCATTTGGGACTATATTCCAAGAAGTTTGTTGATGTAAAAAAAAAAAAAAACATTGGCATAAGCATCATGTTTTCAGCAACATTAGTTGCCATAGGAAAATGCTGAAAGTAAAATATCTCCAAAATTGGAAAATGCCTTAAAAAATATGGTATGCAATGGAATATGACTGTCCCAAATGGAATGACAGATTTGAAGAATTTAGTGAAACAATAGGAAGTCATGCATGAAGTGATACAGAGAGAAGAAAGCAGAACCAAAAGAATAAAATGAAAAAGACTGTAGTAAGGTAAATGAAAACAACAATGCAAGTGAACAGAGAGAAGCAAGAAAATTTGGTTAAATGACAAGGAACATTGTTGGTGTGTTACAACCAGTTAAATGATATATTTCCGGGTTTTGGGGGAAGTATGTGCTATATCAGAAAAATGATTAATAAATTTAAGGGGAAAAAGAGAAAAAAACACATTTGTTTGATTCCCTTTCCTCAAAATCAATAAAGTCTTAATAAAAAGAGAAGTTTCTATATTTCATGTTAGTAGATGACCAACCACTGCAAGAAAAACTATAGTTAAGACATCAAAACAAAACTACAAGTACTCAAAGGCCCAGAGAATCACCAAGTGAATTCCAAAATTCTAATCCTAAACTAGTCGAGTTGCTTGGGTATTGAAAAGCATTTCCCCATTGAAATAGAACTTCATTTCCTGCTAAAACTCTAGAATATGTTATTTGAAGGCAGTCCACTGATATTCATATCATATCAAGAGACCTAGTGGAAACCTCCAATACATTGGGTAGATCCCTTAAAGACTCAGCTCAAATTAAAGGCAGAAAATGGATTAAAGTAGCACAGAATGTGAATGTAGAAAATGTAGATAGACAATACCACAGGAAGGGGTATCCACACCGATTCATCAAAGTAGTATTAAAGTACTGAGATATTTTCAGAATATCTTGTTTTTCTTTCCACCAGGCTCTGCTAGGTACCTGGCTAGCTAATCTGATATAATTATTGGTTTCAAATAGTAATGACTAATGATAGAATCAGTAACCTTCACCACTAGAATCAGCTTTCTCAGTTCCCAATCCAGGCTTTCTTTACTATGCTACTACTATTCTTCCCTGTCTACAAGATTTATTGAATTGGAAGTTACTCATACAGAGAGAAGTAACCTTTTCTAGGATGTTTCTGTAGTTAGGTGGATGATTCAGAACTGTTTCAATGATTGGACCCAACTAGTAGTCAAATTGGAATGTTTTTAGTGTACTGTTGAATTGCATTGAAAAAAATTTGTGTGATCTCGGGCCTCATTGAGAGGTATAATACACAGGAGATGCATATAAAAGGAAACTAGGCAGTCCTTGTCCTGGATTCTTAAATTCTACTGAGGGAAGATACCCCCAGGCAGGCAAATGGTGAAGAAACTGCAATAAGTTGATGTGGTGGCCCGGCTGCTAGCCACTCAAGGCAAAAGGCTTACCCATCCCACCTATGGGGCAGACAGGAGTGGAGTCCTTTATTTTGTTTTGAATGGTTGGGCAAATGGTTAGAGATCAATGATAGTGATGCAAGAACTAGGTGAGATAACCTTGTATCCTACTACAGAAAGGCAAAAGCTCACTGATCAAGCCCGTGGGGAACCATGGGTAGTAACATGGTCAAGACTGTGGTTTAAGAAAATTCAGTTTGTCAATTGTGTTGAAGGAGAGCTAATGCAAGGCCACCTGATAGGATTCTGTTACAATGATCTAGTGGAGAGATGAGCACTGGGAATGTTTAGCCTGAAGAAGAGATTGAAAAGGCAAAGAATAACTGCGTTTAAATATATGAAGGATTCTAATGTACAAGAAGCAAGAGATTTGTTCTTCTTGACTGCAGAGGATAAAAGTAGGAACAAAGAGAGTCAGTTTTCAACTGGATGAAAGGAGAAACTTGTTGTATTGGTAATTAAGGTGGGACATTTTTTTTCTCTTTTAGAATGTTAAAGTAATCAAGTGCCTTTGATTAAGTCTTGCTAGGTGCTAAGCCCCTTGGCCCATGCCCTTTTGCTGATTAGGTGTGAAGACTTCAGGCCCTAAGAAGAATACATAAACTCAGAGGTCAGCATTTTGTTTGGGGCTCTCACTCACTGGGAGGGTGTTGTGTGATTTGACCAGATGAGACTCTGGGTAGCCATCATTATGAGCCTCCCCAGCTTGAAAGCCCAGATGTTGGTGCTTCCCTGGTAACTTTGTACTAAGATGTTGGACAGAAAGCTAGAAGCCTGTCTACCGATTTGTGTTGTTTGATCTATTGATATTTTCTATTTGTAATTTCTGTTTGTTTTTGCTATGAGGTTCAGGGTGCTTGCTTTTCCCCCAGAACTAAGTGAATGATATGTGTATGTTTGATTAAAGTGAGATTGTATACCCCTTAAAGTTGCTTTCCTTAGAGAAGCAGATCAAAGAACCTGTGCTGGCAGCACTTCTGTGTGCTGGTGTTTTGGGCCTCACAGAGCCACAGTAGCAGCAAGCCACATTGTTGTTATACTTGTTAACATTTAGAGCTATCCAATAGGAATGAGCTCCCCTAAGGCTAGAGATCTTCAATCAAGACCTAAATGAGTACTGTCTGGGGATGCTGTGGAGATTTTCATCCTAATGCAGGTCAGACCACATCACATACATCAAGACCATACATACACTTACAAATGGTGGTTAGGTTTCCAAAGGAGCACACAAAGAAATTTAGTTAATCCATAATGTAGCCAAACTATAGTACTAGATTAAGTTCTCCATCCTGGGAGTAGTGCCACACAAGAAAAAGAGCAAGAAAGAGAGATAGAGGCATTCCCCCATTTCCTGGCACATGACCAGTCCTAGCCAAAATTTGGAAATAAGCAAAGGTTGTCTTTGTCATCTTCCTGGCTTACTTTCTGTGATTCTCCAGACCAATTCCAGGTGCCCAATACCTGAATACTGATCTAAATCCTTGATTGTAGCACCTGACCGAGGCCTGTCCTACATACCAAAGTGTTTCAAGCTCCAAAGTTGGCAATCTCCCTTATCTTTGTATCCCCAATCCTCAACGCAGAGGAATTCTGACAGCATATCAATTCAAAATCCCGACAATGAAAGGGATAACTTTATTTGGAGCCGAGGGTAGGAAGGGCATCATTACACGTGTATATAAATATATATATTCCCTCCCTTCTACAATTTCTAAAAAGTTTCTCCACAGCAGGTGATCTTAACTTTTTTGTGTAATGGGCCCTTTTGATGCTCTAGTGAAGGCTATGGATCCCTTTTAAAAATAATGTTTTGGAAAGAAGGTCATAATTAAAGGAAACGCTAATTTTCAGTTAGAGCTCAGTGAAAATAAAGATACAACTTTATTTCCCATTCAGGTTCACAGATCCCCCTGAAATCTATGGTATATTGCATGTGGACTCCAAGTGAAGAAGCTCTCTTCTACGGGATGGAATCTTGTAAGAAAGGATAAGCTGGTTGATTTTAAAAAGCATAGAAAGACTTGCATGACATAATGAAGAGTGAAATAAGCAGAACTAGTAATAGCAATATTGTTCAAAGAAGAGCTGGGAATAGCTAAGTGATTCTTCGTAATATAAACACTCAAATCCACTATAAAGGATACATGAAGGAAGATGCTATTGACCTCCAGAGAAAGAACTGATAAATAAAAGTATGCATAGTACAGTTTTATGTATATAGATATATATACACATACATATATGAATGCTTATGCATATGTGTGTATATATAGATGTGTATATATACATGAGTGTGTATATATACATGCATATGTCAAATAGTGGCCTGGCCCTCTGTAGTATGGGGTGGGGAAGGAGAAAGGGACAGTTCAGAACTTAAAATGTAACCAAAAAAATTTTAATTAAAAAAAAGCCCTGCTCTAAAATATTCCAAATTCTTTCCCAATAGCTCCTATTACTGTGACAACTGGATCTCCAACACCAGAGCTTGTTAACACAAAGGCAGCTATTTGTAAGTATTCATTGCTTATAAGCCAGGTTGCCTGAAAGACATAGACTACAGCAATACAGACACCAGTCTAAGCCAAGCTAAAAGGAAAATAAATCTGATTTGTAGTATTTCTCCCAGAAAAGTAAGGACATGTTCACTGAAAACTGACTTTAGCCTGAGATAGATGGGGATACATGAATAAGGTAGGATTGTCACAAGGCAATCCCTCATTAACCTGGGAGTTAACAGTCCCGATTGGAAAAGACAGCTGTATATCAGCATTTGGCCATTCTAGAATTCTGGTGCTCTACACATGTCAAACCCCATTAGTTTAGCCATGACCCACAAATTCAGGAGAGCTGCCAGAAGCAAGGTCCCTAAGCTGCCAGTACAATGCTTTAACATGTCATTTGAACATATCTTTAATAGTTTATACAAAGCATTTGGATCACAATATGCCTAGAAGTGAATAAAGGTTTTAGGTTGCTCATCACCACATATTTAGCAAAGATCATTAGAATAATATTCCCCACGTGTCTAAGGAATTTGGGCTGTGTCATATCATCTTTTACTAGAACCCAAAAAGATCAAGCACAGGACTGGTTCTGTGCCAAACAACAAAGTACATCATGTTTCTCTTTCCAACCTTAGATTCTGACAAAATGTGGACTTCAGTCCCAGTTTCACCATCTGCAAAATGAGGAAATAATAGTACCTACCTACCTACCAGAGTTGTTGTGAGGATCAAATGAGATATACTTGTAAAACAAAACAAAACAAAATGCTTTGCAAACCTTAAAAAACTATCTAAGCACCAGCTATTACTTTCCCTTACGTTCCTTTTTCTGTGACTTTCCTCCTCTGTTTTTACACCTCGTGCCAAACACATAGTGCCCTCCTGTTAACTTTCTGGCTGCTGAAGGACTCCATGAGGAAAGGAAGTGTGATGCGTTTAGATACAGGAAGACCTAGATTAAAATCCTGTTTCAGACATTTACTAGTTGTGTGACCACGGACAAGTCATTTAACCCAAGATCCCTTATCTAATAATACCTGTGATGACTCACAGGTTGCTGTGAAGATCAAATGATTTCATAGAATCAGAGCTCCAGAGGCACAAAGTACCTTAGGGCTCACCAAATCTAGCCCCTCATTTTACAGGTAAGGAAACCAAGGCCCATAGGTGAAGTGACTTCTCTGAGGTCACACAACTAGTAAGAAGCTGAGTTAAGACTTGAACTCAGGTCTCCCTGACTCCAAGGCCCACTTCCGCCATGCTCTGCTCCATAAATGTGAATTCTTATTATTCATTGTTATTTATATGCTGCTGCAAAGCTTTTTCCTTTAAAGAGCATCTACCCTGTGTTTCTGTCCTTTAGGGCTCTGCCCGGTGCCCACTAGCTAATCTGAAAAATTAATGGAAATTGAGATGTTAATGGCTAATGGTAAAACCAGTGCTCTTCACTGCTAGGACTGGTATTCTCCAGGATTAGGAGTCCAGGATTAGGCCCACATTATCATGCTGTTTCTAATCTTCTGGTAGGTGAGCCTGATGGAAGGGGACTTACTCAAGTCTAGGGAATACTTTAGGCAGGAGGTTCTGAACTTTCTTTGTGTCATGGAGCCCTTTGACTGTCTGTTGAAGCCTATGGAGCCCTTCTCAGAAGAGTAGGTGGTGGTTGTTGTTGTTTTAAATAGAGAAAATAAAATGTGTAGGATCACAAAGTAAACCAATCATGGTGAAATATAGTTATCCTTTTTTTTTAAGCAAACTCATGGACCTCAGGTTAAAAGTTCTTGTAATGAACCTTTTGCAACAAGTTCTCCTCATCTGGAGAAAAAGGAAGAAGCTAGATCTCTGCACATTAAATAATAATGAGTAATTTAAAAACAAGCAGTTAATTCTAATGGTGTTGAAATCTCTCTCTCTCTCCTCCTCTTCCTCCTCCTCCTCCTCCTCCTCCTCCTCCTCCTCCTTCTCCTTCTCCTCCTCCTCCTCCTTCTCCTCTTCTTCTTCCTCCCCCTCCTCCTCCTCCTCTCCGCTCTTCTCCTCTCCTGTCAACTCTCTTTTCTCCCCTCTCTCCAAGACAGGCAGGGTACTCTCCCCATGAAATGCCTGAGGTGGAACTTGTATAGGGAAATATTCCTTCTCATTAATGCTTGGAATATAGTAGACACTTAATAAATGCTGCTGATTGACTTGTGGTCAGATACTCCAAATCCAAGGAACAAAGTTAAAATGTGTTCAAATATATTTGCAAGTTCTTAAGTCTTTTAAAAGTTACTGAGATCAATGAGGATCCCCAAGGTGAAGCAGGCTTTGAACATATATAAATGTCTTTCATGGATCTCTAAGGAAACTGTATTAGGATAGCTGAATCTCTGCCACGTTGGGGGTTGGAAGAAAACACTGGACTGGAGCAGGGGACATAACGACTCCATAGGGACACAACTGTGTAGAATTAGAGGGGATTTTGAATAAATATAAGAGGAGATACAGAAGAGACAGGAGGGAAGGAGGGAGGGAAGGAGAGGGGACAAAGAGGGAGAGGGAGGAAGAAAGACAGAGAGAGAGAGAGAGAAAGAGACAGACAGACAGAGAGAAACAGACAGAGCGAGAGAGAGAGAGAATTAAATAAAAGAATTCATCACAGTTATTCAAAAAGACAGGATTGGGGAGACCCAATCTCTAGACCAAAGAAAGGGTTCTTAGCCTGTAGTCCATAGACCATAGATTCTGAAGAATCTATGGAAATACTAGAGAATCTATGGAAAGATTTCAGGGATTCCAGGAACATAGATGGTGGGAAAATTACATTAACCCTCAGAGGGATGCATTGAGGGTAGGGAACTAGGGAAATAAACAAAACCTCAGGCAGAAGATGAGATTTGGGCTGAGTCTTGAAAGATGCCAGGAAATCTAGGAGGTAAAAGTAAGGAGAGAGATAGTATTCCAGGCATAGGGAACACTCAATACACAGGCAAGCAATCTGGAGATGCAGTGAGGAACAGCAAGAAGTCTGGTGTAGGAGACCAGAAAGGTGGGAAGGAGCCAAGCTGTACAGGGTTCTCAAATGTGTCATGTCCAAGATAGAGCTCATTATCTTTTTCCCAAAACCAACCTCTCTTCCTAATTTCTGTATTAATGTTGAAAAGACCATCATTCTTCTAGTCACCCAAGTTCAGAACCTCAATGTCATCCCAAACTCATTCCTCTCATTCACCTTATATATCCAGCAAGTTGCCAAATCTTGTTATTTCTAACTTTTCAACAGATTCGAACTCATCTTCCTGACTTCAGGCCTAGCACTCTATCCGTTGTACTACCTTGCTGCCCAAATCTAGCCTTAAATCTCCTCAAAATTCAGTGCAACCAACATCTATTGTTGTCATCAACTTTCTTACTCCCCATGGAAATGGTCATATCTGGCCACTGAACCCAGATGGCTCTGGAGAAGAAAGCGAGGCTCATGACTTTGCACAGCCCTCCCCTACTCAAATCCAATTCAGTAGCAAGTCATACCACCATCTTCTTGATTTCATGGTCCTCTTTGGGAATGAAGGACAAAGCACATCTCTAAACAATGACAAGCAATCTAACATCTATTCTCTTTTTCCCTTTGTACACCAATCTGTGACACACTACAATGGAGTACAGGAGCTTTTCCAAGATTTATTGATAAAAGTGAGCATATTAATTCAGACATGATATGCCAAAATAAGCTACTTAGAAGTGTACAAGCAAACAATCTGGTTTCAGGCTATTCAGCTTCCTAAGTTAACCTTAAAATCAATTTCCAGGGACAGAGTGAAGATGGCATCTGGAAAGCAGGGGCTTGCTTAAGCTCTCCCCCAAATCCCTCCAAACACCTGTAAAAATGGCTCTGAACAAATTCTAGGGAAGCAGGTATCCAGCCCAGGACAGCCTGGATGGTTGCTGGGAAGGGTCTATTGCATAGCGTGGGGAACATAGTGCAGTCCAGCATGGGCCACACCAGGACCAACCTGACTGGGAGTCGGGTGGAGCAGGCCTGAGGGCCAGGAATCATTGAGTTGTGGCAGTTACCAGACTTCTCAACCCACAAACACCAATGACCATGGAACAGGTTAGTGGGAAAACTGCTGGATCACAGCTGCTTCGAGAGCTCCAGCTGTGGCTGCTTCAGAAGTCCCTGGCTCATACGATGGGAGGAATCAAGTGGCAGATCACAATGGGAGTGCAATGAGTGCTTTGCTGGCATAGAGGAAGGTTCTCTTGCTTTGCCGGGCTTGGATCTGGATTAAGGTCCTGGTTGGCAGTTCTTGGGAGAGGAGGAGCACTGCTGTGGCAGAGCCTGCAGTGACAGTGGAGTAGAAGTATTTCTGAAAACACCAGTGCAGCCCCTAAACCTTGGGACAAAATACTCACTACTCTACAAGCAGTAATACCTTCACAAAAAGCTCAAGGGACATGTAGTTGCCTGGGAACATGAACAGGCAGTGAAAAAGAATGCAGACTATTGAATCTTTTTTTGGTGAAAAAGATCAAAATATACAGCCAGAAGAAGTCATCGAAGTCAAAGAGTCTACATCAAAAGCCTCCAAGAAAATATGAATGGGTCTCAGGCCATGGAAAAGCTCAAAAAGGATTTGGAAAGGCAAGTGAGAGAAATAAAGAAAAAAGTGGGAAAACCATGAAAAACAAGACAATGCCTTGCTAAAGGAGCCTCAAAAACATACTGAAGAAAATAACACCTTAAAAATAGACTAACCCAAGTGGAAAAAGAGCTCCTAAAAGTCAATGAGGAGAAGAATGCCTTGAAAGGCAGAATTAGCCAAATGGAAAAAGAGGTTCAAAAGACCACTGAAGAAAATGCCACCTTAAAAATTAGACTAGAGCAAGTGGAAGCTAGTGACTTTCTGAGAAATCAAGAAACTATAAAACAGAAGCAAAGGAATGAAAAAAAGGAAGAAAATGTGAAATATCTCATTGGAAAAACCTCTGACCTGGAGAACAGATCCAGGAGAGATAATTTAAAAATTATTGGACAACCTGAAAGCCATAATGAAAAAAAGAGCCTAGACATCATCTTTCAAGAAATTATCAAGGAAAACTTCCCTGGTATTCTAGAACCAGAGGGTAAAATAGAAATTGAAAGAATCCACCGATCACTTCTTGAAAAAAAAATCCCAAAAAGAAAATGCCTAGGCATATTGTTGCCAAATTTCAGAGTTCCCAGGTTGAGGAAAAAATACTGCAAGCAGCCAGAAAGAAACAATTTGAGTATTATGGAAACACAATCAGAATTACACAAGATCTAGCAGCATCTACATTAAGGGACTGAAGGGCTTGGAATATGATATTCCAGAGGTTAAAGGAGCTAGGATTAAAACCAAGAATCACTACCTAGAAAAACTCAGTATAATGCTCCAAGGCAAAATATAGACTTTCAACAAAATAGAGGACTTTCAAGCTTTCTCAAAGAAAAGACCAGAGCTGAATAGAAAATTTCACTTTCAAATATAAAGCTCAAGAGAAGCATGAAAAGGTAAACAAGAAAGAGACTTACTAAAGTTGAACTGTTTTGTTTACACTCCTACATGGAAAGATGATGTGTGCAATTCATGAGACCATTCTCAGTATTAGGGTAGTTGAAGGGAATATACACATATATAGATGGAGGGCACATGGTGAGTTGAATATGAAGGGATGATATCTAAAAAAAAATTAAGGGGACTGAGAGGAATATCGAGAGAGGGAGAAATGGAGAGGTAGAATGGGTAAAATTATCTCACATAAAATGGCAAGAAAAAGCAGTTCTGTTGGAAGGGAAGAGGAGGCAGGTGAAGGGGAATGAGTGAATCTTGCTCTCATCAGATTTGACTTGAGGGAATAACATACACATACAATTGGGTATCTTACCCCACAGGAAAGTAAGGGGAAGGGGATAAAAAAGGGGGAATGATAGAAGGGAGGGCAGATAGGGGAGGAGGTAATCAAAAGCAAACACTTTGGAAAAGGGACAGGGTCAAGGGAGAAAACTGAATAAAGGGGGACAGGATAGGATGGAAGGAAATATAGTTAGTCTTTCAAAACATGAGCATTGTGGAAGTGTTTGCATAATGATATGTGTATGGACTATGTTGAATTGCTTGCCTTCTTAGGGAGGGTGGGTGGGAAGGGAAGAGGGGAGAGAATTTGGAACTAAAAGTTTTAAAAACAGATGCTCAAAAAAAGTTGTGTTTGAATGCAACTGAGAAATAAGATATATAGTGAATGGGGAATAGAAATCTATCTTGCCCTACAAGAAAGTAAGGGGAGAGGGGAAAAGGTCAGGGGAGTCAGGTGACAGAAGGAAGGGGAATGAGGCGATCAGAATATATGCCATTTTGGAGTGGGGAGGAGGTTAGAAATGGGAAGAAAATGTGTAATTCAAAATCTTATGGAAATCAATGTTGAAAACTAAAATATGAAATAATAAAATATGAAAAAAATCAATTTCCTCAGTCTGAACTTGGCCTATTACCTTCCCTAGGTTAGAAAGCTCATGTTGGGGGCAGAGCCAAGATGGCAGCTAGAAAGCAGGGACGAGAGTGAGCTCCCCACCAAGTCCCTCCAGAAACCTATAAAAAATGGCTCTCAACCAGTTCTAGAACTGCAGAACCCACAAAGTGGCAGAGAGAAACAGGGCTCCAGCCCAGGACAGCCTGGATGGTCTCTGGGTAAGGTCTATCCCGCACGGAGCTGGGAGCTGAGGGGAGCAGAGCTGAGCAGAGCAGAGCCCAGCGTGGGCGGTGAGGACCAAGGAGACCAGGAACTGGGCAGAGTGTGCCATAGCACCCTGAATCAGTGAGCTGCAGCAGTTACCAAACCTTTCCACCCACAAACAGCAAAGATAATAGAGAAGGTTAGTGAGGAAAGCTGCAGACTGAGTTTGCTGTTTGGCCACCGCCCCTGGGGCAGCGGAGGTGGGGCAGCTTTAGAACTACAGCTGCAGTTGCTTCTGGCCCCAGGCCCACCTGGTGGGAGGAATTAAGTGGTGGATCAGAGCAGGAGTGAAGAGCCTGCTGAAGATCTAAGCCCAGTCCTGGTTGG
>CM053623.1:48723561-48757952 GCA_028646595.1 Phalanger gymnotis | reverse complement strand
AAAAAAAGAAAGCTAATGTTGCTGAATCTTTGAAGGTTTCCCTTGTGACTTCTAAAGAGAGTAGCAACTTCTACCCACCTTCTACCCAGAATACTCTGTTCTGATGCTGGATTGCCTCTTCAGAATTTAAGATCAAAGCACTAGCAGCTAAGGGACCAGGAAAGAGTTTGCCTGGACATGCAGAATAATCATGACACCATAGACCACATTGAGATTCACCTGCATTATTGCAAACATAGGAACTTTATATACCGTTAGGGTTGCCGTGTCATATAAGTTTATAGGTAAAGTAATGTTGTAAATTTCTGATGTTGCAATGAAAATTCATTATTTATATCATAACACTGAAGTGTTAGGATCTTCTTAGAGATGATTAAAAACTCAAATTAGCGAGCAATGTGGTCAAGAGAATCAGAAATTCCATTTTTCCTTTACTCAAAGAAGAAAGCATTTTAGCAGTAAGACAGTCAGACTCAGTCCTAAATCTGGACAATTTTTTTCTCCCTCTTTCTCTTCATGGGTCTTTATAAATTAAGGCCTCAAGTTTCCAACCTACACTAATTTTCAAGGTTCTCTGGGTCATATTATCCATTTTTGATGGAGACAGGAAAACTCTGTAAAAAAGACACACAATACCTTTCCTATTTCTACTATATTTTAAATAGACAATAACGTTTTAAACACAAGCAAGCAGAACTAAAGGATTCAATTCTCACTAGTAAAAACGGCAAACTAAATTTTATGTTTATTTTTGTATCAAAATCTCTCTCTGCTTCCCCTCCATGAGCTTCTTCCCCCTCCGCAATCAAATGATGTCCAATTTTTTTTCTTCCTAAGGAAGCTAGGTTTCTTTTCATATCATTTTAATTTATTTATAAATCAGATATGCTTAAAGTAGGTATGTTTTATTGAGTTCTGAGGAGTCTCCTGGATGACAAAGCCGAAGCTAAAACTCCTTAAGTGATTATATAATTCCAGAGTTGCAGGCCACTGGGAATTTACTATATAACCCTGACAAGGATAAAAGGAGGATTGAATTATTAATGTTTTCCTTTTTAAAAAAAATATACACAAGTAAAAGGCACTTACTCTGAAAGCTGTTCACTGAAAAGACACGGGGATGATAGAAGCCTGCTTTGCAATTGCACTTATAGGCTCCAAGCACAAATCCAAGGCCTTTAATTGGTATGCACTGTGGGGAAGAGAAAGAAAGCAATTCAGGTGATCATAGTGTTTTATGGCACAAGAATACATCTATTTCCACTCCAGCAAACATAATCAATGCAGAATTTTTGGAAGATGGAGCATTTATTTCTTGGGAATTTTTTATTTGATTTTGTTTTGACATCTATCTAATGATCTTTACCTGGAACCACTGTTATCTTGTTTCCATTCTGGAAATTCGCTTTCATACAGATGACATGAGGAAATGACTTCTTTCTTAGTTAGAGATTTCACCAGTTCCTTCTGTAATCAAGAGAATTGTCCTCTCTCCCACCTAGCTACTGCATTCCCTAAGTACATGGCATCTCTGTTTCTATTTATATCCAGAGGAAGCATGAACTTGGTTACAAATGCATTAGTTTTAAAAGAGTAGAAGAATCATTAGTGCTCCCCTAAACAACCTTGATTAGCAGCAGAGATCATTAGAGCTGGAGCAAGAGTTAAGTGCCTTAAGGAGGCAACCTTGAGGAGTGACCACCTTGATCCAGTTCAACAATGGATTAACCAGTTAATTGAGATACCATGTCCTGTAAAAAGCTGGACCAGCACAGTAGTATTCCATCACATTCATATGCCCAACTTGTTCAGCCATTCCCAAGTTGATGGGCATCCCTATTGTTTTAAGAACTACTTGGAGAAACAAGTTATTTTGTCTATTATAAACACCCAAATTAGCTATAAAGGACATATGAAGAAAGACACTATCTGCATCCTGGAAAGAACTGATAAATAGATGTATATATAGAATAATTTTACATATATATATGTATATATGTATATATATATAGATGTGTGTGTATATACATATGTGGATATATACATATATGGATATATATATATATATACACATATACATATGCCTATCTTGTCTAATGGTAGCCATCTCTAGGGCATAAGGGGAGAAAAAAGGGGAAAAGGAAATGTATATGATAGTTTTATTGTATATTTGAAAGAAATGGCAAGTTGTGCATAGTAGATTTGTAGTTTCATGTGCAATCATCTTTTTACTGTACTATGTTATGGAAATACTTGTTTTATTCAATAAATTAAAAATAAAATGAAATAAAAAGCTGGACCAGTGTAGCAGCAAGCACCCTAGCATACCCAGGATGGCCTGCTAGCACAGGTTCTTTAATCTGCTTTTCTAGAAAGTAACTTAAACGGGTTCAACAATCTTCTTTAATTACATTCACTAGTTCAGGGGAAAAGTCAGCACCCTAAACATCAGAGAAAACACTGGTAGAGAAAATAGCCCAACAGACAAGGCTCTGACTGCCTGAATCAAAGCAATATGCTATATACTTTAAATACACTATTGACTCGAGAGAGCCTTTACATCTGAGCAGTCGGAAGGTCTAAACATATGGCTACTCAGAGTCTTGGCCAGGGAATCACAAAGTCCTTCTCATAAGTGAACCCCCAAAGCAAAATACCAACCCAGAGTGTATATACACTTCTCAGAGCCAGAAGACACCACAATCCTCATGAATCAATGCCTAATTAGAAATTAGCAAAAGATGTGAAAGCCTTCCTACAAGCAAGCTCCCCTAAGCAAGCTTCCCTCCCATAATGGGCACTGTGACGCAGGATGTATCACAGCTATGAGCTAGGCCAGAGCTCAAAGCAGGTCACATAGGCCTATTAATGGATGGGGAAGATCTTCCTATTCTATTAACATTATTAAAAGTTGAGCAAGGGAATAACTTGTAGATTGACTGCTGGCACCATAGTAAAAGTATACTTGGTGGGAACCCCAAGAGGAGAAATAGGGATTCCTAGGAACAGGATTTATGAGCAACTCATTAGTTCCACAAGTTCTTCCCAGAAGTATATGACTACCTATGGCCTTTAAGTATGAGCCCACCATTCCCAAGAATCAAATTGTGGCTAGAGGAGAATATGCACTTGGTTTGAAAAATAAATTTGGTACTTCTGTCCTTGTCATACCTTCCCAGTAAATATTCTTTTGTAAACACTAATTGATATCAACAAGTTAATCATATTGGGAAAAGTGCATTGGATGGGGGCTCATGGGTGATTAGAAATCCAGGTTTTTCAGAGTTATCCAATGATAGAACTCTGAGGGAAAAAGTAGTCAAACTGTTCTCTGGAATCCAATCCATGAGAAGAAGCAGGAGGTTGACCAACAGACAAAAGGATGTATTGCCCTTCTTATTGAGTTAATATACATTCTCAGAGTTAATATAATTTGTTTGTTTATTCATTCATTCATTTATTTATTTTTAAGCCCATATCAGATTACATGTCACCTTGAGCGGGGAGGAGAGAAGTAGGGGGAGAAAATTTAAAACTCATGGAAGTAAATGTTGAAAACCTGAAAACAAATAAATAAATAAATTGGAGGGGGGGAAGAATTATTGGTGTAGAGCCAGGCAAAGCCACTGCTAGTCAGTCGATTACATGATTAAGCATTTAGAAAGGATTTATCATCACCTGGGGCAATCTCACCCTGGAACATCTCTCTGCCATATCAGTCTCCTACTATTGGTGAGATATTCCTGGGCCTCCATTTTAGGGAGAGGTCTAGGACAGCCAACCCCCATTGCCCCACAAACTCTGCTTCTGGCTTTGTAAACTTCAATACCATGCCCCTGCACAGGTATCTTCCCCCACCTAAATCCCACGTTTAACTCTTGTTTTGGGTATTTTCTCATTTTTCCCTTAGAATATAAGCACCCTGAGAGTAGGAACTGTATTTCTTTTTGCTTCTATTTTTATCCCCAGTGCCTAGAACACAGTAAGTATCTAATAAAGATTTGTTCGCTTGTCACTTTGCTGCCCTCCTTTGATACAATCAATCCAAACTGAGGAGAAAACAAATCGAGTGGCATCATGACACAGGGAAAAAGCCATGGATTTGGATTCAGATGACATCAGTTTGAATCCTGTCTCCAGTTATATGACCTTGGGCACGTCCCTTTATCCTTCTTGTCCTCAGTTTCTTTATCTGTAAGATAAGGGGGTTGCACTAGTATTACCTTCTAACTCTAAATTTAAGACCCTATGATTCAATGGCTGACATTATAAAGCTGAGAATAGGAAAATCAACAAATAAATGGTGCTAAGAATCTAATGATAGCTTTGAGGTTTACAAAATGCCTTCCTCATAGAATTTTTGTTAGGGAAGCAGTCTTAATTAGTACACAAAAGCAAAAAGGACAGCTCAACCACCCAAGCATAAGTGATCTGCATCAAGGCATAAATCCTTCAGGAAAGAGAGAACTCACATGCTTACAAAAATTAAGAAAGCTGGTGTTCTGGAAAGAATATTGGCTGTAGAAGCAGAGGACCTGGATGAGGTCCCAACCCTGTCACTTTGTAATCCTAGAGTAAGTTATGGCACCTCTCAGTTTCCTAGTCTGAAAAACCCCTTTCTGCTCTAAATCCTATAATAAAATGGAGAACATCTGTAGTGAGCTAGCAGCAGAAATAGCAAGCTTCAAAGAACTGAACCTACCAGGTCTGGATTCTGATAAATCAAAGACCTAATCGATTCATATCTACAATGTGTAATGATAAAAAAGAACAAAGACTGCTATAACAACATGGTCAGTCTATGCTCCCCACTCGACCACACCTCCAGCACCGGGGGCACATGATACTAATATCCTTCTTAAAATATAGCTAATCTAAGAAAATTGAATAATCTAAATGTGTCTGAGTAGTACACAGTAAAGTGAGACTTTCAGCCCTTGTTGTAGAGATTTTCAAATTTGAATTGTGTGGTTGTTGTTGTTTAAATGTCTCCATATGACTACCCAGGCTACTGTGCCACTCAATTTCATTTTCTGTGCCTTAGGTTGCCAATCCCTGGCATATGTAATTTACAACAGCATAGTCTAAGAACTATCAATCAGCTAGATTCATGTGAAGATACTAATGAACAACAAAATGACTAGGAGGGAGAGAGGAAAAAGTAAAGTCTGGATTCTCTGCAAATTGAGTAATCTGGCAAAATGGAAACATCTAGAACTTCCCAGTATAAATCTACCTGTTCTTCCCTGCTTTTTAGGTAATAATATTTGGCTATCAATGAACTCCAACTCATTTCTAGTGCCCTCAAATAAATGGACTCCAATAATAAGCAGAGGGACAAGTAACTATCCCAAAAGCCATACTATATTGGAAAGAGCCATGGTCCCCGCTGCTGCACTAGGCTAATTAACTATGCCTTGATACTTTTGCATATGGAGAGCAATAATATAGAGATATGTCATAAAAAGTACAAGTCCTGAACAGCTGGGCCATTATTAGCACAGTAGGAGAAGCCAGACCATTGAAGTTCAAGTTCAAGGACAGGAAGTTCTAAATGCTTCCATTTTTGGTGTTGATCTTTTGGACTTAATATTAATCTATGTGTATTTTTAGTTGTCAAAGAGAGAAATATGGACTTGGGTAGAGAAGGAAAGAAGAAAAGAAGGGAAAAAGGAAGAATGGAAGAAAAGAAGGAAGGAAGGAAGGAAGGAAGGAAGGAAGGAAGGAAGGAAGGAAGGAAGGAAGGAAGGAAGGAAGGAAGGAAGGAAGGAAGAAAGGAAGGAAGGAATTCAAAAGGCACCTACTAAGTACCAGGCACCACAAATATTATCACATTTGATCCTTCATCAACCCTGGGAAGTAGCTGCTATTATTATCCCCATTATACAGTTGAGGAAACTGAGGTAGATAGAGTTAAGTGACTTGCCCAAGGCCACATAGCTTACTATTTGAACTCAGGTCTTCCTGAATCCGTGTAGCTCTACTTCACCACCTAACAAACCTCAATGTGTGGTTGTGGGTTGTGGTTTGTCCTTTGTTCGGGAAGGGAAGGGAAGGGAAGGGAAGGGAAGGGAAGGGAAGGGAAGGGAAGGGAAGGGAAGGGAAGGGAAGGGAAGGGAAGGGAAAGGAAGGGAAGGGAAGACCTAGAATCATGGGAAAAGCGATTGATCAGTCAGCTTCAGCAGTGATGGAGAGGGACAGAAAGCTCTTGGGGAAAATTTTGCTTGCAGGTCCTGAATTTAAATCTAGACAACTTGTAAATACCTTTTCCAAGGCGAATTAGGTTTTGATTCATTCATTCTGAGCGAGTGAATATGCCCACAACATATTTTATGACTACAAGGAAAATTTTGCTGGCTCTTGCTCATGATAAAAAGAAGTGGCAACACTGATTGTCATTCATCTGGACCACTCGCAGTGAGGTTATGGTGTTTCTGGCAGCTTTAAGATGAGAAGCACGGCAACCGTTGATCAAAGGTATAACTTAGGAGTTTACCCAACTGGTCTATTCAATCCCAGCTGAAGAGGCATAGTCAGGATGCTCTGGGAGAAGGTTCTCCCAAACCTTAGGTTCCTAGAGACAGCTAAGCTTCGGATGGACATGGCCCATAGGATAGAGCGCTGGGTTTGGCATCCAGAAGATCTGGCCTCAGACACTTATTATCTTCGTGACCCTGGGCAACTCATTTAACCTCTGCCTCAGTTTCTTCAACTGTAAAAAGGAGATAATAATAGCACCTACCTCCCAGGGTTGTTGTGAGGATCAGATGTGAGAATTCTAAACTGCTTAGCACAGTGCCTGACACACAGTAGATGCTTAATAAGTTCTTGTCTCCTTCCTCGTCATGGAATGAGTTCAATTCAGATGGAAATAGAGAGTAAAGAAGAGATAGGTATATTATCCTTCCAACATACTCTTTTATGCCTCGTCGTTGGGTCGTTTCAGTGATGTCTGACTTCATGACCCCATTTGGGATTTTCATGGCAAGAATACTGGAGGGGTTTGCCATTTCCTGCTCCAGCTCATTTTACAAATGAGGAAACTGAAGTCAACAAGATTAAATGACTTGCCTAGGGTCACAAAGCTAGTAAGTACCTAGAGATGGATTTGAACTCATGAATGTGAATCTTCCTGACTCCAGGCCCAGCACTCTGTCCACTGAATCAACTAGCTGCCCATTTATGCCTTTGGCAGAAAGTTTTAATAAGTTTTATGAGGCAAAACACTTTCATCATCTCCTAGCTAACTTTTTGGTGACAGGTCTCTGGAATTTACACCTGAGGGCTACTTTTCGGATGACTTATGGTCTGTTGTCAGGCCATACATTTAGTCTTTCTGGCTTGGTAGATTCTGCCAGAATTTGTGCTTCATTGGCATATCTTGGAAATACCAAAGCTGCCTCTTTGTCAAATGAAGATCTAAAGTAGTAGTAGAAGGAGGAGGAGAAGGAGGAGGAGTATAGGATGATAACTACTATGCTCCTCCTAACATTGACATAGTGCTTAAAGGTTTTCAAAAAGCCTTACCTATATTATCTTGTTTGATTCTCATAATCACCTTGTGAGGTAGGTGCTAAGATTATTCCCATTTTACAGATGAGGAAAATGAGATCGATTAAGTTTGTCACTTGTTCGGAATCATACTAAGTAAGAGTTCAGTGAAGGAAATGAAGGGCATTACTTGAAAAATCCCAGATGACTTTAAGTTGCAGAGAGATATTATTAACCTGACTATGCCCGATTAATATTAGGCACCCTTATTTTCCCCTTCAAGGGGAGAGTTAACTCCACAACAGAATAAAATCTAGATTTCCAATTTCCTAGCTCTTTCTGTGATTCTAAACATTTAAGCTTCCTATCTGAGTCATGGTTACAGCGATGAGTCATATTGCTGGGGGAATATCATGCTGTTTTAAATAATAGTATTAACCTCTAAATTTCAGTGAAATGCCAAGTTAAGAGTACAGCACTGAGATTGTAGTTCCAGCCAATAAATTCTTTGGGGCGGGAGTATAACATATGTAACTTCCTACAAATTCTATGTGTTAAGCTCACAACAGCTTGAGCTCATTAAACAAAGTGTTGATTAGTAGTATTATCTTCATTAAAAGTAAGAAATAGTACGTCATAGAGGACAGAGAGTCAGCATCAAAGTCAACAAGATCTAGGCTCTAGTCTGGCAGAAGAAACATGCTAGTTTTACACATCAAAAGGAACATTAAATGGTGAATAAGGCTTGCTTATCACCCGAGTCATCTCCTAGCAATACAGGCTGCTACTGAGATTGGCCCTTTGGGGTTCCATTTAAGTCACCAAAGCAGCAAGCCTGGCTATGCCAAGGAAGCCTCTGCCCAATGTAAATAACATTGATGATAAAAACAATCAAAGAGAGACAAAAATCTTAGAGGGTCCCTAACAAGTATAGTCAAAATCCAGTAAGCGAAGAAATCTGTCACTAGTTTTAGTGTTACCTTAAGTTATTACTTTGATTGTGATGGGGAGGGGATCCCAAAAGAAGTGACAAAAGAATGGGCATGTATATTCTTTCAGTAATTTTCAAGCTCTTTAAATTCGAGCTAATAATTATAATTTTTATCTTTTGCTACAAATCTATTCACGTACCTAGACAGAAGATGACTTGTTGGTGAACAACTATATACATTTAGGCACATTATAATAATTCCAAAAAATAAATTAAGACAATATAGACAAATAACATTAATAATCACAAAATTCATCTCTACCATGAAAAAATAGATTTAGAAGGGGAAAAATGACTTTTCCTTTTTTTTCCAGAGTTCTCAGGAAAATTAGTCATTCAGGATTGCTGAATTTTCTGGACAGCAGAGGATTTGTTTATTTAAGCAACATATTTTTAAACTATTTTCAATGAAAATCATCCTTAAATGTATTGTGAACATCCCTGCATTCTTAAACAGAATTTAAACTAAATTTAATCTTTTCTTGGTGTTTCAGGATCATAATTATGAACATGATTACTGAAGAGATCTTTCTGAATTATGTAGGACTGTTTGCCCCATACTAAGTGGCTTAAGGCTGCCATGATTTTTGAATTCTCATTTCTTCTTTGTATTCAGTAGGCATATGCATCGAATGCTGAAGTGAAGCTCGGACACACAGTTTTTCAAATAGCATCAATGGAACAAAGTGTTAAGAACTAGCTGAAGTACTAAGAGCTAAGACTAAGAAACAATCAACTCTAATCAGTTCCAGGCACTGCATTATGGGAATGACAGTGACAAGTTGAAGAGTATCCTGAGAAAGATAAGCAGGATGATGAAGGGCCTTGAAATCATGCCGTATGGGGACTGATGGAAAGGATTGTGAATGTTAAGCCTAGGAAAGAGATGTTTACAGGAGACATGGGAGCTCTCATCAAGTCTATGAAAGAATTTTGGAAGAACAGAAGAGGAATAAGACTTGGTCCAGTTGGCTCCAGATGGAAGAACCAGGAACGATTGGCAGAAGTTGCAGAGGCAAATTTCTCTGGTACCTAGCACAGTACCTGAAACATTGTAGGTTCTCGATATGTGGTTCTTCATTGGTGGAGTGATTTCACCTTTATGTAAAGATAAACTGTCTTTACCATTAGAGCTTTCCAAAAGGGGTCTGGGCTATTTCAAGAGGCAGTGAGTTCCTCTTCATTGGAGATTTCCGAGGGAAATCCAAATGACCAGTTATTGAGGATGCTTCCGAGGGAATTCTCAATCAGATATGGTTTGCATTAGATTGCCTCTGAGGTATCTTCCTACTCCAGGATTCTGCAATTTGGATTTAACCTCATTCTCAGCTGAGTTCCAGAGAGGTGGGATTGCCCTATTACTAAGCTCCAACTAGAACAGATTGAAAGAATTCACTCCACCAACATCCTATAGATTTGATGTAAGGTACTATTCCTTTATGGTAATGCCTTTTTATATGATACATGTTAGTACTAAAAGGGGCAGAAAAAGTACTTCTGACTAAATAAAAATAAGTAAATCAAGTAGCAAGAGCAGTTAGGTGATGCCATAGTGCACAGAATGCTGGGCCTGGAGTCAGGAAGACTCATTTTCCTGAGTTCAAATCAGGCCTCAGACACTCACTAACTGTGTAACTCTGGGCAAGTCACTTAACCCTGTTGGCCTCAGCTTCCTCAAATGTAAATGAGCTGCAGAAGGAAATGACAAAACGTTCTAGTATCTTTGTCATGAAAATTCCAAATGTGGTCACGAAGAGTTTGACATGACCAAAAATGAATGAATAACAGCAAATAGAGTAACAAAGGTGGTTGTAAGATTTTGCATTCATATATGAAGAGTTTGATGTCTGGAAAGGAGTAGGAAAAGAACTTCGGCTTTATTAAAATTGTGGGGGAGGGAAATAATGTGTGTAAAGAAATACAGTTGTCAGATGGGATTTAAACAGTTTGGGACAGAAAATGAATTGTAATGTAAATAAAAAAGCTTAAATCACCTTGTAAAGGATATAGAGTGATGCTTAATTTGTATATAAAAGTTTGATGAGTGAAAGGGATAAAGAAAAAGGTTTTTTACCCCCCCCCAACAAAGTGATAAAATGTGTATATTGAAAAACACAATCTTCAAGGACTCAGACTGAATGGAAAGTGATTTTGAGAATGGATTAATATCTGGAACTGCAGGTCATTGTGATTTTTAACTCATTCGCATATAACTGTTTTAAGACAAGAGGTTACAATTCAAAATATAAAATAATATAATTTTTGTGACTAATTGTTGGAAAAATCTGGTAGGTTTTTTAAATTCTAAGTGAAAGGTTAGTTGCTGAGCACAAGAAAATTCTGATTTAAGCCACTAAAACTGTATATGTGGAGAAAAGATTGAAGAACTTTGGAGAAGAATAAAAACTCAACAAGGGATTGAAAACATTTCTTTCAGAGTTGATTGGAGAAACCTTCAGCAGGAGAATACTTATGAGAAAATTTTGGTTTCTAGTTCCTGGTTCATTGAATAAAGACTAGAGCTCATTGGTAGAGCACTTCAGTTCTAGCTGCTGGCCTTCATTTCTACATCAAGTTTGAAATGTGAAATATCTGTCACTTTTTCATGACCTCTCTGTTGGAGAAAGAAAAGCAGAAGAGGGGAGACAGGTTTTGCTGCTACTTTTCTACATAGGAAGAGAAGCTGAAATCTAATTGGTGAGGAGCTGGCTAGGCTGGTTTGCCTTGTTTAGAGAATCAATGTAAGTTGTTATGCTGCAAATTCTATTTCCTGCAGTCTGATTGGATGATGCAGTGTTATGATGAAGAAAGAGGTAGCTGGGTTTGTATCACCCAGAGGAAACCAGGCGTAAAGGGAATTGATGGGGATAAATGAACAATGTAACACTGGTCCAACATCTTTTTAAGAGTGATTAAAAGATAAGAGAGCCTGTAAATGCTTCATTAGTTCAAAACTAAAGGAGAAAAGGATATGGCCCAGATGAGGAGTGGTGAGAACCAATAGACAAGTAATTAGCAAAATGGCAGCTTCGCGTGGTACAAGTGTCCCTGAATGTATCAATGACTTCCATGACTATATTCCAGAGTTGTGAGAATCCTTAAACACATACATTTTGCTTCCTCATGTGATTCCCTAGAAGGCCTCTGAAAGTGTGTACTCATTCTTCAAACAGATATTGAGTGAAGTGGTGTAACTGTATAAGCCAGGTTTATGCATGGATTATGGTGTACTTTGTCATCAGCTTTTGCTTTAATATATGAGTATTTGTGATGGTATTATTTCTTTTGCCTTATTTCTAAGTAAATGGTCATATCTAAGATTTAAAAGTATCACTATGTATGGTTGTTTCAATAGAAGTGCTCTAGTGGAGGCTAAAGAGCTAAAGATGTGAATAGGGGCAATTCATTCACCTATAATAGTGTTGTTGCCTGGACAGTTTGAATGGCAGTATTCCTTCTCTGGGAACCTATAAACCCCAATGTAATGACAGCTAAGAGTGAGCACACTAGCCCAGGGAGTGAATAGGTGTCCACACACCCTATGTGAGAGGTGTAAAGTGCTGCAGCATGGATGGGCATACCACACATCAAGCTTACACTAATAGAACATTTTTTCTACCATCTCTATGCAGTGCTTCTGCTCCCTAATATTAGAAAACAATGTTATCAGTCATTCATATAGGGTAGCCCTTTTCCCATACTAGACAGGGACACACCCAGATTTTAAAGAAAATACAAAAGCCCTAGCCCTCAAGGTTACAGTCTCAACAAATCCAGGAGGCTCCAGTTCAGCACCTTGGATCTTCTTTGTTCAGTGGTGGCTCCAGTCTGAGCCAAGGATCTTTCTTCCTCTGACAGAAGGTTTATCTGATTCCAGAAAGAAATTCCTGCTGTATTGGATTTATTGAACCTTATTCACACATTCAAAGGGCAGAGAGAAACACCGCAGAGTTATGAAGAAAGATGAAGAGTTGATGTAGCAGCAATGGAGACAATTCAAAGGACCTGAAAAACCATAACGTTCTTGTTTTTTCCTCCCATCTTTCTAAATAACTTCAGAAGGCATCCTTAAAACCTTACAATTACACAGTAAAAATACGTTTCTTGAGAAGCTTTTGAATCTTCAACAGTCTTGGCTAGTTCATACCATTAGATGTGAGCTCCTTCAGGGCAGAGATTATCTTTTACCTCTCTTTGTGTCCCCAGCACTTAGCACAGTGTCTGGCACACAGTAGGTGCTTAATAAATGACAACATACGGAGTAGTAAGTTTTTCCCCTGACACTACTTGCAAGTTATTAAAGCAACAGAAAAAGATTTTTTTAAAAAGGGGGATCAAAGTGGACTCTAAGCAACAATAGCGTACATGCATGTCATCTACATACCCCATCAAACAACCTTCCTGCAAAGTAAGGGCTCACAAATAGCAAATGATGCAATATTTTCACCAGAGAGAAGAGAACCAACATTTTGTCTCTATTATTCAACAGCTGCCAAAAGCTGCTTTCCAAAGAATGATGGACTTGAGGAGGGGTTGTTTTTTTTTTCATCCTGACACAGTTAAAATTTTTAAAAGCAACTGTTTTCTATTATTAATTTTTTTTAAAATGTTCTCGTTATATTCACAGCAGTCAGCTCTCACAAAGCAGCATCTGGTCCAGACACATTACCAGTCTGCAAACTTCAAACTGACACACAGCAAGATGCTTTGCGGGGGATGAAACTGACTCAAGAAAAGCGTCAGGATTGCTTCCCATCTGAGCGAGTGAGCCCTTTTTACTAGACCCTTCTGTAGAAATTGCCCTGGAGGCTTGACAAAAGTAAATACTTCATGTGTTTTATAAGCCATTATCTTAACCAATCCACAAACAGATTGTGGCATAACAATGCACTACCCTTGTAATCTTTCATACTTAGAACAACATTAAAGCATTATGGACTTGCCTCCATACCCATTTCAACTCAACATGGCCCTGTGAGATGATGCAAAGTAGAAAATAATAGTTCTTGTCTTCAAGAAACTTCTGATATAAACAGAGAAACAGACAGACAGAGACAGAGAGAGACTGAGGGAGATGGAGAGAGAGGGAGAGAGACAGACAGAGAGGGAGACAGAGAGAGAGAGAAGGAGAGAGACAGAGACAGAGAGAGACAGAGATAGAGATCACATCAGCAAAAGAGTGCTTAACAACAAAACAAGAGACCTTTTCCATTCATAGGAGTCAGGTAGAGGGCTGGGCTTAGCTTCATGAAGACCTGAGTTCAAATCTGAATGTACTAGCTGTGTAATTTACTAGCTGTGTGACTTTAGGCAAGTCATTTTACCTGTGTCTGCCTCAGTTCCCCCATCTGTAAAATAGAGATAATAATAACCCCTATCTCACAAGGTTGTTGTGAAGATCGAATGAGATATTTGTAAAGCATTCTATAAGCCTTAAAGTGCTATATAAAAACAAGCTACTGTTTATTATTGGGCAGTTCTGTGGCCCAGGAGATAGAATGCTGCACCTAGAGTCAGGAAGACAAGTTCAAATCCAGCCTCAGACACTTATTAGCTGTGTGATCCTGAACAAGTCACTTGACCCCATTCGTCTCAGTTTCTTTTTCTGTAAAATGAGCTGGAGAAGGAAATGCAAACCATTCCAGTATCTTTGCCAAAAAGAACCCCAAATGAGGTAATGAAGAGTCAGACACAACTGAAAAGACTGAACAACAAACAGTTAATTATCATCATCATCATCATCATCATCACCACCATAGCAAAAGGATTTGGCTTTGAAATTACTGGGGGTTGAAAGTGTGTCATCCTGTAGAGAGCTCTTACAGGCTGTCAATACTTTACAAATAATAATAACCATAACTAGGGGTTATAAAATACTCTAACGTTTGTCAAGCCCTTAAGTAGCTGCTAAGAAACAATGGGGTATATGCACATCACGCACATATTCCATCAAACAATATTCTAGGAAAACAAAGTCTCACAAACATCTTTAAATTTCATAATCGACAATACTCTAGCCACTATTACCCACATTTGAAGGTGAGAACAGCGAGGCACAGAGAAATTAAGTGACTTCGAAGAATCTGATAGTTGAGAGGGACCTCAGGGGCATTTAATATAACCCATACCCCAAAGGAATCCACATTATTACATGGCTACTTCTTGTATTGCTTATGGTCACTTAGCTGGTACATGTCAGAGACAGGATTCAAATCCACGTCTTCCTGGCTACTATTCCACTATGCCACACTGACTTGAAAGCCATCAAGATCTCGAGTACAGCAAATTTGAGACCATTTCAACCAAGTCCCTGCACTGCAGGCCTAGTGACTGTCAATAGTGTTACATGGAAGTAAAAAAAAAACTAATGAAATTTTAGCTGCATTAACAGAACCATGGCATCTAAAATGAGGGAGCTGGTAGACTTACCAGGCTCTAAAATGGTTAGGTTATGTCTAGCAGATTGCATTGACATGTGGACACCATGCTCTAGAAAAGATGCTGAAAATCAGGACTTTGTCCAGATAAAGGTGAACAGGGTCGTAAAGAGACAGAAATCCTTAGAGTGTGACAATCCATTGAAGAAACTGAAGATAATTAGTGGAATGCAAGCACTTTGAAGGCAGAGACCTTTTTTCATTGTCTTTGGGTCCCCAGTGCCTTGTACATTGCACATAGTAAACTCTGGGCAAGCTCATACTTATAGAATGCTTTGCAAACCTGAAAGCATTCTATAAACACACAGTACCAGTATCACCACCACCAGCTCTGTAATGTGCTTCTGAGTTCAGTCCCCACTATTGCTCCAGGGGTTAGGAAAGAGAGAGAAATCCCCTCGTCACCCCAAAAATAGAGATCTGCTTTGGTCTGGAACTCCAAAGAGGAAAGAGTATGTGAAAAGTCAAACTGGTGGCTCAGTTGACTTTTATATACCCCAGGGATGGGGTAACTTTTCTGACAAGAGATCATCAGGATGATGAGTCTGCCTGACTTCAGGCCCAGCACTCTATCTACTGTGTCACCTAACTGCCTCAAAAACAAGGTCAGAAGAAGGCCGGGGAGACGTAGATAAGGTTTTAGGAGGGAGGTTTGTAATGGCCTCCTACAGATCTGTGTTCTGTCCCATTCTGTTCTAAATTCATAACTTGTTCATAACATGTTCATTACTTCAAAAGGTAAGTAGTTATAGGAAAGAACCAAATCTGAACAAGAGTTTAACAGGTCATGTCAGTGGGCAAAGTCTAGCCATGATATTTTAATAGCAATAAACATGAAGTCCTACACTTGGGTTCAAAAAGGTAATGATGTAAACAATGGAGGAGAAGACATGGCTAGAGAGCCATGAATGTGAAGAAGATTCGTAAGTTTTGGTTGACTCAATATGGTGTAGCACCCCCAAAAATCTGATACTCCCTTACGCTATATTAAAAAATTCATAGTATCCAGAACAAGGAATGTGATCATCCTGTAGAACTCTGCCTTTGCAAGACTACTATTAAAGTACCACATCATTTGAGTACCATATTTTAGTAAATACATTTACAAATTGGAACATATGCAAAGGAGGATGAAGAGGTTTATAACCTTGTAATTTGAGCAATAGTTAAAGGAATTGGGGATATTTAAACTGGAGGTAAGAAGATTTAGGAGAGACTTGGTAACTGTCATCAAATATTTGATATGTTGTCAAATGGAAGGGGGATTAACTTAATATCCCAGAGGGTATGACAATGTTATTGTAGAAGAGAAGTAGATTTCAGTGCAATATGAGGAAGAACCTACAAGAAATTAAAGTTGCCCAAAAGGGTGACAGGCTAACTAATATGATAATAAGCTCCTCAGCAAGGCATTCAAGAAGAGGCTGGATAGAGATGTGTCAAGATGATTCATGCTTCCGGTCAAATGTTAGACTGGATGACCCCTATGGCCCCTCCCAATTCAGAAATTACATGATCCGTTTAGACAAGTTACCAATTTTGATAGAGATTAATTAAAATTCTCCCTAATTTTGTTTTAATGGAGCCCTGGAAATAGTCATGGGGAACATGTAAATGTAAGTAACCATGTAAGAAGAAAGAAATATCTTACAGGGCTTCTCCCAATGGGAAATCATCTTATGTGCCTTACTGTAGTTAGAGCCCAGTCTAAGAGGAAAAAATGAAAAGAGATGTAAGACAATGACAAAAGGAGAGGATGGGTAAATAATTAAAATAATAATAGCTAACATTTATATAGCACCATGTATGAGGCACTGTGCTAAGTACTTTGCAATTATTACCTCATTTTAGGCAAATCTTTGTGGCAACCTGGGAGGTAGGTAGTATTATTATACCCATTTTATAGATGATAAACAGAGGTTAAGTGACCTGCCAAGGGTCACACAGCTACTAAATATCAGAGACCATATTTGAACTCAGGTATTCCTGACACCAGGTTCAGCACTCTATCCATTACATCATTTTGATGACAATACTATCATGCTTTGGGATCTGTTTTCCACCTCCTTTAATACAAGGAAACTGAAGCAAAGAGGGAAGAAAAGATCTGAAAAGAAAGGAAGCCAGAAATCTTGAACATTCATCTTTACTCATAATGGCCACTCCTAAAATAGATTCATTTTCCTTTTTGCAAGAAAATACTTGTTAACAACTCTAGAACATTTGGGAGGAATTGAAAATTGCATAGGATGGGAAATGGCTAACAATAATTTCTTTTTTCAGGAGTCTCTAGGATACTGGGTATTTTCCTAGAAAACAGTTCAGACAACCCAATTGATTCTAGGTGTGCCTGACACCAACAAAAATACTGAAGTGAAAAAATTATAACACAGCAATCAGAAGGCAAATCTCTGTGGTCCTCTCCATCATCTTCAGCGGATTTTACCCTGACACATTTGGAAAAATCAGAAACTCTCTTTAATTCCACTTTGCTATTGCTTATGGATTAATATCCCCTAAAGTAGCCTCTGGGCAATTGACACAGTTATATCCAATAGTGTAAAACTGAGAAATAATGTTTAGATGCATTCAGTATTTGGCTCCTGCTCAAGTAATTAGTATTTAAACATGGAATTTCATTTCCTCTCTTAAATTTAAGAGGATGTTGTAGTAATAATTAGCAGATTTGCAAAGGAAAAAAAAATACTTACTAAGGAAACAAAAACCAGATAAGGTAAGGCATATATGAAATGTCTCCATCCCAAAGACTGATACATTACAAATTCATCTAGTTTACCCAAGTGATGGCCGTGCTTTCTGTTATTATTTGTGAAAAAATAACACCGGTTCCTCACATGAACCACGATAGCCATCATCCACAGCTAAAGAAAAGGAACAGTCATCCAGGATAGACGATATTATTTTATATTTGAGCAAAGTTTGACCCTTATTCCCAGAAAGCCCCTCCAAGACATTTGAATTATTTCCACTATACTGGTATAGTGAAAATAGCACCAGACTTGGAAGTAGAAAAACTGGTTTAAAATCTTGGCTCTCCAATTTATATTTTGACCATGAGCAGGTCATGACACCCCCTCTGAACATCAGTTTTCCCACCTGTCAAGTAGGGGTAATAAAACTTATACTCCCCATTGTCTAAGCTTTTAGTGATAATAAATGCATTGTTTTCATATTGTTATAACACTACTATAATAGCATGTGTTGCTGTTGTTGAGTCGTTTTCATGAAGCCCAACTCTTCATGACCCCATTTGGGGTTTTCTTGGCAAAGATAATGCAGTGGTTTGCCCTTTCCTTCTGCAGATCATTTTACAGATAAGGAAACTGAGGCAAACAGGGTTAAGTGATTTGCCCAGAGTAACATAGCTACTAAGTGTCTAACACTAGATTTTAACTCAGGATGATGAATCAGCCTGACTGTAGACCCAACGCTCTATCCACTATGTAACCTAGTTGCCCAATAGGATATATAAAACACAAGGAACATTTATGTGTTTTATGTGTATAAACAACATAAAATGTTTTAAGGATGATATTTCTCCTACTTATAATCATAATTATAATAATACAATTATGTAACAAACTATTATTTACAAAATGCTTTTAAATATAGTAAAACCTCATATGAGATTCAAAACAAGTGCCTTCCTCTCCCACTTGAGGTAGACAGGGAAGGTATTAATATGTAAAATCTATGGTAGTCACTAAAGAGACAATAGTGGAAAACCCCTCCCCTCTAGGAGCTTCCAGTCTTGGAAGAGGAGAGATCATGAGCAAAGGAATGAGATAAAACATACAGCACAAGATACCTATATAGCAAAATTCCACAGGCAACTGACAATATGCTACTGACATTCAGGAGAGAGACTAGGCCTGGGCACATAGATTTTAAGGGTTATTTACTTAGAGGAGAAAATTAAATGTAGAGATGCTGATGACATCACTAAGGGAGAAAGTAGACAGCCAAAAGGGCCTGGTCACAGGCCCAGGACAAAACTTGGGGGCCATTCATAAATAGTGGGCAGGAAGAAGAAGAAGATCCAGCAAAGGCAACAGAAATGGAACTTTCAGACAGATAGGAAGAGAAGCAAGGGACAAGAGCAGCATGTAATTCAAAGGAGGAATTTCCAGGAGGATAGTGCAATCTGCAGTGTCAAAAGCTGCTAACAGGATGAAGATGAAGGGAAAGTCATTGGACTTAACAGGTAAGATGTAATTGGCGACCATGAAGGCTTAATTTTAATCAAATATAGAATATTACTTCTGTTTTCAAGATGTACATGTAAATAACTGAATAAGTATATACATGTACACAACTGAAATGCATATTACAAATAATTCCTTTATAATTATTAAGAACAGCAGCATGGAGAAGAGGATAGAGAGCCACTTGTAAAGTCCAGATGACCTGGGATCAAGTCCCATCTCTGAGATATACTGACTGTGTGACACCAGGCAAGTCACTTAACATCTCAGTACTTTAGGCAACTCTCTAAGACTCTAAGTTACAGAAAAGGTGACAACAAGCATTGGTAGATGGAGGCTTGGGGTTGTTTTCATCCAGGAGTTTCTTTTACCAATTAAATCACAGGCCTAATCCCTACATCTGCATTCATTAAAGCAGGCACCTCTAAGCATTTCCCTTGCTTTCATATAATTCACAGTCTAGTGATAAAACTATAATTCTATCACATTTCCATAATTCAGAATTTTTGCTATTTAAGACTGGTCCATCT
Source organism: Phalanger gymnotis (assembly GCA_028646595.1). Classification (NCBI taxonomy): domain Eukaryota; kingdom Metazoa; phylum Chordata; class Mammalia; order Diprotodontia; family Phalangeridae; genus Phalanger; species Phalanger gymnotis. The sequence goes on along the minus strand of CM053623.1, from coordinate 48,738,277 downwards.
TCCAGAAAGCTTTTATTAATAAGTTCTAGAATTTTTTATTATTTCACGTTCAATTTTCTTAAAGATGAAAATGTGGTCCCATTTTTAGTGTTATAGATGGCACCACACAACCTTACCAGTTTCATCCAAAATAACCCTTCTCCTCACTTCAGTCAAACTGGACCACTCTCTGTCACGTGAATATAACCAGCATTCCTACTCTGTGCCTCTGGACATGCAGTTCAGAAGCATGTAAGGTCTGTTTTCCTCTTGTCTCCCCAGTTAATTTCTACTCATCTTTCTATTCATCTACTCATCCTCAAACTCTATGTTTAATATGATTGAACATGTATAGCCTATAATCAGATTGCTTGCCATCTTGGGGAGGGAGAAAAAAATTGGAACTTGAAAGCTTATGAAAGTGAATGTTGAAAACTGTCTTTACACGTAATTGGAAAAATAAAGTACTGTGAAGTAGAGTTCACATTCAAATGTCATCCCTTGCACGGAGGTTCCCTTGGAACTCACACTACCCTTTGCTCATCACCTCTCTATTGTATTTATAATATGATATTGCATGCCATGTGATGTAGTTATTACTTAAAATGTTTTATTTCCTATTACATTATTCCCCAAATTAAAAAAAACTACTCTCTTGCTTTTTTGCTTTTGACTTAACTATTTCTCTAAAACAACAAAACAAAACAACCGAAACCCAATTCACTGAGTCTAGAAATTTCTTTGCCCCTTTCTTCTCTTCCACTTCTCACATTCGACCAGTTCCCAAATGCAATCAGTTGCTCCTCCCCAATATGTCTGGCTTTGATCTTCTCCTCTCTTATTTCCTCTGGCATCATCATGGTATAAGCTCCCATTGCTACCAACCAATTACATCAGCCTTTGAATATTCTTCTTGCCTCCAGGCTCTCCTGCGTCCACTCCAACCTCTACACCACAGCCAACAAAATCTCCAAAAATCATCAGTGACTCCCTCTTGATTACCAAGAATTAAAACTCACCTGTCAGTCATTCAAGGCCCTCCAAGAGCCATCTGCAGTCATCCTGATCTATATCTCCCCACTAGACTCAGTTGGCTTTGGAGGAGAAAGTGAAACTGGTGACTTGCACAGTCCTTCCTCACTTAAATCCAATTCACTTGCATGTCATGGCATCACCTCCCTGGTGTCATGGTCCTCTTCCAGAATAAAAGACAAACAACAACAAGGCCCTCCATCATGTGATATCACCACACTTTCCCATCTTTATTCCACCTTAGTTCCTTCTCCAAAGGCAACTTGAACCACTTTCTTTCCCAAACCTGCTCAGTGGTTTACTGTTTTGGTGCCTTTGTTCACACAACCCCCTCTGCCTGAAGTATCTTATCTCCTTTTATATACCTACTGAATTCCTACTAATAAAGACCACTGGCTCCATAAAGTGTTCTCTGGTCCTTCCTGCAAAGAATGAACTTCCCACTTAAATCTTACATAACTCATTCTTTTCTACCTCTATCATATACTCATCATACAATATTATGTATTATGATAATTTATATATATATATATATGTCTTGTTCCCTCTCCTACTCTGTAAGGCCCATTAGAGCAGGGACCAACCAACTCTTACCTAATTTTTGCATCTTCATAGAACCCATCACAGGTCTCTGTCCACACCAAGCACCTAATGTGGGTATGTTTGCTGAATTAAACTGAAACACACCAATTCTTCTCTCAACCTTATTTTTTTCAATCTTTTTGATGCCTTTTTTCCACCTCAAGGATCCAGAATCCTTGAGTCCCTTCCTCTGCTATTTAGCCTGAATAAAACGAGAGCCTTCATCACTCTTCAACTATTAGTGGAGAGCCGACAACTGTAATTGATGTTGACTTTCTTCAAAAAGAGACCAATGATCTAAGGTGCATTCTAAGAAATTCTGTGTTAACACAATGGGCACTTCTTATTCTATTACCAACAGTTAAGTAGTGTCCTTAGAAAGAGGAAACTCTCCATGCCTTTTTGATATACATCACTGATCATCCACAAACATTAGGAAATGAATTGTAATAATTAATTGTTTTTTTCATAAAAATCTATTAAACAAGTTTAATCTTTTGTGATAGGAAGGAGACAAAGATGATCTTTTTTAATTAAGGTCACAAACAGCATTTAAGATGCTCAGTCCAGGTATTTGAATACTTGAGTCGGGAGAAAGAAAAAAAAATCATTATTACATAGAATCTGAGATATATAGCTGAAGGGACCTCAGAAGGCATCTAGATGCACTCCTTTCTTTTACATATGGGGAAACTGAGGTCCAAGGAGATTATATGATTTGCCCAAGGTCATTCAGTTAGTGGTAAAGCTGAAACAGAATTTAAAAGCCTTTGCTATTTATATACCAAAATATTCATATAAACATATATATGTGTGTATGTATGTGCATATATATATATATATAAATGACGAGAGATGGAATTGGTGGACACCTAGGGGAAGAGAGGAAAGTGGTGTTACTGATGTGCTTCTGAGTGGTCAAGGTGTGAATTATGAACGGCTCCATCACTACAGAACTGAAAAGGTTAATTGTGTGCTTGACTGAAGAAAAATGTCAACCATCATTTACCGTACACCTGTCCTGAACCAAGGACTGTGTTAAGTGCTGGGGATACAGAGACAGAAATGAAACGACTCTTGTTCTCAAGCTGCTTATGCTCAAAGTTCAGAGTAACTGTTGAACCTTTTAAGTTTAGTCGACAAGAAAAAGCAGCTGGGTGTGCATAATGGCTCTGCAGCTTCCTCCATGTGTGACCTTGGCCACACCACTAAGCAAATGCTGAGTCTTAGTATCCTTGTCCATTAAAACGAGGGTTGGACTGACTGTTTGTTCTCTGGCTTCTCTTTCAGTTCCAATTCCTCTGAACCTGGGAATAAGACCCATTAAGTTTCATAAGGCACCACACAAGAGACTAATGAGAATGTATATAGCCAACATAAATGCTCACACTGTGGGCATAAATGTATCAGAGAAAACACACCATGGCATTTAATGTAAATAAAACAAGAGTGAAGCTCAATAGGAAAATGCATTCCACAGGTTTCATATGACATAATAACAACTGAACCTTTGTGAAAGAAGCAAACTGTTTTGCATTGAGATTTCTATGGAAATCTTCAGGACATTTTGAGCAACTCTTACTAAAGACAATTGATGGGGGAATCATCAGTATTCCACAAGAGACAAGTCTGTCTCTGTTTCCTAGAATGGGCAACAGTGTTATGATTCTAATTCTGCTGATCCACCTTACAGAACTATGCTGGGCTAAATAACTAATTAATCATTGTAAAGTGGTTGTAAATACCAAGTGCTATATAAATGTTAAATAATAAGGATTAAGCACTACAAAAATAGCTAATAAATAAAATGTAGCATTTTCTTGGAAAGGAAATGGCTCAAAGGCAGAAATCTATTTCTCCTATATTACAGATAGCTTCAGTCATTATAGCTGCTGCAGAATTTTAATAAGGTTGATTAACTGAAGTAATAATAGATTCTATCATACCACTGACAGCAGTAATACTATGTCCAAAAACTATAAGGCACAAGAAGGGTCCAATATTAAAATTAACTGGATATTATCTTTTCCTTCTTTGTTTTATAGTACATTTCATACACATATGTATGTATTTCTATATACATACACATATATAAATGCATATACACATGTGTCATGTTTATTTTAATATATTTATCTTGTTACATATACATCTATGTATACATGTCATATTTATTTTTAACATAGTCTGATCTGGTAAATAACAGCTTACATGAACATGCTGCTTTAGAGCAGCAGTTGTCAAATTATGGTCCAGGGATCCCGAAGGTGTATGAGACCCTTTCAGGAGATTCAGGGGTCAAAACTATTTTTATAATAATACTCAGATGCTTTGACTTCTAATATGGTTAATATTGATAGATCTAATCCATATAAACCAAAGCCCTTTGGAGTACTCAATAATATTAACAGTGTAAAGGAGTTCTGAAACCAAAAAGCTTAAGAACTACCACTTTGGGGTTTAGAAAATACTATATCTAGATATAGATACACATATATGTACATACACACATGTATATATAAAATCTCATGTGACCCTCACAATGGCCCTAGGAGGTAGGTAGCATAAATATTATTCTCGTGTCGTAAATGAGGAAAACTGAAGCAAGAAGGATAAGTGATTTCTCCATTGTTACACAACTAGTAAGAAAGTAGCCATGATTCTAATTCAGATCCAGCATTTTTGTCCATTGTCCAATGCTATCTCTCTTCCCTATGACCAAAAGGCTAATACACAGTAGAACAAGAAGTCCAACTCATGTCTTTTGATTCCAAATACCAAACTCTCTACTTTTCTATATCTGTTTCACTCAACAAATCCAATCCAATCCTAAGACTTTTAGAGAAAAGCAAAAGATGAAGGAGTAGATTGATATATCAGGAGGGAAGGAGAAAGAAGTTCTTTAAATGTTTTGAAGACTGCAGATATTTTCAGTAGTTAGCAAGATAATATGCTGTCTTGGCACTCTGTAGATTGAAATTGCTAGCCTTAGCTCTTTGTGAACGGAGCATATAACCAGGGGTAGAGACTGAAATTTAAGATGGTTGCCCAGAGAGGGCATGTTTATCTGATTTCAAAGCTGATTCCCTAGCTATTTTATTTTTCTAAAATCTGATGTCTGAGAAGAAAAAAATATCAACTCAATGCATAAAATTTTGCCTTTTATGAGCAAATTAAACTCTTTATAAAAACATCAGTAAAATCTGACTTTTAAAGAAAGTCTATAGAAAATAAAACAAGAAAGAATTAGAAAATACTTCCTAGGTATTTTAAGATGCATGATTTCCATTGTTTCTTCTTGTTACTTATTTTTATCTAGGATAAAAGTTCTTAATATGGAGTCCACAGTTTCTCAAGAAGTCCATGAAATTGGATGAGGGAAAATCCATCCTTATTTTCACTAACCTCTGAAGTTTAGCATTTCCTTCAATCATTTCAAAACATTATTCTGAGAAGTGTCCATGGGCTTCACCTGGCTGATAGATGAGGTCCATAACAAAAAATTAGGACCCCCAGATTTATGATAGTTTCCATTTGCCTTTCCCATTGATCCTTCTGCTTCTGAGGAAATGGCCTAGAAAACTGTTCTTGGTCAAAATTTGATCTGAAGTTTGATTTGCTACCCACCCCCCCAAACTTAACTTTTCCTTTGTCAATGTACGGCATTTATACTCAACAAGAATGAGATTCTTGCTTGTTTCTATTTCCCAACTAATGCATAATGGAAAAAATGGGGAGAAGGGGAAGGAAAGAGGAGCTGTCCTTGGTTCCCCGGCTAATCGTTGTCTAAGGAAAATGGTTATATGTCCAGTCATCCAGTAGCCCAAAAGCCTGGCTATGGACTTCCTTAGAATATCACCTAATTTTGAGCCCTATTAATGACCATGGGAAAGTATTGGCTCATAAGAAATTCCTATGTGTAATTTCACAGTCTACATATCCTCCAGTAAGATAGCTCAGCTTCTCCCTAGTCAAGGACTGTCTGCTTGATAAGGGTTTGCCCAAAAAACCTGAATATTCTCATAAGACAATAACCAATTTAATGCAATAAACATCTACCGTGCTAAGGCTATCATCCAGTAGCTGAAGGAGGAATGTGATATCGAATCACCTAGAAATCAAACTCTGCTGACACAAAAATCTTCCTTGGGATGTCTTCCATCCACAAACTGGGCCGGGCAGAGTTCCACATACAAAAGAGCACACTTGCATTCCTCTCCCCATCCAACTTGGTAGATCTGTTTTTCCCCCACAGTGAACTCAGAAAATAATAAATTTCTCACTGAGATCATTGAACCCCGAAATCAGCTTTCTGATGAGTTTTCAGCAATTGAGATGCCCAGTGAGACCTATTATTAAAGCCTGCTGTTTCTAGAAGAGAACTGGACCTAAATTTCATTAGGACATGGAATTCTTGGTAAGGAAAATCCCTCTATCAATGCAAATTAGCATCTGTTCTGAAATTTACAGTCTTAGAGAGTGATGGGGGCACTTAAGGGCGAGTGACTTGCCAACAATTCATACAGCCAGAGAAGAGACTTAAGCCCATATCTTCCAAACTGTGAAGCCATCCCTCTATCCATTATGCCGTACTGCCTCTTGTCAATTCCAAACTGGCCCTAAAATCTCTACCTGGAACATCATTTCATATATGGGACTAGCTACAGAAGAAGGAAATTACTACTGGATAGAGCAGAATCTTATTGAATGGCATTACTGGTCAAAGGGTTCTCTTTACTTTGGGAATAACAGGGTTGAACCTCCCTAAGAGAAGCTCTGAGTTTCTATTTTCTTTACCATTTCAAATGCTAAAAACCATCCAATAGTATTCATAATTTCTATAGCCAATAGGCAGCCCCTTGGAACAGCACCACTCATATTTTTGTTTTTGTTTAGTAGTTTTCAGTTATGTCTGACTCTTTGTGATCTCATGTGGAGTTTTCTTGGCAAAGATACTGAAGTGGTCTGCCATTTCCTTCTCCAGATCATTTTACAGATAAAGAAACTGAGGCAACAGGATTAAGTGACTTGTCCAGGGTTACACAGTTAGTAAGTGTCTGAGGCCAGATTTGAACTCAGGAGGATGAGTTTTCCTGACTCCAGGCCTAGAATTCTATCCACTGTGCCATCTAGATGCCTTCCCACTCATATTAAATTCTACTTATTCTAAACTGCAATACTGACTCATAGGGCTCTAAATTTGCACTTGTCTTTATTATTTGAACAATATGAGTGTTTGGCTTTGTATAGCCACTGTTGGACAATTTTTCTCAGTAACTATACAAATAACCTTTATTTTTTTATTTCCACTAAATGTCATCAGTTCTGAGACATATAAAAGAACACCTAGGAGAAAAGACTAGCTTCCCTACAAAGGGCTCCCATTCAAGCTAAGTGATCTTCAGATTCACTTATATACTCAGCAATTCTGCCTGCCTAGTGGAAAATGGAAATTTTCCTCTACCTACCAATACTCAGCTTTACAATGTTTAAGAGTAAGAAAAGTCTGAGAAGACAAAAGAATCTCAACTGCACCCCCATTACTCAGATTGGGCCTATAGTATATATTTTATTTCACAAGGTCCTTAAAGGGTCCTACATATATAGGGCTGATCCTATACAAAACTACAAAGAAGGTAAAGTTTCCCTTGATTTTTCCCCCTCATTTCTCCATTATTTTCTCTTTTTATACCTCTTACCAAACACCTTATGCCCTTCTATTTTCCCCCTGGCTGCTGAGGGACTCTATAAAGCAAGGGGTAAAGGGGTTTAGAATCAGAAAGACCTAGATTAAAATTCCTCCTCATACATTTAAAAGTTGTGTGACCCTGGTTAAATCACAATTTCTCACTTGATCTCATCTTCATGTGTAAAAATGGGACTAATAATCCTTGTAATAACTCACAGGATTGGGGTGAGGATTAAATGAATTCACAGAACCAGAGATTCAGAGCGGCAAGAGCTTGCCCAGTCTAATCTCCTCATTTTACATATGAGGAAACTGAGGCCCACAGATGAAGTGACTTGTCCAAGGTCACATAACTAGTAAGTAGTTGAGTCAAGATTTGAACTCAAGGTCCAGCACTCTGTCATGCTCTGCAAATGTTAAAGTACTCCATAAAGGTCAGTTTTAGTTTTTAATTGTTACTTTCGTGTTGCTGTGAAGAATTTTCCTTCAAAGCATATCTACCCTGTATTTCTGTCCCTCAGGGCTCTGCCAGGTGCCTGCTAGCCAATCTGAAAAATTAATAGGAATTGAGATGTTAATGGCTAATGGTAAAACCAGCGCTCTTTCTTTTCCTGGGGCCTCCTTATCATGTTACTTCTACTCTTTCTGTTCCTTCTACTCTTCAATTTAACTAGGAGTTACCCATTTCTAGGGAAGCAGACGTTTCTCAAATATATAGGCCTTAGAGTCTCTACCTTTTCATATCATGCAGCCCTTTGGCCAACCGGTGAAGCCTATGGATTCCCTCCAAAAGAATAGTTGTTAAATATATAAAATAAAATTCATAGGATTACAAAGAAAACCAAAGGTTAGTGCAAATAAAAGTGTATTTTAGTTTCCACCCAAGTTCACAGTCCCTCCAAAAAAAATCTTTTTAGGAATCCTTCAACCCCAAGTAAAGAACTCTGCTTTAGGGAAATGTTTTGAGTCTTGCAGGCCCCAGCACAGTACCACTGAGGGCACTAAATGAGAGTCACAGGCGTGAAAGGTAATATACCCCTCAAATCACTAATTTAACCCTGACTTAGAATTTATCAGAAATAATTAACCAAATACTTATATGACAGAAATTTACAGTTTCACACCCAATCCTCTCTATCTGTTTTACTGAATATGTGGAAATATTCAATTTAGTTAATATTTAAGTTCAGAAGTTTTCAAAAATTAGAAAAATAAATAAAAATTTAGAAAAAGGAAAAAATAAAGCAACATGATAACTTTGTTATACATTTAAGCAAGTTGTACATAATAGATTTTCAGTTTCATGAGCAATCATCTTTTTCTCTATTCTACTATGTTATGGAAATGCTTGTTTTATTTCTTAAGTCCAGAATAAAATAAACAAAAAGATTTTAAAGACAAATTAAAATATTTTAAAATAGTAGTACTAATAATAACAACCAAGTTAGAGTTCAGTCAATGTTTGATGATGATGAGGATGGGCTCATAGGCTCCTGGGTTTAGAGCTGCAAGAGACTTTAAAGGTTATATAGTCCAAAGCCCTTATAGATGAGGAAATTGAAGTCAAGGAGATGAAGCTTCTTCCCAAGGTCACACAGGTAGTGACGAAGGCAGACTATGAACTCAATTGATTGCTCAGACTCCAAAACCACACCACCTCTAAATGATGAAGTCAATGTAATACAATCGAAAGAATGTTAAACTGAGAGTTGGATGATATAGATTGTAGCTTCAGTTCTACCTCAATCAATCAGTAAGCATTTATTAAGTTTAATGTTAATACATTTAATAATTTATTACTTATTATAGTATAGGAGTACTATGTTCTCTACTAGGCACTTGGGGTACGGTGACAAAAAACAAAGCAGCACCTCACTTCATGGTTCTTACATTCTAAAGGCATACAGCAATTCTGCCTGCTCCCTTAATTATGAAATGAGAGCAATCATAATGGCCAAACTTCTAGGGCAATTATGAAGCAAAAGGAAAACGGCTAAGCAAAATGGTGGGTGTTCATTCGGTGCCCAAATTCAGATGAATTAGCTGGTTAATTTTAATTTTACTTGGAGAAGTTTGGCTAATAGGAAACCTTTCTAAGAAAAACCAGAAATTGTTAACAACATTACCAAGTTGGTGCTGGAAAGGGCCAGCTGTTACCAATATGAGGGGGGAGGGCAGCTCTATAAGTGAGCCATTTTACCAGGAAGCCCAGTTACTTGCCAGCAATCTAATATCTTTACTCAAAAATCTTGCTTTTTTTCTCGATTTGCATTGCTCCTTTGCACATGAAATGTTTTCGGGCTTCCAAGGGCCTACAAAGCCTTCTAAATCTTCTGTTCTGTGCCAAAAGCCAGCAGTCTTGTCAAGGACCTTGTCTCACAGTAAGATGAACAAGAAAGGGGTCCCTACAGAGGCAAGCTTAGCAAAGCTCCCACTGGTCCTTCCAGCAGGAGGGTCCCTTTTATGTCTCCTTTGGAAAGTGGCTGTCTGTCAGGGTTACTGAAGAGGTAGCATTTGATGTTCTGCTGTGGTGATGCACAGGCCAGACAGACCTACAGGTTTCCTCTCTCTTTCAGTAAAACCAAGCAGGTGTCTGCTCCAAGGCAGAGCCACTTGTAAGCAGATCAGTGGGCTTCAGTCTGGGGCTGAGTTCCTTTAAAATAACAGCTCTAAGTAAAATGGGCATTTCTATACTTAATGATGGTATAAAACATTCACTATTGGGACATTCGATTTTTTTTTTTAATATGCAGCATTGGAATTGCTGTCTCTGCGAATAAATCAAGTCATAAAAGCAGTATGGAGCCTGGTTTCCTAGAATATCTTTAATGTATTTGGCATCAAAAAAGTTGACTTTGTTTTGCTCCTCAAAATGTTATTGCCTGTAGCTTCTTGTAATCATTCATTGTAGGTTAATATATATTTTTAGATCTAGTTTGCATTTGATTCCACAAATTAATAACAAGCATCATCATAACTTGCAATTATATGGTGCTTTGATGTTTACAAAGCATTTTTGTGTATATATGTATGGATGCATAGAGATATAGATATACGTGTTGTTTTGTCATTTTCAGTAGTGTTCAACTCTTTATGACCCCTTTTTGAGTTTTCTTGGCAAAGATAATGGAGTAGTTTGCCATTTCCTTCTCCAGTACATGTGTATACATACATACATACATCATACATACATACATGTATACACACACACACGCACCTATGTAAATTTTTATTTGATCCTCACAACAATCCTGTGAGGTAGGGGCTATAATTACCCCCAATTTACAAATGCAGAAACTGAGTCTGTTAGGGGTTAAGTAACTTACCATCAGGGTCACAAAGCCAAATAAGTGTCAGAGGCAAGATCCAAAAAGAGTTTCCAGCTGAGAGAATTTTAGGAACAATAATTTAGGAGAAAAATAAATAGCTAGTAGCGCATTTAGCTAGTGTTTTCTGCCGGCTCTGCTTACTGATAAGATGCTTAATGAGTTGGGCAAGTCACTTAAATACTTAGCTCCTCACTTTTTCCACTTAGAAGACTTTTTCCCCACCATCTTGTAGGAATCTTTATGAAGATCACAAAGAGGCAGTTTCTATATAGAACTTGCAGGTCCTGGGATAGTCATAGGATTATAGATTTAGACCTGGAGAGGGCCCTAAGGGTTTTTGAATACTCCTGATGAAATGGATACTGAGAGAGGTGAGGTTTCTCACCCATAGCCACACAGCTAGTAAACTGAGGCAGGATTCAAACTCAAGTCCAGGTTTTTATCCACTATGCCATTAACTATCATGATGGAACAAATGTAATGTATTCTGATTGCTTTTAAAGAACAAATGGTTTTATGTGGTGGCTATGGGAACTCATTTATTTGAGGTGTTTGGTAACTTTGTGTGTTGTTAAGCAAAATTGTCTCATTAGCATGGCTTTTGTTTACTTTGAGTGAAAGTACTTTCAGCTGTTAAGTGCTAAGCCCCAGGCCCAAAGCCCTGTCAGGTGTGAAACCTGTGTGGGTGTAGACTGATGACTTAAGAGGGGCCAACTCGAGAACCAATGGTCTCTGGTCGTTGAGGCGGAGCTTGAGAACGCCAGAAGCTTGGCTGCGAGGAAAGGTGAGCCCAGAGACAATTACAGCGGAAGCGAAAGCTGTGGAAGCAGGAAGCTGCAAAAGCAGAGCTGACCCGTGTGTAGACCCAGGAGTGCGAGCAAGGACTTGAGGCCAGTAAAAATGATTTGGCTAAATACTATCTTGTTTTTCTGTGGCCTCCTGGTTGCTCTTGTGAGATGGGCTTTCTGGGCCTGGAGTCTTTTTGTCAAGATGTTGGAATGGGGAGGCTGGTTCACGGATCTACTGCGGTGGGGCCTAAATAAATGTTTTGTTGTTTTCTACTTAGAGAATCTCATACCTTGAGATTTTGAACCATTCAAACAAATACATGATTATATTTAAGATTATAAATTCAGCCTTCATACTACATTTGGCAACGAGATTGATGGGATCACTAGGTATAAGATCTCTATTTAGAAGCAGAAGAACTTCAGAGGAAGAGATAAATGTCCCAGGGTGGGAGGACCCATTTTATTCCTCTCTAGCAAAGGAATTGGCTAAAAGATTGGCCACCCTGTGGAAACTGGGAACCAAGGCTACAGAGAGGAGATCCTAAGGATTTGGAAAAGTGTTTACAAGAGGTTGGAATTCAGTCAGAGCATCACTATCTAGGCAAAGCTGGATAGTGTTATCAGCCTACCGGCTAGTATAGAAAGATTGAGATTAAGTGAAAGAGATGGGGGCACTCCTACCCCACGGCAAGAAGGGGAATCTCAGATAGCAGGAGAACAAACTGCTGCTCAAGAATCTACTGACTCAAATGAGAACTTTTCTATTAATGTGGCTAGGAGCAACAGGAGGCCAAATAAGCCAAGAGGGCATTCCAACTCAGCCCAGGCCGAGCCTGACTGCTTGCTTTGTCCTTTTGTACTTAGCCAAAATCCAGAGAATCATTTGCCAGGAATATGGGAGAAGGGATTCAAGCTTTGGGTTGGAAGTTGGACTAGCTGACTGGACTCTGTCAAGGCAAGGACTCTGTCATTTTTATATTCGTATCCCCAGTATATGCTATATATTCAGTGCTTAGTAAAGCTTTGATTGATTGATTGCAAAATTATCAAACGAGAAAGAGGATTTGTGATGGAAGACCTGGTACCAGAAGCAGAAAAGCTGAGCTATTGCATCACTTATAGGAATCTAGCCCACAACAAATCTGGATGTTGTTAGCAGGTAACATACAGTCAAGGCTAAACCCGTCCTTTGAATACCATAACCGCATATATTTTATATAAGCAGGACAGCTCTTAGTAACTTTTGGAAGACTCAATTTGCTTAAATCATTTCTTAGGTCATAATGAAAATATATCAGTAGAAGTTTCCAGTTCCCTGAACATCTGATTAACAACTTAATCTTAAAAACAAAATACTCAGATGCTCAAAGGCCTATGTGATCTCATCCATGCAAATGTTCTTTCTATTTCAACCTAGCCATGCTTGCCCATGCAGAATCACCAAAACCTATGGACTATCCAGAATTCCTCAGATGACATACGTGTCCAATATAATAAGAGCTGACATTTGCAAACTTTGAGCTTTGTAAATAATTTTATATACATCATTTCAACCTTCCCAACAAGCAGGTGTTATGTTATCCCTTTTTAACGGATGAGGAGATGGTGGCCTAGAGAGATTAAGTGATTTGCCTGGGGTCACACAGCTAGTGTCTTCTACCATGGCACTCTGTCCTCTACACCACACTCCCTATATTCTAGCAGGCATAGTATATCATAACTAATTATAGAATCCTGAATCACAGAATGCTGGACTTAGAAGTGACCATATGGATCATTTAGCCCACCACTGTCATTTTACATATGAAGAAATTGAGGTTCATAAAGTGACTTCACCAAGGTCATACAGCTAACAAATGGCAGAAAACTAGACAAAACCAGGTCACTAAGAGACCAATGTTCTTTCTATAATGTCACAAAGCTTATCATGATAAAACCATATGACAGAATGAAGCAAATAGCTTTTCAAAAGGAACCTAAACAGGAAACTTCCTTAGGGACTGACTTATGCTTACCACACTGGTTTTCCTGTAATGTCCTATCACTCTACCTGGATTCTGGGAAATAGAAGGTTTTTTATTACTTAATTTGGCACTCTGTCTTCTTTTTAATCAGGTTACTGCTATGATGCTTCTTTGCCTTTAGCCTAGACTCTGAAACTCAAAGTCTGCTGAGAATGGTAGAATGAGATTATTCCTTCCCATCCTCTATGCTTCCTTAAATCTAAAGAATTAGATTTTTAAAAAATCTACTGGAATGTTTTCTGTCCAAGAGTTTGAAAAATCTATTTGGGTTCAATTTTGTGTTTTCTAATCCTTTGAGAGTCTTAGCTTTGGGGTGAAATGTCTAGGTTCAGACAGACTCTTTGAATATGACCTGAAGCTTCTGAACATTTGAAGCTCAAGAAAATTGGTAAATACCAATGGGGTCTCAGTCACCATGCATAATCTTTATAGAACAAATGGTAAAGTTCTCTGTCTTCCCTGGAATATTTTCCCTATTTTCCTTGTCTTCTTCAATAATCCTCCATTTCCATCAAGCTCTTTCTCAAGACTCAGTTCCTCCAGAAAGCCTTTCATGACCTGTCCCATTCTGATCATTTCTTTATTTTACATGCCTTCATCATGAATGCTTGCAGTATTTGGGGCTTGCTTGTTGGTATCCTATAGTTATTTCATAAAATCATGGATCTAGAAGTGGAAGGGACCTCAGAGGCCATCTAGGCCAATGTCTTCATTTTACAGACCAAGAAAATAAAATCTCAGAGAGGTAAGTGACTTCTCCAAGGTGACACAGGTACTAAGTGTCGAAGGTAGAATTTGAACCCAACTCCTCTGATTCCAGAGTCAGTGCACATTCCATTGTATCATATTGCCTTGTCTTTCCCTAATTAGATGATAGATAGGGGCAGAGCCATCTTCTGCTCCTCTTGTATCCCCCATGGTTCTTAGCATAGAAGATCCACCAAACTGGTGAATGAATAAAGCCAGTAAATAAATGAGAAGGCAAGATGTTGGGGAGATAATCTAACTTTTTTGTGTCTTCTTGGAGAACTTTTAAACAAGTTATTAATAGCCATCCATACCTTGGTGCTCTCACCTACAAAATTCAGTAAGTGTAACTGGGATTCACCTATTTCACTAAGAAGGTAAGAATTAATGAGTCAATCTTTGTAAATCACAGTGCTCCACAAATACTACATAGAAAAAAGGAGCATCCAAGGGGGGCGGAGCCAAGATGGCGGCTGGGAAGCAGTGACTGGCGTGAGCTCCCCACCAAGGCCCTCCAAAAACCTATAAAACAATGGCTCTGAA
>CM053623.1:48702723-48723061 GCA_028646595.1 Phalanger gymnotis | reverse complement strand
AGGATCACACAGCTAGTAGGTGTCTAAGATCTGATTTGAACTCAGGTCTTCCTGACTCCAGGATCACTGCTCTATCCACTTGTTACAACCTAGCTACCTTATTATCCCCATTTTACAGATGAAAAAATTGGGGTTAAGAAAAGTTTAGTGACTTTCCCATGGTTGGTAACTGTCAGAGGCAGGACTCAAAAGTAATTCTCACCTTGAATCTAAGTCCATGACATATCATGTCTTAATTATCTTTACATCTCTATCAACAACTAGCATAGTGCTTTGCACATATATTTTGCAAATGGTTGATGAATAAATGTCTGCCTTGACTAATGGAATGAATAAGTCAATGAAAACACTAATAGAGAATGATATACCAAGATCAATTGAAAAAAACTAGGGGTGCTCAGCTGGGAGAAAAAAATTAAAGACTTAGCTTTTGGCCCCAGGCTGCTGAAGGTAGTAGCAAACCATGTTGACTAGATCCACTAGAATTAACTAATTAGCTGATTTCGATAGACCCTCAATGCTGCCCAGCAATTCTTTTACCCTTATCTGGTTAACTCTTTGTTATAGTCCCTATTCTAAACCTTCCCCTCACTCTTCAAGTTCCCAGTGCCAGCCTCAGCTGCCCACATACCCTCTCAGGTTTGATAGTGACTCCAGACACAATCATTATCAGCAAGGACTGTCCTATGTGTTGTGTATTGGTGATGTCTTTTTAAGAACCTCATGCCTCATGCCACTTTTAATAACTCCTTTGCAATGATGGTACTGAATGGAAAAGTTAGAAGCAACAACTTCTTACTCATCCAAGATCATGCTAACTTTCATAATTAAAATTTATCTCTTGGTATGTTCTCCAATTCAATTTCTTAAAACTACATTTGTTTTCACAGAAATTGATAACCTAAAAGCAAGTCTATAATTTCCCTATTCAGCATATACATTTAAAAGATTCAGCCTAGATCAATTCTTTTATTCCAAAGTCTCCTCACAAAGTAATGTGTTTTCTGCTCAGAAGGCATTTTTTGAGAATTAAATTGAAATGGGATCATTAAGATAATGTAGTACAAAATAGTCACATTGTGATTTGAAGAAGAGTTGTCAAATGCTCCTGGGTTCTGAAGCATCATTTATACAAGTATTTAAGCCTTCAGAGAAGCCCGTATTTTTGTAAACCAGCTATATTATTGTGTCATTTGCACACTTTACAACAACACGCCATTAAAGGAAAACCAACAATGTAATTAGCAGCCAACTGAATGACAAAAAGGGAACACAGTACAAACATTTTCTTTTGGATCTAAAAAAAAAAATGTAGTACTTCTTTACATTACTTCCATCAAAAAAAAAGGAATAAAACTATTATGTCTGGCTCTAAAAAAATGTCTCCTGTTTTCCTTAGAAAAGAATTGCTTTCTATATAATTCCTACTTATCCAGGATCAAAGTAATCATATTTCTTAAGGGGAGGGCATTCTTGGGGGAGGGGAGTAGGGAAGGTATGTCATCGACTTTTCTCTTTTTTCAGTGTTGGAAATAGTAAACAAAAAGAGCACTGATTTCTTTCATTTAATGTTTTTCAATTAAAAATTTATTTCCTCTCCCTCCCACCTCTCCCCCTTCAAAAAGAGGAAAAAAACTAAATATTTGAAACAGAACTGATTTTTTTTAACAAATGAGCAGTTAAGGTAAATTCAGTCTTATCTCCTGTCTTCCAATATTTTCTGCATCAGCTGTACTATAGAGATGTCACTGATGTTCATAATGACAACATTAAAACACTTCAAAATTCACAGCTAGAGTGGGATTTGAAGCCAGAAAGACTTGGGTTCACATTCTCCCTATAATCCTGACTGGCTGTGTAACAATGGGAAAATTATTTAAACTCTCTGGGTCTCAGTTTCTTCATCCATACATAGGATACTTCATAGGATAGTTTAGAGGTCCAAATGAATTAATAGATAAAAAGTGTCCCTTCTCACAATTCTCAAGCCATTGAAGAACAAGCAGCCATCCACTACAAAGTCTAATGTAATCTCACCAAAATACCAGTTCCATCTGTGATTGAAACTTTAAAAAATAAACATAATGAGAGGACAACTCAATTCAGGTAATTAAGTTTCAGATTAAATAATTCAATCTCAAAGCTTTGGGGTTTTTTTTTCCATGTGAACACTTATTACAGTATCAAAAAGTAACTGATGACACAAACAAGAGACCTGATTTATAGACAAAGAACAAACTTGGCAAATCCCAAGGAAATAAAGGGAAAAAATCTTATCATTTTGACCTATTAGCTCAGGATAAATGGGGAAAGGGCAAGGGAATAAGTATTTATACATCACATACTGTATGCCGGACACTTTGCTAAGCACTTATATATAAGCACTATATTATCTCATTTAATCTTCACACCTCTGCAAGTTAGGTGACATTATTGTATCACTTTACATTTGAGGAAACTGAAGCAGAGGTTAAGTGATTTGCCCAAGGTCACAGAGCTAGTAAGCGTCTGAGGCCAGATTGGAACTTTTCAATTCCTGGTCCAGTGCTCTAGATGCCCTTATTAAAATATACATTCTATTCTTGTAGTCTTTCCAATTTCCTAGACAGGGAGGAGATAGATAGATAGATAGATAGATAGATAGATAGATAGATAGATAGATAGATAGATAGAGACATACATACATACATACAAACATATATATATACATACATATATACATACATACATATAGAGTACATATATACATATATAATATACATGGAGAGAGAGTTACTAGATGTGAACAATTACGTCCTTCAGTATTTAACAGAAGAATAACAGCTAGATTTGCATTCTCATATAATTATAAGGTTTCACAAATGGAGGCAGCTAGGTGGTACAGTGGCTAGAACCAGTCAGGAAGACCTGAGTTCAAATCCAGCCTGAAACATTCATTCACCAAATGTTCCTGGGAAAGTGGCTCTACCACTGTCTTCCTCAGGTTCCCCATCTGCAAAATGGGGATGATAATAATAGTATCTATCCAGCAGCGTTGATATGAGAATAAAATTAGACAATATTTGTAAATCATTTTGTAAACTTTAAGGTCCTAATAAATGCTAGCTAGTATTAAATGCTAGCTAGTAGTAGTATTTACAGATCTATTCAAGGCATGTACTAACTATATTGATTAGCCTATCATTTTTTTAAAAATGTTATTCTTTCATCTTTTCTTGGGGACATTGGGACACAGAGGAAATGGAGCTATAACTGTAACATTCCACTGCACTAGCTTTTCCAAACTGTTAAGAAAGAACATTTAATATGCAATAAAATATTGATTACAAGAATGTAGTCATATCCTTAGCATCTTATCAAGTGTATGCCATTAGGACACCATGTATTTATGCCTCCCCCCAAAAAAAGAAACTTGTACAACACACATTTGCTTTCTGCCCTATTTACTAAAAATTCTCAAGTCTGCAGGAAGTTGCCCTAAAAGCATTATGCAGTCACAAGCAATACAGGGCTCTGAAGTATATATTCTGTGACCTCTTTAAACCCTGAAAAAAAATTAACATATGCAATGATTGGGTATTGCAAATTCTTTTTTTTAGCACCCCAGAGGTCTGGGCGATCTTCCTTCCAAAATAAAATTTTGGAGAGAAAAATCAAACAAAGAAATATGGATCTGGGTTGACCTTATCTAGTGAGCCAGCTGTTTATCAACACATCCTATTTTCCTGACCTTTCTTTTCCATTGATCTTGGCTTTGTGTTATAGTGGAAAATTACAAACCTGGAAGGTCTACTTTTTTATTTCAAAAATAAAAAAAAGGTTTAGGGCAAGTGGCTAAGGGAGGGATTTAGGTTCATAATTTCATTTCTCATTAGCATAACAGTTGCCCCAGGCAACTCTCTAAGATTGTAAGTTATAGCTAAATTGATGACCTGCATTAAGCGGAAATAGAATCAATCAATTAAACATTTATTAGGCACCTACTATGTATCAGGCACTCTACTACGCACTAGGGGGACAAATACAAAAAAAAATGAAAACTTAAACAAGATCCTACTATCAAGGAGTTTATGTACAAATAATTTTAAAACTCCGCACACTCATAAAACAATCATATTATTATCCTTGTCTCATGCACAGAAACTCAGACTCTATTTCTAGCTTTGCATCCTGAAAGACCCTGAGCTACAAATAAAATATAAATTGTATAGCTAAGATTTTGATTACCACATTTTTAGTGTACTCCTCTGGACTTATGGTGGTAACTACTGTCAGGTGTCCAAAGGCACCACACTGATAAGGGAATATGCAAAGACCTGTCCACTTTGGGTACTGCAAATTCTGTGCAATACCCAAAGAGTCCACTCTTCGTAGTAGGACAAATTTGTTGACAATAGAGTTGACAATAGAGACAAAAGACAAAATATGCTGCATCGAGGCTACAATTTAAGTTTCTTGTCCTAATGTTCCTTCAAGTTCTAAAGTTCTATTCAATATAATCCTTTTTTAGCGCTCAAAATTATCTTGCTTGCCACAAGGGGACTAGATTTTACTGGCCAAATATTTTCTTTTCAGTGTGGCTTATGCCAAGAGTTGAATTAAGATTCCTTTCCATTTCTGGTTGTCATTTCACATCATTTGCCTCTCAATATACTCTAATATCTCGTTTTGATAGACAGGAAAATATATCTTCTATACTCCCTTTTTCCCCCTTGGGAAAAAACAATCTGTTAAAAAGGTTTCTAATAAATGAAAGTAATCTATTTCCCCTATAGGAAACACATTGTATTTGAGTATAATGCATAAGCTCCTAGGAAGGATAAAAATAAAGTGGAATAAGAGATATCTTTCCGAGTCTGCAAAGAGAGAGGTGTATAATATAGATATAGATATGTGGAGAGAGGGAGAAAGAGAGGGGGAGGAGGAGAAAGAGAGGGGGAGGAGGAGAAAGGCTTAGTCTCCTCTTTCCTGATCAACCATTTCTCATCCAAAGATGGGTGTCCTTCCAGGGCAAATATAGAGAGATAGATATAGATATATAGAGAGTACATATAGGCATATATAATATACATAGAGAGAGAGCTACTAGATATGAACAATTACTTCCTTCAGTATTTAATAGAAAAGTAACATAGATAGATTTGCATTCTCGTAAATTTATAAGGTTTCACAAATGGAGGCAACTAGGTGGCTGTCCCAGGATTTTTTTCTCTATACCCTCTTCTTTAGTTATCTCATTCTCTCTGGTGAGTTCAATTATCTCTTTGCAAGTAACTTCCAAGTCTATGTATCTAGTTTCAATATCTCCTAAATACCAATTCCCTATTACTTAATGCTTGTAGGACAACTCCATCTGGGATGTCCCATTATCATCTCAAACCCAATTTATCCAAAATAGAACTCGCCATATTGGACTCAAAACTCACCCTTTTCCAAATGTTCCCATTTCTATTGATGATGGTACTAGCCTTACTGCAATATAAGCTCTCAACCTTGAAGTTATCCTTGACTCCTCCCTCTCCTTCATCTTCCCTATCCAGTATCCAAGCCTTGTTGATTGTGCCTCCCCAACTTTGTTCACGTCTATCCCTTCCACTCTCCCACAAGTGTCTATCCTAGTTCTGTCCATTATCGACTCTTGCCTAGAGCATGGCAATGGCCTTCCAATTGGTCTCCTAGACTCCACTCTCTTCCTTCTCTAATCCATCCTCAACACAAATGCCAGACTAACATTCTTAAAATACAGATCTCACTATTACACTCTCACTCCTCAAACTTTTTTCAATGGTTTCTTAATGCTTCTATGATAAAATATAACATCCTCAGCAAAGCATTTGAAGTCTTCTCAATAGGCCTCCCATTTACCTTTCTGGCCATATTTCATAGCATTGCCCTTCATTTATTCCCTGTTCCAGTCAAACTGACCTAGTAATTATTTTTTAAATATGACACTTCATCTCTTGCCTCAGTGCCTTAGGTTCATAATATTATAGGATCACAGAATTCCTCTAGCTTGTAGAATCCCTAGTTTTCTTCAAGGCCCAAGTAAGTCACCATCCCCTACTGAGGCTTCCAGGTATTATTTCTACCTTCTTGAAATTAGTTTGCATTTGCTTACTTGTGCATGTGCTGTATTCACTCAGTAAAACACAAACTCCTTAAGAAACTGAACTTTTCATTTTCATCTTTCTAACACAGGGCCTGCTACATAGTGGGTATTTAATGAATGATTGTTGAATTTAATATATTTATATACCTGTTCCCCTCTGATGTGAATAAAAGTAACATCAAATCTCATGTGCCATTCAATCACTTACTTTGTTTTCATCAAAGATCCTCGTAAATCTCAGTTCCTCTACAAAATATGCCTTGACCAACTAGATTACTTCCTTTTCCAAGTTGAATATCCAAAACAATATACTTTTAGATGCACTGCATTTATATGTATGGGCTTGTTGAGATGGCAATTTGCCATCCATCTATCATTTTTTGAGATTGCTTTTAAAGAAATTATGCTGTCTAATTGTCCTTCACATCAATGAATATCCATTTTAATGAACTAATTAATTAGCATTTCCTTTTTGGGGAGGATTATGTTTACAAACTACATGCAATAAGCTATTAATATGCTCAATGAATTTCATTCATTAAAGTGCATATATCATCATAAGTTATGCAGGCCAGAAAGCCTTGCTTTATTAAAAGTATGTTCCCACAAAGAATATCAGAAATTAGAAATTAGCCACAAGAAAGCAGACTGAATTTTATTCCAGGATGAAGGTCTTCTCTCTATGCTAAAAATTATCATTTGCAAATAACAGCTATGAAATTACTTAAAATAAAATACCATACTCAGTAGCCCCTTGCTTCATAAATACTTTGTTGGTCCTTAGTTCCATCATAGTTCGAATATCCAAAAATGCTAGCTTAGCATTGTTTCTAACAATCACCTTTGGGAAATGTGAAAGATCCACCAGCCTTATTTAAGTCCTAGGAAAAGTTGGCCCTTCAATTCACCAAATTCAATTCCACTCATAATTTATTCAAATAACTATTGTGTACAAGACAACATATGGGGCACGGAATACAAAAATAAAAATTTAAGTTCTTACCTTCAAAGAGCTTATATTGTACTAGAAGGCATAGGTGTGCACATGTCAGTCTTGCTATTTATGTGCTGCCTTTCCCTTTTAGAATGTAAACTCCTTGAGGACAGGGACTATCTTTCTTTTTTGCTAGTATTTTCATGGTACCTGGCACATAGTAAATACTTAGTTAATGCTTGTTGATCTGACCTGGCTGTATAGATAAGTAAAGTAATACAAGTTAATGTGAAAAAGAAGAGAAAACTGAAAAGAACAGAAAACTGGGGTGGGGGTGATGATCCATGAAGGCTTCAAGGAGAAGACTGCATATGAGCTGAGCCTAAAGAAGTACAAGAATTCTAAGAGGTGGAAGTGAAGAGTGAGTGGATTCCAGGCATGGGAAATGATATGTCAAGCTCAGGGAATAGCTGTTAGTAGTCCAGTGCAGCTAAAATATAGAGTAATAATTTAAATAGTAAATATGGTAGGTTGGAGTTTGATTGTGGAAGGCTGATGAGGATGCATTTTAATCTAAAGACAATAGGATACATGGTAGGTTTTCCAAATGGGATCAATGTGGTCAGATCTTTGCTTTAGGAGTATCATTTTGGAAGCTAGAGAGACTGTAGATGGGAGGGGCAAGAGACTCAAAAGAAAGGAACTTTATTAAGAGCCAGCCTGTTATAATTATTCAGCAAAAGGTAATGAGATCATGCAGCTGCTGGTCAATAGAAGGCTGTAGCTTCAACTTGGCCTTATTGTCAAAATGGCAAGTCCTGCTGTCTGTCTTCTTAAAGAATCTTTAAACAAAAGTGACCTTTCCTTTGAAATGTCAAGTGAAAACTATGACATTGATGGAGAGTTAGAACTCAATAAGTTTAGGAAAGTGATTATCCAATAGGTCTATTCATGAAAGAAAATGTGATATAGGAAGGTCAAGGTAAAGACGTAGAAAGTCATAGATTGAACCATTTCTCATAATTATTTCACATTTTCATTAAAATATATCCAAAGCTTCTGGGAAAGACTAAAAACCATTCCAGTAATTTTTCCAGTCAAAAGAGGGAGTGGGGGGGCAGAAATCTCATTTCAGCATAATAATCCACGCTGATCAATTTCTATAACCTTTACAAAGTACATAATACTTGCAATAACCATTGTGAGATGCAGTGTTATCATTCACTATTCTGTGGATGAGGAAACTGAGACCCAATGAAATGGAGTACTGATCTGCCTGGGTCACACAGTTCCTGGGTCAAAGTCAGAAACTTAAGACTGTGGGTTTTCCCTTTCCTTCTGTCTACCTCTTTCATGCATACAAAGGTCTTCAGCATGAAACATGCTCGGTCAGGTAAAAACTACAATGCAGATAGGTAGATCTAAAATATAGCTTCATTTCTTAAAGTTCATAACGATGAGAGGCATGATAATAACAATAATAACTGGTCCTTAGGTGACACTTTGCCTTTCATGATGCACTTTACAAATATTATCTCATTTGATCCTCACAACAACCCAGAGAGGAAAGGGGTTAATATCCTCATTTTACAGATGAGAAAACTGAAGCAGAGGTTGAGTGACTTGCCCAGGGTCACACAGCCGGTCAGAATTTGAGGGAAGATTTGAACTCAGGTCTCTGATTCCACTTAATTCTTTGTTTCTCATGAACCTTTCACACAAGCTTGCTCTTGCAGTACATGTATAATGAAAGAGCAAATAATCCTATCTAGCAAAAGCTTGACATAAAATACTGTTTCCCCCTGGTATTTGAAGAGGATTCCTTCTTTGTACTTGATTTTTCCAGGTCTTGAGTTCAAATTCAGCCTTATTTTGAGAAGTTGTCTCATCTCTAGACTTCGTTACCATAATTCAGCTATCTTTTCATTCTAGAACTTTCCTCTGCCCCTGCAGTCCTCTTCTCCCATTGGTCCCTCTATTTTGGGGAGGGGCCAAGGCTAGCCAGTTTCCATCCTCCCCCTGACTCTGGTCCAACTTTCTGTCTTCACCACCATGTCCTCATACAGATATCTCCCACCCACCCCTGCCTTTCAGCCCCCTTTTATGTGTCATTTTCTCCCATTAGAATGTAAGCTCCTTGAGGGCAAGATTTTTCATTTTACTTGTATTTGCATGCCAGTACTTAGTATATTGTACCTGGTACATAGTAAATGCTTAGAAAGCCCTTCATAACCTTCCAGGGCCAATTTATCAGTCTGACCCCTCCTCCATACTTTGTAATCCAGTGACATTGGCCTCCATGCTATTCCTCAAACAAGACACTCTATCAGCCAACTCTGATTATTTTCTTTGGCTGTCTCCCAATTCCATGCCTCCTCATCTCTGCCTTCTGGTTTCCTTGGCTTCCTTCAAGGACCAGCTAAAAATTCCCACCTCAGAGGAAGTCTTTCCCAGTCCCCTTTAATTTTAGTGCCTTCTCTCTACTGATTATTTTCAATTTATCTGTATATATCTTGTGTATACAGTTATTTGCATATTTTCTCCCCCATTAAACTAAGCTCCTTGAGGGCAGGAACTATATTTTGCCTGTCTTTGTATTTGCAGTGCTTACCACAGTGCCTGACATTTAGCAGATCATTAATGGATGCTAATTGGCAGACCTCATACCATCTACATTTAAGAAAAAACATTAGCATGTCTAAAACAATCAGCATTCCTAACAAAAAAAATTAAGATTGTCACAGTCTCAGTCGGACAGGTATATGAGCTTTGAACTACAATTGAAGGATGAGAGTTTTCAACTGATCACTAATAAAAAATTTAAAAATTCCACTAGTTATAACTTATGATATTTCTTTAGAGTCTGGGGTAAAGTTTACCTATGCATTATTCGTCAAAAAAAGTTTTGGTTTGGTTTTTGTTGTGGTTTTCCTGAGCATATTAAGAATACAAGCATTCTTTCTGAGAATATGTTTAACCTAAGGACTTAAAAACAAAGCTTATAAATTAATGCTGCTAATTTCAAACAAGTTTATTCATTGAAGCAGGCCCTGGCAGTGTTCTTATCCCAAAATGCTTTTGTTGGGAGTTCATCCTAGTTACTATAGATATTTGAAAACAAAACAGCATTGAAAAAAAAGTCCATATTCCCAACATGCCTTCTTCCAAGTTGTCTATATTAGTTATGGTTCACTGCCTAACAGAAGCAGTCTGTCAGAATTGCCTTTTTTTAATGTAGAGAAGCAGCATGGGGTAGTGGGTAAAGAGCCGGGATCAAAGCCAGGAACACCCAAGTCCAACTCTTTCCTCTAACGTGTCCTGACTGTATGATGATAAGCTGCTGAGTATTTGCTGAGTTTCATTGGTAGAAGGAGTTTCCTCACATGAGAGTTCCCTATGCCAGTGAAATCCCAGCTCCAGTTCCTCTTCTATCCCCAGTGAATAAGTGACAATTCATGTTCTCTCACCCATTTTTCATGCTTCACTGTCCATATTATATAAACATCATGACCAACATTTCCTGAGTGCCTTTCATAAGCAAAATACTAAAGACACAAAAAGTGAAAAGATATGGTTCCTGCCTTTCCAGGGCTTGCAGGCCAAATGGAGGACACTAAAT
This sequence comes from Phalanger gymnotis, assembly GCA_028646595.1. NCBI lineage: Eukaryota > Metazoa > Chordata > Mammalia > Diprotodontia > Phalangeridae > Phalanger > Phalanger gymnotis. The sequence continues at coordinate 48,712,399 of CM053623.1, read as the reverse complement.
GGAAGAGGATAAACTACAATATAAATGAGGGTATGTTCCATGTCAAATGATGCCCAGAAAAAGGCTATGGGATTGTAGGGAAAGAAAAAAATTCACTTGAGCTGCGATTGATCACAGAAGACTTCCTGGAAGATATGGAACTCAATGAAAGGGTAGAAATCTGGTGGAATCTAGTTGAGGGAAGGGCATTCAAGGCAGGGAGGGTGGTAGGAACAAATGCATAAAAGGTACAACTATGCATGAGGTGCTTTGGGGCTAGTGAATGTGTTTAGTTCGCAAAGGTAAATGATTCGTGTAAGGGAAGAGATGGTGTTACATTGGAGACATAGATGAGGCCATGATCTAGGGGTTTTGATGGCCCTAGATAGGAAGTTTGGTCTCTTTTCTGTAGTTCAGAGAGAGAGAGAACCCTTGAGGCATTCTGAGTTGGGGTTTGACTATGCAAAATGGCATTTTAGCATGATTAATATGGCAGTGATATGCTGGTTGGATTGAAGATGGCAGAGACAAAGCAGGGAGACCAGGGGCTAGCAACACCTTGAACTTTCTTAAAAGACAGGGATCCAACAGTAGAGATCTGCAAATGTGTTCATAAGTCTAATGAGTCCTGTACTGCCCCACAATCTCAAACAAACCCCAGAGATGGGAGGGATCTCAGAGGTCACAGAGTCCACCCTGTACCTGGAATAAGAATCCCCACCCCTGCGAAATTACCCACAATTGGTCACTCATTCTTCTCTAAAAGTCTCCTAGTAAAAGAGAAGCCACTCCCTCCAGAGGCAGACTATTCATTCCACTTTTAGATACTTCTGTTAGGAAGTTTTCCTTCTAACAAACTAAAATGTTTCTTTTAGCTTTTTCTATCCTGATTCTTTGTTCTGCCTTCTGGGGCCAAACTGACAAATCCCTACTTCCACATGGTGGACCTTCAAATATTTGAAGATGGAAATCATGTCCCTTAATAAATAACAAATATTTGTTGTATTGAATCCCTGTTTTGTAGAGGAAGAAAATGAGACCCCACAGGGATATATCCAAGGTTATGAGGACAGTTTGATGAGTAGACCATTTCATCTTTCCACACAAACTCTTGAAAGGATCAAGCTTCCTTTTCCTCGGAGACAATCGGTCTGGCAATTCTGACACTTAAGTTTCCACATTCATCTAACTTCCAATTGGAATGTAATAAAGAATTAGTTCTCTTAGCTTCAACAGACTACTTGCACTGAGCCATGCTAAGATTTTTCCTTCTTAGTCTACTGGCAGCACTATGGCCCAAGTATATGTCCTAGGGTTCAGTGCATGCCATGATACAGGTCAGCTCCATTGGCAGAGGTATTTCCTTCCTCCAAGTCACAATGTGGCAAATTGCAGCGGCTCTTCAATACCTGTAATGCTCAAGTATAAATGGGCTTAAGGTTTCATTTAGTGTACTGACACTACTTGGAGAAATGTTCAGATCACTGATGGAAAAACCACATTCACATATATCCTTGCCTCTGGATCCACATGCAGTTGTATCTCAGCTATCAAAATCTTTCCTCCATGAAGTCCAGACTTTTCTATAGTCTAGATAGCTTGGAGCCAATATTAACAGGTATGAGGGAATGTTAATTGGGAAAAGGCAGGAGTCACATTGTTATTGTCATTATCATACCAGCAAATGAAAGACCATGTACCAAGCTTCAGAATGATTTCTAAATCTCCAAAACCCTATAAGGCTGTTCCCTCATCATGGAAGCCCAGACCATTTTGATGGAAATCAATGTCCTTCACACAACATAGATGAGGCAAGTGACATTTTCATCCTTGATTGACACAATACATGACTCTTTGGAATCGCCAAAGAGAAGTCAAGTCGACAAATGCCTACTTACATTTAAGCATCTACTATGTGCCAGGCACTGTGCTAAGCACAAGAAGAAGGCATGGGTGCCACTCTGTGCTGGGAGGGAGGCACGATTATAACTGTAAATCTTTAGTTCCTTATATAATGTCAGTCCAACAAAGGATCCAGCTGAATTCCCTTAAAGTTTTTCATGGATTACACTATTCATATGTTATACAACCAAGACTCCGTACTATATATTGAACCTGGTTTCACTTAGGAAGGACTCAGTGTGAAGGTCTTTATATCAAGAGTCCCAGGCCATAATATTCTGTCCCTAAAATGTAGGCTGGACCTTGAAAGCAAAACATTACAGAGAAACCAAGCTTCCTCTCATTGCACAGACCTCTCTGAATGTAACCCAAAGTATAAAATGTCTAGTTTCCTAGGATTGGGGGGTACTGGCTAGTTTTCACCTCAAGCATTTAAGTGTCTAAATAAATACCTTTCTACTATTTTTACTTAGCTATTATGAAATACTCTATATGCTAAACTGTCCTAGGTGCATGATAAATTATAATTAACATATGAGGTAACAACAGAATTCAAAAATGCAGAATACCATGTAATGCACTAAAGGAAATAGAAAGTTTACAAAAAGCCTTGTTCTTTCTCCCATGGAGTTTATAGTCTAGTAGGGAAATAAGACACAAACACAGTTAAAGACGTTATACAATAAGCGCATTAGAGAGGGCAAAACAATGGACTTTAATGAGGGAAGAACCAACAAGTCTTTATGGAAAAGGTGGCATTAAGTAAAATAGGAAAAAGGGGAGTTTACACAAACCAGGCATAGGGAACAGTGTAAACAAAGGTGTGGAAGTGAGAAAGTATGGGAACAAAAAGTAAGACAATTTGGCGGAAGTATAGGGCGTGTGTCAGCTCAGGCCAGAAAAGTAGGGCATTATGATATACTGAATGCCCTTGAATGTCAAGCAAGTGAGTTAGAGTTTTATTTATAAGGTAATAGGGAACCCCTAAAGATTTTTAAGCAAGACCATGGAATAAGCATCTTTGCAAATGAGAAAGATTTGACTGGCAGCAATAATCAGCCAGTAGGTTAATGAGCATTTATTAAATACCTACTATGTGCAAAGCACTATGATAAGCACTAGGAATACAAAGAAAGGCAAAAATAATACTTGCCCTTAAAGTATTCACATTCTAATGGGTGAGACAACATGAGAACAACTATGAGCACACATAAACACCCACACACATGATGTATACAGGTAGATGGAAGGGAGAAAATCACAGTGCAAAGGCACTACCATTATTAATGGAGCCTGGGGAAGACTTCACTCTGAATGTGGTACTTAAAGTGAGACTTGAAGGAAACCAGAAAACCAAGTGAGAGAAATGAGGAGTAAATATGAATTGTAGAGATTAGAAGAATACATAGCAGAAGTAAGAACTTTAAGAAGGTTATTTCAATAGCCCAAACAGGTAGCAATGAGGACCTGAAGTAAAGTGGTAAAAGTGGGATGGAGGGTGGAGGTGAGAAGGGATAGGTAGTTGTGGACATAGAATCAACAGGATTTGGAAATAAAAGACAAGGGAGAGATGAGTCAACTATACTGCTGAGGCTTCAAATATGAGAGATTGGTAGTGCCAAGGACAGAAGTAGTTGTCAGAAAGACAGTAGTGGAAAAGATAATGAACTCCATCCTGGTGAACCTATCCCCTAGATAGTTGGAGATGTGTATATGGAACTCAGAAGAGAGAGAAAGACTAGAGATAAAGATACAGGAGGTGTCTGAAGTTAATGTCATAGGAATAATGACATTGCAAAAGGAGGGAAGATAGAAGGAGAAAAGAGCAATGACAGTCTTAGAGGAATATCCACCTTAGAGTGAATGAATGAAGATGAAGAGCCAGGAGAATGGCTAGAGAGATATTCTCAATATCAAAAGAATGGGATGTCTCTGAAAGCAAAGGGGAGAGTATCCAGAAAGATGTGGCCAAGCCAAATTTTACATAAGACATCAAAGGGGTGGGTTTCTAAAATGGACATTTGATTTGTTGGTTAGGACACCACTGATCACCTTTGAGAGTAGGGTTAATAGAGTGGTGTTGGAAGAATCCAATTGAATTAAGAGGGGTGAAGAAGAATTATGTTGAAGTCTAAGGTGTGTCCATGCTGGTGTGTGGCTGAAATAGGTTAAGAAATGAGTTGAAAAATTATTCAAGCTAGTGATTGAAAGGGTTATCAATATAGATATTGATATCCCAAGGATGGCAAGCAACTTGAGTGGGGAGAAAGACTGTGAGACAGGTGCTAAAACTAGTGAGAAAGATGTAAGCATGGGCTGGAGATCAATAGAGCATAGTAACATGGACAGGAAGAAGGCATTTAAATAGATGACATTAGTGGTTGGGGTTGGTGGTGAACAGGTGAACAATGGAGATAATCCAACATCTAAAGTAAAGCTATATATTATATGAACCAAAATAATACTGCATTCTAGGTCTTTGAAAATATTTACCATGTTTAATATGTACAGTAGTCCTTTGTTAACCAAATGTAACAACAATGCTGCTAGCAGCTGCTGTGGAGGTATAAGACCAATAACACCAGCACACAGGAGGGCTGCTAGCACAGGTTCTTTGATCTGCTTTTCTAAGGAAAGCAACTTTAAGGTGTTTACGATATCACTTTAATTAAACATACATATATCATTTACTTAATTCAGGGGGGAAAGGCAGCATCCTGAAATTCAGAGAAAACACAAACAGAAATTACAAGCAGAAATTATGTAAACAGACTAAATAATACAAATCATCAGACAGGGCTTCTGTCTATCCATAGCAATGCATACATAGTTACCAGAGAAGCACCAACATCTGGGTATTCAAAACCAGGTTGCTCCTTAACAGCTACCCAGAGTCTCATCTGGTGAAATCACAGAACACTCTTCCAATGAGTGAACCCCAAAAAGCAAAATGCTAATCTCAAAGTATATATACACTTCTTCAGGGTCAGCCCACAGAGGGCATCACAACCACATTACTCAAACTCATGTGGCTTAGACTTTCTTGTGACTTAAGCAGGTCATCAAAGACTCTTGATTAATCAAAGACTCTTCATTCAAACAAAGGCAAGTCTCAATCAAAGATATTTGATTACCTTAGTGCTGAGAAGAACTAGAACTCCAAAAGAAAAAAAAAGTGAAACAAAAAAAGTCCCACTTTGCTTGCCATTACACCAAATTGTTTGATTAGTCTGATACCCTAACTCTAGGACCAGAGAAGACCTTTCCATAATAGTTTACAATATCCAAGATGACACAAAACATAAACCTTTAAAAGATCCCAGTGTTCTTTGCAATGACATTGTCACTGTATCAATGTCCCTCCCCCCCCAACATTATGTCAGGCATTATGAATTTAAATTTGGCTCCTACCCCCAACTTATTTGTCTTGCTCCCATCTTTTTTGCAACTTTGTCAACTTTTCAGCTTTCAGTTAAACTCTGTAGTTAAAAATGAAACATATAGGCGATTAACTCCCACATTGATAGTAATAGCTATAAAATATTCAGTGCTAATTTAAAATATGACCCATGTTCCCTGCTCTTGCTTTCAGTCCCACAGAATCATATATCCCAACTCCCCCTCCCCTGCCCTTCAAAATTCAATGCCAGCTGCAGATGGAGAGATTTTATTTCACCTGGGAGGTAAGGCAGTGAAGTCATTCCATGGGGGGAGAAGCAAGCAGAGCCAGCCTTGTATGAACCATTTAACTCAACTGTTCCCCTGTGAGGTACTTCCTTGGCCCTGGTATAGCTGACTACTGAAATGCTGCCTAGCACAGCACTGTGTTAGGCATTTGTGGGCCATTATATTAGCAAATAGTTAAGGGCCATGGAAGAATTGAATGAGTCAGCAGAATTCAGTAATGTGGATGACTTTGAATCAAGGATTCAGCATATTTCTAAAATAAAAGGAAGACTGCATCTGAAATGGATTACAATTGGAAGCAGAGGTTGGGTAGACTATGGGAAAATGGCATGCCAGAACGTTTGGGAAGGATTTTGTGTCATTGTGTGTGTGCATGTGCGCATGTGTGTGCATGTGCATGTGCCCAAATGCTCAATAACAGTGAATTTTGCCATCTTCCTTTCCTAGTCTCTTTTCCTGATCCTTCTTTCTTTTTTTTTTCCTTCCCTCCCCATCTTACACCTAGTACATGATACTCATAAGGAAAGGATGAAAGAAAAGGACCTATTGTTAGTGAAATTGGATTGCTTAATATTGAAAGAGCAACAAATAAAAAAAAATCCAGAGGTAAGCATAATAGAGAGATGACTGGCCTCAGGCACAACTAGAAAATTACTAAAATTTGCTTTTGTTGCCCATTTATGCTAATTCTCCTTCTTCCCTTTCAGCACTGCCTCTACACCATTCCCCTACACACATATATTTCTGACATAGCCCAGCGCCTTCTCTGGCTCCTGGTGACCCATTCCTACCTTCTCTCTCCAGCAATAGCCCACTGACATTTTCATGAGCTCTCTCAATCCCCATCAAAACTTAATGATTCTATGTCCTATTCTGTCAAGGCTTTTATTTTCTAGTAACTTAACAAACCATGCTAAAGTGTTTATGTATAATCTCTATAGAAACATTCTAGGAAGGGTGTTCAGTGCTTTACCCTCAAGAGGTTGACTCCTGCCTGGGAATTCCAATTCCCATACAGGTTGGTAGGTCCAGAACCTATTCGGTGTCCCTCATACCATATCCCATATGCAGCCACCTGTTCTAGTTTTGCACATTTGTTCTCATTTGTAAAGTGCTTTGAAAGCTGGGTTAACAGATGAGCCACAGGTAGGAAAGTTTAGATGTCTCCAATTTATTCCTGGCTCTTTTTCTATTTTAATACTTAACCTGGTCCAAATTACTCAATATTTCTGTGCTTCCATTTCTCCCATTCCGGAAAAGGAAATTTCCTTTTACTTGCCAATTATTACATCATCAAAAATAGGAAGGTCTCAGACCTTCCTTCTAAAATTTTTATCTTTATTAAATTCCTAGTGTCTAAAGTATTATAATTGGTTAGTGTTATAATTACATCATAGTCAATTACTGTTTAGGCTAATTCAATATTTCAAAAATGTTCCAAACTAATAGGCAAATATGTGAAGATTCTGTGATTTCATCAGCATAGGTAATTCCTAAGATGAAACTCTTTTTCACCAATGTATGTTGCAACCCACCCAATATGTAGTACATAAATCCTGTGGAATAGCCTGAGATAAAGAGAAGTTTAAGTGACTTGCTCAAGGTAATGCAGTAAGTGCTGAAAGCAGAATTTGAACTCCCGTCTTCTTGATTTCAAACCTAGTATTCTATCCACTGTACCACACAATTGTCAAAATAATACCCAGAGTGTTAATCTACAAAAGATGAGGAACCTTTATGGGATGACTCAGTCTCATTCCAGATCTCGGATATATTAAGTTCACACAAAATACCAGGTGCTAGCATCCCTTTAATTTGTCAATTACAAGACTTTTCTGAGAAGTATAATAGCTTCTCACCAGCTATATGTGTATGTGTAAGGTATGGGTAAGATATTTGGGTAAGGTAGAACATAAGATGGAACAGTTAGATGATGTAGTCTTTAAAGTGCTATACAATTGGATTGGGAGTCAAAAGATGCAGATTTGAACTTATCATCCATGTGACCATGGACAACTCTAACTGGGCAAGAAGGCAGACCCTCCCTTGGGCCTGTGTTTTCTCATCTTGAAATTAAGAAAGTAGATTTGTGCTCTCTAATGTCCCTTCCAGCTCTACAATCTTATGGTTTAGTACGGGCAGAGATTGACACTAATGTCATAATCAGGTTTGCCACCACCACAGTATAATGTAAACAACATCATATTGTGTCAGCTGGCCTCCCAAATTTCTCATTCTCTGCTATATTACAGCGCTTCCCTCCTTATCTATTTATGATGAAATTCCCACCATTAAGGTCACCACAGTTTAAACAACAAAGGCAGAGGTATCCTCTTCACAAGGACATTATTAAAACATAAATTAGCATGCTGAAATCCCTTGTTTAAGGATACAGGTTCTCCATTGAGAATTGACAAGTGAATGATTATTAAACATACCAACTCCCATCATGAATAATTCCATTTTAATACAATAAACATTATGCCATGAAATTGAATCCTGATCTCTTCCAAGTTAAATGTTTTCAACTCAATCCTTCTACTTCCCTATTTTATTCTGGACTCATGGAAATGTATCTAATTTTAATTGGTGAGTTATAGAATCATTGAACTCGAAGGAATCTTAAAAGTGATCTAGTCTGCCATTCAATTATACTTTTATTTCAAAGCTACTTAGATGCGAAATTAGGACTAGAACCCAAGTTTCTTGATTCCCTATCCAATGTTCTTTCCATTATTCAATGCCAGACTTTGAGATACAAAATTAAATATTATAAATTTTCCTGAATCATATCTATTTTATAAATCAAGTGATATCTGGTACTGTGTGAACTAATACAAATTCATTATTTTCTCCCTAATTAGAAATGTTGAAGGAGGTCCTCTAAGGATTAATATATTTTCAGCCTGTTCCAGAATACATGTTTTGGTTTGATTTCTCATACTTATCAGGTAATTTGACGAGATCAGAAATCCTGCCTGCTTGAGAATATTATTTTTAGAAAAGATAATTTAATCCAGCAAAAAAAATGCTGATCTGTTCCTAGGCATGACACACAAATGACATTTAAAACCTTTGGATCAGTCAGAGGAAAGGAAAATACTTATATGTAGATCTGGGAAGAAAGGAATACATTGTTTGCACTCCACTGGTAGAATTAATAGGGTTCTTTTCCTCCATTGGATTATAAGCACATTAAAGGTGAGATTATCTTTTTGCTTATATGTACATCTCCAGTGATTAGCAGAGTGCCCGGCACATAGGAAGTACTTAATAAATACATCTTGCCTTGTCTTAACTTCTTTTTTATGCTTATAGAGTATAACCCACACCAACTCAGAAAGCTAGTCACCTGGCATCTCCTAGTGAGAAGAAACACTAGATGAGTAATACTATTATGGAAAAATAACCAACTCTAAGGCATAGAGAAGATCAGTTAGTGACTTCATTTTCAGAAATATTCACACTTATACATGTGTGTATGTATGTATGTTTATGTGTAAATATCATCTATACATGTATATGTGTGTGTGTATACACGTATATATACACACATATATAAATGGCATTATACTACTGTTGTGAGTTTACACAAAAGAGCATTCTATCAATATACCAAGCATTTATTCTCACAACAAAGTGTCTTCATATTTCTTTATGAATAAATTGGCCCAGTTGGAATCAGGAAAGATTTTCATAAAGGAAGTACTGACTGTACCATTGGCTGAAAATAGCTAGGCCATTGAGAAATATTACTACAATGGAATATTATTATACTATTGGTAATAATAAATATCAGAAATATATAAAATTTGAAAAGGCTTTAATGAACTAAAACAGAATAAAGAAATCAAAACCAGAAGAACCACAGCAATATAAATAAAAACAGTGTTTAAAGGACATCTGAATCCAGACTAAATGTGATGACCAATCTTGGTTCCAGGGGATAGTTGATGAAATATACTTCCCTCTTCTTGAGTCAATATAATGTTGCCTATGCTGCCATATGAAGTCTCTATGATAATTTGTGTTACTTAACAAGAAAGAAAGAAAGAAAGAAAGAAAGAAAGAAAGAAAGAAAGAAAGAAAGAAAGAAAGAAAGAAAGAA
>CM053623.1:48671644-48702223 GCA_028646595.1 Phalanger gymnotis | reverse complement strand
GAGAGAGGGAGAAAGGGAGAGATAGAATGGGGTAAATTATCTTGCATAAGAGTGGCAAGAAAAAGCACTTCTCTAGGAAGGGAAGAGGGGGCAGGTGAGGAGGAATGAGTAAATCTTGTTCTCATCAGATTTGACCTGAGGAGGGAATACCATACACACTCAATTGGGTATCTTATCCCACAGGAAAGAAGGAGGAAGAAGATAAAAAAGGGGGGACGATAGAAGGGAGGGTAGACGGGGAGGAGGTAATAAAAAAATGAACACTTTCGAAAAGGGACAAGGTAAAGGGAGAAAATTCAATAAAGGGGGGATAGGTTAGGAAGGAGCAAAACATAGTTAATCTTTCACAACATGAGTATTGTGGAAGGGTTTTACATAATGATATGCACGTGGCCTATGTTGAATTGTTTGCCTTCTTAGGGAGGGTGGGCGAGGAGGGAAGAGGGGAGAGAATTTGGAACTCAAAGTTTTAAAAACAGACGTTCAAAAACAAAAAAAAAGTTTTTGCACATAACTAGGAAATAAGATACACAGGTAATGGGGCGTAGAAATTTATCCTGCCCTACAAGATAAGAAGGGAAAGGGAGATAGGAGGGGAAGTGGGGTGACAGAAGGGAGGGCTGGCAGGGGAACAGGGCAACCAGAATATACGCCATCTTGGAGTGGGTGAGAGGGTAGAAACAGGGAGAAAATTCGCAATTCAAACTCTTGTGAAAAATCAATGCTGAAAACTAAATATATTAAATAAAATAAATTTTTAAAAATGGCAATTTATAATTTGTATGGCTCCATTTAGAGGGAGAAAAAGGGGATCCCAATTCATATGGAAAGTTTAGTCCTCATGCTCTTGGTTTGGAATTGTGTAAAAAGAGAAAAATCTGTACTGTGGGCAATATAGCTATCCCTACTAGAGTTGTATTTCTGTGACTGATCAAATCCTTCACCCTTTTCATGATGGAAGGGGAATACATCTAACTGTACTGGGACTGTTTTCCCAATTCTTCTGGTAATCTCTTCCATCACTTCCAACTCCTCTCTCTCTCTCTCTCTCTCTCTCTCTCTCTCTCTCTCTCTCTCTCTCTCTCTCTCTCTCTCTCTCTCTCTCTCTCTCTCTCCCTTCCCTCCCTCCCTCCCTCCCTCCCTACTTTTCCCTCTCCCTTTCACTCTTCCTCTCCCTCTCCTTCTCCCTCTCTCTTTCCCTCTCTGTCTCTCTCTTTTAATTACAAGAGAACATTAAAGTTAAGACACAAATTTAATATTGAACAAAAAGATGCCCTACTAAATAGTGACTCACTGAATTTCTCCTGCTGGCCTCTCTTTAAAGACATCTATTTGTTTACTCCCAAACCAACTCTCTTTTTCCTGGCTCAGATAACTGGAACTGCATTAGTCTTTTCTGAGTTGATTGATTAAATGTACAATTGCAATATGGATGCAGTTGATGCAACAACAGGACAGACTAAAATACAAATAAAAATGGTAAGAAAATACAATCAGATTTTAATCAGTTAAAGAGGCAAAGTAGAATATCTAAGGAACTTCAGCAAAATGTATCCAATCCAGAGTCACAGAAATAAAATGGTCCATGGACTTAATTACGTAGGCCAATTTACCATCATATATGTCTGAGTTAAGGAGAACTTAAAGATATTAGGATCATAGAGTCAGAGCCTGGCCCTTAGAATACTATGCAGCCCAACCCCCTCATTATGTAGATTAGGAAACTGAGACCAAAGAGTTTGTTTGGTTAAGCAACAAACCACACATACATGCAGCAATGCCATTTTACAGCTAAGGAAATGGAGAACCAGAGGCATTAAGACACTGATAGCAAAAGCCATGCAGTAAATTAGTGGCCAGAAGGATCACATCTAGAAGCCAAATCTCCTAATAGCCAGGCTAGTACTCTTTTCAGCATACCACACTTAGAATTGTAATTTACACAGGGTAAGTGGGTATTTATGGAGAGAGGCATCTTCCCTGCCTACCATGGCCTTCTATCCCACTGCCCCTATACTCTCCAGACCCTGTCAGCCTTATATTGTACCATGAAGTTCAATGGCCCTCCCATTCACCTATGCACTGCATTCATCCATCATGGTACCCATCTTTCAGAGCCCACCTTCATCTAGACCACCGCATTCTAGGGACAAGTGGTTTGGCAAGTCATCATGCAGGGGAGCAGAGTAGATTTTCTGGGGGAAAGGCCATCCCCTCCACATAACTGTACCCAGTTGTACCAGACTATCCTGGAAACCTTAATTATGGCTTTCACTAGGGTTGTTCATGCCCTTTGTTGTATTCAAAATCGAAGCCAAGGGTCTTGGTCATCCTATTTCAGGGCATATCCCAAGATTTCTACCCCCATTTCATCCTGAATTCTGAAATCTTCCCCACCTCCCAACACTCACCTGAATTTGTCCCTAGCATTAGAATTCCTAGTTATGTTTCTGATTATAATATTGCCTTACAACTTACCTTCTCTAAACCTCAGTTGTTCTTCCTTTATGGTCTGGAGAAACTTCCCTGGTAAAGCAGAATCCTATAGCTCATTTATGACTCATGACTTTCAGGTCACTGGAGGCCAATTACCACCATGTAGAGGAATGGCACTATTCCCTAGCCACTGACTGCACCCCTCACTCCAGTTACCAATTTTGAAAATTGTATTAGTGACAAGAAAAACCAAGAGAGCTATGTGTATGGCTCAACAGAAACAATGGAAAAATACCTCACAGAACTTATATCAATTGCTGATGGAGGATGAGACTGTAGTAAGAGATAAAGATAGCTTTTATATTTTATTCTTTATGACTAAATCTCAAGGGGGTCATTTGGACATTCTTGGCCTGGAGCAAAGCAAAGATTTCTTTGTCACTAACAAAAGTTTACTTTTCTTTTCATTTTTATTGTTGAGATCCCTCCCTTTTATCTGGAAGAAAGGTTCATGTTCATCGTTGAGGTGGGCTTTTTTGTACTACTCTTTTTACCATTTCTGACCTCACCAGTCACTGTTTGCCATGTAGGATAGCAGAAAGAGCTCTATGTGCCTTGGTTTCCTTATCTGTAAAATGAGGGGGTTGGTCTGAATGACCTCTAAGGTCTTTATAAATATAAATCTATAATACTATATAGGTAGCTCAGATTTCTCAAGTGCCCAGGGATACCTGAACTGATATCTTTTTATCTTGATAAATTTCCTTATATCAGTCATAGTGGACAGAATATTTAGAAGGCAGGAGCATAGATAAGGAAACTGAAGAACATTGAGGTTAAATGATTTGCCCAAGGTCACACAGGTAGAGAGTGGCAGAACTGGGCTTTGAACCTAGGTTCTCTGATTCCAAATTTCTTTCTACTCCCCACTACAGTCTCCCATTATCTAAAAGTTATCTCCACTGCCCCTACCACCACTACCTCCTAGGAAAAATGGCAAGAGTTAAGTAAGGCAATTTTCTGTTCCCTGGGAGAGTTCTTCTATTCAGTTCAATAAAATGACCATTTGCTGGGTTTTACAAGGATGAAAAATAGCAGGTCCTTACCTCAACAAGCCAACAGTGACAGAATCATAAAGCTAGAAGGGAAAAGGACTTCAAAGGCCATCTAGTCCAACTATTGTCTATACCAATGAACACAAGCTCTGGGAAGTCCAGCTTTCAATATCAATCTCTCAAGCCCAACAATTCTTGAAGACCAGAGGAGTTGTGATCTGCATCAATGGAAGGATGGTTCACACTGACAAAATTAAAGATACTTGACATATTAATGTATGAAGCATGTTTTAGTCCAATAATACCCAAATTGACATTCTATATTCTAAAGGAGCAAACAAAATTATTGTTAAGTAAATATTTAATGAATGCATACCCTTGCAAGCATATTAGTTTTAAGCCAATTTGATGAAAAACTAGCCTCATTTTTTAATGTTCTATCAATATGCTTTATTATATACACTAGGACCACTTACATAATCAATATACATAATGAATTTCTCTCCATTTCACAGGACTTGTTACATAATTTTAGTATGTTAAGTGATTATAATGGTTTTGAGTTGTTATATCTGTCTTTTATGAAATGCTATTTTTCAGATCTCTGATTTGATTGATGCCAACTCCTTGGTTAGAAAAAAAAATTACTAAACTGTTTCTATGGGAAAATGGGATTTGTTTTAATGAAAATCTTTACAGAACCGTTCAAGGTATTTCCATTTAGCAACTGTGTAGAGGGTAGATTCAGAACGGAGTCTCTTGGATGATTATAATATCCTTGCATACATAAACTTTTCCATGATTTTTAATGTCAATCATTCAATAAACATTTATTAAGTGCCTACTCCGTGCCAGACCCTGTGCTGAGCACTGCAGATACAAAGAAAGGCAAGGGATAGTCCCTGCTTTCAGGGAGCTCACAATCAAATAGGAGAGCCAACATGCCAACAACTATGTACAAAGAAGCTACAGACAGGATAAATTGAAGATATTCAACAGAGGGAAGGATGGAATGTGGATCTTTCAAGCTATCAGTTTCTCAGTTGATACTCGGAAGCATGCATCAAGCATTTACTATGTGCCAGGCCGAGTGTTGTGTTAAATGCTAGGAATACACATACAGGTAAGCAAAATGGTCCTGACTATCAAGGAGCTAACAAGTAAAATTGAGCACCTACTATGTGCCAGGTGCTGTGCTAAGCACTTTGCAAATAATATTTCATTTGACCTTCACATCAACCCAAGGAAGTAGGCACTATTATTACTCCTACTACTCTCATGTGGCAGTCGAGAAAACAAGCAGACAAAGGTGAAGTGACTTGCCCAGAGTCACAGAGCTAGTAAGTGTCTGAGTCTAGATTTGAACGCAGATACTCCTGACTCCAGACCAACACTAATCCAGCTATCTGCTGGAACTATAAATTATGGAGCAGGTCCTGTTCTACATTGGGAGAAGAAGTTTCTTCCCTGAGAGGTTCAAGTTTTAAAAAAAGTTTACTACCACATTTTGTCTGAATGTTGCATGTGCTCATTGGCCTGGACTTTCTTCTGAAATCACAAAGTGTTTTCTTTCCTTCATACACTGCTCTGAGAGATTTTTCTCCTAGTCTGCTAATGAGACCTCTAGGTCTTTTCTTTCCTAAGATTTACCTCTGACTATTTTAGTCTCACATCTTTTTCTCTGACCCTCTTCTGACTCATACCTTCTCATCAATTTGTTTTATGATCTTTTCATTCTGTTCTAAACTCCGGAGGCCAGTCCTGAGAAGTACCCAGGATTCCAAGTGAACTTACATAAAGACAATGATAGTACTAAAAGCAATGAAATTAAGGAACAAAAAGAATTCAGGTGTTGTGCAAATACTTGAAGTGCCGATATTATCCTGAATTTTCTCTAATCCTCTTGGGGATGTCAGTGGATCCACAACTGCAAAGTTTTATGTATTCCCTCCATTGACCTAGAGCGTTAGCATGGCTCAGTGGATAGCAGCCTAGACTCGGCATCAGGAAGACCAGGGTTCAAATGCTTCCTTAAATGTTAGCTGTATGACGCTGGGCAAGTCACTTGGCCTTTCTTTGCTTCAATTTCCTCATCTGTTAAATAAGGGGGCTGAACTCTATGGCCTCCAAGAGCCCTTCTAGCTCTCAATCCATAAACCTATACACCCCACTTCCACTATTTCTTCCAGTCCTTGTCCATGTCTCTCAGTAAATGTCCCACTGAGAATGCATTCAGTGCATGAAGGTTTTCTTCTCATCTTTTATTATTTCAAGGGCGCCAGTGGAGGACTTTGGTTGTCCACATGTTATTCCTCAGTCTTGCTACCTGACCAACTCACCTCGTTTTCTAGACACCTATGATACTCTACTTTATGCCATTTCTCATGTGTAAAGTCATTGTTGGCAACATGCTATAGATACCCAGAATGCAGCTCACCATTACCCAATGAACTACTTGTAATGATTATACTTTGGGTATTGTGATGCTATAAGATTAGCAGGTACATAAAATTGCTAGGAGTAAAGAGATATATACTTGAGATTTATCTTTGCTATTAACTAGCTAAATGATCTTGAGTAAGTCATATCACCAGGTGTTCATTCGCTCTTCAGTAGAAAGAGGCTGGAGAAGCATAACAGAGTTCAAAGACCAATTGATTTGGAGTCAGACGGCCTGGGTTCAAATCCTGGCTCTGTTTTTGTGTCCTATGTGTCATTGCACAAGTTATCTCTCTGGGCTTAGTTTCATGATAATTAAAATAAGGCAACTGAACAAAGTTCCCTTACAGCTCCAGATCCTACAACTAAATGTTGATTTTCTTCTATTTAGACATTATTGAAAATATTCATTAATAAGGGTCATGATAATGAAGGTTTGCTACCAATTTAATAAAACTCATTTGTATTAAAATTGGTTGTTCATGTTTGCCTTTTTTCCAAATCTATCTCCATGTCTTATTGAAGGCTTTTTAATCTAGTTGACACTTAATCTACTTTCCATTTAACATCTATCATAGTGTGCCATGTCTCACCCAAATCCAAAACAGTTTTCTCATATTTCCTTGATGTATGACTTCAAGGTTTATATACATGAACAGAAAAAGAAAGAGTGGGAAGGAGCCCTGAAGACTGGGACTCTTTGCTTGAGTTAAATGGCAAGCTAGAGCCAGAGACATGGCCAACACCTGCACAATCAAGAGAGAAGAGAATCTCTTAAGCCCCAGCTAGCCACAGCCCATGTGGCATATCAAATATGGAAGCTTGCCTAGAACTTGGGAAAATGTTACCATAACAGAAAGCTTCCACAGTCCTAAGTATTAGTTAACAACTTTAAGAAAACAGGTTCATTGGGCTCTTGAATTCCTGTTACCTCTGGGGCTATTGGTTTCTCCTCTACCTATAGCCAAATGTATTCATCTTCTGAATTGTATGGGACCACTCAGGTTAGATTCCATCCATGGAGAGACTACAGGTCCCTGAAGGATGAGTGGTACCCAGCTGGACTTTAGTGTGTCGATGATGTGATATATAAAAATACTTAGAGATGTTACAGATCATAGATTTAGGCCTGGAAGGGATCTTAGGGGCTACTGAATCCCACCCTCTTATTTTATGGGTGAAGAAACTAAGACACCAGGAGGGTAAAGTGACTTGCCCTAGGTTACAAAGCTAGTAAGTGTCTGAGGCAGGATTTCAAATGAAGTCTTCCTGGCTCCATCTGCTATGCCCTCTCTGTGCCTTCAAGGATGGCTTGCCAAACTATAATGCAGGAATAAGAAGTACACAAAATAAGACTATTTGAGGTGTATACCATATGCTATAAACTTTGTCCACTAAAATCCCTTGCAGCTTCATGGTGTTATAGAGATTGCCAAAGCCCATGACAGTAGAATACAAATTCTGAGAGGTTCTCCCAAGTTAAAATATTCTGTTCAGGTATGGTTCTGGCAATGGACTGTTTATCATTTGAAGACCTGTATAACTGAGTCTGGAAAGGTCCATTACCAGAAAGCTGACGGTCAAGTGATAAACTTTTCTGGACATGGCAACTCATGAAGACAATCTACTTACTAAAGGCAGAAATGACCTGTGATCTACCCAGGTGAAGGAAGGAATATATTTCAAAAGATCCATTATTTCATTAACTCGTGGATCTTTTGAAACATGTCCCATCCTTAGGTAGTGTAGGGCAGTTAAAAGAGAGTTGGATTTGTCAAAAGATATGGGTTCAAATCCCTGCTTAGCTACTTAACTCTCTTTATGTCCTTGAACAGGCCACTTAGCTTCTCTCTTTTTTTAACCATAAAAAAGCAAGGAAGTATTGGCAGGACATTATCAGAGAGCACAGTACAGACTAAGAAATAAGGGTTTTTTGAGTAATATATCCATACCTCCACCATGGACCTTCTCCATTTTCACATATCCCAGTGAAAATGATGATGAAAAGTATTTCATTCACATTAATGGTCTCTCCTATCTAGTCCTACTGAGGAGATGATCTCATTACACATTGTTTAGTGTACTGGTTGAGTCTTTCCCCACTTTGTGCTTAGAATGTACAAACTATAGTTATTAAAGCTCGAGGTCTTTGCTTAAGCATTACTCCAGTGACCACTTAGCATTTTGGGCCACTTCTCATTTCCTCTTAATACCTTTATTAGATACTACCCCTCTTCAACTTTCCATAATAGCCCTCAGCAATTCAATCTACTCTGTTTATGAACTCCCATGTTTTGATGGCTCACCGGTTTTGTTAATTATAAAGATGACTCTTCTATTCCAGGGGAGCCAGCGATTCCTACAATTCCTCCTAGATCCGTGAAGAGTAAATTGATTCTGGTTCTGGGAACTAATGTCAGATCAGCATCATTTCAAATGACACAGAAAAAAGGGAACTTCCCATAACTGATCGGGGATTTGTGGCATAGGGCAGGAAAACATTCTCTTTAAAAACAGCCTTCATGAAAATTAACCTTCCGATTAAATTTTTTTGAGAGGGAGAGTGGGCCTTCAGATTTGCCCCAGACAGGAAGTGTAGTAGTTATCTAACTGCTTCCATTTTTCCAACCTGGGCCAGTTCTGATTTCATTATATAGTCTGGTATCCCTTCTCCTCAGCTCCTAGGAGCTCACCATATTTGTGCTGAACTTAGTGCAAACATTCGATCAGCTTTTGCCCTCCTGCAGCACAGAATTCCTGAACCCAAGCAATCAGCTTCTCCTAGTAAGAGGGATTAGAGGCATGTGCCATCATTTCCAGCCCCTTCCAATTGAATATTGATAAATATGGATGAAATGGAACCTCACTTTAACTTTTAATTGTGCACTGGTTTGCCATTGTTCTAAAGATACACTGAAGTGTCACAGAGTTAGAACTCGAAGGGACTGATGAGCTTATATAACTCAGCTCCTGATTACATCTATGAAGAATCTGAGGCTCAGAGGAGTTAAGTAAATTTTCCAGTGTTGCACAGTCAAGAAGAGGTAGAAGCGAGACTCAAGCATATCCTCTGAATCAAAACCTGGTACCCTTTATACTGGACCCCACTGCTTGAATGGCTTTGCCTTCTCTATTAGATTACAAAGTATGAGTAACCAGAAACCTATCATCACAACTATTATTGTATTTGTTGTATATATATATATATGTATTATATATACGTATATATTATATATATATGTGGTATATATTGTATTTGTGCCTTGTGTAATTTATAGTCATGTCAAAAAGAAATGATGAGTCCTTGAACTAAAATGATAGCGATGAGGGTGGGAAGGAAAAAACAGCTAAGAGATATTGTGTATATGGAATCAATAGAATTTGGTAGCCGATTGGACCATATATTGATGTGGGAGAAAAAAAAGAATTGAAGATGACTCCAAGTTTTCACCTGAGTCTATGGAGAGATGGTGTTATTGCCAGCAGGAACAATGAAACTGAAAGAGGAACAGGCTGGAGGTGAGGAGGCAATAATGAATTCAGTTTTGTCCATGCTGAATTTTAGGTACCAGGAATATATCCAAGTTGAAGTGGATTCAGAGAACTCTAGGGTCCCTTCCAGGACTTATTATCTATGTTTCTATCTAGCAAATAGTTGATAATGTGGGCCCAAACTCAAGGGAAAGATTAAAGTTGACTGATCCAGTGCTGAATGTGATACGTACAATAGGACAGTGCCTGAAAAGTTTATTATGAGAAATTTGAAGAGTTAGAAAGCACTTTGAGCTGGAGGAATTAGTGGTTTCATAGAAGATGTAGCCTCCAAGCTGGGCCTCAAATTAAGAGAGGAACTTCAAATGGTAGATGCTAGAAGGGAGGGATGGGAAATCCTTTCCAAATAAAGAAGATAAAAAAGCACAGAAATGAGAGAGTAGTATGAGGAAAGTGGATGACAAATAGTCTGGTTTAGCTGGAACATAAAGTGAGAAGGAAATAAAGAATTTATAAATAATTCAGAAGGTTTCTGAGGAGAAGAGTGATGTGAGCAAAGCAGCACCTTAGGAAGACAATGTGGGCAATAATGTGAGGGGAGACAGGAAGACCAGTTAAAAGGTTAGTACAGTGGCTTAACTAAGAAGAGATGAGAGGCAAAAGGTAGATAGGTAAGAATAATTATAGCTAGTACATATAGTGCTTTAAGGTTTGCAAAGTGCTTTACAAATTTTGGAAAGATATGAATGAAAAGAGATAATATGAAAGTAGAACCAATAACACTTGGTCAGAAATCAGATGTAGTGAAGGATGAGTCAAAAATGGCACTAAAATTTCAAGGCAGATGGCCTGGAAGATGGCAGTACCATCCAAAAGAATTAGAGGAAAGGGCAGATGGAATGCGTCTGTGTGCGTCTGTCTCTGTGTATGTTTAGGGGTAGAGGGGGACCAGGAAAGATTGAGTTCAAGCTTGGACCTGTTCAATTTGGAAAGTGAGATCGAAACTGTCTTTTTGTGTGCTTTTTTTTGTATTTGAATCACCAACTTTTATAAGTGCCTGGCACATAGTAAGCACAATGCTTGTTAACCTGACTTCACAGGACACTCAGTTGTGGGTAGCAAGGAGAAAGCTGGAAATATAAGATGAGAGAT
Organism: Phalanger gymnotis; assembly: GCA_028646595.1. Lineage (NCBI taxonomy): Eukaryota > Metazoa > Chordata > Mammalia > Diprotodontia > Phalangeridae > Phalanger > Phalanger gymnotis. The sequence goes on along the minus strand of CM053623.1, from coordinate 48,691,649 downwards.
CTAGGTAGCAGTTGGTTGGTGGAGAGGATAGATTTGAGAATTATTTACATAAAAGTAATCACTGAACCCTTGAGAATGAGACCACCAAAGGACAGAGTATAGAGGAGACAAGGACAGAATTCAGAAGTAATAGAAAAAATGAAAATCCAACAAAGAAGACAGTAAGGGAATCTGATATGTCTTATCGAAGTCACAACCTTCACTCTTACCTATGTCCCCTGTTCTATACTTAGTTACCAGTTTGTATTACCAAATATCCCATGCTTATTAGTGGTATGCTCCATCCTGTCCAGTTGTTTGAAAACTGTCTTCCAGTTGCAGGACCCTATTGCTCTGGCCTATTTCATGCCTTAAGATAGCCAAGGACCTGGTTCTTATACTAAAAATGACTTGTTCCTCTCATTTCAATTCATTTACATGATCAGGCTATTTCATAGTAATCATGAAAATAAATGCCCCCATTCCAAATATCCATTATGCTGAACCTTGGGCAACTTCAGCAATTGGAAATTAGACATTCTACATGAAAGAGAATAAGTGGTGAATTTTTTATATACCAGATTCCAAAAGGGAGCAAGGGAAATGGTCCAGTGCCTCTTAACAGCATGTGGGTGGACTTTGTTCAGGGTACAGTTGTGCTAGCATCCACATTTTAATCAACTGAATTCACACTGATCAGTGCTATTACAGTGAATGCTAATTAAATGGATTGTGCCTTGACACCTCAAATAAAGTGTTACCAAATTCAGCTCCAAGCAACTGGGATCCAATTCTTCTGAAAGCTACAATTTGCATAGAGGCTCCCTCGATAAGGAATTGTTGTTGTGCTGTTTTCCCACAACAGACGATGAATAGAAACAGACCTGGGCAAGTGGCAAGAGTACAGGGAGGCATAAGCAAGAGTCTGCTGCAGAGCCATTTGTACCTTAGCCACAGGAATTTGGAGCAAACTTTAATGAACAAGCCCCCAGGTTGAGAGGGAAAAGAATGGAGTTCTAATTCAAAGCTGACCACCAATTTGCTGCATGACCTTGAGTAAATCATTCCTCTGAGTCACAATTTTGCAACCAATAAAATCAGGAGGTGAAACTACATCTTACCTAAGGTTCCTTCAGGCTCTTAGTAAATAGGAACCTCTGATGCCTTCTCTATGTGCAAGCAATGATGGCCCCGATACCTGGAATAATTTTGTATAAGCCATAAAGTTCCCTTTATTATGTCTGACATTTATGGAGAGTATTAAGGTGTGCAAAATGAATTGCATGCATTATCTCATTTGATCTTCACAACCACGCTGAAAAGGTAGTGTTGCAGTTTTCTCCAATTTATGGATAGGGATGGGGATTGGACCTGTGATTTTATTGGACAGAGGCTCCCTCAATAAAGGTCATCACTTTCTCTGCAACTTACAGCCTTAGAGCATGCCTTAAGAGCACTGAGAGGTTGGGGTCAGACAGCCATTAGGAGTCTTATGTCCAAGTATTCCTGGCTTTCATGCCAGCTCCCCATCTGCTATGCCTTACTGAGTCTCATCCCCATTTTACAGATAAGAAAATGGAGGCCTAGAGAGTTCAAGTTAGTTATCCCAAGGTCACCCCAGCAATAAGTAGTGGGCGCAAGATTCCTGTTCAGGTACCACTTGTACTGGGTGACCTCTGAAGACTCTTCCTAGTCTATGATTCTGCACACCAGTTTTATAAGATGAGTAGATAAGACATTGTTATCCTCATTTTATATATGAGGAAACTGAGATACCAAGTGCTCGAGTGACTTTCCCAATGTCATACAGCTACCTAGTGGTAGAGCTATGACCAGAATTCATCTTCCAATTATTAGCTGAACATTCTTAATGTTGTTCTCAAAATAGGTTACATGGGTTACATATAGCCTCACCAACTATACTATAAACTCTTTCATCTGGGGTGGGGAAAGGAGGAAAGTAGGGAGGGAGAAGCAGAGAGAAAGAGAGAGAGAGAGACAGAGAGAGAGAGAGAGAGAGAGAGAGAGAGAGGGAGAGACAGCAACAGAGAGGAAGAGACAGAGAGAGATGATAGGATTGGGAACCTAGAGATGACAGGATTGGGGAAGAGGCCTTAGACTTCATCTAATCTGATCATCTAATCTCTCCTTTTACAGATGAAGAAACTGAGCCCTGAGAAAGTGAGGTGGATTTCCCAAAATCAAGTGAAGAGAAAGGGAAGGGAATAAGCATGTATATATAACACCTACTATGTGCCAGGCACTATGCTAAGCACTCTACAAATGATATCTCATTCAATCCTCATAACAATCTTGTGAGGTAGGTGCTGTTATTTTCCCCATTATACAGTTGAAACTGAAGCAAAAAAGAGGTTAAGTGACTTGCCCAGAGTTACACAGCTAACAAGTGCCCAGGGCTTGATTTGTACTCAGGTCTCCCTGACTCCAGACCCAACACCCAACTAGGTGCTGAACCACCTAGTCATCTCTGAATGTTCATCTGAGTCAACATTCCTCTGAGAGTTGAAGGCGTAACTAGCCTAATCTATTTCTGGGGCACATTCAATGGGGCTAGGTGGTGACAGGATAGTCCCACTACATATTTAGCTGAGGGGCAGCAGTCTGTCTCCCAGATCATCCTGCACCTAACCTGAAAAGGTGATAGGAATAGCACTGCTCCCCTCCCCCCAGAAGAGAGACATTTTTGCAGAGTGAAACAGAAGGCAGCAGAGAAGGGAGCTGTCCAGGGTAACTGTGAAAAAGTAAGGCTTTCACCCAATGCCACCACTCTGTGCTAAATTCCTGAGTAAGTGATGGTCCTGGATGTCATCTCTTACTTTTGGCCACTTCCTTTTCCCCAGATGTGTTCCTATGACCCAGGATAGTGAACTAAGTGCCTTTCATTTCAGGTATATCCATTTCTCACATATTTTCATCACTCCCTCTTCACATGGAACTCAAAAATAAGTAGAGATACTAAGTTCATTTTTAAGTTCTTTTAAAATATTCAATTTGAAATATGCATGTTTCAGCCAAAAGGAATAGAATAATTAAACCCCCTGGACCCTACTTTCCTTTTTTCCAAAGAGCTTCTTCTGAACTACTTAAGCAAAGCCCTTGTTTTTTAATGAATGGCTAAATGAAAACTTTGCTGATAAGATCGAAAATATGATGGCCATGTAATATTTTGTTTTCTGGCCTTGTATCTTTAGCCATTACCCAACACAACCTTCCTACCAGTCTAATTTATAATTTCATCCACCAGACCAGATGCCTTCATGCTGTAGGCATGGAACCAAATGATTTTCTGGGTCCTTTCAAATGATAAGATTCAAATGATAAGAATCAGGGCCTTTATGGTAATGGGAAAGTAACAACATCATCCATGGCATTTTACCTGAGTTTCTTTGCCTTTTCATGTACCTTTCATATATAGAACTATATATGTATGTATATACATATATGTGTGTGTGTGTGTGTATATGTATGTACATATATACATGCATAAAACCATAGATACTACTTTTTTACTTTATTTTCTTTATTCTGTATCACTTCTTGTAACATTTCCCACATCTCTTTAGATATTCTTTATGGAATGATAATATCACCTTACATTTACGAAACACAATTTACTCAGTCATTTCTCAAACACTGAGCAAATGGTTTATTTCAAACTTTTGCTATTACTATTACAAAGATGTCATTATGAATATTTGTACAAGGATTTCTTTATTCCTTTCAAAAATGTCCTTAGAATATAAATCTATTAGTGCTGTGATTGGATCAGAGGGTAGGGATAATGGCCTAACTTTTATTGTATAATTCCTTATTGATTGGCAAAACTTTCAGACCCATTCTAGTAGTTAATTAGCATCTCCACCTGTATTTTGAGAGATTAAGGTTAAGGCTAGTCTTTTCTTATCCTACTTTCAGAGACTTAGAGCTGTAGGGACCTTGCAGAGCAGCAGAATTGCCCTCTTAACAGGCTGAGACAGGACCCCTAGTGACAACCGTATAGAGTCTCTGTACTTGCTTCTTTAACCTGTGAGCCACCTGTACTAAGCCATGCAGAGTAATTGGAAGATGAGGAGTTTCTCCTGCTCCACGAGAATACTCATATGTGGAGCGTTCAAGGTGATTCTGGGGTGGGGAAATATGAAATGCAGCCCAAGTGGTATCTGGACAGAACCCTACCTAGGGAACTTATTACTTCCCTATAACTAGGGAAATTCCCATGCACGGTAACAGCATATAAGATGCTTAACAGAAATGCAGTTGCAATGCACTGTTCCCCCAGCTGCCTTCTTGCTTGTCTTAAGGGGGAGAGTGAGGACTTTGCTAAGAACTAGAGACTTCCCAGAATTTACTTGCTTGACATATAACGAAATTTGCCTATAGGCAATATGGGTAAGATCAGTATGATTATTCACCAGTAATGATAAAGACATTTTATTTTCCTTCTTTTCCTAATATAAAGTGCTACCTCTTTTAGATTTAAATAACCTTATCTGTGGAAAGAAAATGAGACATAGGAAGTTCTGTGAGAACCTCTGAGAAAACAGCTCCTCAAAGAAAAATACCTAGGAGAAATGTAGTCAGTTCTGAGAGGACCTGAGAAAAACAATTCTCAGGAAAAAAGTACTCACTAAAGGCAAAGGGCAGATAGGTGGCGAAGCAGATAGAGTGGCAGGCCTGGAGTCAAGAAGAATCATCTTCATGACTTCAAATGTGGCCTTAGACACTTATTAGCAGTGTTACCCTGAGCAAATCATTTAACCCTGTTTGCCTCAGTTTCCTCATCTGTAAAATTAGCTGGGGAAATGGCAAACCACTCCAGTATCTTTGCCAAGAAAACCCTAAATGGGGTCACAAAGGGTCAAACAAGACTGAAAATGACTGAACAACAACCACAAAGGCAAAGATAGTTCAAGTGTCTTGTTAACCAGAACCTAGATTATATGAGGTAGAAATCTGGGAAACATTAATAATTATAATTTGGAACTTTGGAACAATTGTATATCAAACCCATCTGTGGCACATATGACAGAAATGTGAACTATGGCTTCTCAACCTGAGGCAGAGGTATGTTATTTCAAACAAAGGTCATCTGATTGGAGGCAGTATAAACACTAAGACAAAATTTAAAGGAACCTGAAGAAGGAGATTGGAGACAGCAACAGAGGAAAACAGATGAGTAAAAAGAAGAAGAAACTTCTACTGGATGCCTGAAGAGAGACAAGCCCGGCTGAGCACAGCTGAGCAGTGGCTCACAGAAAAGCATTTAGCTCCCTTTCCCCCAAGATGGCACTGAAGGCAAAGAAGGAAGCCATTGCCTTTCCCAACCCTGCAAGACAGAAGCCAAGTCCCTGAAGGCCAAGAAGGTGGTGTTGAATGGTGTCCATAGCCAAAAAAAGAAGATCCAAACATCCCCCACCTTCCAGCTACCCAAGACACTAAGACTTCAAAGGCAGCCCAAGCTTAATCACTATGCCATCATTAAGTTACCCTTGACCACTGAGTCTGCTATGAAGACTGAGGACATGGTGGACATCTACACCAACAAGCATCAGATCAAGCAGGAAGTAAAGAAAAAAAGAAAAAAGCTGCATGACCTCGACATAGCCAAGGCCAACATATTGATCCGGCCTGATGGAGAGATGAAGGCCTGTATCTGACTTTCTCCAGACCATGATGCTTTAGAGGTTGCCAACAAAAGTGGAATCATCTAAACTGTGTCCAGCTATCCCATTCCATCTGTGATGAAAAGTTTTTCAGTATAAAAAAGCAGATAGCTAAGAAAAGTGGCAAGAATCTGCACTGCCCCGATTCTGAGATGACTGAGGAATGTGTGTTGATTAAAACCATTGCTGTTGAGAGCTGACTGGAGAAAGCAGAATTATTTACTGCTCAACTGAGAAAGAAGAGCTTGTCTGCTTTGCCTTTCACTGCCATCTATGCCTAGAAAGGGGAAGACCCCTAACACCCCGGAGACAAGCCAATAGACATGAATATCCCTGCAGCTTCCAAATTTATAAAGAACAGTTTTGCCAAGACAGCTAACACTGCCTCAGAGTCCAGCCAAGAAAACTGAGTTTGAGTGGAATAGCTCTGAGATCCCAGGGTTAGGGTATCTTTGTCACTAAAAGAACTTGACCCGGGGGCAGCTAGGTGGTGCAGTGAGTAGAGCACTGGCCCTGGAGTCAGGAGGACCTGAGTTCAAATTCAACCTCAGATACTTGATATGCTTACTAGCTGTGTCACCTTGGGCAAGTCACTTAACCCCAATTGCTCTGCCTTCCCCCCTCCAAAAAAAAAAAAAGAAGAACTTGACTCTAATCCAGTAGCCTCAGCATATAAGCCTAGGGAAGTCCAGAAAAGTAGCAACCTTATTTATCAGATTGATTCCTAAGGAAAACAAAGACAGCAATGGCAGAAGTACAGAGATGCTTGTTCTTCCAGCTACATGAGGTTCCCTACCCATATTCCTCTTTGCTTGGTTTTCTGTGAGTTTTTGCCCACTCCCCCTAAAGATACTATGTGCATTGGTGGAAGAATATGACCCAGGATTATACATGGACTGTTATATTATGACTATTCTGGCCTTTGCCTCCTTGTTTAGTAAACTTCATGATTAAGAGTTAATGGTACCGTCATTAAATAGGAATACAAAGCACACTAGAGGGGGCTCAGGAACTAGAGCGATGAGTAGTAGCTAAATAGAGCTCTCCCAACACCAAAGTTACCACTAGGACCCTACAAAAATTAACTATAGCAATGTGACTGCCCCTTGTGGGAAAAGTCCTCTGACCTGACAGTATAGGGACAGGTCGAGGGGAGAGAAGAACCCACAGAGACGAGGGCAGGGCTGATATTCAGATGTGCATGTGACACACAGACACAGTACAATTAAATGCCTTAGTTTATGAGGCTCTGCCTGCTTGCCAGGTGGAATGCTTGTTTACAAATGAGTTTACTTAGTCCTGGGGTGTTAATGAGGTTTCTCTAATTACAGTGATACATATATGCATGAAATTTCATAATTTTGGATACTCAGCAAGTAACTCAGCAAAATCAGTTTGAAAAAAAACTATCCTAAGTGGGGGAAGAAATGAAAGAAAAAAATACATCTGCCTCTAGCAGCAACTGGCCCAATCCCTTTACCATTTGAAGGAATGTTGTCATTTGCTGCTCTTTGCCTTCCAATCAGTTTAACACCTTTCCTCCAGATGAGTGCTCATCCTCTCATCCTCCTCTCCTAAATCTCTGATTGCTGTGTTTATCCTAGTATATTCTGACTGTTTCTATTTCTATTCAATTTTGTATGGGAGGACCAGCTTCTGTCTTGATGAATGAATCTCCTGAGAGAAGTAAACATTCTGGGGAGGTAATTTCCTTCTCAAAATAGAAAAGTGCCATTTCTACATCTTTCTAGCAGTATTTATGGATTTAGTTGGAGTTTCCACTTTTTTTGGAGGGGGAGAGGCAAGGCAATTGGGGTTAAATGACTTGCCCAAGGTCACACAGCTAGTGTCAAGTGTCTGAGGGCAGACTTGAACTCAGGTCCTCCTAACTCCAGGGCCAGTGCTCTGTTTACTGTGCCACCTAGCTTCCCTTCCACCCTTTTGTTGAAGTGTGCTGTGCAGGAAAGAGAGGGAGACATAAGATAAAATAAAAGTGTGATAGAGAGGAATGAAAGAAGAACAAGAAAGAGAGGGAAAAAGAGAGAAGAGAATGACTATAGGATGAATATGAAGAAGAAATTGGCACTGGATGCTAAAATATGTGAGAAATATGATATATATATGAAATATATATATGCTATATATACGCCTTCCTATAACATATGAACACAAGCGAAGGACATAGTCCAGCCATGTCCATTCTCTCTCACCAATAAACACCAAATCAAGACTATTCATCCTACACAAAACGCTGCAAGAAGTCCAAGATGGTACACAAAGATAGATGACTCTTTGAAATAATAAAAGTTCATTTTAGAAAGTTTAATGCTGATTCAGGAAAATCATGTCTAACTTGACAGTGTGATTCTCATTGAAATGTCACCAGATTTCCTGCCTGGCTTGTTCTATGTGATCGAAATCCAGAATTTGTCACTGTGTATCACTTGCACTGACTCACCACAGTCAACCAGGGTTTTGGGTAACTCCTTGCCAAGCTATGCTGAGATGGCCTATTGTGTGTTCAGCACAGCTATAGGCCTGATCCAGATCAACGGACACCTTGGCCACAGGGCCAGTAGAGGTTATAAAAAGCTAATATGTCATCATGTTTCTCTAAGCAGTGTTTTACCCCTAATTCTGGCCATTGTGTATAGTCACTGTATTAACTGTGATCATCCTAGCCATCTCAAAGATGAATACCTCTGGTCATAGTTGGTATTACCAGAGTGAGAATGGATCAGTGCAAGTTCATTGCATATTGGGAAACCATTCCAAGCATATGTCTTACTGATTATGGTGTAGTATTGTCATCCTTGTATAAGTTCAACAACAGATCATTTTAGTGTATCCTCTAATTAGTATATAATAGCACTAGCATGCTGTAGAAAGAGTGCCCCATTTGGAATCAAAACACCAGGGTTCAAATTCCAGCTCTGCTAATTATTCTGTATGGCCTTGGGAAAGTCACTTTACCTCTTTCAAACTCAGTTTCCTAATCTGGAAAATGAAGGTGTTAGACTAAATGACCTTTGAGGTGACCTCTAATTCTAAATCTATGATACTATTATACTTATACACTCCCGGCAAATTTCCATATGATTCCACTCCAACTAACTGAAGTCTCTCCACTGAGACTGGAATTCAAGGACATTTTCTAAAGAAAATTGATACAGTCAATGGCACCTCAGAGAAACTGATTTGTGATGCATTAGGCTAACAGATTGAGTTGATTTACATAATTTCAGACAGGAAAAGAGAACACAGGAGAATAAACTCTAAATTATCTTGGTGTTATATCTTAGTGAAGATTCTGGGTCCCCTGCTAAAAGGTCAAATCCATGCATTATGCCAGGGCTTCTCCAAAAGGTCCTTGATACAATAAAACTTTCCGTTTTTCTGCATTCTATGGCAAAGGGCAAATAAGCCTGATTCCGCTTGCTGGAGCAGCAAGTTGGAAATTTTGATTTCTTGACAATAGAATCTAAATGTCTATTTGGCTTCCAGCACTCATAGAATCATACAATCTAAAGTCCAAAGGCATCTAGGCCAATCCATGCTTGGGAAGAAATCCCTTCTTTAATATTCCTGACAAGCAGTCACCTAACTTCTTGAATTCAGTAGTGATTGAGAACTCACTACTTTTTCAGACGGCCAATTGAATCTTATGGCTAGAAAGCCTCTCTTTGAGGACAGCTAGGTAGAACAGTGGACAGAGTTTTGGGTCTGGAGGCAGGAAGACCAGAGTTCAATTCTGACCTCAGACACTAGCTATGTTATCCTGGTCAAGTCACTTAACCTCCATCTGCTCAGTTTTCTCAACTATAAAATGAGGCTGATAATAACTCCTACCACCCAGAGTTGTTGTGAGGATCAAATGAGATAAATATATAAAGAGCTTAGCACAGTGACTGGCACATTCCTTTTTTCAAGGCAAAATCTGTCACTCTTAATTTCTGCCTGTTGTTCCTGGTTCTGACCGTGGGCCCCAGGCAATAAGCCAAATATCTTTTCCAGATGACAGACTCTTAGCAATATGTCCTGGTCCACTGGGTTTGGAGGCAGAACACCTAGGTTCAAATCTAACCTCTTAGTCAAATCACTTGATCTCTCTGAGCCTTAGCTCCCTTGGCTATAAAACGAAGGGTGTTGGATTAGCTGGCTTGGAATGTCCAATTTAAATAGCATTTTCATGTTTACAAAGTGCTTTTCTCATAATAATTGACATTCATATAATGCTTTAAATGCACTATTGCATTTGATCTTTCTTCTTCATTCTTTTCTTTCTCTCTTGAGACTGGATCTCCCTATTCCACCCTGTTCCACTAGGTTTCCCACTCTACCCAGACTGGAAGAGCAATATCTGCTCACCCACTTGATTCTACAGCTGAGCAAAGCATAGAAGCTTCAACCTGCTCTGTTTCTTACCCAGCTCATTCACTCTTCTTTAGGCAGCCCACTGCTGGGGGCTCATCCATTGTGGTGCTAAGCCAACTATGAACACCTAATCAACCTCAGCCTTACTGCAGCTCAGAACTTCTCAGCTCAAATGATCAATCAGCTTCAGCTGCTGCCCATAGCTGTGATTATATCTAACGGTACACCAGAGATGTGGAACATGCTGCCAGTGGCCACATGGCGTCCATACCATTCTCAAGCGTGGCCTCAAATTAAAACGTAATTGGGAAATATTTAATGAAATAAATAAAATACAAACGTAGATAAATTTTGAAACTAAGTCAATATGGGGCCCATAGGGAGTGATCCCCATTACTATTTGCCTGTGATACACTGGATACCACCACTCTCAGCTATCGCATGATCTCCACAATATTCCTACTATAAGGCAGATAGTAAAGATATTAGTATCCCCATTTTAAAGAAGCGGAAACTACACATCAGAAAAATTAAATGATTGGGACTGGACCCTTGCTTTCATTATTATTGTGAGTTCCCAAATAAGGAAACTCCCATTAGCAATGTAGATATGTACCATCTCAGCCCCTTCATGTCTTTGAGTTGCCTAGAGCACAGAGAGGTTAAGAGACTTGCCCAAAGTCACAAAGCCATTGGTGTCAGAGTTAGAACTTAAACCCAGGTTTCTCCAGACTTCAAGATTAACGTGCCATACAAGATAGCTATCACATTCCAGCAGGTTTCTTTTCTCCAATAAACCCTAGGTCCTGTCCACCATTCTTTTAGGCCCAGTTTGCCCTGGTTTGCCAAAACCACTGGTAGAATATGGTGTCCAGAACTGAACGCCAGAGCCTAGGTGGAGTTAAGCACAAATAATAAAGTAAATGGCATACAAGAGAACCCTTTCCAGAGGCACATAAAAACCTTTTCTGCCCCAGGATCTTATGTACTGCATTAGCAAGACCTTGAGAAACAATTCCTACACAGAACCTCCATCTACCACTATGGTCATTGACTCATTTTACAGACTCTATCAAAAAGTCAAATAGTGAAAAGGTCATGGAAAACACGTGTACATTTCAAATGCATGAACTATCTATATAACACTTTATGATTTGCAGAGTGCTGTTACCTTAACATTGCTCTGGGCCAAATGGTGGCAAGCATTATGAGAAGCAACACAGAGAAATGGATGAGAGGAATGTACTTGGAGTCAAGAAGACCAGGGTTCAAATCAAGTCCTCTAACTCCTATGCAACTTTGTGAGCATTTCATTCTCTCTCTTGAAACTTCCATTTCTTCATTTGTAAGATGAGGAAGAAAAATGCCCGTAATAGCCACCAAACAGGTTGTTGGGAAAAGCAAACAGGATGATGCCCAATGTGCTATCTAAATGTCAGCTGCTCTTGTTAAAGCACTTTGGGGAAAAAAAAAGATGCTGTGTAAATGTGAGTTATAATTATTCTTCTTTAAAGCTGGAAGGAATATTCCAGGCTAACTACTCTAGTCTCCTCCTTTTACACATGAGAAACCTTAGGTCCACAGAAGTTAAGTGACTTATTCAAGTTTATACCTACAATAAGTATTGCAAATATCATGGGATTTGAATGAGATAGTAAGTACGTGGCAAATTAAAACATACTATATGAATACCAAAATAATATTTATTATTAATCATAATAATGTATTGTATGTAACATATTATATTAATTAAATGATTGTTGCTGTCATTATTCCTATTTTCCTGATGAAGAAAAGAGGTTAGCAGACTTATCCAGCCACGGTTACACAGCTAGTAAGTACCAAAGTCAATATTTTTGTCTTCTTCTTGACTCTAAGTCCAGTACTGCTTCCCTCTACCATGTCACACCCTTAATTTATTTTCAGAGGGCATAATATTCATTTACTTTCATTGTTATTAAGTCTTTTTTTCTTTCAATAAGGACCTTTAAATTTTCACAACACCCTTTAACATCTTCATCTCCCAACAACAGCTCCAGACCTGATGTTCTGCCATAAAAGTGGTAATCATCGAAACTATTTGGTGGTAGCTAAAATAGAAAAGTAGATCAATGGGAAATACTAAACAAGAAACAATCAGAAGCAATTGAAACCAATTATTTTGCATTTGAAAAACTCAAGAGCATACATTACTTGGAAGAGAACTTATTATTTGGAAAGAAACAAAAAGAAAACCAGAAAGTCATTTGGCAGAAATTGGATTTAGACCAACCTCTTACACTATGTGCCATAATAAACTCGAAATGGATATGTACCCTAAATAGTAAAGGTCACAACAGTTATAAAGTGAAAAGATGATGAGGTCAGGCACCTCTCACAGCTATGGCTAGGGGGAGAGTTCTTAATAGCCAAATAAGGGATAGAGATGATCACTAAAGGTTAAAATAGATCATTTTAATTACATGAAACTAAAAGGCTTTTGCATTAACGATCAATATAGAATCAATAAGAAAGGAAGCTATCAATCAGGAAAACATCTTTACATCAAATAAGAGTCTGATATCCAAGACAGATGAGAACTATGGGAACTACCAAAAGCCATTCCCCCCCCCCCCATGAAAACTGGTCAGTGGACATGAACAAATAGTTTTCAATAGAATTATAATGTACTGACAATCATAAGAAAGATTGCTCCTAATAGCTAATAATAAAAGAACTGCAAATAAAAACAATGCTGAGATTTCACCTTACATCCAGCAAATGTTTATTGTCAAAGATGAGAATAGTCAGTATTGGAGTTATAAGTAGAGTTAAGAATTGTTCCAACCACTTGGGAAAGCAATTTGGAACTATTCAAAGAAAATTAGTAAAATGTCTATTTTGTCCCAGAGATCCCACTACTAGGAGAGAACAGTGTGGTAAATGGAATGCATGCTGGATTTATATTCAGAATTCATGAGTTCACATTCTGATTCTGCCATCTACTATTTGTGTGACCTTGAGAAAGTCACCTAACCTGTTGGAGCCTTGGTTTTCTCATCTGTAGTATTATAGATGAGGGTTGAACTAGATAATCTCTAAGGTTCCTTACAGATCTAAATCAATAATCTTCCAATCCTATCTATCCTAAAAGAAGTTATATATATATATATGTATATATATATATACATACATATACACACATATGTTTGTATGTGTGTATATACACATATTTATAAAGATCCCATGTAAACCACAACTGTTCTATTCAATATTTTTATGGTTTAAAAGAACTAGATACAAGGAGATGCTTATCAACTGGGGAATGACTAAGCAAATTGTGGTATATGAATATAATGGAATGTGGGTGTGGCATAAGGAATGATGAATATGAAGAATTCAGAGACAATTCCATAGACATGAAGTAATGGTGACTGAAATCTGAAAAACAATAGATACAGGATGTCTCAGAAGTCTTTTTATTGTTTTTTAGTCATTTCAGTTTTTTTTGTTGTTTGTCCCGCTTCATTTCTTGCCTAAACTTAATCACCAATTGGGCTTTGCCTCAGTCAAACTGAGACCTGTTAAAGACCTTAGCTTAAAAAGGCCAAGACATCCCACTGCATCCAAGGCCATCTCCAGTCCTCCTGATCTATATCTTGCCACTAGACCAAGAAGGCTCTGGAGGATGAAGTGAAGCTGGTAACTTTGTACAGTCCTCCCTTGCTTAAATCCAATTCACTTGCATGTTATGGTACATCTCCCTGATGTCATGGTCCTCTTCAAGAATGAAGGACAGATAAACAACAACAATAAAATGCCTGACTCTTTGTGAAACCATTTAGGATTTTCTTGGCAAATACAGTGGAGTGGTTTGCCATTTCCTTGTCCAATTCACTTTACAGATGAGGAAACTGAAGCAAACAGGATTAAGTGACTTGCCCAGGGTCACACAGCTAGTAATTGTTTGAGGCCAAATTTGAACACAGATCTTCCTGACTCTAGACCTGGCAGATAGAGGTCCAGTGCACCACCTGGCCCAGTTTTAAGCTAATAAAATTTAAGTGTATGTTGTATATTGTTGTAGTCATTGTTATAAAGCTTAAAACTGTGTTAAGACTTCTTAGATACCCTGTATGATGACTACAACAATATAAATTTTAAATGCTCTAAATCACTATTGATTAGAGAAATGCAAATCAAAACAACTGTGAGGTATCACATCACACCTATCAGATTGGCTAACATGACAAAACAGTAAAATGATAAATGCTGGAGAAGATGTGGGAAAATTGGAACACTAATGCATTGGTGGTAGAGTTGTGAACCATTCTGGAGAGCAATTTAGAACTATGCCCAAAGTGCTATAAAACTGTGCATACCCTTTGACCCAGCAATACCACTTCTAGGACTGTATCCCAAAGAGACCATAAAATGGGAAAAGCACCCACATGTACAAAAATATTTATAGCATCTCTTTTCATGGTGGCAAAGAATTGGAAATTGAGGGGCTGCGCATCAGTTGGGGAATGGCTGAACAAGTTGTGGTATATGAATGTAATGGAATATTACCGCGCTATAAGAAATAATGGGCAAGCCGACTTCAGAAAAACCTGGAAAGATTTATACAAAATGAGTTGAGTGAAGCGAACAAAATGAGGAGAACATTGTACACAGTAACAGCCACAGTGTTCAATAACTAACTTTGATAGACTTTGTTCTTCTCAGCGATGCAAGGATCTAAGACAACTGCAAAAGACCCACGATGAAAAATGCCATCCTCATCCAGAGGAAGAACTTCAGAGTCTGAATGCAGATGGAAGCAGACTATTTGCTCTCCCTATTTTTTTTGTTTGGTTTCTTTTACATGCTTCTTCCGCTTGGTTCTAATTCTTCTTTACTAACATGACTAATGTGAAAATAAAATAAAATAAAAACAACAATATAATTTTTTTTAAAAAAAAAGGAAGAAAAACAAAATTGAATACTGTGGAATAATAAGGAACAAGGAGCTTGGTTCAGATAGAGAGATGAGAAAATGCAACTCCCATTCTTTGAAGGGGTTTGGGAGACTAGCTGTGGAATATTGCATACACTCAGACTCCCCATTCTAGATATGGAAAAAGTTAAGTCAGAGAGGGATTGTTATAAAAGTCACACCGTTTTAGAGCTGAAAGAACTCTTCAGGATTATCTAGTCTGATCTCACTTTTCAGATAAGGAAACTGAGGCATGCTTAAAGTCACACAGAAGTGAGTATAGAGCTAGCACTGGACTCCACCTCTTAAACTACAGCTAAATTAGGCTTTGAAGCTCAGAGAATGAAGCGGCCCAGGCACCACCCCATAGATCTCCGTCCCTAGACTCTGCCAGGGCCAGACTGTTCCAACCTTTGATTGTCTTTTAACTAATGACCTTGGAGTGTCCCTGATGTTCCCAAGAGGAAAGTGTCTAGTTTGACTTCCTTAAATCAGACAATGTGATTCCATTTCTGCTATTGGAACTTATGCTTGGGCATTGACAGGAAGCAGCTGGGTTGACTTTAGCGAGGTACCCACTTGGAGTGTATTTCCCGGATACACTTTTTGGGGAGGCCAGGTACTCCACTTGGGAGCACTTCCAGCAGTCAGACAGCTGTGTCTCAGTTGTACATCTGTAGAGATTAGAGCTGACAGTAATTCAAATTTCTCCACCTCGCATTTCTAATTGAAGTAAGAGGCTGGGGTGGGGGGAAGGAGGGTGAACAGGCACATCGTATCAGTAGAACTGACAGGTTAAAAATATCTAAATTCCTTTTAAAAAAAACCCACAACCTCCTGTTTCTTTTTAGTCCTTTTATAGCATTGTTACTCACAGCCTTTCAATCAGCCGAGAACATGAATTTTTGTCTCTACCAGTTAATATGAGAAAAATGAAACCCTTTGCTTCTCGATGTAAAAGAGAACCCTGGTCTCCAACCACAGACTCAAAGTGAACAGAGGTCATATCTCCAGGAAGAGGTTTGTAAAAGGGAAAGGCACCTTGGTGTCTGATGACAAGTTAATGAAATTATGAATTTCCCTGTGCCAAGCATTGTCCTAAAAAATGACTCCATACTTTCAACTACAACAACAGGAGAAAGAGGTGCACGAAATATTAGGTATTTCAGCTATTGTTGATGCTTCCTGTCAGTGATGTGTCCCTGTTCTACATCTTCATCTCTACTTCCACAGTGGAATGTGAATAACTCTGCTTCAGAGTAGAAGAATGCCACAGCACCATTCATTGAGATATGAAGAGGCAGAAAGGTCAAGAAGGGTAGGGGCAGGAAGGGAAAGTCAACTGAAAGATAATGCCAATTACATTTTAATCTCAGGACCTGGTTCAGTTCAGAGGGGGGAAAAATAGGCCATCAATTGAAATCAAATAAAACAATTCAAAATAGGTACCAAGGTTCAAATGTTCTCCAAAGCCGATGGAACATCAAAGGTTCTCTCTTCTATAATTATTCTTACCAGGATCACTGTTGCTTTCACATCAAGTGTTTAAGTGCTCACCTGCTCATGGCCCTCCAGAATAAGCATTTAAGCCACTACCATAGCAATCATAAGGACAGTTCTTATATATTCATAATAAGGATTTACATACCCATTATAATAATCATAAAGACAGCTCAAATAAGTATAAACCTCCCCTAACAAGCTACTCTGATACCTTATACTGTTGTGAGGCTGACACTGGATTCTGGAAGACCATGCCAGAAAGGCAATGGCAGCTTCAGCTGACCTGGAAGGGTGTCAAGCACAGACTGGGTGTGTCTCATCTGTTGACTCATTGAGCTAAGTTGAGGGTGATGCATCCCCAGAATGCCTGCCCCCAGGTCCTGGACTCTTTTTACATTGCATAACCTCTCTCTACTATAACAAGTCAAAGAGTTGGGGGTACCTGCCCACTAGATATTTCTAACATAAAAGGAATAATTTGTTTTCCATTCACTTAGCTTAAAAAAAATAATTTGTTTTCCATTCACTTGGCTTAAAAAAAAACATCTCTTAAGGTACAGGATGTTACTCTCTGTGTTGGTGGAAGAAATATTAAATCACAGATCTCCAATGGATTAAAATAGGTTGATACAGCATTTTATCCTTAAGAAGCACATAAACATACAATCCATTTTGATCTTCTCAATACTCCTAGAGGAGGGTGGTACATGCAAATATGCCTTAATTCAGAAATAAGGAAACAAGCTCGGAGAAATTAAGTAATTTGCTCAAGGTCACACAGTTAGTGCTAGATGGCAAAGTAGATAGAGTGCCAGGTCTGAAGTCAGGAAGACCTGAGTTCAAATCTGGCCTCAGATATTGACTAGCTATGTGACCCTGGGCAAGTCACTCAACCCCTGTTTGCCTCAGTTTCCTCATCTGTAAATTGGAGGTAATAACAGCATCTACCTCTCAGAGCTGTTATGAGGATTGGATGAGATAATAATCGTAAAGTCCTCAGGACAGTGCTTGGCAAGTAGTAAGAACTATGTAAATGCCAGTGGTGATGATGATGATGGTGGTGGTGGTGATGATGATGATGATTATGAGAATTCTAAGTCCAGTGTTTTTCTCACCCAATACTGTACTATAGCTGGTTAAACATGTGGTGAAGAGAAGAGGAGGTCCCTGTCCTGTAAAATCTTATAATCTAAAGGAGACAATATTAATATATATAAAGAGTTTTGATCACATTAAAATGGCATAAGATTATTTTTAATTTCTCTTTATTCAAAGGAACTCAGTCCTGCCAGAGAAGCCTGGGCTCTGATGGTCTGCTGACCTATATCAGCATTCCTGCCTACCGCCACAAAGATGCTCCAAGTTCTCCTCTGAATGAGGCTGCCTTCTCTATCTCATTTTAGAGGACCATCTGACTTACAATCACAGCTCTCTGTGTTCAGATAGCATTAGCTTATATTCCTAGTATAGGAGTCTCTCAACAACAATCTGTCCCTCCACAACAGGAACCACCACTAAACAGATGCCCCCACACCAGCATCCTCCTGTTAGCCATCACTGCATCCTCCACATCTCATCTTCTATCAGGAGCCAGAGACCCTAATCACCATTAATTCCTGAAGGAGTCCTGCTGGAGGAGGGAAAAGAGCATTGGTATAATGGGAAGATGGAGGATAGAAAAGGATGTTGGACCTAGCCCTTTGGGAGTCCCAAAAATTCCCAGCTAGGGAGAACAATCAAGATCATCACCAGCTCTCTGGCCATGCAGCTACTTGAAGCTTGTGGGATCATTGTGCGGAATGGGCTTTGAAAACTACAGAGAACTATTTAAATGGAATATCTTGTTATCATTGATTAGATAGTAAGCTCCATGCAGACAAGGACTGTCTTTTGACTCTTTTTGGATCCTAAGACTTAGCATAGCATCTGGAACATAGTACGAACTTAATAAATGTTTATTGATTTGACTGATCATAAACAATTAAAATAATTACTATTATTATGAATAATGATAATAATTCTGCAGATGGTGGCACAGTAGATAGAGCACATGCCTTGGAGTCATGGAACCTTGAGTTCTAATACTACCTCAGATACTCCCTATAACTATCATCCTGGACATTACTTAACTTTTCTGTTCCCCAGTTTCCTCTTGTATGAAATGAGGATAATAATAGCACCTACCTTCCAAGTACATGAGGATCAAATGAGTTAACCTATATAAATTGCTTCGCAAATCTTAAAGTGCTATATAAATGCTAGCTATTATTATTAGCTATTAATCAGATACTTGGAAGGGACCTTAGAAGCCATCTGGTCCAACTCGTGTCTGAAAAGGGATCCTCACTGAATTGCTCTTGATAAGATTATGTATAAAGTCTCACAACAA
Organism: Phalanger gymnotis; assembly: GCA_028646595.1. NCBI lineage: Eukaryota > Metazoa > Chordata > Mammalia > Diprotodontia > Phalangeridae > Phalanger > Phalanger gymnotis. The sequence continues at coordinate 48,672,763 of CM053623.1, read as the reverse complement.
GGAGGACCTGACTACTTTCCCACCCCTTATTATTTCTCTCTTAGAAGCTCTAGGACTCTTCATTTGTGAAGTCAATTGTTTACTGCTCTGTTTTACTCCTTTACTCAAAGTAGATACACAAATATCACCAGAACCTCCCTATGTATCATTCAAGTTCTCGCTGATCAGAGTCAGAAAGAAATCACACATAGAGGATGCATTAGACTCTCTCAGACTTCCAAGTACTTAGGCTCTCTTATGTCTAGGATTCAGTCACAACCAACTAATGGTCTAAGAAAGAGGTCAAAAGGAATTTAATTTGGTTTTGAACCTAGAAGAATTCTGGGATAGTCCCTGAACTTCCACTCACAAATGTACATTGGGACTCCCTAGGACTACTGCTACTTTGAGTTCTAAGGGTAACTTCATGGGTGTACATTCCCAAAAGCCCATATCTGTGAGATTGCCATTAATAATCAGACAGGAGACTCAATTAGTTCTTATCCAAAGATGTTTACTCAAATGTCATAATGAGAACAACAGTTACAAAAGTCTTCCTTCATAAATCTGAGGCACATTTTCTCACAAATATATATAATAAATATACATTGTATGAGGCTTCAAACTTAGAGGATAATGGTAGTAGGACATATGTATAGGATACACATATAGCAACAACAGTTTCATAGAATGTACATGTTGGGTTCACAGGGTCTGCTCCTCACCACAGCCCAACTCTTGATTGTTAGAGGTAATGCTCCTTGAAGCTGCTTCATCCTTGATATCTATATGACATATATGTCTACATTCCCTACTAGATGAAATGTTTAATACTGTTCTAGTAGTTCCCTTAAAAAGTTTATGTCTGGGGGACAGAGCCAAGATGGCAGCTGGAAAGCAAGGACTAGCTTGAGCTCGCCACCAAGTCCTTCCAAAAACCTATAAAAAATGGCTCTGAACCAATTCTAGAATTGCAGAATGCACAAGGGTAGCAGGGGGAAGCAGGGCTCTAGCCCAGGACTGCCTGGAAAAGACTCTAGGTAAGGTCTATCCCACATGGAGCTGGGAGCAGAGGGGGGCAGAGCTGAGTGGAGCAGAGCCCAGTGTGGGTGGTGCGGACCAACCAGACCAGGAGCCGGG
>CM053623.1:48643376-48671144 GCA_028646595.1 Phalanger gymnotis | reverse complement strand
TGGGTGGGAAGGGAAGAGGGGAGAGAATTTGGAACTCAAAGTTTTAAAAAATAGATGTTCAAAAACAAAAACAAAAATGTTTTTGCATGCAACTAGAAAATAAGATACACAAGCAATGGGGCATAGAAATTTATCTTGCCCTACAAGAAAAGAAGGGAAAAGGGGATGGGAGGGTAGTGGGATGACAGATGGGAGGGCAGACTGGGGAACAGGGCAACCAGAATATACACCATCTTGGAGTGGTGGGGAGGGTAGAAATGGAGAGAAAATTTGTAATTCAAACTCCTGTGAAAATCAATGCTGAAAACTAAATATATTAAATAAAATTTAAAAAATATATACACATAAACACACACATACACATGTATATATAGATATGCAGATGTATACATACATATATACACATAGATGTATATGTACATCTATGTACATTTATACACATATATGCACACATATACGCATTCATATGTATGTGTGTGTATATAAAAGCATAATGCCAACAACTCATGTTTTTGTAGGCAAAAGTGTTACCATAAGGTTCTTATTATCAACACTTTCACATCAGAATCATAGGATTTAGAACTTGGAGATTCCCTCATTTACCTCCTCCCATTTTATAGATGAAGAAACTGAGGCCCCAAGAAGGTAAGTGACTTGCACAGGTTCACCCAGCAAGGTAGTAGAAGCAGAGCCAAGAATCAAACCCTGGTCTTCTGACTTTAAGCCTAATGTCTTTGGGCCAATAAACTACAGCTGATTCTACTGTTATCAACAAGACAAGACTGATAGTATCCATTCTTAGGACCACACAGTGGTTCTTCCTTACCCTCAGATACATCATCTGTAAAATGGGTGGTTCTGGGTAGATAACCTCCAAGGCTCTTTCCTGCTCTAGATTTATGATTCAAGAATCCTATGATCACAATTTTTTTTTCTTATCTGGACTTTTCTCACTATATATCATGCCAGTGCTTTCCCAACCAGAGCAGCTTCTCCTCCCACCCTATACCATCACCCCCAGCCTTTGTTATGGTCAGTAAAACAGGATGTAGGAGCTGGCATTGGCACTAGGTAGGAAGGGTAGGTGGCCACCACAAGAATCATATCCACATCCCATGTGAGTGTTGATTTGTAGTGGCTACTTCTGCATCTTCACCTTTGCCCTCAAGCTGGAGCAAATGACAGCAGATCCTGATCATGTACAAAAAAATAAAAATTCATTCCAAAAAGATGTGATATATGAGAACTGATAGGCATCCACTTTAGCTCTCACGCTGCTGTCACATAAGAAAGTAGCCATGTGATGTGCTGAGAAACAGAGAAAGTCTTAAGGGAACCTGAGAGAAAACAAAAAATCAGGCACCATTGTTAGTTGTCTGTTTTTGGCACAGTATGGCTCTGTTGTTGTTCTCTCACAAAAGGAAAGAATAATTTTACATGAGTGCAGAGACTGATGAAAAAAGCATCCAGGAATAGCAGGGAATCCATCCCATAGAATACTTGATGACTTTACAAAACCAGGAGGAAGAGTTTTCAGGAAACAACTTGATCTCACCCAGCATGATTAAAACTAAGACTCTGTACATGAATTGCTAGTTCTGAGGATTAAGAGTAGCTGAATTGTGTTTCTCCATAAAATAGAAAATAATAAAACTCAGGTTCATTTTTTCTTTCTTTTCCTTTTTTGTAAAAGGGACTTAGATTTTCTCTAATAGCTAAAAACTGAATGTTTCTAAATATTTGTAAAGAGGAAGAAGTCTGAATGTAAAAATGTGTTGAGAATAATCCAATATTGATGCAATAGAATAAATGTCATTATGCCAATATTGGATTATTCAAAGTGTACAATTCAAAAAAATGATATTCTCCAGGAAATCAGATACCCAGCTGTTCTTTAATAAAATATATTGAGATGACATGAACTCAGACCTATTTTTTCTGGCCCTCAAATTTCAAATAAGTTAAATTTTATTGTATTGCCTTAATTAGAAGTGGAATTTCCTCAAGACTCTTGCTTAAACTTACAAGATCTAAAATTTTAATGAGGACCTCCAATCAGGTGGTATTTGGGGGCAGCCTGATAGCAGAGGGAATAGATGGCTGCCATTGGAATCAAGAAGAGTTGAGTTCAAATTCTGTCTCAGATCCTTACCAGGTGTGGAAATTTAACCTCTTTAAGCAAGTTAATTAACCTTCAACCACAGTTCCCTCATTTTGGGGATAAGAACAGTACCTATCTTGAGGGTTTTGTGAGGATCTAATACAATAATACAACTTTGCAAAATCTTAAACCACCATATAGCTTTAGCTATTATTATAAGACTAATGAAACAAGTTTATTCTTTTATATTTTTAGGATTTCCTAAGGAAGCCAAATGACACAATAATTTTTTCTCCATCATTATCGTTCTTTGATTTTCAATACAAAAATCAAAAATTTTCAAATATAATGGCTTAAACCAAAATAATAATCTCTTTCTTTAACCTTTGTGGTTTGTTTAGAAGAGTTGGAAGAAAAAAATTTGAACAAAATACTGCCTCCTACAGTATTTCGATACAACCAATTTTAGAGTTGTTATTGGCACATATTTCTCAGTAAAATCATTTGTCCTCCGTCATAAGAATGTAAAGTCATTTTATAGAAATCTATCCATCCACTGAAGAAAAACAGAAAAAAGCTGAATGGGAAAAATTGTTAAAAACAATAGAATCTTTAAAAGCAAACTTGTATTTCTTAAACTGTTGGCCAAAGTTTGGTTTCGATCTGATAGGTCATGCTTTAAAATCCTAAGGACTCCAGAAATTCCCCCATTTTAAAGAATCATATATTACATAATGTTGAAAGTTTTTCTGTTCATTCTCACACTGTATCTCTCCATATCTAAGTTAAATTATGCTGATTGACAACAATTATTTGAAATTTTTCCATGGTAGAACCAAGTGTATGCTAGCTATCATTATACCCCTCATCCATAATTTTTATAATCATTAACTTTCCAAGGAACAGAAGCCAATAATCATTCATATGACTCCCTCCTCTACTAAACTCTACATTTTTATTCCAGGAGGAGGGTTTTTACTTTTCAGGCACTTAAACCATTAACCAATCAGGACTTGTTTATATCCTCATTGACTTTAGTATAGCCAAGAAGCCATCAAAGAACTGTTTTGTTTTGTTTTGTTTTACAGCTTTATCATGTCTCATGAGCTTACAGCATATCATTCACTTGACAGATTTATCACAGCCTAATAATGCCTTTTCCACAATTGGCTTGTGAAAATTAGCATAATTTCTGTAATTATATTCTTCCTATGGCAGGGAAGATATTAAATATCATTACCCAAGACAATGGTTTTCCATTTTCTCTACAGATGTGGATGGAATCCTAGATTTCAATGATTCATTTAGGATTTCCCACAAGCTCAGATTTCCATCAACTTTAGGATAATTCATTTGTTCACAAAGATGAACTATGTTTCATGGTACTGTGATGGTGTCTTTTTGGTTTTCCTCCATTAATGATTTTGATTTATGCCTTTTTAAATATCTAAATCATTTCCTTACATATACCCTCAATGTATCATTTCTTGTAAGAAAGACAAATCTGAACAAGACCCAAAGATTCAAAAGACTAAATAAACAACTACATATGGTGGTATGTGCCACACTCCATACTCAATAGTCTTCTACTTTTCCTCCTCTCTTTTCTAAAAGGCCAGGATTGGCCTTTAAAATAATTTGAGTGCAGAAGCATTTTAGTGTTATTTTTATTTGCCTAAATTGTAGTAGTATATAGCATTCTCTTGGTTTTATTATCATTTTTCCTGAATCCATACAAATTTTCTAATGTTTCTCTGAATTCTACATATGAATATGACATAAAAATGCCATGGCATTCATATACCAGAATATTTTCATATTTTCCCCAGCCAAAGGATGCAAATAACTTTTCAATATCAATATAGATACTTTATCAAAAAAAGGTCACCAGAGGAGCGATGGCTTACCCCAAACTTTGCATTGGAAAAGTCAACTATTGAAATATGATAACTAAGGTTAATAGAAGAAATTTGGCCTTGCATATTCTCAATCCAATCTTAATCTCAATCCAAAATCAAAAGATGCCTTGATGAGATAGATTTATGCTAATATGCTATCAGATACCAGACAAACTCATACAATAACTCATCCTAGTCCTTTAAAGCTTACAAAGTATAGTGAACAAATAACTTTATAAGGTAGTCATCATGGCTAATGGAGAATGTGCTAGACTTGGAGTCAGAAAAGCATGGGTTTGAATATCATTTCTAACACTTACTATGAAACCATCAGCAAATCAACTGAGCTCTGTAAGCCTCCTTTTCTTCATGTTTAATAAAGGGATAATATCACCAACTTCACCTGGTTGTAGTGAGAATAAAATAAAAAAATGTTTACAAAGCACTTTTGTAAACGCAACACTATGTAAATGTGATCCAGGGACAGAGAGCTTTCCACTGTACCATTCTGGCTCAGAATTGTCACCTCAAGAGCACAGCTGAGCAGATTCAGGGTTGGAGGGAGTGAGAAGGGGGAAAAAGCACTGTTTGGTTTTATAAGAAGTAAAAAATGATATTAATCTCTCTCTTCTGTACCTAACATCAGATTTAGATATGTTTAGACTTCCATTTTGATTTTATGATGTGTATCATTTACAATCCTCCCCTAGGTTTCTATTACTGTACCAAGTTAGGACTTCTTGGTCCCTTCCACAAATGGTTCCCAGGCTTCTTGACATTCTGGGACTTGATTATTGTCTTTCCTGCTCCAAATCCAAAATGACATGGACCGTTTAAGAGAAATGAGCTCTGTTTTCTGTTTTCCAGAAATTTTAGAAAATTTTGCAACAGCCTTTAAGAAAACTTGAGGTACTCTGGGACATCACAGTAAGGGGCAGACACGTGCATAAAAGCAAACCTGAGGTACTCTGGGACATCACAAAAAGGGGCAGACACATGCATAAAAGCAAATCCACTGTCAATACTCTACTCTGTATGCCAAAAATAATCCATCCCCAGGTTCCAGAATTCCCATTCACACCACACTTCTTTTTTTCTGCTGCACCTATGCACATAGGACAAGCTAGGCAGAGGTGGAGGAAGTGAGGGAGAATCACAGCATCTGGTACTTTCCACTTAGCTCTTGACACTGGTTAATGAAATGGAGTGTTCATCAGGTCTCTTTCTCTTATTTGTCAGCATCATTGAATTGATTACGCTAAGTGGATCTAAGTTGTTATCTGCTACCAACAGCTGCTGCTGCCAAATGGACCAGACTTATGACAAGTTCCCTGACAACTCTGCAAACTAGCGAGCCTCCTTAGAGATGGCAAGATCTCAGAAGGGCATTGTGCTTGGAAAACTGATATTTTCTTTCCAGATTCCCAACTTATTTGACAAATATTTACCAGTCTTTAAAGCAGGAGTTCTTAACTCAGGGTCTACGAATTTGGTTTAGGTAGGTAGATAGTAGAATAGATAAATAGATAAGACAGAGAGAAATAACAATTTCAATAAAATTGGTTTTCTTTCTAATCCTACGTATTTTGTTTCATGCACTTAGAAACCTTATTCTCTGAAAGGATCCATAACTGCCCCTAAAAATGTTAAGAATACCTACTTGAAAGCAAGGCTTTAACATGAAAGTGCTGGTGGACCTTAAAAGATTTCATAATAAAAGCTTTCTTTCTATGTCTGGGAGGATTTGCCTTGCCCCATACATTTAACCTTGATTTTTCTTATAACTAGATAACTTTGTGCCTTTCACATTGAGTTAATTCCAGGACCCATTTCAAAGTTATAATTTCATAGTATATGAGTATATAGAACAGCTCCACTCAACCAACATTTATTAAGTACCAACTACGTGCAAGCCACTATGCTAGGAACTGAGGATACAAGACAGAAACAAAATAGTCTCCACCCTCAAGAAACAGTCTATGGAAATGGTGGAAGTGTAAGGAGATACCACATATACACAAGTAAATAAATACCAACTGGAGATGGAGAAGTGTCATACATAGGTCTCCTCTAGAAGCTGGCATCTGAGTAGTGCTTTGAAGAAACTAGGCAGAAGATAGAAGAGTACATAGGAGATAACTTATACAAGGCAAGGAAGGGGAAAAATCAAAGAAATCTAAAGTTGCATGTGATAATAGCTCATTAGAGATCATACTGCATCATTGTATTATTTTCATTTTTTAAATGGCAGTTGGAAGGAACAAGTAGTAATCTTATATCCATAACAAAATCCATGATTCATTTCCTGATCCATTCAAATGATTAGAATGAAAACATAAATTTTGACTTTTATTTTTTCCAATGGCAAAAATCAAACAGTAATGTAAACAGTGAATAGGCAGATTTCATCACTTGGACAATTCATTTTAACCTACAGTGAACTAAAAGCATAATCTCAGCCAATATCTTACTGGTCTCACAGTACCTTGCCTATATCTGTTTTATCTTCTCCCTTCAAATGGATGTTAAGTTCTTAGAGGGAAAGGATCACGGTGGCAAAGTCATTGACACTGCCCTAAAAATGGTGTATGTAAAGAATATACTAGCAAAAAAAAGTGATACAGTAAAACCACATTCATTTGAGGATCCCAAACACTATAGAACAATTAAATTTTCATGATCATTGCCACTTTCATTATTTTAATGTCCAATTTTCAGGATGCCCTATTCTCCTATACTTAATAGTATTATGGATTCCCTATGTGGTTTACACAGTTAACTCCAGGGAAATCAAGTCTATAACCATGGCTAGAGTTTCCAATTTTATCCATTGTTGTAGATTGATTTCCTTTATGGCTAAAGCCCAGTGTTCAAAGCTTCTATGGCTGAATCAAATGTGAGGTTAACTGAGTAATAATGTGAAATCCTTAACATTAATAGTTGTCACAGATCCATAAATACATTGTTCTACAAAGAATGTTTAGGGAAAGAAATAATAAAGATGTAAAAAAGGAGACTGTTGTTTGTCCTTCATTTTGGAAGAGGACCATGACATCAGAAAGGTGATTCCATGACTTAAAAGTGAATTGGATTTAAATGAGGGAGGTCTGTGCAAAGTCACCAGCCTCCCTCTCTTCTCCAGAACCATCTAGGTCCAGTAGCAAAATATAGATCAGAACAAGCGATGGTCCTAGATGCTGTGGGAGACCTTGGCCTTTTTGAGTTAAAGTCTTTCCCAGATCTCAGTTTGACTGAGGCAACACCCATTCAGTGACTAAGGCTAGAGGCAAAGAATGTCTTCTTTTACCTAGTTTAAAAAAAAACCAATCTGGGAGGGGAAGACTCTCAGGGTTTCTGGCCAAAACAGAAACAGTTGCTATTTATACACCATCAAGGCCCAAACAATGACCAAGTGAGGCTTGGGCTGGGGCCTATTGTTGGCCAATCTATGAGACCTAGAATGATTTGGGTTTAAGATAAGGTCCATAAGAAAAAAAATCTAGCCCATAAACCCCAACATATCTTACAAAAGTTTTAGTGATCAAAATTTACCCTATTTTGGTCAGAGCACCCACAGGCAAAGCTATGATACCTATATGGACAGAGAGAGAGGAGGGAGAGAGGGAGGGAAAGTGGAAAGGAAGGAAGGAAGGAAGCAAAGAAGGAAGGAAGGAAGGGGCTGCATTGCCCAACTGAAATTGGCCAGTTGGCCAGACAAAAAGAGATAGAGATAACATGAAAGAATATTAGCATGGAAGACAGTTCCCTGAGCCAAAGTGGGCAAGATGGCCAAAGCTACAATTAGTAGCTCCAAACAGCACATAAGCTAGACCAGCATACGTAAGCAGGATCTCTCTTGCTGGAGTTTAAAACTAATTCCCATAATGTCACATACACAGAATTATATAGTCCTGGGATAGAGAGGGAAGAAGATGGCTAAGACCTCATTTTAACATGTGGCAGCTAGGTGGCACAATGGATAGAGCACTGAGTTCAAATCTAGCCTCAGACATTTACTTGCTGTGTGACCCTGGGCAAGTCACTTAACCCCATTTGCCTCAATTTCCTCACTGGCAAAATGAGCTGCGGAAGGAAATGGCAAACCACCCCAGTATCTTTGCCAAGAAAATCCCAAATGGGGTCACAAAGAATAGAAAACAACTGAACAACATCTTAGCATTGCAACAGATGGGAGAAGGTAAGTATTCCTCTGTGTTGTTTTTTTTTTCCTTTTCTATCTGAGGGTGTATTTCTACCATGATGTGAATGTTCCCTTGGGGAGGAGGCAATGAAGATGTTTTATGGGCCAAGTCCTGCATTCAAGCTGCCTAAGGTATAGGGCATAAAAAACACCGATGGAATTTGGCTACAATGAAATTGTTATAAGGTCAGTGAAAATTGAGCCCTCAAAAGCACCTTCTCAGAAGTCTTTAGACTTGACTGTTTCAGAGGATCAGGACACCAATAAAAGTCACAGAATCCAGACAAGGAGAAGGCACCTGAATTTTCCTCCATTTGGAGGACACATCTTATCTTGTAAATTGTTTGCATTTAATGCTATTATATGATAAACAGCATGCCAACAGGCAGCATGATATAGTGCATAAATAGTTGACCTGGAAGGCAGCAAGATTTTAGTCCAAGGGTAGGGAACCTGTGGCCTCAAGGCCAAATGTGGCCCTCTAGGTCCTCAGGTGCAGCCCTTTGACTAGGTCCAACTTTTACAGAACAATCTAAGTTGCACTCAGAGGGCCTCACTTGAGGATCTAGAGGGCCACATGTGGCCACAGGGCCACAGGTCCTCCACCACTGAATTCTAGTCCCACATCTGACACATACTAGCTGAATGACCATGAATAAATCTCTTAACTTCTCAGTGCCTCATGCAAGTCTTTGAGAATATAAATTACAGAGCAACTTGTATATCAGATCACAGTTTCTCCATGTTAGTAAAGAGAAATTCTGTCCTAGGAGTTCCCTATAACTAAATCAATAAAATCATAGACCCAGTACCCAAAAACCCATAAACGTACAATAGATTTATGCAATTTATTGAATTTGAAGTCAGGAAGCAGTTGCTACAACAATACTCAAACCTAAAATTCAGTGCTCAGCAAATTATTTTTAACATGGTAATTATTTTAATGAGTTGAGAGACTTCCTCAAATTGAGATTTCCTTTCTATTCAAAGTTCAAAATTCCAGCAAGCCATAAGGCTTGAAATGAAGGCGGGGATAGAATATTCCCCAGGGTTCCCCTGAATTGTCAGAGTTCACAGGAAAGGTGGGAAGGCCCTCTCTATTAGAGATCTAGCCTACAATTTTAAAACAAGAAAAATGAGTCATACGGAAATTTCTACTGGGATGCCCAACTTGGGCATGAAGTGAAACAGGAGCATTCACTCTTAGGGAAGCATATTCAAAACCTATACAGTTTCTCCAGAAAAAAAAATATTTCTCCATGCTAAAACCCTTTACTGTCTTTTCCTTTTAGAAAAAGCAATTAGAAAAAAAAAAGCAAAGGCCTTTATTAGAAATATGGTTTGAAAAACTTGACTCTTTTCTCAAAAAAGTGCCTTTTGTACACCTAAAATGATGGGCACTAGAAAGTGCCCATTTTCATTGAAAGGGAAGCAATTCTTCATTTTGTGGGGATGACCCTAAGAGAAATGGGGTAGTGACTTGGTCACTCTACTATTCTGAATGTTATCATAAAACCACGTTATGATATATTGTGACATTCTTCCTCAGTATACTTATAAATGTTACCTAAAATTGTCATGGAATAGAGAATCAAGTCAGAGAGCAAAGGGAGCTATGCCAGTTTAAACCGCTATCTCCTCTCTCCAAGCTAGAAATGTTTAGATATTAAACAAAAATTAAATCAAATTGTTTGCAGCAAACTTGAGCCTAAAATTCATAGTGTATTAAGTAGTATTAATATTTTTTCTTCAATACTCTCAAGGCTAGGCAGGATGGGAGAGGGGCAGTCATACATAGGGTAGTCTCTAAAATTGAGTGAACTTCCAACCACAGTAAGGAATTGAGGATCAAACTTGGGAATTCTCGCTTGCAAACAGACATCTGGTAGCCCTGAAGAAGTTAGCAGAAATCTGGAGCAATAAATAGGAACCCAGACTGGATCTGTTTTTGTCTTTGAAAATGCTCCACTTCTAGTCCAAAATGTACTATTCCAAACCAAAGTCTTAACGTCTAGGCATTTCTTTACCAGAAACCATTATTAGACTACATGACCCAAATACTCTTGAAGTCCAATTTCACCAAAAACTTTTCAGGTTCCTAATGCCCAGTGTTTCCCACACTTTTCATAACTACTACACCAGTATGCTCTCACGGGAAATGCAAAGATTGAGGCCAAATACATAACATAAATTCGAGTACCTAGTGATTCTCATTGATTGTTTATTAATTATTTCCCAGCTCTAGGTCAATTATCCTGGATCCCCAACTTAGGAAGTTCCAAGGAGTGAAAGGCAAAATCTTGGGGAAATATTTTGTTGTTTTTCTTTTCTTCCATGAGTATGAAGTCAACCATGCAATCCCCCTCGCCTCTCATTTGATTGACTATCATATGACACTGATATACTCAAATGCTTCCTGTGGGCATAGATTGGAACAATGACATACAAAGAGCTGGAAGAGGAGGAGGACAAATTTATATATGCATCATCTCCAAGTCAGAAATAAATTTAATTGGAACTTACCATATGCCTGATATTTAAAACCTAAGGTTCTTAGCATTTCTCTTACAACAGGGAAGTCAATATACAGAAAATGTTTTCAGTTCTCCTTTGCTGAAACACTTTCTCAACTTTAGTCCCATCTCTCCCACCTTCCCCATAATCAGTCTACGAATCTCCTTTCAGCAGTTCCTGCTAAATCTAAGGATACTGGTGCAGAGGGCCCCATCTAGATGTACCAGCTAATTTTGAAACCACGCCCAGTCAAACTGGGCAACTACAAAGAAACCGAGGCCAGGAAAGGTTGCATTGCAGAGCAGTGATGCAAACCTAGACCCTCTGTCTCCAAGTCCACTGTACTACTGATACCACACAAAAGAGACACCAAAAATGTCCTGCTCCACCCTAGAGGGTGGAATTGGGAGCAGTGGGTGGAAGTTTCAAAGATACAAAATATTTATATAATAATTAATGTCTGAGGGAAAAAAAACGTAAGGTTAAGGATGAGAGCTACTCAAAAGTGGAATAGTCTGTCTTAAGAAGTGGTGGGCTTCCCTTCATAGGAGGCCCCCAAGCATAGTTTGGATGATCTTATAATAATTAATAATAACAAGTTACTGTTTACAGAGCATATTAAGGTTTGCAAAGCACTGCACATGTTATCTCATATGATCCCTACAACAACCTTTTGAGGTAGATAGTATTATTATCCCTATCTTATAGATTAGGAAAATGAGGCTGAGTAAGGTTACCTTGGGTCACACAACTAGTAAAGGTCTGAGGCTAGACTTGAACTCATCTTCCTGACTCCAAGTCCAGTTCTCACCCACTGTAAGTCTTGGATGCCTCTCTTTTCCTATCCTCCAGGTCATTGCTAATCAGGTTTCAGAGAAACCAAAAGTTGCTTCCCACAAGGAAAAAGCTCAGGAATTCCCAATATAGAGAGGAACATATAATCCACTTTGCCCTGAAGGCTTCATATATTCTTCTGAATGAAATTCTAGCCATTTAAATGAGTGCAGGTAACTGAGCTCTTATTATAAATCAAGTCACCAGGCACAATATTGTAACCAAACTTTTAAAACTTAGCTTCTACCATCCACTGGCATCTCTCCTTTCCCCTCTCCACCCTAGGGTTTTTAAATTTTGATGTGACATACTATAATCAAGAATGTGCTGGACACAATTCTGTGGTTCATATTTTATTTTAGATTTCAGGGATGGTTTAATTGATTTTTTCCATCCACTCAGCAACCTAGAGGGTCCTAGAATAGAGGTTACCACACCACAAGAACTCTTCTTCCCCTAATATCCCAGACCAAACAACATAACAACAAGAGGATTTGCTGACAGGCATGCCGTCAGGCTCTCACCCTACCTCATCAGTATACCCTAAGGACCCCTATGCCTCACCTTAACGATCACAAGACCTTTCCATTCACCCATCACCTAAAACCTCCAACATTTGTTACATTCTTCATAAGGTCTTTCAGAGCAGGGACTGTTTGTTTCCCATTTGAATTTCTAGCACTTAACACAATGTTTGACATGGAGTAAGTGCTTAATAAATGATTTTCTGTTCTAGTCTATCTTGATGCCACTGACATCACAGGAACATGGGGAAAGTCACCATACTGAGCTGCTTACCAACATGGTAACTAGACGCGGATTCCACCAAAAAAATCTTCTGGGCTGCTGTGTTCTAAAGAAGATTCCTTGTTGACAGGGAGATCATGAAGTAATGCCCAAAAAGAAATCTAGTTTTTGGATTCCACCATATCCTTAGTTTGGATCATGGAAAGGTTGATTTAGGATTGGGGGAGATCACAGAGGTAATCAGATCCAACACTTTCATTTTACAGGCAAGAAAACTGAGGCCCAGGGATGGGAAATTACTTTTGCAAGGTCACACAAATGGAAGATGTGAGAGCAGGGATTCAACCCTAGGTCTTCTGATTATAAATCCAGCATTCTTTCCAGGTCATTTTCCCATTAACCTATAAAGTTCATGTAGATGGCCAGTCTCTCAGCATCCAGCCCCATGTCATGTTACTCCTGATTGTCAGCATATAATAGAAACCCAAGCCTCAAGTCCTTGCTTTTGTACCCCTGGCGTATGTGTATGGAAATAAGGAAAGTGAAGGAGGAAGGGGAAAGTCAGGTAGAGGGAGTGTCAACTGGGGACATAAAGGAACACTGAAGATAAATATTGCCTGATTCATGACCATTCCAAGCGCAAAGCCAACTCATAGGAACCTTACCTCATTCTAGCCTGAAGATGGCTGAAATTAGACACAGATTTCATCAAATATCATTTATAAAATTCTCTATTAAAAAGGTTTTGGGGGGTGGGAGAAAGTAATACTGTTGAATATACCATGTATTCATTCAGACCTGAAAAATGACAAAGTATTTGACAATGAGAAAAGCAGAATAATCACTAGGTAATCTCTAGTCACCCACTCAAAATCCTTTCCACCTTTGTACAAGATGCATCTACCACAAATGGAAAACAATAGAAACTCAAACACAGAGCTAAGTTGTTACAGCACACACATAGTTTTTTTCTTATTGGAGTCTGAAATAATGGTCTCTGATTATGATATTTATGATAATACAACTTCCCTAATAAGAATCAAGATGATTATTTTTAATTGGCTTGCTATTCATTTTTAATTAGAGCTGCTTGCACCAAGTTATGTGAAGTGAAATCTAAGGCGCATTAAATTAGAGCTAAAAATCTGAATGTGCAAGAATGTTTGCAGATAAAACAATTTCATGTACCTAGTTCTTAGTTAGCCTTCCTCAACATTATTTTCTCCAACATCAGTGAGTGAGAGACAAAGGAAGAACCTATTAAGAACTGAGGAGCAACTTACGCTGTTCTTTCTAAATGTTTTTGGAATGTCTATGAAATCGCCAATCACAAAAGATGCACTAACACATGAGGATAGCAATAAGCATGAATAAGATTCAAACATGAACCTCAAATATCATGGACAGTTTTCACAACACAGTACATAATAACAAAGTATAAAGTACTTTCCAACCCTCCTCCAAATGTCAGCCACATGCTACTTGTTGCCTGAAATTCCTTTAAAGTGTAAATGATTAGTGTCTGACCCTTTTCCTAAAAGAAAGTTTTGACGGCAGAGAAGATCCTACAAGACAGTACATTTGGTATTTGTGGTGGAAGGGAATGAGAATATGGAAAATTAGGTCATGGGGGAAGTATGACTTCCTTAGCTGCTAGCCAATTGTCTTCCCTGTATTCCCAGCCCAGGTGAAATATCTCCTGTGTAGTCATTCTCTTTCAAAAGCAAATAAAGGATACACAAGACTACTATAGAAGAGGCAGAGAAAAACACTGGAAGTATCTTTGCCTCTTTCACATGGACCTCATTTGGTCCCAAAATGTTAAGTGAAAACAATGAAGCTGAGGGAGTTCACATTCTGCCAATTAAAAAGAGAGAGAAGAGTTTGTTGCTGTCCAGCTTTCCAGCTGATCAGAGCACAATTTCAGTCCAATTAACACAATAAAATTGGAAGACATTGCCTGAATAAACCCTGGTTGTTGGCAACTAAACATATGAACCGTTGCAGATACAGCCCAGTCAAAACAGACACACTTCTCTTGGACATTCTCTAGTGCCCAGCATTGAAACATCTTGTGATTTCAGGACAAGGAAAAATGGTTCTCTCCCTCCATTTCCAACTCGAATTTGAAGTGGAAAGGTGTATCTCTAGCCTAATGATGCTATTTTGATCCCTCTCCTGAAAGACAAGTCAAAATGAACTAAGGAATGATGATCGATGAGCCATTGGTAGGTAGTTATCTTTGAAATATCATGGTAAATACAAGGAGTGTTATAGGACCATGGAAGGGCAAGTGTTTCAGAGAGAAGGAGAAGGAGAAGGAGAAGGAGAGGGAGGGAGGGAGAGAGACAGAGACAGAGACAGAGAGACAGAGACAGAGAGAGAAGCCTGAAAATTATAGGCCAGTGAGTTTAATTTCATTCAAGCAAACAAAAGTCCCAGAGAGAGCTTCATCAAAAACAGGTCAAAACCCAATTTTCTTTTTTGACAAAGTTACTAGACTAAACAGAGGAATCATATGTATACATTTTAACAAAACATTTTATGATCTCTTAGATGACTCTTGTCATAGCTAGACAATATTACAGTGAGGTGGATTTAAAACTGGTCTAATGTCAACTTGAAATGAGTGCTCGAGGGCCTGTCCTTGGCCCCAAGCTCTTAGATATTTTTATGACTGACTTGAATAAAGAAAAAGAAGGTTGCTTATTAAGTTTACAAAAGTCACAAAGCTAGGTGGGTAGTTAATATGTTGCACGACAGAATAAAGATCTAAAAAGATCTCAACAGGCCGGAACAATGGACTGAATCTAATAAGATAGTATTTAATAAGACTAAATATAAAGTCTTACAAATGAGTTCAAAAAATCAACTATATAAATAAAACTGAACAGCAATGCTTCAGGCATTTTAATGAATTCAAGCTTAAAATGAGTCAAAACTGTGATCTGGCAGACAAGAAAGCTAATAAGATCTCAGGTTGTCAGGAGAAGCAGATAGTATCTAGGATTATAGAGATGATCTGTCTGCAATCAATCAATCAATCAATTAAGCACCAGTTCTATGCCAGACATCATGCTAGGCTCTCTGTATGAAAAATAAACACTCCCTGCCCTCAAGGATCTTGATTTTTTTCCTGTGGAGATATGTACATATTGATACAAAATATACTCAAAATACAAATAAGAAAATGAGAAGCATTGGCCTCTGGGGGAAATCAGAAAAGGTTTCATGTACAAGGCTATACTTAAGCTGAGTTTTGTGGTCAGAATACCTCTGTAGCATTATATTTAATGCAACAGTGGCTACCCTGATCCCCACTTCCTAAAAGCCAGTTGTGTTAATTTTACCATTCCCTCGGGGTTCTGTAGAACCCTTAAAGGATTTGGGGGTATCTAGGCTCTCTGCCAATGTCTCTAGACCCCACTGATGATGTTCTCTTATTTCAGGAGAGGGTACCTTATATCCCTTGTAATAGTCAAATTAGCTCTTATAAAGGAAGATTTATTTCAAAGGTAAAGTAACAAATATACAAACTACACTTTTCAACAAATGGAACATGATCCTGCCTTGCACCATTTCATAATCTGGCAAAAGAGAGGAAATTAAATTTGAAGCTTAGCTAAATTTCTTTACATAGCATAGTCCCAAATTCCAAGTCCAAAAATGCCAGTGGACTTGAGTCCCAAACATGCTGGCTCCTTGGAGTTTCTTTGCTGGTCTATCAGCTGCAACATCCAGCCTAGAATCCTGCCTCCAAGGTTGCCATGGACACATAGGAAAGAGCATGCTGGAAAAGATTAAAAAGTGGAACCAGTCTGGCAGTTTGCAAAGATACAGCCTATTCTGACCATGCAGCCAACGGAAAGAGACTATTCCCATCCACCTGGTAGAGGAACACAGGATATGTCCTCTCCCAGAGGCAGGGTGCCTCCATATTAGGTCATCTGGTTGCTACATTTTTTTGAAAGGTATTGATAAGCAGTACAGCCCCCAAAGAAGAGTGACCAAAATGGTAAAGGCCTTGAAATTAGGCTCTGTGAGGTTCAGATTAAGGAATTGGGAATGTTTAGTGCAGAGAAGGAAAGACAAGGGGGAGATAGGCAAGGACTCCAAGCATATAAAAGGCTGTGATATAGAAAAAGAGTAAGACCAGGTAATAATAAGGCCATAGAGAGCAGAACTAGGAATAACTAATGCGACTTGCAGAGAGGCAGATTTATTATGGTCACCATGTGCAGAAACGTATCCAAGAGTGGAGGGGGCCTCCTTGGAAAGTAGTGAATTCCCCATCACTAGAGGTCATCGAGCAAAGGCCAAATTTGTTGTGTGTGTTGGAGGAAGGATTCTTGTTCAGGCACAGTTAGAACTAGCTGGCCTCTGAGGTCTCTTCCACCTCTGAGGTTTGTGATTCAGGAAGCTAACAATTCTAAGTGCTTTTATTTAAAACTAGCCCACAAGTTAATTGTTGTTATGTGGTCACTTCAGTAGTGTCAGACTCTTCATGACCTCATTTGGGTTCCCTTGGTCAAGATACTGGGGTGGTGTGCTATTTCCTTCCCCAGTTTCTTTTACAGAAGGGGAAACTGAGACAAACAGGGTTGAGTGAGTTGCCCAGAGTCACACAGCTAGTAAGTGTCTGAGGCTGGATTTGAACTCAGGTCTACCTGACTCCAGGTCTGGCACTTTATCCACTGTGCCATCTAGAATCCCTCAGTTTAATAGCAACCTGTACATCATGCCCCACTGTCATTAAGAGCAAGTAATTGTAAACACAAATAAAAACTGCCATTGTCATACTTAAAAAATGTTTAAAGATAAAATTTAATATAAAACCATAAAGCTGGAAAGGACTTAAGAGGTCATGTTGGCTAGCCACCTCATTTTATAGACGCTCTGAACAGGGAATTCATAACTACTAAGTTGGAGTCCTATCTTTTAATTAGTCTTATGACCTTGGGCAAGTCACTAAATTTTTCTAGTCTTAAGTTTCTTCATCTGGAAAAATAATGGAACTGTATTAGATCTCTCAGGCCCCTTTCCAATTCTGAAATTGCATGAAGTCTAACTTGAGGAAACTGAGGCCCCAAGAAGTCACTTTCTTAAAGTCACATAGCTAGTAAACTGAGATCTTAAGTTACTCAGTCCAGTAACAAAAACAGATGAAATTATTAAGGAGCTAGGACTGGGTCTGGAGCTCTTTTTCCTGACAGGGAGGGTTGTAAAGTACTACCTTGCTCGCGAAGCATTACAAAAGAAAAATGTGCAATCTCCTTCCATCGATCAATAATCAGTCAACATTTATTAAGCACCTACTATGTACCAGGCACTGTTCTAAGTGCCGGAGATAAAAAAAGAGGCAAAAGACAGTCCCTGCTCTCAAGGAACTTATAATCTAATGGGGAAGATGGCATGCAAACAAACTTAAGCAAAGCAAGCTACATACAGGATTAATAGGAAATAATTAACAGAGAGTAGGCACTGGAATTACTGTCATTGTTTGTCCTTCATTCTCGAAGAGGACCGATGGCATCAGGAGGGTGATGTCTTTCTTGACTTGCAAGTGAATTGGATTTAAATGAGGCAGAGCTGTTGGGAAAGGCTTCCTGTAGGAGGTGGAATTTTAATTGGGACTTAAAGGAAGCCAAGGGGATCAGAATTGGAGCGGAGGAGAGAGAGCCTTCCAGTCATAAGACATACCAGGAGGGAATGCCCCAAGACCAGAAATGGAGTACCTTGTTCCCTGAAAAGATCTGAAAAGGGCCACATTTATAAGAAAATTTAGAGGTAGCCCTTCCTAGAAAGCAGGAAAAGGGACCTCTGGAGATATCTTCCAACTCGTTTATTCCAAAACAGGAACTTAATCTGTGTATATGTGTGTATCCTAGAATCTTCTGCCAGTCTGAGGAAGCCAATGGACCCTTTCTCAGAATGATGTTTTTAAAAGAATAAAATAGAATGCATAGGATTATGAAGGAAACAAGTCAATTTAAAATACAACTATCAAAATACTTTTAATAATTTCATAGACACCCTAAAGTTGCACCCCAGCTTAGAACCCCTGCTCTAAATTAATCTTTTAATATGACAATCCTTTCACAGTCTAATTCTAATTACATTCTAATACCTTCCAGCCTTTTACAAACCATTTACACAAGACTATGATACCATTATTTGGCCTTTATAAGCCTTCGCAATCTGGCTCCAATGCACCTGCCAAGACTGATTTCATATCACTCCCTTTCCCACAGTCTAAGGTCCAGCCAAAGTGAACTGTTTGCTGTTCCCCTTATAAGACATTCCATCTCCTACCTTCATGCTTTTACCCAGCCTTTGTTTCTCATGCCTAGAATCAGTCTTCCTTCTCATCTCTACCTCTTAGAATCCTTAGCTAAGCTCAAAGGCTTTCTTGATCCCTCACATAGTTAGTGCTCTCTCCCTCTATAAGAGTAATCTTTGCCATTACTTTGCAAATATTATCAACATGCTGTGGCTCCCTTCTACCCCCACCAGCAATAGAAAGCAAGCTCTTTGAAGGAAGAGACTGGGTTTTGGTTTTCCTTTGGGTTGCTTTTCTTGTTTTGTTTTGTTTTTGTATTTTTGGTGCCTAGCACAGTGCCTGGGACATAATAGATGCTTGTTGAAATGAATTATAACACCTAAGATAGAGTTACGGAAAAATTAAAGGGTGGAAGAATCCAAAGACCTCAGATGGAAAATAATTTGATGAAATGCATGCTTGTCTACAACTTCAAAGGCAAAACCATTTTCAAATCATTCCAATACTTGCAGTTCTACTTAGATCACAAACCACCCACTCTTTTTCTCTCAATCCTAAAACGCTAGGAAGGGAAAACAATAATGAATCAAAACCTGCCCTAGATGAATGTGAGCAAAGGAATTAGTAAAACTACAAAGAAATAAGGAGATAACTAATGCTTTCAATCTTCAAGGAAAGGAATCAAAGAATGGAGTTTAATTTTTGTATAATACTGTCAGATAGAGAGCTCCTAAAGCCAGCCAAAAGTTGTAGCTAAGCAACATGGCTCACCATTGTCCTCCAAAGTGGGCTGCAAAGCCTCAGAAGCTTTGCCTCCCACAGAAAGCTTTGACAAGCCTCCACCATATTTGATATAATTGTGGTTGAGGGAGTGCCAGATCAGATCTGATTTGCTGTCATAATGGGACTTTTCCCACATAAACTAATGATGCAAAGCTATATTTAGCAGTAGCAACAAAAAAAAAAATCACCCTCAGGCATTCAGCGTATTTTTTGATTGCTTCTCATACCCAGAATTGGACAAGTAGCAATTTTTCAGCAACAGACTACAACAAAAGCTAAGGTTTGACGGATGGTTTCTTTTTTCTGACTGGTTTCATTAGGGATTTAGGTCCATTTTCCAAATATGTTTATTGACTCCTTATTCCTTCAGATGCATTTCTTTCCCAAAACTCTCCTGCTCTTTTCAGGTCAACATCTTGATATTATGTCCAGGAGGGAAGGATCACAGCAAAACAATTAGCTTCTTTCTATCCATGCCAGGGCGTAGAACAATCCTCTCTCTCTCTTTCTCTCTCTCTCTCTCTCTCTCTCTCTCTCTCTCTCTCTCTCTCTCTCTCTCCCCTCTCTCTCTCTCCCTCTAGCTCTCTTTCTCTCTCTCTTGCTCTCTTTTTCTCTATTTTTGAATCTCAGAACTGCTAGGCCTTACATTTTAAGATTCTTATTATTGATGCCAAGTTCCACATGAATAGAAGAATGAAAAGGCCAAGCTGCCTAAAGTAAATGCAGGCATCTAGTTCCATAACCTAACCAAAAAAATTTAATCCATGCTCTGAGGATTGGCAAAAAGAAAACATTCAGTCTCTGCCAATACACCTAAAGGAAAGTCTTGCTCTGGCCCCAAGTTTGGAGATAAAGTCAGCATTAATTCAAAATTAGTCTGAGGACAGGATGCATCCAATCCTACTTATATCCTAAGCTACCTTTTACAATAATTTTTTTCTGATTTTTCTCTTGAATCCTATGATTTAATTGTTTTGGGGGCCAAGTTAGGAAAAGGGGTAATAAAATTTGACTATTAATTTCCTTTCTCAAATTATCCTACTTGCCCTCTAGCACCATGATGGGAGATTAGAGGAAAGAGGGAAGGAATACAAAAAACAATCACTATAGCTCTGCCCTTCTGGTGCTTACAATCTGGTTTAGCATGTTAAGAAACATGACAAATCAGAAAGCAACAGAAGATAATACAAAATGTTCAACTACAAAGGGACACACATATACAGACACACACACACACAGAGAGAGAGAGAGAGAGAGAGAGAGAGAGAGAGAGAGTTTTCATAATACTGCTCCCACTTGCTTCTCATCCAATCAATCTGCTTATTCTCCATGTCCTTTTAATCATTGTCTATATCAATAAGTCAGTAAGTCAACAAGCATTTATTAAGTGTCTACTATGTGGCAGGCACTGTGTTAAGTGCTGGGGATAAAAAGGGGCAAAAGACAGTCCCTACCCTCAAGGAGTTCACAATCTAATGGAGGAGACAGCAAGCAAACAAAGATGTACAAACAAGCTATATATAGGATAAAGAGGAATAGGAAATAATTAAAAGAAGGAAGGCACTAGAATTATGAGAAGTAGGGAAAGGCTTTCTAGGAGGTGGAATTTTAGTGGGCAATCGAAGGAAGCCAGGGAAACCAGGAGGGTGAGATGAGGAGAACAGGACTCCAATCATAGGGAACAGCAATAGAAAATGCCTACACCTGAGAGACAGAGAATCTTATTCATGGAACAACAAGGAGGCCAGAGTCACTGGATCAGAATGAACATGGCAGATAGTAAGGTATAAGGGAGCAAGGAAGAATGAGGGTTGAGAAAAGGCCATTAGATTTGGTCAAGAGATCATCAGAACCTTTGAAGAGATTTGTTTTAATAGAATGATAAAGTTGTAAGCCAAATTGTAGGGGGGGTAAGAAGAGAGTTGAGGGGAGAGGAAGTAGAAGAACATATTTATGATTGTCTTTTCAAGTTTAGCCACAAAGGGCAAAAGGAATACAGGTTAACAGTAGGGATAGAAGGATCAAGTGAGGACAGAGGAGACATGGGCATGTTTGCAGGCAGTGAGAAAGGATCCAGTAGACAGAGAAATATGGAAGATAAGTGGTAAAGTGAGTATGACAGAGGAGGCAATCTGTTGGAAGGTAAAAATGTGAAGGGATGGAATGGGCTCTGCTGTGCAGGGAGAAGAGCTTGCACTGGGAATAAGGCCTCCTCTTCATATGAGACAAGGGTGAAGGAGGAGATAGTGGCAGAAGATACCTGAGTAATATGAGATAAGGAAAAGGAAAGAAGGCAGAATTCACATTAAATGACCTTCTTTTTCTGTCAAATATGAGGCAAGGTTCTCAGCTAAGAGCCCTGGGGGAGTAGTAACCACAGGAGGTTTTAGGAAGGATGGCCAGGTTAGAAAGAGCCATTGTTGAGAAGGGGATAGTGAGTTGATAAAGAAGGCACAGAGGAATTGCCTTGCAGCATTGAGGCCCCAATTAAAGTTGTAAAACAAAAATTTATAACGAGTATAGTCAGAATTGTTGCATGATTTTCTCTACCTTTATTCAGCGGCATACATGTAAGGAGTGAAGATGGTAGATGGTGGGATTTACTCAAGGCTAAGTCTTGGCAGAGCACAATAGTCAATATGACGGGGGCAACTAGGGACTCATTAGAAGATGACTGTGTAGAGTTTAACTAGCTCACCAATGGGTCAAGATGGGGAAGAGGAGGGAGTGACTAAAACAAGGATCATAGCCTGGGAGAAAACTGAGGGGTTAAATATTTAGATTATTCTAACTCTTCTGCCTAGACTAGTGAGCCAAGGGGAAATGAGTAATGGTGCAACCAGTGCTGGAAAAGGTAGCAAGGAAGGCCGTGTCATCAGGGAAAAGCCAGGTTGAAAGAATAGCTAGTAGATGGGAGGAGTGGGAGAGGAAAAGATTTAAGATTAAAGGAAATGTGTTACCTATGAAAGAGATTCCAAAGAGCACAGTAGAAAGGTTAAGTGGCATTTGGTTGTCACTTTGGGATAGGAGGGTTGAACAGGATGGGAATAACAAATTAGGTGGTGGAAGATGATCCTAAGTGTGGTTGTCCTCTGAGGCTCTGAACTGTGACATTCTCTCTCCCAATATCCTCTACCTGTCCAGTGATCTCAAACACTCCTACAGATTCAGTTATCTAATCTCTGAGGATGACTCCCAAATCAATATATGTAACAATAATCTCTCTCCAGAATTCCAATCCCACATCATCAAGAAGTCAGGTGATGTTGGGAAAGATAATTAGTTCTGATTTGTCAAATAATCTATAAGCATTTATTAATTACCCACTATGTGCCCAGCGTTGTGCTGAGCACAGGACATGTGTTTGACATGCCTCTAGGACATCCAGATAGAGATGAAATTTAACTTAAATAAACACTAAAGTATGAGATGCATAAATCTGGACATTCAGGAAGGTGCAAGATCACTATCGACTGGGGTGATCCAGAAAGATTCAACTGGACAGCTCCTGTCAGAAGGAATAATGTAAGTTGGTGGGGAAAGGGAATAGGGTCCTTCTCTTTCATTTTCTTAAATGCTCTAAGGAAGAAATAGGAATAGGGACTGGGAATGTAATTTCCTAAGCATTGGTACCAATTTCATAAGCAAGATACCAATGTAGCTTGGCACCTTCTTTGCAATTTATAATCTGAGAGATATACCTAGAGAATTGAGAGGCTAAGTGACATACCCGAGGTCCCACAGCCAGTATATGTCAGAAGGAGGAAATATTTGAAGTCAATGTCTTCCTGACTCAATGCCAGCCCCTTATGCACTATACCACACTCTCTCCTATAGAATGAACTGTTTACATATTTATCATGACACTCTTTCCCTCATGAAAGGATGGCCATATATTCAAGCTTTAGAGGATTTTCCACCTTCACATCTCCCCTCTGCCTACACCAAGGTCTAGCCCTCTCCTATTAAGCAGACCATACTAATGCCAACTTCTAAAGAGTTTTTCAGAAATATTAATTATGAAATCTATCTGTAAAGCATTTGTAGAATCCTATGAGCCAGGAATAGTTTCCACTCAGCAACTGGTATCCCAATTAACAAGAAAATGACAACCCGAATTTGACATCATTTTTGCTCATTTTTTAACCCTGCATCCCCATTATCAAAAAGCAAGCCCCCAACAGATAAAACTGTGTGATCAGTTGCCAGAAAGCAATTCAGAGAATGATTCATACTGATCATCTTGGCAAAAGGCATCTTCCCATGACACCAGCCCATCTTCTAAAAGAATCCACCTGACAACAATAACAGTAATGATCATGATAACGATGATAACACCCAAACTTCATTCATGACAAGTTTATAATATTCTCAGCTGACATTTAAAGATGGCTGCTATTTTTTGAGACCTCATTAAAGCTGTCAAGATTTCTAGGGACTCCATTTTTCTTGCCATGATTTTCTTATGATTCATCTCAACGTGGGCACTGACATCATGAATCTTACAATCTTGAGTTTATTGCTAAATAATCTTCATCTTACTGCCAGCTACATAACAAGCAATACCTTTTGTCCTCAAAATTTCTGCCACCCCCCTCCATCCTAAAAAAACACAAGAAAAGAAAACCAGGATGGAAATTATTTCAGAGACGCCTATTTTTTAAATAAAAGACAGAAGGAGAAAGCTAGGGGAGAAATTAAGCAGTGCTTGATAATTATATTGATATATCAATGTTATTTCTATTTGAAGATCAACTCTAAAATTCTAGAGTTGATGTTCTAATTCGTGCTGAGCTCTTGCCAAAAATCATCTCATCTGACTCTCCCAACAAACTGGTGAGGTAAGTGCTATGGACATTCTTAGCCCCATTTTACTGATAAGGAAACTGAGAATAGGAGAATTAAAGTGATTTGCCCAGAGTCAAATATAGGAAGTGCGTGAATTAGAATTTGAATGCATAGATCCCAGGAATTCTATAATCCAGGCCACTTATCTGAGCCCCTAGATATTACCTTAGGATCTGAAAAGGAAAGGGATGGAAAGAAGCAATTAATTATCCTGGGGTTTTTTCATTGCTACTTCCACAATACCTTTTTTTTCCACCCATCCTCTCCTCTCTTTTCAAATCACCACTATCCTGGGACAGGCCCATATTAACATCCCCTTAGACTATTCCTAGTACCTTTTCTCTTCTAATCCCTTTGATATGCCATGGGTAGATTAATCTTGCCTATAAAGAATCATTTCTCTACTCAAAAAGTTCTCAATTGCCAAGCATGTATAAACTCCTTAGAATGGTCTACAACTTGGTCTACCCATAATCAGGTACTGCCTTTGCAGCCTTATTTCATGTACCACTCTACCACATACACTCTGCTCTGGCTGAAATGAACTACTTTGTTTCCTGAACACATCCTGCACTTTCCAAGCAATATGCCCTTTGCTCACAATATTCCCTGGGCTTCAAATTTTGTCATGTGTTGAATTCCTCATGCCTGGAATAGAATTCTCTCCATATACTCAACCAACTCAAACGGCACTTCCTCCAAGTTAATGTTCTTTTCTTTATTCAGGCCTCACACAGCACTTCTTCATGTACCTCTCTGCAAAGAGTGCATCATACATTATTTTGCAGCATAATTACCTGTATATCTTATTAGATCCCCCTAGGACTATAAGTTGTTATAGGGTAGGTAACATGGCATATCCAGTTGTGTTCCAACACCCCACTCCACACCCATGCAGAGTACAGTGACCTATACATCACAGGTACCTAATAAACATTAATTGAATTGAATTAAAACAAATCATATAAGCAATGGAGAGCTAGAGATTGAGGAGGAAAATGACTTGATCCGACCTGAACATTGGAAAGATTATTTTAACTGCAATATGGATTATAAAATGGAAAGGAAGGATAAGCTTTAAAGGACCTTAGAGATGATCAAGTCCAGCCCTCCTGAGACGTCTGATGGGCCTGCCTACTTCTAGTATCCTCTCCCTCTCCCTCTCTCTTTCCATCTCTGTCTCTGTCTCTCTGTCTCTTTGTCTCTCTCTCTCTCTTTGTCTCTCTCTCTCTCTCTCTCTCTCTCTCTCTCTCTCTCTCGATCTGTGTGTGTGTATGTGTCTCTCTCTCTGTCTCTCTCTCTCTCTTCTCTCTTCTCTCTCTGTCTTTCTCTCTCTGTCTCTCTGTCTCTCTTTCCCTCCCTCCTTCCAAACCTTTACATTGCTGCTCAAGTAACACACAGAGTAACATGCAGGTCAGATCACATCATTCCCCTGATGAAAGACAATTTGTGGTTCTCTACTTCACAGATGAAGAAACATGCCCTAGAGAGGTTAAGCCACACAGATAATAAGCAGTATGTGAAGATTTGAACCAAGTCTTTTGAAAGCAACTCCAACATTCTTTCTACTGTACAACAGTGCCTTCCTTTGTCAAGGCAAAAGTCCTTTGTCATTGTTATTCAGTCGTATGCAACTCTTCATGACCCCATTTGTGGTTTTCTTGACAAAAATACTAGAATGATTTGCCATTTCCCTCTCCAGATCATTTTACAGATGAGAAAACTGAGGAAAACAGAGTGAAGAGATTTGCGCAAGGCACACAGCAAGTAAGTGTCTGAGGTCAGATTTGAACTCAGGACAATCAGTTTTCCTATCTCCAGGTGCAGCACTCTGTGCCACCTAGCTTCTCCTGCAAAAGTCCTAGTTCCTAAAATGTCTCCTTTCAGGCACGGATTAATTCATTTAAGCTTCCAATGTGTTTAAGCTACATTGAAGCCACTTTCTAGAGCAGAGCTTACAATTTCACAGGCCCAGTTTGAACTTTCCCTACTGGCTGTCTTCCCTTCTTCCATCCTTCCAATAATCTAATGCCAAACACATACTATACACAAGGTACTATAGAGGGATCGGTGATATACGACGTTCCAAGAGGGTACTCCCTCCCCCACCTCTCCAAAATAACGAACCGCCACAGCCACAGTAGCAAGAACAGACAGAAGACTCAAAGGAGATAAGAAGCATTGTGTATGGGAAAAGATATTGAATTGGGAGTTCAAAACCCAGTTCTGCTGACCGCAACGGGTATGACCTTGGACAACCTTGAACTTTCCTGCTGTGGGCCTCAGTTTCCTCACCCCTAAATTGAGGAAGTCAGGCTAAAGGATATAAGATCTCTTCCAATTTAATGCTACAATCGTATGAAATGCCTAAATCTCAGATGAAAGGGAGGCAGTCAATAGTTTTATAGTCAAAATCCACTGATGGACATTGATAGAGAAACTAACAAATGCTTAGACTGTCAAATACAACTACAACTCTCTTACAAATGACGATGAGTAGACATGCCAAAAAAAAGTGACTCACGTAGGTAAACTCAGAAGATTTAATAAACCCTCAAATATTGCTGTGTGGATGATTGTCTAAGAGGAGAAATAGATTTGGTTGTTTCCAAAATCTCAATCGATGTTGTAACAGAACGTGGATTATCAAATAAATCACTTCATATAGAGTCCATACTACAGAACTGTGAGTTTGCACAGATGTTGTTTCAGTGAACCATGTTCAGAATGTTCTTTGGCAGTCCTAAGACTATGACAGGAAAGGACAGTACCCAAAGAGATACTCATCAGAGCAGACACTAAATATCAAGGTCTCCATTCAAGTAGAGGCACTAAGTATGAACCAGGTTAGACTTTCTTATCATGGCTCCTCCAGACATATTTCACACAAACTGATACCTACATCTGCCTCCTCTCAAATTACACCCAAAGGCTGGTACTGGTCCTGCTGCCTAGACCTGCAAATGAGAAAGAAGCTCAGTTGGGAGAAGCTCCTCACCACTGAAGCCCTCCCCTAAGTAGCAGCACCATCTACTAGGTAGCCCCATAGGAAGCAAACAGGTACTCTACACTAGAAGCAATCTACAATGTCCACTAACAGGCAGAATCTCCTGAACCCAGAACCTTAGACCTAATTGCAAGCCTTTAGGGAGGCCTGGACTTCTCTCTCACTTGGACAAGCTCTGTCTGGTCATAGCAGTCACTCAAATGGAATCACCATGTCATAACAGCTCCTACAATAGCATCTGCTATAAGTTGAGTCTTAATAAGGTTAAATACCTTGCACAGGGTTATACAGCGAATAATCAAGAGATTGTGAATGTAAACAGCTCTACATTCAACCCTTTCTTTATGACACCATATGTAGTAGGAAGGCTGAATTTATGATTTCAAATATAATCATGTATATGTTTGAATGGTCCAAAATCGCAAGGTATGAGAGATTCTCTAAGGAGAAAACAACAAGAAATTTATTTAGGCCCCACCGCAGCAAAAACTTGAACCAGCCTCCCCATTCCAACATCTTGACAAAAAGACTCCAGGCCCAGAAAGCCCATTTCAC
>CM053623.1:48605461-48642876 GCA_028646595.1 Phalanger gymnotis | reverse complement strand
TCGCACTCAGGTAAGCCCTGCTTCCGCAGCTTCCTCCGCCGCCGCCACCGCCGCCGCCGAAGTTGTGTCCCGGCTCACCCCTCCTCGCAGCCAAGCTTCCCACGTTCTCAAGCCCCGCCTCAATGACCACAGACCATTGGTTCCCGAGCTGGCCCCTCCTAAGTCACCAATCCACACCCACACAGGTTTCACACCTGACAGGGCCCTGGGCCTGGGGCTTAGCACTTAACAGCTGAAAGTACTTCCACTCAAAAGAAACAAAAGCCATGCTAATGAGACAATTTTGCTTAACAACACACTCCACCCCTTGTTATAGGATACACCATACTCACTGCCTTTCCAAGCTACCCCATCCTCTCTACCACCAAAACTTGGAGCCAAAGGTCCTTTCAAGATAACATTCCCACTGTGACCTCGCTCTTAGCTATAGCTCCAATTTTTTAATTTAACTTAATTAATTCAGTAAATATTTTCTAAGCACCTATATACCTTATTCCTGGCAGGATTCACTGGGAAATGTGAGAGGTAGGGAATGTACTCTAAATATTTCCATTAATTTTCTGACCTCTCCCTCATCGTGAGCTCCTAAGACAGTCTAGTCTACCCTTCCTCCATCCTGCTATTTCTCTATTCCAGTATTTCCTCCTTTTCTATCTCTCTACATGACTCATACCCCTGAAAACTCCAGGACTTTTAGGTAAAAGCACAGTCAATTTATTTTTAATCCCACAGAGACAGGGACAAGTTGTCCTTTCCTCTTCATCCACCTCCCTCCCCTCCACCCATAATGGCTTCTAAGACCTGCATTAGGATTTGAGGAGAGGCCATGTGACTTAATGGTCAGAGTCCTGGACCTGGAGTCACAAAGAACTGGGTTCAAATCCCACCTCTAACACTTATCAACTGTGTGACCTTGGACAAGTCACTTAGCATTTCTAAGACTTTGAGTTAGAGATGGGGTCCCACATGACCTATGATTTTGCCTAAGGCAAACCACCTCACAAGATAAAAGATATCACCACTTTCTAGTGATTGCTTTTTGTCTCAAGCTCTCCCCAGCCCCACTTCAAGTCCTAAGTACAGAAATGTCCTGCGAGTAACAACATTTCTAAACTTTAAAACTCACTTTAAACATCTAACTAAAGAAACAAATCTGGGCAGAGCTCCTTGTTCTAATTTCTGGTCTAAGGAGCTAGAGGAGAGAAATAGTTTCTTATCTATTATCATCATATTGCTCTTGGAAAAAGAACAGGAAAAATGATTAAATTTTTAAAATCGCATTTATATAGGGCTTTAAAGTTGAAAAAATTTTCCTCAGGGCAACTCCTTGAGACAGATAATACAGCACAGTATTGTTATCCAGATTTTATAGATGAGGAAAATGAAGGCTAAATTAATTTCCCACGAATCTAGTGTCAGAAGCAGAATTCTAACCTTAATCTCCCAACCCTAAGTCCACTGTTCTGTTCTATCAAAGTCAACTGTGAGTCATGTCATCATTTCCCTGATGCCATGGTCCTCTTTGAAAATGAAGAACAAACACAACAATTGGTTGAAAGGAAAGGTAATCACTTTGCCCTGTATCTCAAAAACAAAATTAACTTGTGATTTTTGATCTTGTAGCACACTTAGCCTTGCACACAGATAAAGTAAACTGATACATTTGAAAATTCTAGGTTTCTTAACTCAAGACAATGCTAAATTTTCCTGTAGGGATTCAGACTTTTCAAAGCCTACAATGGAAGCACGCTCTTGATGCCCTCCAAACAAAAGGGCAGTAATATTTTAAAGCTTGGATCTACAGCCCAAGTGTGGCACCAGGACTCAGAATAAGGACTTGTCTCTATCCTCTCCTGGGCAAGTAGACTGCAAGCTCCCTGAAGGGTGAGAATTTTGTCATCTTTATCTCTATATCACCAGTACCTAGCATGAAGCCTTATAGAAAATAAATGCTTAATATTTGTTGAAATAGAGGACAAAATATTGAAACTTGGCATCTCTGTATAACTTGAAGGTCCCAGTGATAGCAATCTATGCCATTAAAGCTGCCCTGGAATATGGTAATGTTGCTCACTCCATACAGGCCTGTGAAGTCAATAGAGTGTGGATGAAGGGTGTTCTCTCTAAGCATCCAGTGTTTGTATTGATATATTAGGTACCTGTGGTCTTGGGTCCAACAAGAGATCAACAAACAACGTTCTCAACAAACTGAGCAAAAAATGAATGATGTTTGAGAGACTAAACTGATTGTACCCTTCAACCCACCAGTCCCACTACTGGGCATGGATCCCAAGGAGGTCAATGTTAGAAATATATCAAACTGGTTGTAGTAGCACACTGTGTGATATAAAAGAAGGGGGAAAGTGCCTATCGATTGAGGAATGGCTGAAAATGTGGTGGGGAAGTCAGAGAAAAAGGGGAAGATGTATGTGAACTAATGCAGAGTAAAGTGGGACCTTCAAAACAATATATACAATGACTACAACAATATTGATGAAAAGATCATTGAAAGTAAGTCTCTAAGTAAGTGAAAAAACAAACAATAATAATGGCCCCATAGAACAGATGATATAACATAGTACTCTCCTCTCCAAAAATAGGTGGGAGACTATGAGGGCAGAATGTTGCATATAACATCAGACAGGACCATGACATCAGTGTTTTTCCTTTGCTTAATTCCTTTTCTTTTGTTTTTCCTTTTTGCTACAAGAAAGTTGAGCTCAATTATGGGGCAGAGATGGCAAGGGAAAGGTAGAAGGATAAAATAGGAGGGAGAGTAGACTATTTCCAAAAGTGACTGTGATGCAAAAACACAAGGCATCAATAATCCTATTTTAGGAAGTTCAGATAATAAAATTTTAATGTTTACTACTTTTAAAAATAGCATTTAGCTCCCCAAAGTGAAAGAGACAAAAAACCCAACTACTTGTAAACATCATCTTCCTTTCTTCTGGACATTGACCCATCAGAGATTCCCTTCTCAAGGACTTTTTATTTCTTTGCACATATTCAAAGTCAAAGTTAATCAATTTTGTAGGATAGGGATAGCCCCCTGTCAATGATGGTTTTGGTCTAAGAGGCTTATGAGGTAATGCTTATCTCTCAAATCACAAGACAGCATACTGCACTGGTGACATTTCCCACATTCCTTTCCTCCAAATACCTTTTGCTGAATGAGAGGTAAGGAATGGGGTGAATGAGAAGAGTGGCTATAGGGTCAAATAGTCATTTATCAGAGAGACCAGATAACTGCTGGTCGAGTAGTGAACTGCTCCAACCATTGTGGAAGACAATTTGGAACTATGCCTAAAGGGCTATAAAATTGCACAGACCTTTTGATCCAGCAATATTACTACTAGGTCTGGATCCCAAAGAGATCAAAGAAAAAGGAAAAGGGCCTATGTATACAAAAATATTTATAGCAGCTTTTTTTGTGGAGGCAAAAAAATTGGAAATCAAAGGGCTGTTCATCAACAGAGGAATGGCTAAACAAGTTGTGGTATATGATTGTGATGGAATACTACTGTGCTGTGGGGAATGTGAGAGAGGTGGTTTCAGAGAAAACACTGCAAGATCTATATGAGCTGATGCAAAGAGAAAAGAACTGGGCTATCATTGTGCACAGTAACAGCAATATTGTAATGATGATCAACTGGGAAAAGCTTGGCTACTCTAATCAACACAGTGATCTGAGACAAATCCAAAAGACTCACAATGAAAAATACTGTCCATCTCCACTCTGAGTACAAATTGAAGTATAAATTTTTCACTTTCTTCATTTCCTTAATTTTTTTTGTAATATGGAAACGTGCTTTGCATGACTTCACAGATATAATTGATATCATATTGCTTGCCTTCTCAGTGAGTGTGGGAAGGGGTGGGAAGAAGGAAGATAATCTGGAACTCAAAATTTAAAAAAGAAAAGAATGTCAAAAACAAATAATAAACTTTTAAAGGGAAAAAAATAAAAATCAGAACAATAGGACTTCAGATTTACAAAAGCATTTGGCAATCACTAGATACTGAGGTTCATAGATCATAGTATTTTGCATTTCTAGAGCTGGAAGAGACCTTGGATGATGATGACAGCTCCTTCTCTTTCTCCTTTGCTGGATCTTTTTTCCAGATCACACTCTCTAACTATAGGTGTCCCTCACAGTTCTGTCCTAAGCTCTTCTCTTCTCCCTCTGTACTACTTTGCTTGGTGATCTCATCAGCTCCCATAGATTTCTTTACCATCTCTACGCTGATGATTCTTGAATTTACTTATCCTGCCCCAAACTCTCTGCTGACCCCTGACCTCACGTCTCCAACTACCTTATAGACATATCAAACTCAATATCCAATAGATATCTTAAACTCGGTATATCCAAAATGGAACTCATAATCTTTTCCCCTCAACCCTCCCAACTTCTACCTTCCCTGTTAATGCAGAGGGAAACACCATCCTCCCAGTCCCTCAGGCTCCCAACCTAGGAATCATCCTGGATTCCTCACTATCTCTCACTCCCCATATCCAAGCTGTTGCCAAGACCTGTCAATTTTACCTTTATAACATCTCTCAAATACACCCCCTTCTCACCTGTGATACTGCCACCACTCCCTTATCACCTTGTGCCCTGATTACCACAATAGCCTGCTGGCTAGTCTACCAGCCTCAAGTCTCTCCCCACTCCAATCCATCCTCCATTCAGTTGCTAAAGTGATTTTCCTAAAGCTTAGATCCAATCATGTCACCCCCACTCAATAAACTCCAGTGGCTCCTCCAGTAGCAAATACAAAATGCTGTTTAGCATTCAAAATCCTTCATAACCCAGCCCTCTCCTTCCTTTCCAGTACTGTTTATACCTCACTCCACAACATGTACTCTTGGATCTAGTGACACTGGCCTCAATTAAAATGAACTAATAGATGAACTCTCCCTGGGCAACAGCCCTTTTACCCATTCCATAAATGAGCCATCAGTCCTCAGTGAATGAATTTAGTATCTGCTGCTTATAGAAAGTGGGTCAGAAGGTTTATTTTCCTCTCTTCCAGATGCAAGTTGCAGTAATTTTAGAAAGTTCATTTGGTTGGTTATTTTTTACTTTAGGAAAAAGGAAAGATAGCAAATGAGACCCATGGGTAGGCCAGATTAATGAAGGAAAAGTTCTATCTATGCAGCATGATTGGAGTAATCCATCACCTGCCCCACCTCTCCACAGAAGGCTAGAATTTCCTCAGTAAGGGATAAGTTCTTAAACTCTGAAATTCGATATGAAAGTTAAAATGAAAACACCCATGGAAGATAGAAGAGACTAATAGAATGATATTAAAGGTGCAAATAATTGTTTTTCAATTAAAAGATCACAGATCTAGGGTTGGAAGGGACTTCAGAGGCATTCTTATACAACTCTCTTGTTCAAAGATGAGGAAACTGAGATCAAAGGGAAGTTAAGCGACTTGCCCAGGGTCATGCAGGTGGGAAGTATTAGAGGTAGGATTTTGATTTGGGTCTTCTGATTCCAGACTGAGAGCTCTTTTGACTGCACTGCCTTCTCCAGAGTTTGTTTTTGGTAGATATGAGGTATTAAGTTTCCAAGGCAGAGGAAAACAGTGTTAAGGTTAAGATCATTGATCACCTATTCTCTCTGGTCAGTAATTAGTCAATAAACATTTGCTAAGCTCCTACTATATGCCACATGGGGCAGCAAGGTGGTTCAGTGCATAGAGCACTGGGCTTAGAATCAGGAAGACTCATCTCATGAGTTCAAATCCGGCCTCAGACACTTACTAGCTGTGTGATCCTGGGCAAGTCACTTCACCCTGTTTGCCTCAGTTTCTCAACCATAAAACGAGCTGGAGAAAGAAACAGCAAACCACTCTAGTAACTCTGCCAAGAAAACCCCAAATGGGGTCACAAAGAGTCAGTCATGACTGAAAATCTACTAAACTCCATAATACAAGGTATAGGGCAGCCGGATGGAGGAGTAGATAGAGTACTGGGCCTGAAGTCAGGAAGACTCATCTTCCTGAGTTCAAATCTGGCCTCAGATACTAGCTATTTGACCGTGGGCATGTCACTTAACCCTGTTTGCCTCAATTTCCTCATCTGTAAAATGAGCTGGAGAAGGAAATCACAAACCACTCCACTATCTTTGCCAAGAAAATCCCAAATGGGGTCACAAAATATCGGATACAACTGAAACAATTCAGCAATATGCCAGGTACTATGTTAGGAGCTGAGGATACAAAAAAGGCAAAAGATATCCTTTGCTCTCATGGAGCACACCACCTAACGAGGGAGACAACACACAGAGTATAAACAAGCTATAGACAGAATAAATTGGAAATAACCAAAGGAGGGAAGGCACTAACATTAAAAGAGATTGGGAAAGGCTTCCTATAGAAGGTGAGGTTTTGGGTAGGACTTGAAGGAAGCCAGGGAAGCCAGGAAGCAAAGACAGGAAAGCAATCGTTCCAGGCTAATTTAACCCCTTTTAGTGAGATGTCATGGAATAGACATTGTAGCTTCACATTATTTTTAAATTTTTCTTTATTTAAATTAATTTATTAACTTTAAAATTAATATCATGTATTTAATCAAATAATTTACTGACAAAGGAGACTTTTATAGTTCTTGGCTTCTTAAAAACAATCTTATTTTCAGAGCCTATGTTTGCACCACAAGAAATCAGAATTTTGGACCTGAAACAGTCCCATATATCAATGGATAATATATTCAAAACTGTATCTTCTAGTCCAAGGGTGTCAAACATGTGACCCACAGGCTGCATGAAGCCCACAACATTCCCAAGTGCAGCCCCAATCAAATATAATTCAGAATATTTAACAAAATAAATAAAAACATATAGATAATATTAATAAATGGTTTTCTCAGTCAATATGTGGGAATCCTTAGGTATGGTTTAATGACCCTTTTTCTATTTTGAGTTTGACATTTTTCTAGTCCAATCTCATGTGAATAAGGGGAGCCTTAGAGAGATTGGGTGATTTGTTCATGGTCCAGTAGCTAGTCAGAAGTACTGTACTACAGCAGAATGAGCACTGACTCTGTGGTCTCAGGACATCAGTTCAAATCCTACATTTGATGCTTTCCTCCTGGGTGACCTTGGGCCTCAATGATTGCTTCCAACTCTGGCTCTATAAGCCAATGAGCCTAATATGGCCCGTATTTTGACTTTCAAACAGGGTCATCAGTCTTCTTCTAAGGAAGGATGGAAAAACAACAGGCCCCATAAAACTTCCCTTTCAATACTTGCTCAGTCCTGTGGAAGCTTGGGTAGTTCACACACCTTCCTAATGCTTGGTTCTGCAAGGGAGGGAAGGTGGGAGTGAGGGAGAGAGAGAGAGAGAGAGAGAGAGAGAGAGAGAGAGAGAGAGAGAAGCTGGGAAAAGGCCATTGGATCTGAAATTTTAGAAATCACTGACAACCTTAGAAAAAGTAGTTTCAGTTGAGTGGTGACATCAAAAGCTAAATTTCAAGGGTTGAGGAATGGGAAGTAAGAAAGCATGAGTATAAAAGTTACTGTTTTTATTCTGTTCTTTTGGCTATGAAAGGGAAAAGTATGATAGAATGATAGCTTAAGAAACCTAGAGATTGTTTAGTAAAGTATTTTAAGGATGGCATAAGTTGATCTAGGAATATTTTTATGCAGTAAGAAAGAAGCCAGTAAATAAAGAGAGATAAAAATTTGATTGGGGGGGCGGGTAGATAGGGAGATTATCAAAGGGGAAAAAAGTTTCTGGAGACAACGGTATCTCAGGAGAGAGTTAATGTACTGCCATTTGCAGGAAGATCCAAGGCTTCCTCCAAGACTGGAGCCAAGAAGGAGAAAGTGGTGAATAATTCTGGGATGATCTAAAGTATTAAAGTGGACAAAAAAAGAAACTTTCAATGGAGGGCTTTGGCTTTTTATTTCATTTTTTGTTTTCAGTTAAGTACAAAGTTAAGAATATCGTTGAGGGGAGGAGGGAGAATACAAGTGGTTTGAGGTGCTTCTTTTTTATAAAATGAGGCCATTGAACTAAATTAGAAGTTCTTAACCTGGAGTCTATGGACTTGTTTTCTTAAAAATATTATAACTAACTGTATTTTGATGTTAATTTGTTTCTTTTATAATCATATTTTATTTGTACATTTAAAAACACTATTCTGAGAAGAGGCCCATGACTCAAAAGAGGTTAAGAACCCCTGGACCAGATGACCTCTAGTATTCCTTCCTCTTTCATTGTTATAACACTTAATTATACATAAAAATAAAAGTGAGAGGTGGGAGGTAGGAGTTGGGGGGTGAAAGAGATCATGGGAGGTAGAGAGGGGAGATAAATCAAGAGATTGAGAGAGACTGAGAGAGCAACTGAATGAGAGAGAGATGGATGGATGGATGGATGGATGGATGGATGGATGGATGGATGGGTGAATAGTTGGATGAGTGGATGGATGGATGTTAGGTGACCTCCTAGTTCCTGTGGTGATGCCTCTCAGCAAAACTACCAAGTAATTGTTGTGAGGAAAGTGCTTTGTAAATTCTGAAGTGTTGGGAACCATCATTATGCTAAATACTCCCAGGGCTCCTGCAGCAATCTCTTATTACTCATTTTTCTACTTCTACCATCTCACTGGAGAAGAATAAATATACCTGAAAACCTGGGAAGGTTACCTCTGTGTGACTTTTAAATTCTTAACCTCCTCTGATATTTAAAATAGAGGAGCTTTTAACCTCACACAGTCTTAAATACTGGGAAGAGAAACTGTACATTACCATAGCAACCTAATCTCTGTTAATCAAAGTGAAGAGTCTTATTTTTTTTCCTAAAATAATGTAATTCATTTAAAAGCTTTAAAGACCCAAAGCTTGAAAAGTTAACATTCCTTAGTCTGTGGTACAATCAAATTGATCCTCTAGCAGAATTCAAACAATCCCCCACCATGATCACTTGATTAAGTAAACAGAAAGACTGGAAAAGAAGTAGCCTAGGCTTTCTGCAGTCAAGTAGAGGATGATTTAGCAGTCAGAAAAGTACCTATCCCCTTGTTTCCAGACAGCCTCCTACTGAACAGCCCCATGGAAGCTTGGAACAAAGCTCTAAAGAAGTAACATATGCAGATTGATATCCACAATACGGCACCCATGCAGAAAACCCTAGTCAGGTCAATGGACAAAGCTCGGCTAACACAGAGCATTTACCAGGGCAAAAGTAGTGATGAGAACAGGAATTCAAGACCAGGAAAAATACCAGTCATGACAAGGAAAGTAAAAGCTAAGACTTATAAAAAAAAATATTAGAATGAGGAAAAAGGAAATAAGAGGAAGTCTGATCTTATAGGTCTTGGGAAGGCAGAGTGAGAAAGAAGGCCAGACAAGTAGGACATTTTTTAAAGCTACAAGTTGAATTTATTATATGTTTTAAAAGAAAAGTGAGCTATATATAAAAATATATGGTTTTATGTATAATCTTCTTTTTCTGTTCTACAGTGCATAAGCAAATAACCAATCTATTTGGTATTTATGAAGTTCAGAATAAAAATAAAATATTTTAAAAATAGATTTGGGAGATGAGTAAAGTTTAGAGTTTGGAGTACTTCTAAACAAAGAGGCACCAGGGGAACTTTGCATAGCAGAGTGTGTGTGTGTGTGTGTGTGTGTGTGTGTGTGTGTGTTTGTGTGTGTGTGTGTAAGTATATACATACACAGATATACATATATACACACGTTGTATATATATGTATATACATACACACAAGCATTATATATATGCATATATTATGTAAATCAACAGATCTAAATTTAATCTTATCCTACATTTAGATTGCTACTAGATATAGTACATATGCTATATATGCATACATACATACAAATATGCATATATATACATAAATGGTATATGTATGCATTTATGTATATGTGTATGCATATACCTAAGTGTGGGCATAAGATTAAATTCATATCTGTCAATCTTAGATCTTCAAGTAATACATCATTAGTTGGCATGGACTGATTAAAATCTCTGGACCCCTAGCTGACTGCTTCTATATTCTCAAGCATAGGCTTCATTTGTAATGGTCAGCTTCTTAGCTGGTTACAACTGTTAGCTGAGATGGTTAGGGAAAGAGCATTAATGAAGCCTCGTTCATCAAATTATTGAATCGTGGATGTTGAACTAGAAGGAACATCAAATTTCATCTGACCCAGTCACTTCATATTACAGATGAGGAAAAAGAAACCCATAATTACACAGTCAGTAAGTAACAGAGCTGGGATTTGAACCTATAATCTCTAATTCCAAATCCAGAACTCTTTCCCTCAGTGACACTTATTCATTGTCTCACTGTCATAGTTTCAATGCTGACATGGGTCAATGAGAGGCAACCTTGCATAATGGGTAGAAAACTGGCTTTCGACTCAGGAACATCTGGTTTCCAGTCCTACTTCTAACATATTGGTGATATGACGTTGGGCAAATTACTTAATTTCTTACTGCTCCAGGCTACTTTCTAAGCGTATATGCTACAGAGAACAGTCATAAAACAGCATGTGTTAAATGCTTGCTATGGACAGAACTGCATTGAGTACAAGTAGAAAAATGGAGGGAGCCTCAGATCCCAAGGAGGACCCATTCTAATAGAGGGAGACAACCCATTGAGGAGGTTTTAACTGAAAGTCAGATATGAAAGATCCCACAGTTCCTAATGGCAAAGCTTATGGTAATGCATCTTTTATGATATCGCTTTCACTGTTAAAATCATATCCAATCCTGATATCAAACCATTTGACTACAGCGAAGACTCGCAGGTGAGAACTTTCCTGGGGTTTTAGTAGCTGTAGTTTCTGAGGAGGTAAGGATTGCAGAAGCAGAAGCAATTGCTAAATCACACCTCCAAAGAGGTTGCTTCAAAAAAAAATATTTCCAGGGCTGGACTGGAAGCAGATGAATGGTTTGTAATGGGGGTGGGAAAGACAGCAAGTTAAACTGCCTGCTGGTGGTAGTTGGTTAGCAGTTGTTGTTGGGGGTTCAGAGAAATGTCTACCCATTCACCAGAGTGATTGCTCTTCTTGTTGTGAGCAATGAGAGCCTAGACTGGAAGCAGGGCTCTTTGCCTGGGGAGCATTACTACTCCCAGAGCTATTGGGTTTGGGTTAATAGAAAGTACTTATTTGTACCAGTAGAAGGCTTGTCCTCATCAGAACTTCGCCATGCTAATGAGATACTGGGTCCAGTCCCAATCCCATCCCATGGGTCAAAGGTGGGATTGCTGACTTGGATTTCAATGTGCTTTCCACCATACTCTTTGTATCCCCCCACCACTTAATGCAGGATTGGATTTAGAGTAAGCACTTAGAGACTTTTCCATTCCATTCCCCAGACTGTGCTGCTGCGTCAGCATAAATCCATCCTCACTCCCGGAGAGCACTTCTCAATAGTGGTATCATCCTCAGAAATTATCTCCATTAAAGACAGAGTATAAAAATTGATCAAGGAATTACACCTGCCCTAGGTTTACCAGTCAAAGGAAAAAAGCCAAGATTCCCCACTGAAAATAACAGAACCTTACTTTACTTCAGAAAAAAGGGTCTCAACAAAAAAGAGCCCAAGAGCACATAGCTCAATAAAGAAGATACATAAATAAGAGAATATTTTAAAACACACATACACACAGCCAAAGCCTATCCACCCAGATCTAAGGACTCATGTCATTGACTTGGGCCAATAATACAGATTTCACTTAACCAGGAATGTGTAGCCTAGAGATCATCAATGAAGGAATTTTTCAGACAGGTAAAAAGAAAAAAGGGTGTAAAATATAACAAAGGAACAAAATAACAACAGCTGCAATTTGTATGGCATGTTAAGGTTTACAAAGCTCCTCTAACGTGCCTCCTTGGATCCTTTCTACATCCTGACATGGGCGGTAGTACAAAAAATATTTCCATTTTACGGATGAGAAAATTGGAGACATGACTTTTTAGTGAGTGAATCTCAGATAAGTTAAAGTGAATTGCCCAAGGTGATACAAATAGAGAGAATCAGTATTCCAAACTGGTCTTCTGACTAAATCTTAGAATTATTTGCACTGGAGCATGTGGTTTCAGAAAGTTACCATCAATCTTATGCAAATTTATGTAAGGTAAAAAGTATTGCAAAATCTCAGAAGGCAAATTTCTACAAACTAGAATATATTGTGCACAGCTTCACTTACCCTAAAAGACTGAAATAAACCAAACACCTTTCCAGTTAAAAATACATACATTCTGCTCTCAAACACTTGGTCTACCTGTTTAATTCTGTAAAGAATTAGGTGTAGTTTCTGTAAAAACTTTGGAAATCAGGTTGGACTCTGCCACCCCCCACCTCCACCTCCACCTCATCTCCAGCATTTCTTTCATGGTAGAATCATTATTTAACATATTATCCAAGATATTCTTTGTCTCTAAGGATAGGTCTGGTTACCAAAAATGAAATCATTACATTATCATTTGTAATCTGCAAAAAACAAAGGACATTCTCATCATTAAGAGCACATTAGAATGCTTGCTTCGCTTTGCCTGTTAATCCAAGCCCTACCCCTTCCTAGACCACTGGGAACCTAAATATTAGCAACACAAAATGATAACCATTCTCCTCTCCAGGTTCCTATTGGACATTTTATCCAAACTCACCAAAATGTCCCATCATGCTTTCTCTAATGCTTTGTAACAGATGGCCATGTGTCAAACTAAATACTAGTACTGTGTCAACAAGAAGAGTGTCATACAAAACTGTGCACAGCCTCCCTGACCCATCTTAAGGTCTGGTTTATCACTTTGGGTTTATTTTAAACTCCCAGTCTTTGTTAAGGAATATATTTAGTCTTTGACTCAAACTAAACTTCCTAAGCAATTTTCATTGCAGCCTTCTCTTGGTACCTTGAGGAATTGTTCCTCTTCATACACCCTAAGTTGCATAATGTTATCTCCATTAGCCCTGTGCAGAATAGAAAATGCACCTAGAGATCTTTTGGGTATGGTACTTAACTAACATATTGCATTCAAGGGAAAGCATTTCATTGTTCTCTCAATAGAACTATTTCATGCAAGATCTTACCTCTGAATTGTTCAGATGGCATTTGTGAGTTCCTGAAAACCAGCCATCACTTGAACACTGGTCAATGTCCACCTTCTGAAGATTTATGTCAACTTTCATGACGCCTCTGAAAAGAAGAGAGACAGAGACAGAAAGAGAAAGAGAGAACACAAAAATTAATGTGGGCGTTGAAGACTTCAAACTCTCCATTCTTCCTTCTCACCAGATATAGCAACATAAAGAAAAGTATAGACAAAGGAGAAATCATCCAATTTGCTGAAAGATGATGGGATGATCACAGAGAAAGCCAAATTAAATTAGAGTTTACATAAGGATGTAAATTCTAGCTATCATAATAATTATTATTGACAAAAGAAACTCCCAATTGTAATACTTCTGATGTTTAGGACCAATAGCAATGTGACAACATGGCAGCAACCAAGACGACAGGCTAAGTAAAAAGAAGCATGGCCACACCATTTCCCACTCCACTCCCCACCCCCAGCATTACTGCCATATAGGAAAATCAATGCTACATCACCTAGAACCGTAGAATTTCAGATTTGAAAGAGACCTTAGAGGTCACTTAGTCCCACCATAATAATTTTACAAACTAAAAAAAATTGCTTAGACAAATGATAAAGGTTTCCCAAGACCACATAGCTGATCAGTGGCAGGGCCAGGACCAGGGCTTAAGACTTAAGCTCAGGGTTCTTCATGACACCTGAATGCTTCCACCCCTCACCCTTCTTTCTTAATTTAATGAGGGAACAGAACAGAAATGTGTTGAAATGAATTGGAAAAAACTTACACCCATACACCCATAAATAAATTAATACTTAATAAACACATAAATAAATGAATGTGTTGATGGATGAATGACTAATGATAACAATGCTAGAGGCAGCTAGGTGACATGGTGGATAGAGCGCTAGCTGAGGCTGGAGTCAGAAGACCTGAATTCGAATGCAGCCTCAGATGCTTACTAGATGCATGACTCTGGGCAAGTCTGGGAATAGTTGTGGTGAAGATCAAATGAGATGGTATTTGTAAAGCACTTGGCACTATGGCCTGGCACATAATGGTTGCTCTATAAATTTCTATGGCCCCTACTATGTGTCACAACAGCCACGCAAGGCAGGTACTGTTATTGTCTCAATTCTGTAGTTGAGGAAACTGAGTCAGAGAGAGGTTAAGTGACTTGCTCAGGGTCCTACAGCTAGTATCTGAGGCAGGATTTGGATTCAGATCTTCTTGACTCTAGGTCCTACACAACCTGAATGTCTGTGGATCGGTGGTCTAATCTAAATCCCTCACCTGTCTGTGCACAAGAAACCCAGACCCCAAAGGCGAAGTCCCTCCCAAGGGTCACGCAGGAAGCACGCGGCAGAGCTCCAACTCCAATCCAGGTGTTCGGGTGCCACATCCAGTGCATTCCTATTCATGTTCTGCTGCCTTCCAACAGGAGCATCTGCTCCTGACCCAGATCCTGACCCAGAGCAGCAATGGGAGCCTGCAGAAGTTTCCCCACCTCCTTTAGTCTTTGATCCTTACCTACTAAATTGGCACCATATTATTAATACTGAGAGACAGCAGGGCATACCAGCCTTCAAACCTGGAAGGCCTGGGTTTTAAGACCTGCCTCTGACAGAGAGACAGACAAACGGACGGACACCTACTGGCTCTGAAACCCTAGGCAAGGGGTCCCTATGCTCTCCATGCCCTAAGCAACTCACCTGGGCATTTGGGCGGCATAGTAGGCCTGGAGTCAGGAAGATTCATCTTCTTGAGTTCAAATCTGGCCTCAGATACTTATAGGCTGTGTGACCCTGAGAAAGTCACTTAACCCTGTTTGCCTCAGTTTTCTCATCTGTCAAATGAGCTGGAGAAAGACATGGCAAACTACTCTAGGGTGTTACCCAAGAAAAACCCAAATGGGGTCATGAAGAATCAGACATGACTAAAAAACAATTAGGCAACTCTCTAAGTCTGCAAGTTTCAGAACAGGGGCCACTCTACATTAGAAGGTGGCACCAGGAGTGACCTATGTCTCTGGGGTAGTCAAAAACAAAAAAAAACTTACTGATAGTATTTACTGCACACGGTTGTTGCGAGGAAGGCAAGTTGTAACCCTGAAAGGCTCTAAAAATGGGATTCAGTTTCTATACCAATAATATGGGGCAAAATTTTCCAAATATTTCATATGTATTCCACCCTAAACATGAAAATCTATCACTACTGGAAAAAAAAGTCCTCATATAATCACATCTTTTATTTTCGAATCTACAGAAAGCTAAGGGAGGAAGGACTACGCAATCCCCATGAGGTTGGAACTCACGAAAGTAGCAGGACAATAGACTTTGGGGTGACCAGGGTCAGAGCTGTCTGCTGCTTATCTTTGGTTCAGTTCTGTTTGTTTTATCAACCTCTCTCTCTCTCTCTCTCTCTCTCTCTCTCTCTCTCTCTCTCTCTCTCTTTCTCTCTCTCTTTCTCTCTCTCAATCTCTCTCTCTCTTTCTGGAACCTCTCCATCTCCATTCAGCTCCATCTATTTATGATCTCTTCTGGCCTTCATCCCTCCCCCTGGCTAACCATGGCCCTGAGCTAAGGCATTAGCTCCCACCCCTCCCTCCCACCCCTCCCTACAAAATCTCCCATGTTCTAGACCTCCTTTCATCAAAACAGAGATGTTTTGAGTCCCCTTGTTGTTGTTTTAGTTTCTTACTATCTTCTAGGTCCAAGGTCCCAAA
The DNA here is from genome assembly GCA_028646595.1 of Phalanger gymnotis. NCBI lineage: Eukaryota > Metazoa > Chordata > Mammalia > Diprotodontia > Phalangeridae > Phalanger > Phalanger gymnotis. The sequence goes on along the minus strand of CM053623.1, from coordinate 48,627,062 downwards.
TGCAGCCAAGTGCCCCAAACCAGGTTAAAATTTAATTGGGAAAAATTTCACAAAATGAATACACATACATACATAAATAGGGGGAGAAAATAAGGAAGGAAGGGAGCGAGGGAGGGATTAAAGAATGAATGATTTAACAAAATAAATATAAATAGATAAATGAATGAATGGATTGACCATTTAATGTGTGGTTTCCTAAGTCAAGAAGCCACCTACAGGGATTCCTATATATGGTTTAGTGGCCCTGTTTCTATTTGAGTTTGAGACCACTGTTCTAAGTCCCAGGGGAATGAGTTGTTAATCCAATAAGCAAATTGCAGGCTAAGGACATTTAGCTAGCTAATCTCCTATGTATGCCTTAACCAAGTTACCCTAACTCTAGAGAACCTTTAGGGAGGGACTCTAAAGTGGGAAATTTTAGACACATTGGCTGTGGGAAGGTAGCTGGTCTTTTACTTCCCTTAAAAAATCACACCATGTGGGTAATTGTTGTCTCAACCTATACATTGATTCTGCTGTAAACATATCTAATTGGAGCTGTTGGGTATGGAATCTCACAAATCTTAGTCTGGTTAAGGAGTTAATCTACCTGGAGCAAAGGAGTCAGAATAAATGACTTTCCTAATTTCTGTGCTATAATTCTATGACCTGGGATAAGTTCTGAAGAAGGTAGAAAGCAGGAGCAGACACACCTTGATACATTTGGTAAATTCTTGTTATGCATTAAGCTCATTTCTAAGAGTTTTCATCTTTAATACTGACCTTATGATAACTAGAATAAATCAACAGCCATTTTTTCCATTTTCCTCTCCATAATAAATTACATTATAATAAGTGAAACTACCTCTGTCCACTTCAATAAATGGCTAAAACTGAGGAAAGCAGGGCTAAGAACCACAGAATGGTTCTTCCCCCTCCATTTTGTTGACCCATATCTCTGACATGGCAATGAAATATGAAGAAACTACATTTCTATGGTTTCATAGCAACACACCTGGTGTTTGGATACCCCTGAGACCCTCTATCTTCCTTCACTCAGATCATCATCTTTTGATTACGCCTGGAAATTTTCCATAGAACTGGGCTCCACAGGGAATGGTCATCCACCATACTCCTGACTCTGCTGTCTTTCGTCATCTTCTGTAGCTGAGAATCATTTCCCAAATATACATGAAGGTAATAAAGATATTCAAAATAAATGGCATTTCCTTTTGTCCTGCCTTAGCAATGATTCATTAACTCTGGGAAGTATTCCTGAGCCATCTGATAAAATCAATAGCTAATTGCATAGAAATCTTAGCACAGTATCTGGCACACAGTAGGCACTTCACAAATTTTTGATTAGTCAGTCGATTGGCCAGTTCACCTAGAAGACACCATGCAAACAAGAGCCATCATGAGATTGTGATTGCTAGGGTCCTTTCTGTGCAAAAAGTCACTTCAGAAGGTGGCAGACAAATTGGCAGTTCCATGAGGGGGGTTTTGTGCCCAGCCTGAGTGCCCTAACCCAAATAAAAGGCTCAAATTTCCAACTCAATTCATGAAGGACTTTTTTTTTATCTCATTTTGTTTTTGCAGAAAATGAAACAAGGTGAGGAGCTATGGTTTCCCAGCTTAGAAATCAATGCTGACTCATCTTCATTAGAGCTGCACTCATCACACCTGGGAGGGTTTACAAACCCTCTGGGAGAACAAGGCTGACTTCCTGTTGGAGGAAGCGTGGGATTTGGCTTTTAATTGGTAGGAAAAGAAGCTCTTTCTTTTTTTTTCTTTCCTTTATTTTACCCTGGGAGAGGTAAATGCTCTGCTCGATGGTTCACCACAACAAAAACAGAAGAAGCCTTTTCGAGTCCTCTCCAGGGCTGTGGAGTGGGATCAAAGCTTCTCATTTTGACCCCTGAAAAGACCAGCTCCCACAAGGAGGCCTGAACCTTGGGAACACAATTACCAGCTCTGTATCCGCTGCTTCGCTGAAGATGGAGGAATGGTGGTAGGGAAGGTGTCTTAGGGAAATGAGAATGAGATAAAAGAAAGGCATCACATCCTAGGAAAAAAATAATACCTGGGGAGAGCTGCAACTGAAGTTAAACTCAAAGCATTTGGATGCATGATGGGTCCAATAGGAGTCTTTCAGTAGTTTCCATGTGGTTGCTGCTTATGGTAGGAGAAGGATGAGTCATAGAAGGAGTCCCCAATTTAAGGGTAGATCCAAGTCCTCCCAGTGCTGGTGGCTGGTATTTAGAAAGCACTTGCCCACAATAAATAAGTTCAGAAGAGTGACTCGCCAGCTTTGCCCTCAAAAATCTAATCAACCTTTAATATATCTGACATATGTCAGAACAATAGCCTGAATTCTGGGAGCGAGGAAGGCATGTAATGTATTAGAGAGGTGAGAGGGAACACATTCCCCAAATGTCTCCAAGACACAGAAATGATCTAGGGGGCAGAGTGGCGAAGAAGGCCAGATTTGTCTTCGATGCTCTCCTTCCTCCATTTCTATATTCTTCTACACTCCCAGGGACCCAACATTATGATATACTGCTTTCACCCAGCCAAGCCTTGACTTATTGCCTAAAAACTTCAAACTCCCAAAATTCCTACTTCCCTAAGTCACAAAAGGCAATTGTGAAAAGTAGCCCAAGTCATGGAAAGTTTCAATATCTCATCTGTAACTAGAGGTGATTGCCATAGTTCAAGGAATTCCCTTTAAGATCCTTAAATATTCCTCATACAAATATTCTATTCTGCCCTTCCATTTAAGAAAAATTGTGCTGTGTCTGATCTAATCAAAAAGGCAAACTCTCCATTTGGTGGGGGGGGAGAGGTTTTTAGTTGCTTGGCAACATTCCCTACATTGCAAAAAGGACCCCATCTGAAGTAAGATAAGATTTCCCAAGCCTCTCCAGGCACTATTCTACAAATGAGGCTATAACCAATTAAAAAAACTCAAAGATCCAGGGGGACAAAAGTATAGATCCAGAATCAGGGATTAAGAAAGAACTGTTACCAATTAAAATGCTGGAAGATTCAAAGCAAAAATGGAGGGTCCCATAATGAGTGATGGCTTCGGAATGAGCAGAGCCGTGTTTGAATTCTGCCTCTGTAATTTATGACCTATGTGATCTTGGCCAATATCATTTAACCTCTACAAAGCCCCAGTTTCCTCATACATAAGAGAGAGATAAACTAAACGACCTACACCATCTCTTTCAGCTTTAGATTGATCAAATAGGAGAAAGAGACTGTTGGATCCATACTACCATGAAATCACGACACTAATCCTTCCTCTGACACTTACCAGCTGCACCTTTCTGGGCCAATTATTCAACCTCTCATTGCTCTTAAAAGCTCACTAAGACCCAGAGTTGAAGGAGGCTGCTGACCTGCATCGATGGAGGGAGTTTCCTTAACTGGGAGTTCCTTATATTGATGAGGTCACAGGTCTACCTCCTATCACTATCTATCCCTATTATTAACACATGACATTGCATAGTAAAGTCTAGTATTTATAGTGCTTTAAGGTATGCAAAATGCTTTACAAATATTATTTCATTTTATCTTCATATCACCCTAGGCGGTAGGTGCTACTATTATCCTCATTATACAGATAGAGGTTAAGTGACTTGCCCAGATCATATAGCTAGTAAGCATTTAAAGCAAGATTTGAAGTCAATTTTTTTTTCTTTTTTGAGGCAATTGGGGTTAAGTGACTTGCCCAGGGTCACATAGCTAGTAAGTGTCTGAGGTCAAATTTGAACTCAAATCCTCCTGATTCCAGGGCCAGTGCTCTATTTACCACACCGCCTAGCTGTTGCTAAATCAGCTGTTCTTAACTCCAAATCCAAAATTCTATCCATTGCGCCACTTAGCTACCTAAGAATATAAGTCATTTTTATTAATACAAACTATGTCAATTACTAAAAGTTTCATAACTACCAAAGTAATTACATGACCACAAGTTTTAATAATAGCTAACATATTTATTTAGCACTTTTAAGGTTTACAACGTTAAACACACATGCATATGTATATACATACATATATATACATGAGTATGTAAATATATAATATTTACATATATAAATATATAATATCAATATATCTCAACAGCTCAGGAAGGTAGGTGCTTTTATGATCCCCTTTTTGCCAAGGAGGATGCTGAGCCAAATAGAGGTTAAGTGACTGCCCCAGATCATACAACTAGAAAGTGTGTTAGAAGAGATGGGAACTAAACTCACCTTCCTGACTCCAGGTCTAGCAATCTATCCCACTAGATCACCCAGAATGTTAAATTGGAAGAATTTTTAGGCATTATGGCAAAGTGAAATGAAAAACTTGAGGAAGCATGGGACAATAAGAATTTGGTGTGTTTTTTTTCCTCTGGCAGAGGGACTGGTATTTAATCTCTTCCTCCATTTCTCGTCTCCTTCTCTTCCTATGCTTCTGAATCCTCTAGGAGAAAATAAGTTCTCCTTCACTAAGTTTCAAGTAGAAACTGGATGGCTATTTGTTGAATGTTGCTGAGGGAATTCCTGTCCCATTACTGGTTGGACTAGATTGACTCTCAGGTCCTCTCCAAATCTGAGCTCCTGTGATTTCATTCACAGCAGCTGCCATGGCAGTGTATACATGCTGTGGGTTCTTTGTATACATGGAGTAGTCCTTACTTTATCTGTCTTTGCCAAAGGCTATGGTTTGAATTTTAATAAATGATACATGTTAAACCAAGTGATGAGCCATTAATAAGTCGTATAGTCACTAATCTCTTCTGGCATTCAATGACCCCATGATCATAATATATCCTCTCATTATTGGGGCCACTTTGGTAGTTCACTTGCCCAATGCTTCTCAATTTTACTCTGCCTGGCTGATGAAGTCTACTTAAATGAGACTGTTCCCTTTGCCTTTCTTGTGCATGTTTCAGGTATAGCATCCAAGACCTTTGTTCTGAATGCAAGAAGGCAACAATTCACTAAGGCGTCTTCTTATGGGTTATATGTTTTAACATGACTGACATGAGAGGAAGGAGTTTTATTCTTTATCCTGTCCATAACCAACAGGTTGGAGTAAATCCATAAAGTTGCATTTTGTAATTCTTAAATTCTTTTGTGTACCAACCCATGTGGTGGGGGTAGGGGAGAGGGAGAAGTGTAAGATCTGAACCATTGTGAGCAATACCCAATGCATGTGTCCCCTGCATAGATGGGGAAGCAATAACTTACTGTCTTTGCATGGCCTGAGAGGCTGTAGCTTGCCTAGTCACACAGCTAGTCTGTGCTAGAGGCAGACAGGCCTGGATCCCAAGTCTTCCCAACCCCACGCTCCAAAACCAGCACTCTACAAGTTTTACAGGACAATGTAGAGTAAGTGTCAGTTGAGTGAGGACTGCCAGCTAAAAGTGCTCCTGGGGTTTAATCAATACCAGTCAGAGGAGAACATTATGAAACCAAGAGCACCCCACTATTCCCCACATCCTTACCTGACAGTAAACTCCATGATAGCAAAGCCCTCCTCTAATCTAAATTTTCCCAGAGACCTAGAACCATGCCATTAACAAAACAAGCATTTAATTCTATTCAAAAACATGTATTATGACTAGAAATAGCCAAAGTGTGGGCCCCTTATGCCTATTCAAGCTAAGAGAGAAAGTATAGACAAGAGGTTCTTAACCTTTTTCTTGTCACTGGCTCCTTCTCAAAACAATGTTTTTAAGTCCATAAAATAAAATGCACAGGATTGCAAAGGAAAACAATTCTGTTGAAATGAAGATGTAATTTTTCCCATCCAAGTTCAAAGATCCCCTGAAATCCTTTCACAGATTCCTTGTGGAGGGAAGGGTCCATGGACCCAGGTTAAGAACCACCTCCACCAGCACCGTATACTGATTAAGGATTTACCTTAGCAGGGAAAGAGACAGGAGGAAAAAAGAAGAGATGCAGAAGTGGAGAAGGGAAAAGATAGCAGGAACCACAATAGTAAGGGATTGATACCCTCAATTTATAGAGCAAAATAGTTTCCATAAAAGAACCAGAGGGACTCTATTCCTACCCTCTTACCCAAAAAACCTCTTCTGCCTACAAACCTTGACCTTTGGCCAACATAGGTCATTTATGTGACAGCTGATATCATTCCCACTTGATGTGGTTGTTGGGTAAATGTGTGATCCTGCCTTGCAGTAGGAGAATTTTTTACTGCCTGAGTAATCACTGTGAATCCCACTAAGCAGGCCCACTCCCAACCTCCCTTCTTTCATCTTCTCCTACCCAAACACTCTAAAACAGGAAGTTCAAAGGCAGGAAGTACAGTGAAGAGATCAGTTCCTCTAGTGATATAATGCAGGCATAGAACAATGTACACAGTACCCTTTCTCTTCCTTCCCCATTCTTCTAACTTCTTGAAGCACATTCACCACCTCTTGGTGCCTTTCCTACGAAGTCCTGAGACCATTCCTCTATGCATCAATGAAAATGCAACCAGTCTTGAAATAGGACATTATGAGATCTGGAGTGAAAGTTGTTTTGCATTCTTATTTTAAAAACTTCCATTTGGAGAGATGACATTTGATGAGGCGAAAGTGACAGAATAGGCTTTGAAACTTTGCCATGGATTCCAAGTAGAATTCCTGTTGCAATCTTGGCATTGATGTAAATACTATTATTAATAATGATAATAATTAATGATGACATATCCAACCTTCCACAGAAGAATGCCAGTATGTATATACCCAGCTCCACATACATATTTGTCACTGTATAGTATACATATTATCATATAGAGTTACGGTATTTCTTATTTTCTGATCTGTTTTAGGAGGAAAAAGTAAAGTATTGGAGGAGCAGGATGGCATAGGGTATAAAAAGCTGGACTTGGAAAGAGGAAGACCTAGATTCAAACAATGCCTCTGACATTTACTACTTTAAGACCATGAGCAAATTACAATCTTTCTGAGACTCCGGCAACCCTTGTTAGACTTATCTACTAAGTTAAAAATATGCCAAGGTTGCACTAGAAAATCATAGGTAAAATGGCATATGCAATAGTTCTTAGTACACAGTATTTAAAAATGCTTCATTAATTGAAGTAATAATACTAATAGTAGTGGAAATCTGAATCCCAAAGTCCATTGGTATGGGAATTTCTCCTCATTGGTTGGAGACCAATTCCCCAAAACTGTGTAAGGGGTGGGACAGAGTTGGCAAGAGTTGAGTTACCTTGCTCCCAATGACAGGACTCTTTCATTCTGTATTGTATGGTATGTATTCTCCTATACATGTTTTCTCTGATTTCTGTTTGCCATGGACTTGGATAAATGGGTTCTTTGCTACATGCTATGTCTGTTCATTGTGGGACTGGTATTAGGTAGGAAGGGAGTGAAGCCTTGGATATAAAGCTTGGAGTCCTGCTTCATCCATTAATGACTCAGAAGTCAGAAGTTTGTTTAAACCTAAAAACCTCATTCCCTAGACTAATAATATTCCATGGAGTAGTTATAGCTGGTTCTAGCCCAGGACTCCCTCTCTCTGAGAAAAGCAGGTAGCCAAGCTTCTAGCCCCAATAGCTTGCTTGAAAGGAACTAAAGACTTGAGGAAGTGTGGGGGAGAAAAGGTTAGAGATTTCTATTCTGCCTCCTTTCCCATCACACAATGACACTCCCATGCTCCATGTAGAAGACAGTTTTCATTATATAGTTATCACCCAAAGTATAATGGTAGATAAGGCAACATTAAAAGCAATATCCACTCTCGAAGTGTCCTCATAAACATTTCGAAGACTACTCCTTTCCTTCTAAAACCTAATCATTCTCTCACCCCTGCTTTTATAACTCGAAAAAGAGAGTTGACCAATCCCAAATGAAGACTGGCCTAAGTCACCTTCCCACTCCCCCACAACCCCAGGAAACAAGTGCCATGACATGGCTCCATATCCACCAAATAGTGTTGTTTCCCCAGATGTTAGGATTATCTATGCATTCAGAGAATTGGAGAGATAAAAAGAACCACAAAAAGCCATCTGATCTAGCCCCCTGCTTCCAAGAAGATGAATTATCCAATGAATGAAAGCAAAATAGTCTTTCTTAAATTTAAAGTTCTCTATGATTGGAGATAAGTCAGTTCCTTTGGCTCGTTCGCATCAGTGTCTAATTATATGGAACCATGGTTAGCCTTACATTCAACCAAATTCTGTAAGTCCTGTCTATCATGAGGTCAAGGATACTTATATGATCCGGAAAGATGCTTCATCTTGTGTCCACACAAATTAAATGTATTCAGTAAGTGTCTGAGATAAATAGGTAAATGGTTATTTCTAATGTTTAAAATAATTCTCCCAAGACTTCAGTGGACTACTTAGAAATAGGTTGAGCTCTGGTATGTCAGCAGCATAATAGAAGAAGTTGGCTTGTCAGCATGGTGTCAAACTGATATTCACCCAACTTGTCAGTAGCACTTAACAGAGCTGTAACCTGAGTGATAAGTTAACATTAATAATAATGGTAATTATAGACTATCTGGCAATCAGGCATGGTTTTTCCATTGGAAACTAGTCCTTATTAAGATTGGAAATAGTTTGTTTTCTCTCCTTGTTTTGTAATGGTGACAGGAAATGTTTTTTAAAGTCTGCAGGGTCACATTCAATTGTACTGCATTTCTACAAACAAGAAATTCTTTGGAATTAGGTATGATAGATCCCTGTTACAGAATGTCATTATAAAGGGATTTCACCTCATAAGAAAGTTCAGTTTAAGTGGGAGGTCTTTGTGAAAGTCATCTCTCCTTCTATCTCTCCTTGTTGGCACTCAATCTTCTTCAAAGGACACTGCCAGGAATTGATTTAAGCTTGTTTTCCCAACCTAGCAGGTAGTTTGATAGTTTTAAACATAGCAATACATCACTATAGCAAAATGAATTGTAAACTGCTCTTCTTACTCCCTAATCGAAAAGATCTTGAAAAATTTGATAACTGCACCACATTCTCAAACACAAAGAAACTCTTCTCCCCCGAGCCACCTTTCAACAGCCTGGTCCAGAGATACTTGCCAACATTTCACATAGTGACAAACATCTTCTGCCTGGCTCCATGTTCTTGGAAGGCTTTTTGGCAATCGGGTCCAGCCTTCTTTAGGAGGACCTATATAGTCTATGTGAAAATCTGAAGTGTGAAACAGGCAGAGCCAGATGTGATCTAATAACAAGGACCAGAGTCAGAGGATTTGTACTCAAATCCTTTAGCAGCTGCTTACTTCCTGTGTGACTTAGGCAAGCAACTCCATGTCTCTGGTCCTCGATGCATCAATTTGTAAAATGAAGGAACTGAACTAGACTTCTAAGATCCCTTGTAGTCCTAAAGCCTATAAATTTTGGAAAAACTTTGGGTTACCAAGCCTAATCAGCACAGGCTGCAAATATTCTCAAGCATGACAAAATCTCAATGAACAGGAATGCTTAGGTAACAGAGAGTTCAGGAGAAAATCGTTCAGGGTAAGGCTATTCCTTGGTGCTGTTGAATTTTGAGTCTAGAAATGGAAATGTGAAATGAGAGATGTATAGTGCAGTGAAAAGAAGCCTGGATTGGGAGTCAAGACACTTGCCTTTGGATCTGGTGCCTACTGTGGGTTTGGGCTGGTCACTTCGGGTCTCTGAAGCTATTTCCTCATTGGTAACACAAGGTGGTCAGAACTCCCTTCCATATCTTAAATCTATGTTCCTATGAATGGTTTTCCCATTAGAATTAGATAAAATAAACTTAGCAACTTGGCTGAGTACCTGAGACAGGGAGTCTAGGGGTCAGTAAACAATGGTCAGAAGGACAGATCTGCCACAGCGTAAGAACAGAGAGACAGTGTTGGCCCGGGGACTGGAGTCTGCTGACCCCTGTAGGGGCACAGCCAGTCTGTAGGTTCTATTACTCCAGTACCCCAGAAGGCTTGAGACTCAAAACTGGACGAGATCCATCTCCACCCTCCACTTTCACACAATGTTTTGATTTATTTCTAGAAGGCTTCGGTTTGTTGAACAGGTATTTAGCCTATAACCTATGGTAGAAAGAACACAGGATTAGGGAGAAGGAGACTTAGATTCAAGTCCTGGCTCCAGTGCTGACTGGTTGTGTTATCTTCTCTGAACCTCAGTCTCATCATTTGTAAAAGAAGAGTAATATTTTACTGACAGAGCTGGATGATGCTGTGGATAGAGTCCCAGGCCTAGAGTCAGGAAGTCCTGAGTTCAAATCTGGCCTCGGACACTAGCTGGGTGACCTTGGGCAAGTCACTTAATCCTGTTTGCCTCAGTTTCCTCATATGTAAAATGAGCTGGAGAAGAAAATGGCAAACCACCCCAATATCTTTGCCAAGAAAACCCCAAATGGGGTCACAAAGACCTCATTAGTAAGTATTCTTGGGATACTTCATATACTCATAATTTATCATTTAATCACTGTTTAAAGAATTTCTATAACTCCAGGATAAGGATTTTCAAGGTGGAGATTTTTAGGTAGGGATTAGGCAGTAAGTAGGTTTTATGGTATCCTATAACCACACACAATTACAGGTAGCCACCTAGTCTACCTTGCTGGTACTGCCAACCCTATTTCTTCAAAGAACCTTGACTTTCTTGTCCCTTGGTCCTGCTTCCCATGGAGTCCTTCCTGCTGACTTTCCTTCACCTACTAAAATCTGATTTCTTAATATTCGTGTTCTACCTAGTACACTAAATGCTACTTTATTGGTCCACACTCAGAAAGCAAGAGAAATAGAAACAGAGAGGTAGAAACAAAGAGATACAGACAGAGAAAGCAGGCAGAAAGTAACGAGCATATATTATCCTCTCTTACTATTCAAGGGAAATTTTATATACCATCACATATGTAACAAGAAGCAAGGCCCCTACTCTAAGAAATAAAAGTCAATAGTTAATGACTGAATTCTACTTTTATGGTGAGGTGGAATTTTTATATTTCTCGAAACCTCGAATTCTAATTCTCAGTTGCTAATGTCCCTGATGTTGAGTTACATGCCTCCATTGCACCCCCACCTATATACATTTTTTTTCCTCCTCTTTCCTCCAATTGCTCCTCTGCTATTATGTCTTAAGTCTTCATTTTTCTACTCTCTTCTGTTCTTGCCTGTGCCTTCAGTTGGCTGTTCATCAAGACAGCCCCAACCTTTGAGGTCACTGAGCTCACTGCAAAACGCAAGACTGACCATGTGGCATGAAATTATGGATGACATGAACAGCCACCAATCAGCCTCCAAGAAGTCAGGGAAATGTAGGGTTTCATCTCAGGTGAGCTAGTGATATAAATCTGGGGGCTAAAGGCTCACCCCAACTTTCATTCTTTTCACCTGTTTGCCATGACTTAGGAATGTTTTCACTTTACAGATTCAACCCTGTATACCAGGAATGCACCAAACCAAGTTAAGCGCAGGAATATTTCAAGCCTCCTCCTGCTCCTCAAATTTCCTCATTTCTTTGTTTGCTTTTTATGACTGGCAAGTGTGAAATGGTTAGAAAAAAGATTGAAGTTTATGCTTTTGCTTTAGCCGAATTGGCACAGAGAGGAAACTGGCAACCTCGTGCAACAGAGAAGGAAACAAACAGAGTGGCAGTCACTGGAAGGAAAGAGGAGAAAGTGGCAGCTAAAATGGGATGATTGAAAAAAAAACTCTGAGGCAAAAAATTATTTTAAATTCAACCTAAATTGTACATAGCAATACTGGTGCCAACATTGATGTAGGTTTTTTTTTAACAATGTCTTCAAAATAGCTGCAGTAGAAAACATTCCCTGTGCTCCTACTATGTGTCAGCCACAAGACTAGAAACTCAGGATACTAGAAAATAGAAGAAATATATTCCTTGCTCCCTTGGGACTTACAAATAATCATTTTCCAGGAGGTCACTCACTGCTAATATCATCCATGTTTTAAGGGTGAGAAAACTGAGGCAAGCCCAGGAAGAGTTCAGTGACAGAAAAAATCCACAGCTCAATAACTCTTGAACCTGTGCCCTAGACTTCCTCCAGGTGAGCTTTCTTCCAGTAACAGGATGGCTTTGCTGTCTGTCCTCAGATAAGCCTTTGATCCTGAAATGTTCCTTCACTAGAAATACAAAAACAGCAAAGAGCCAGTCCAAAGACTTTCCCTATCCATACATCCATCCACACGTACATATATCCACACATACATACATACATACATACATAGGCTTGCAGACTCTAAATGGAAATAATAATTTGTGCAGATATCCTTTTCTGAGCCTAGATGTCACAGAACATACATTAACTAGTATTGCATTAGTCCATCAAAATTTTCCTGTTATTGCCCTTTTCAAAGTATATCCAGATCTCCACTTTCTCTTTAAGGTCAGCATGGCTTTTTTAATGTTTTTTACCTTGCTTTTTTCCTGAAAGAGGCTTGCAACCCACACTGTAGAAGGACTCTTTCTATATCCCCATATCCATTTGACTGTACATACACAATGAAAAGTATTATGGCTTAGCTTGTTGTTGTACTAATAATCACCCAATTCCCCCCAACAAAAACACCACATCATTAATGTGACTCCAGCTCTACATTACCAGAATACAGTCACGTCCTATGCAGCTCTTGAAGCAAGTGGAATTTTGCTGACTCTTTTCACTCAGTTGTACAGTGATTGTTGGTGTTCCATTAGTAGAGTACAGAATGCCCTTGAGGACTATGAAGTGGGTAGCACTTTCCCTTTGACTGCATCCCCCCAGACCCATTCCAGTTGGTGTTCCTTCTGTCATGCTCCTCACTGATGCCCACTAGGATTATTAGATGTGTTGAGCTGAATGGCCCAGTTCTGCTGGGCTATTCTCTTTAGTTTTCTTTAGTCTCTTCCCTTTTAATCATCTCAATTCTCTGCTGTCATTTCCCATTATTGTCAATAGGTCTGCTTCTCTGCACCTTTGTCACTCCTTCTAGTCTCCCTTAACCATTGCTCTCCACCTTCTTCTGTCTCTTTTTCTTTTTTCTTCTTTCTGTCCTTCTTGTCTCTTCTTTCTCCCTTTCCTTTTTCTTTAACTTTTTGGCTTTGTCAGAATTTAGTTGTAAATAAACACCAAGTGGAACTACTCCTTTCCTGGTGGTCAGCAAACTCACCAATCATAAAATCGAAGAATCTCAAGAGTTGGAAGGAACACCAAAATCCATCTAGTTCAAACCAGAGATGGAAAAATAATCATTGAACCTAGAACCTTGTCTACCCAGCAGCCTTCTAGCCTTTGCTTTAAAACTTCTGGGGAAGACATCTCCCAAGTCAGTCATATTTACTTTTTCATAGATTATTATATCTAATTATCAGAAATTTTCCATTGCACCAAGCCTAAAATGGCTTCTCTACAACTTCCACTCTTTGCTATGAGTTCTGCCCTGGAGTACCACACAGAAGAAAATCCACTCCTCTCCCACATGACAACCCTTCAAATATCTGAAGACACCTGTCATTCCCCAGCTATTTTGGATATGGGATTGATATGTGACTTGTTGAGGATCACACAACTAGTTTGTGTCAGAGGTGGAAACTGAACCCAGGTCTTCCCGACTCAAAGGCCAGCTCTCTATCTACTATTTCACAGTGCCTTGCATGTAGACTTACACATGCACGAGCTAAAAGTATCCTCATACAAACATTATTTCAAAACCTTAATTCATCTTGGTCACCCTCATGTTCATTGAAGTTATCCCTGTTCTTCTAAAAATGTGGTGTATAGAACTGTACATAGTCCTCCAAAAAAAGTCTGACCAGATATGTCAGTTTTGAGAGTTGTACTTGAGGAAATGTTCACTCTCCTTCCTATGCTCCAATACTTAGCAACGAATTCACTCTAAATGAAGAGATGCATGGTAAACTTTACTACTGAACCACTGAAACATGAGAGCAAACCCTGATTCACATTTTACAGACATTTCAGTGAAGCTTTTTTTTTTAAAGAATATATTGAGGAAATTCTTTGTTTCTGACATTTATCAGTATTGTTCTTAATCTGACATTAAAATTTTCGTGAGAGTGGATGTCACAAGCCTTTCTGAATTCATTATTGGTCTTTTGGACAACTTGACCTTGATACACATTTGATATCCTCAGAAGCCTTAGACTCAAATGGATTGCTAGCTAGCTGGAAGGCCTATACCTTGTCAGTTTCTCTCAATTATCTAATACTGGCCTCAAAGAAGCTACATACACTATGTTGCATTAGGGTCAGAGATTAAAGGGAGAGGGCAGGAGTGGCAAAGTTTGCACAGTAAGACTTTTTTGCAAAAATTACAAAAAGGAGAAAGGTTGAATTTTTAAGAAACTAGGAATTTACAGGAGATTACGATGTTCTTCAATAAAAACTATTAATTCAACATTATGATAGATTAATATGAGTATCTCTTGCACTGAGGAAAGAAATCTCCAAGAATGGCCTTTGGACTAATGGTTTCAGTATATAATAAGCAGTAAATAGATCCAATATCATGCAAGGGTTGGACCATAATTTAGCCTTCATTCTGCTGTTAGGATTTCATACATCAGGGGCCCCTTGAATCATAATGTGAGTCTCAGCAATCACATAAGGCATTAGCCAATCAAACTACCAGAACAACAGGACAGAATATAGTGGAGTTGTCATTTCCCTAATCGTGGACACTATCACTCCATGAAATCTGATGTAACATTAACTCTCTTGGATGCCATAATCACTCTATTGACTCACATTGAACATGCATTTCACTAAAACCCTCAGATTTCTCTTCACATACAATGCTGCCTAGACCCATCTCTCCAATCTCTACTTACAAAGCTGATTTTTTTTTAAAATCCAAGTGTAAATCTTTGCTGTGCAGTGGGAAAGGGACAGGACATGATTTCTCCAAGAGAGGAAACTGCTACCAATGCATATCAGTGACTACTTTGCAATTTATTATTTTGGAGGGTTGCCTGGAGCACTGAAAGTTTAAGCAATTTGCCCACAGTTTCAGAACAGAATGCAAACGTTAGCCCCTACCCATAGGCTCACCTGGAAGTTCCTATCTATCCTTTCTGTGAATCCTTTGAAATCTGCTCTCCCAACATCCATTCTCTGGACATCTCTTCAGCGTTGTCTCTATCACTTCACCCCCAATCTCACCCCACCTCCTGGAGGATATAATCTTTCAACTCTGAAAGTGCTGTTCCAGGATCTGATTTTTAAGTGCCTTCCATGGCCTCCTCTATCTAGCCAGCCCCAGCCATGCTGGTCTTTACTGGCGAATTGCCTTTGATCTTACATATTTCTTTCAGTTTCCTATAGATCTTGTATAAGAAATCAATATCAGAGATGTTTGGTATTTTTAATGTATAGTGCGCTTCCTCCAGGAATAAAGTGTCGTCATTGTTTTTTAATGGCCCAGTGATTTCATCAGTGCAAAGAGCTCCCAGAGAAGAACTTCACCCATAATGCACATTGGCACCTTCTCTGCAATTTAAATTTTCAAAGATGCCTGAGGCCCTGTTTATGTGACTTATTAAGGATCACACAACTAGTTTGTGTCAGAGGTGGAAACTGAACCCAGGTCTTCCGGACTCAAAGGCCAGCTCTCTATCTACTATTTCACAGTGCCTCGCATGTAGACTTACACATGCACAGAAAAGAATAGAACATCAGTAGGAAGGACAGACAGGACAGCTTTGAAAGTAACACGTGGAATATGTTGAATCCTTAGAAGGAAAATTCATCTGCATGTGGTATAAATCTCTGGCTACATGTAGAATTGCCCAGTTTATTTGGTGCTTGTTAAATTCAGAATTTTTTTTAAATAAGTAAATATGCCACTGGGCATGCTAGTCTACACCTGTAATCATTGCTACTGAGTCAGTTGAGGCTGGTATAATTTCTTAAGCTGGGAGGTTTAAGCTGTTGAATAAGCTGAGCCCATCAAGTGCCCATACAAAGTTAAGCATTAACATGGTGATCTTTGTGGGAGCTGGGGACCACCGGGTGGCCTAAAGAAGGTTTGAACTAGTCAGATCATAAATTTAACAGATTAAAGCTCCCTTGTCAATCAGAATTGGGCAGTAAGTACCACTATGCTTCCAACCTGGGGGAGATAGGGAGAAAGGGAGTGGGGTGGGGTTCACAAAGAAATGGACAAATAAAAGGAAGAATGAAGGAAATATAAACTAATTCAATAAAGCTTTTTTAAAAAAAAATAAAGCTCTTTTAATGTGAAACTAATGAGGATTTCCGTTTAAACTCCAGTTAAACTGAAAACTCAATTTACCTGAACATCCATTTCTCTAAGCACTCTAGTTAGCCAAGGTTTTATTACAGAATTCATTATGTCAGGGAAGGGTTGTTGGATTTGTAAGTATTTAGCTGAATAAGAAAGCACGTGTAGAAAATATCTGTTAGCAACAGTAAAAGGGGTAGGAGAGGAAAGGGAAGGAAAGGGATGGAATAAAAAGACAAAAAGATAAAGGAATCATTTCTGAAAGAAAATGACAGGATTATACACAAGCAGCACCTAATAAGGCTGTTTACATCAGCGTCTATTCTCATTACCACCAAGTTTCCTCTTTTCAGATAATGGCAATTACACTGTGAAGGTTATCATGATCCTGATGCACTGGGTAACTATTCTGCTTAAATAATCATAGAAACACCATCCCATGACTGAAAAGAGGTGCACGCTGGATCCACCCACTTTTGCAGTGAGATAAAGGTCATCAGCAACCTCACACTAAAGACACATTGGCCTGAAAAACAATTGCAGCAGCCACTTCTTGGCATCTCTGTGTGTTACAATGTCACATTAAAATACAAAATAGGTTGGAGTTAGTAGTGCTATTGGGCCTGAAATGAGAAATCCTTAAAACCCTGAAATGTGCATAGTAAACTCAGCTGGCTTTCCAATGATGAAAGTAACATGGGCTTATCTGGCAGTTGAAACTATAAAATCAAATAAGCAAGAGCCCCAAGTCCTTCTCCAGTGGAGAAGACTATACTCCTCAAATAAATTTCACCATTTGGGAAATCTCATTTCTCCTTCCAAAAGATTGTTTCAGCAAACAGCAAGACAATACCTTGTCCCAGATTCTGGGTGAAAGAGTCTTTGGAAATCAGAAAACCAACCAAATTGGCTGAAAAAACAGTAGCCTTTTTTTTTTTAAAGATGAGAACTTTAAGGCATTCCAAAAATGTTTATACAATTATCTTGATGGAACGTTTAGATGTTTGTTGTAGTCCTTAGATTAGAAAGCTATGAGGCAGCAACTGTCTGTTGGTCTTGAGTAAATTTCAGCTGACTTTTCTAGATTTAGAAACTGAGGTTTTATCTGCTCTGCCTGAATATTCTTATTTTTAAACGGAATGCTTGATTCTATTAACAGCCACCTGATCTAATATAGTGGGGGGGGGGTTGTCTGTTTTTAAAGAAGTGTGTTGGCCAGGGTCATTATTTTCATGAAGAAAAAGAGTGATCCTTTAGTAAGCAGACCAAAGAATGTGTACATCTTTCTAAATTTCTTCTCAATTGAAAGCTGTTGAATTAAAACCCAAAGACACATGACAATTCTTTTTAAAAGTGTGAATTGAAACATTTATACCTAAGGCCTCCTAAGTAGCAGAAATACATATTCCACTGTTTTGGAAATCCCATTTCTATTCACAAATATTTATTCTGACAAATACATTGCCCCAGCTGCTGGGCAAAAAACAGTCTTTGAAAATCAGAAAATGTGGTGGTTTTTTTTAAGATAAGAAAATTAAGGCAATTCAAAAATGTTTCCATGAAAACTCTGAGAATACCTCAAGGAAAGGGTAACCCCACTGTTGGATAGTCCTAAACAATCTCTCATCCATTGTTCTTACTTGTAAGCATAGGTCAACCATGCTTAGAGAGGATCCAAGGAGAAAATGATATAACTTCTTTATCAATACATCTTGATCAATGTGGCAGGCTAATATCTAAGTTGTGAGTAGATGACAAGGTGACTTGAGCAACAAACTAAGATTACAAAGATAGATAAAATTTAGTGTGGTAATTATGTAAAACCTACAACAAAGTTAATCTGATACACATTTAATGATATTACATATTATTATTGTGCTATTATATATATATATATACATATGTAATGCTCCATGACAATTAGCCAAAATAGTCAGCAGTTTTGGTGACTTAATTATTTTGGTATTATTTTTATATAAACAAATCAATCATTATCAGGGTCAAGTGGAGACAAAGTAGGGGAGATATGTAAGAAGATCAAGAGAAAATATAGGATGTGGCTATAAGGTCCCTCTGAAGACCTCCGAATTTGTAATCCAAAAGGACCAAGATGGCAGGCCTTCTTTTTCCTCAGTTGGGTTTCCCATAGACTAGGTATTTAGGGAGCCACCACCTGCCCACCTCATAGTAATCAGTCACAGGAAACAGCCAATATTGGGATTCCAAGATATGCTTTGTTTAGGGTTCCTTTTCTGTAGTGGGAAATCTGTAATAGTGCTATTGGGCTTTAAATTAGTCCCCTTCATTGAATATCAAATGCATCAATTAGGGCAGTAAGTTATTAAATTACATCACGATGAGAATAGAATACAAAACTTTTAATTGACACTATTGTCACTACTTCCCCCTGTAAGTCACTTCAATAGTCAATCCATACTGGTCTGACACTCAGCTGCCACTTACTCTCTACCTTGGTCTGATGGGTGTGCCTTGGACACCATTACCTGCACCAGGCAATACATTTTACGTTTCAGACATGATTATAACTATTGAAAATAATTTAACTATCCAGAAATCTATAAACATCTAATTACTATAAGGAGAATGCTGACCATTAGTCTTCATATCCACTAAGGGGGAAAAAAAGAACCTGAATGAAAATTGTACTAGGAAGGACTAAGGTTAAAGGCGAGAGAGATATCACAATTCTATGATTCTATGATAACTGTGATTCATGAGCTTCAAATTTTCTTCCAAAGTTTGACAACTAATTTCAGATGACACCTCTTGCCTTCAGAAGGAGACCATTTATTGTCATGTAGGATTTTGAAATGACACTCACATCCAGAAAGAATTGTGATCCAAATAGGCCTACTCTCTATCCAAAAGTTGCTTATTTTCTCAACTAGACATGATCTAATGTTTATGTTCAGGTTCCTTGTGGTTAAAAAAAAGTGTTTTGTTAACCTCAAATCCTGCTATTGACAATTGAACGCGGACTGAAGAAAACAAATCTGACTAAATTGCATCGCCAATCTATCGTAAGCTAGGAAGAAGTTAGATTCAATTACTAACTTTATACTACTGTTCTTCTTACTATCACACAGTGACTTCTAATCTTCTCTTGTGCCAAAAAGGATAAGTCATTGAACCTCCCTGGACCCCAATTTCCTCAACTAGAAAAGGGTTGGGACTAGATGGCATCTAAATTTCTTTCAAGTTCTAGATCTATTATGTTATCTAAGTAATTGAAAGAGCATCGAAGTAAAGAGCATTGAAGTAAAGAGCTCTCTATTATTATTAACAGCCCAGTGGTGAAATGGACAGAACCCTGAACCTGTAGTCAGGAAGACCAAGTTCAGATCCAGATTCAGACACTTAGAATCCTGAGCAAGAATCCACTTAGAATCCTGAGAAAGTTACTTAAACTTTGCCTGCCTTAGAAGAGTTTCCTCTTCTAAGATGGGGATACTAATAGCACCTACCTCCCAGGGTTGTTGTGAGATTTAAATGAGATATTTACAAACCACTTGGAAAACTTGAAACTGCTATTTATAAGTACTAACTATTTTGTTATATATTCTATAAGATTGTGCTGAGATAATTATGTTTTATTCATTTTACATCTCTCTCCCTATATCTACTGCTTCTAGCCCAGGGCTTTCAACATAGTAAGTACTCAATTAATTTTTGCTGAAATGAATTTAAATGTGTTCATATCATGTGTCCATGATCAAGCAATCAAGAGACATTCAGTTGAATGGAATTGCATGAAAATTTTTGGAATGAAAAGGGGATAGGAAATTAATGTCTGCTTCTCATCTATGTTCTAAACTAAATTTTGAACCTTAATACACTTCTGTCATTCATATCCAGAAAGGAGATTTTAAAAATTATTTGGGATATTCCTCAGAGAGATAAATGTAAACGATAACAATAATTGAGTAGTTTCTCTACTTTGTTTTAAGATTTAATATTTTAGACTTACTTCTTCTACAAATAATGTGGTCCAAGTGGCTGAATCTTCTAAGTAAGGAAAAAAATATTCTGGACTATCAAATTGAGAGTTAAAGATATTTCATTGGCTTTTCTTTCACTAAATATTGTATGTCATTTATCAATAGATTTTTTGTTAGAGTTTTTTTTAATTACTGAGTTACAAAATACTCTTTTTTAACATAATCCCTTGACTGGCCTCCTAGTTTCCAAGAAATGATTCATTTGAGTCTCACTCTATTATCTTTTGTGTCCATATCTCTCTGCTATTTTAAAGTAGTGCCAAAAAACCCACATTAGATGACTAAGAGTTTGAAATGACTCTTCCTTTGATGAGTTTAAAGATGAAAAAAGAGAATGAGTCTCATGTAAATATTACCTTAAATATATAAAACAAAGATCTATTTTTAGTTCCATTAACTGCTTCTCATCTCTTATTGCCCTAAAGGATGCTTGAGAATTGAACATTTGAATTGAATGGAGTATTTAAACTGTCCATGTTCCAGGCATCCATAGAAAGGTGCTTTGGCTATGTATCAAAACCCCACCCCCCTCAACCTTTGGAAATCATAGAGTATGACGCTAAAGGGTCTATGGGAAAAAGAAGTATCTTGTTCTGTTACTTGGATGACCCCTGCTGGCTAACTTCTACTTTAAATTTGACCTGTTTCATGTCTTTAAAAGCTGAAGAATGACTCTCAGTGGATGCCCTGTTCTCAGAAACTGTTCTCTGGATCCAAGCAAGAGAATGGTATAAAAGAGTGCATTCTGTTGCCTTACTTGGGGCCTTCTGCTTCCTCAGCTTTGGGACTTAGCTAGTTGAAGATCCCAGGAATATTTGGCCTGAGATCTAAAATCTTTTCAGCACAAATACTTTAAAGAAAGACCTGGAACAAACTACAATCCATAACTGAGAGTGCTGTAAAAAGCACTTTCAGAGATCCAAGATACAACTTTGTCATAGAAAATCTTTGTAAAATTCTTTCGAGTACAAAAGTTCCATTCCAACTCAAGAATCCCTGAAATTCCTTTGCCTTGGATGCCTTGGGAAAGGGCTCTCCTACAAACCACAGACACTAGAAATTCAAGGTACCCAGTTAGGTCTTGATGTTCCAAGCAAATTAGAGGACAAGAAGTTTGCACCTGGGCTCAGCTCTTCCTAATAGGATCTGTGCAGTAATCAAGAGGCAATGAGATAATCGCTTCTAGTAGTAAAGGATTGGGGGGTGGGGGCATGCCCAAGATGCAAAAGGAAGGGGAGGGAACGGAGAGAGAGGGAGAGGGAGAAGGAGAGGGGGGAGGGGAGGGAGAGGGGGAAGGGGGAGGGAGAGAGAAAGGGAGAGAGAGAGAGAGAGAGAGAGAGAGAGAGAGAGAGAGAGAGAGAGAGAGAGAGAG
>CM053623.1:48590653-48605361 GCA_028646595.1 Phalanger gymnotis | reverse complement strand
AACGCCATAGTTTTAAATAGTAACAATTCCCTTTCCACAACATTTAAACCTCCTAAATCCAACTTGATTCTTTCCATCGCCTGTGTTAACTTGGAGAGCTGTTAAAAAGCAGGCGAGGAGCTCGTCTTTCAAAGATCCGAGATAGAAGGCAAACGATGGCTCTGGGCTGAGCTCACAGGGAGTCCACTGACCAGAGCGCGAGGTTCTCTAGCCTAGAATGTATTTCCTGTGCTTGCTACCCTTAACGAAATCGTGAAGGAAATTGTGCCTTTAAGTATACGTTCTGGTAACTAATAACACGACGGTGACAGTATCAACACTAGAAGGAGGCAGAGGTTACAGACATAGAAGTGACGAAGACAAGAAACTCACTTTCTCTCGCTGAAGTCCCCTCCTTCCCCAGTCCCCGCCACTTTTATCTTCTAGGATGCCAGAGGCTCTCTCCCCTGGGTTCTAGGAAGGTATTCCCTATGTTAACTTGACTGAGGAAAGCAGCGTTTAATCACAACTCCTAAATTCGACAGCAGCCCTACCCCTCCCCGAAAACCCGACCCAATTGAGGGGAGTTAAGAGTACCCCTCCTATTTCCTTCTTCTTTCCCCATGCAGAATGAGTGAAAAGATAGGGAATTTTTTTCTTGAGTAGTTAGGGATTACAAGTACGGGTAGGGCATCCTCTCCCCTCTTCCTACCATGCTTGCATTAAGGGTCCCCCCACCTCATCTCTAGAATGGGGCAGGGTAGCAGAAACATAGTAAGCACCTCTTACACGCGCAGGCGCGCGCGCATGAACACACACACACACACACACAGCAGCTTGTTGTGTTTTGGGTTTTTTGGTGTGTGTGTGTGTGTGTGTGTGTGTTTTTTCTCTGTTTCCTCTTCCTACCTGAATTCAGGGATCACGTTAGGCTGGAACCGGTAGAAAGCAGCGGAGAGAGTGACCAACCAGCCAGGTTTATAACTCCCGTTCTCGCACTCCAGGTAGGGCAGAGACCACCTGATCTGGTTCTTTTCCCCAGCTGAGCTGTCCCGGAGCCTCCAGCTGTGGCCCAGACTTCGGGCCCCCTGGTTGGAGCCTCGGCGATGTAAATGGGGCCTCCATTTGCGCCTCAGGCCGTGAAACCATTCAGTCTCCAGGGTGGCATTGGCCAAGTGGTGAGCAGAGGACAGGTTCTGCAGGAGGATACGATTCTCCCCACGAGTGACCTGAAGGAAGACCTGGGGGGCTGGAGAGGACAGTGACTCGCTGCTGAAGGTAATGGCTGCCCGTGAGATGCTGGGCTCATCTTCAAAGATGCTCCGGATCAGCGCCTGGTACCACTCTAGGTCGTCCTGCAAGTTCTGCTCTAGTGACTTATTGATCATGTTGAGGAAGTTGGTGGCGTAGATAAGCGTGTCCATCGCCCCGTGCAAGGAGGGGTGCATGCTGACCATGGCGGGGGACTTCCCAGACAGGCCGGCTGCCAGCTCGAAGCGGCCGGAACAATTGGTTCGCTTCAGTTCATGGGAGTCCCCCGTGTAGAGGTAAGAGGCCACCTCCGTGGGCACCTCCTCGGAGAGTTTCTGCGCCAAGATGGTGCCGTCGATGGACCGGCTCCAGAGAGTCGAAGAATCTGAGGCTCGGGCAGACTGATGGCCATGCTGCTTCCCTCTAAGGGTCCTCTCTCTATGGGGCTCCAGGCTCCCTGGTGGGTCACGGCTGGAACCGGCGGCTCCCAATCCCAGCTGAGCAAGCAGGAGGAAAAGGAGTAAGGGGTAAACCATGTCTCTTGGCTGTCTCGGAGTGAGGGGAGCAGAGGTGATGGGAAGTCACTTTCAATTTTTTTATTAATAATCGTAATAGTATTACTATTATTAGCCTTCCTTCTACAGCTGGTATCAAGGGAAGGAGGTGGAGATTTTAAAAATAAGAATTTTTTAAAATAGCCTGGATCTCAAAGCAACTGTAAGCAGGAAACCAAGTCACCTGTGGCAATGCTGACTGCGATCTCCTCTCCACAATAGGCTAGCCCTAGGGATTACGCACCTCGCAGCCTTGATTTGAGCAGGTTACATCCCATCTCGCTACACGGCAGCTATAGTTAGCCTGCTTACGTCTTTATCCCCATCCGTTTCCACTGCCGCTTTCATTGAGGTGTGTTAACGAGATGCTTCTGCTGCTGCCGCCTGCAAGCGCCGCTCCATCATCTAACCAGTGGCAGGTTCTCCCCCTCTTCACCCCCCTCCCCAACTCAAGCTCCTCCTCATTCACTTCCCACGAAGGCTCTGATTGCGCGCGCACAGACACACAGACACATACACAGACACACACACACACACAGAGCACTGCAAGGAAACCTCAAGAAGCAAGAATGTATTTTGGAGAGAGAAGGCCAGGGGAGTTGGGGGGAAGGTGTGCTTGCCTCCATAGAAGAAAGGATGCTTAAGTGGCTGGTTAATTGAAGTACTTCAGTTTGGCCAAGGTAGCACCTTCTTCCCTCCCTCCAGTCTTGGGGGCGGGGGGGGGGTGGTGTCCGTTAACTAGGCAGCTTGGCTACAACCAACCCCTTATTAGCGCTTAAAGGGGCCTTGTAGGTCGGCATCCTAATCTTGGTCCCTGAATGGTCGATTCATCTGTCAATCATCAAGCTTCCTTTCACAGGGCAGAGATGGGGAGCTGTCCAGTGCTGAACCCAAACGGATACAGAGGAGGCTGCGGAGGGAGAACGGGGAGGAGAGAAGGGTGAAAGGAGGGGGTAGGAGAGAAGAGAGACAGGAGGAGAGAAGGAGAAGGGAAGGAAGAGGAAGAGGTGGTGGTGTTGGTGGAGGAGGTGGAGGAGAAGGAAGAGGAGGAGGAGGAGGAGGAGGACGACGTGGAGGAGGAGGAGGAGGAGGAGGAGGAGGAGGAGGAGGAGAAAGAACGCCAAAAGATATGGTACCTTAGGGGAAACAGCAGAGATTTTGTAGCTTACCAAGCATACATAGTTTGGAGGATAATATTGATATTTTCATATTTTCACTTAAAGTAGTCTTTTGCTCTGGGGTTTGTGTCTAGGGACATAGATGGGAAGAATAAGTAGGCTTACATTTCTACCTCAAAAAAAAAAAGAGGGAAAACAGTTTCCAGTACATCTGCTCTTTTTAGGCAAATTATTAGATCATCTTCCTTAGTTTTGGTTAAAAAAATAAAAACAACTACTTTCTGGGGCTGGTCCTAAGTATGAGGGAGTAATAGAGACATCTGCTGGCAAAGCTTAAAAACTGAAACTTAAGAATAGTCTTAGACAAGGGATGGGGGCTAACAGACCGCAAAAATATTGTAAGGCAAGGTAGTTATTACAGAAACAGTATAAAACGGGGGGTATTGTTGTGGGGGGAATGATTTGTTAAACTATTCAGGAAAAATTAAGGTACTGTTTAAATCCAACCATATGTGATTAAAGGTTGTCCATACCCAGAATGTCCCTTGATCCCAATAACTTTCTAGGAATGCCATAGATGGCTACAAGGTATTTCTGATTCTCCCAGGCCCTGGATCCACCCAAAGCATTCTTTTTGGGGGGTTACCACACCCAAGAATTCCAGAGGAGTCCACCTCAAGCTTCTGTTTTGGGTCACAGTTACTCATATCTATCTCAATCCACCTTGTTTTTAGGCTGCCCTCTCAGCAAAATTGCTTAACTGCATACATGGGATTCCTGTTTGGGAAACCTTTGCCAAAATCCTATATAATGTGAATCTTCCAGAATCAGGAGAGAACTACACTTCCCTTCTGACTCACTTTCCTCTACTAAATGGCCTAATAAATTTCTTTCTAAAATTATTTCAGATTTTTTGGGTCTATTCTCATTAACAACAGTGTCAGTAGTTGTAATTACTGCTAAATAAGAGTGGGAGATAGCGTGACATAATAGAATGAGCTCTGGATTTGAAATCAAAGAAACCGAATTTCAGTCTTAACTCTGCTACTTACTACCTGTGTAACCTTGACAAATCACTACATATTTCTGGATTTCAGTTTCCTCATCTGTAAAATGAGAGGATTAGTCTAGGTGATCTTTAATGTCACTTCCATCTCCAAGTCTATAAAAATGACATGTAGTTTGGAGTATGTAAAAGGAAGTAGGGTGTAAGAAAACTGAAAACATAGGAAGGGACCAGGTATTGAAAAGCTTTAAAATACAAACAAGATTTCATATTTTATTTCATGAGTAACAGGGAGTCACTGGAGTATATTGAATAGAGAGAGGGGAAACAAACTCAGACCTACCCTATCTATAGTAAGACCACTCTGATAACTGATAACTGATAAATAGAATGGACTGGAGTAGAGAAAGACCTGAAGTGGGAGACAAACAAGCAAATTATTGCAATAGTCCAAGTACGAGATGATTATGACCTATACCAAAAATAATAGCAACAATAGTTGTAAAATCATCTAGAGAAACAAAAGGTCAAGGATCTCAAGGGAAATAAGGGGGAGGAAAGTAGAAAGGAAGGGTGGCTTGCAGTAGCAGAACTCTATACTATACACCACACTATATACTATACTAACTATACCTTTATGCTACAATTATACTCCAAAGCAGCAATCATTGAAACAATTTGGTAATGGTTAAGAAACTGGTTAAGAAATAGAAAAGTCAATCATTGAAACCCAAAGTTGTGACAGTGTCAGAGGAGAAAAGGAGCTGTTCTCAAGAGAGGTTGTGAGAGCAGAATTGACCGGACTTGGCAATGGGGAGTTGAGAGAGAGTGAGGAGTCCCAACTCAGGTTGGGAGCCTGAATAACTGAGATGGTGCCCTTGACAATCACAGAGAACTTAAAAAGAGGAGAGGGATGGCTTTTTTAAGGGAGGGATATAATTAGTTCTGTTTTGGACATGTTGAGTTTAGGATGTCTATGGGATAGCCATTCTTAGATTTCAATAAGCATGTAAGGAAGATGCAAGTCTGAAAGTCAAAAGAGAGGTTAGGGCTGTATAACAGATCTGAGAATCATCTGTATAGAGATGATAAGAGGTGGCAAGTCCCCCCTTCTTGGGGGTCCTCAAGCAGAGGGTGGATGACCACTTGTCTAGTATGTTATATTAGGGATTTCTTTTTTGTATTTGCATTTATCTAGATGGCCATTTAGTTCCCTTAAAACTATCAAATTCTGTAAGTCCTGACTCAAATGCTTCCAGCTGTATGGCTAGAGGAAAGTGACTCAGCCTCTCTGACTCGCTGTTTCCTCATCTGTAAAATGGGGCTATGCCACCTGACAAGGTTATTGTGAGGAAAGTGTTATGTAAACTTTGAAGAAATATATAAATGTGAGCTACTGTCAATGTGAATGTTTCCACTTCATATTTTCTATAAGAAGAGAGTTCCTATAAATCAATGGTGTCGAACTTAAATTGAAATAATCCCTACGGAAACAGCATAGTGATTTAGAAAACCACAAATTCACATTATCTATGTTGTATTTTATTTTTCATTTAAACATTTCCTGATTACATTTTAATCTGATTCCTATAAAACTAAGGAGTTTTGCAAGGTTTTGCAAGCCTGCAGATTGACGCCTCTACTGTAAATAATAGATAAGAAATTAGGAACTCTGGGTAGGAATAGGGATGATTACCCCAAAAGAAGGGAGGGGAGAAAAATAAATATGCCAAGCTTTAAAAGTGTACTCAGGAATTGTGGCTTCTCATATACTTGTTATTCAGGAAGCCTGAGGTCAGAGATAAGAGTTGGGCTTACAGAGACAAATCCTAAAGTTGTTGATCTTCAGAAGACTCATGGAAAGTTACATAATTACCAAATTCATATGACTTGCCCAGGTCAGGAAAATGTTGGACAGAGCATTCAAAAACCAGTGTTTAGACTCCCTACATACAACATTCTCTTAAAAAAACCTGTTTAACTTGAAGGCGATATATATGAAACTCATTTATTAAAATATATATTCTAAACCAAGCAGAAATGTCTTTTTGGTATTTCAAAAGAAGGGTTGTCAGACTAAGGCAGAGGATCTAATTTTCTAAACTGTAGCATAATTATGTTTGCACAGCTATAGAACACTTACTTATTAGATTTGTACTTATCCTCAAAGTAAGGTTCATATGCCTGATCTATTTTCCATTCAAATAAAGCTTTGTAATACATATATATATATGTATTACAAAGCTTTACATATATACACACATATATAAACACATATACACATATATGTATGTCTAGTAATCTACATAGATAGTAATCTGCATGTTATCCATAAATGTAATATTTTACTGTTTTCATTTTGTTATCACATAAAATGTTACATTTGTTGACTCATGTAAAGAGTAACTTGTGTTTGACATATTCCTTGGTATAGTATAGCTAACTTCTGAAAACCTAAGACATTTCTCAAACTAAACACAGAATTTTAAAAGCAAAATATACTTCCATTAACATGTTCTGCTCTCAGCCTTGCCATTGACTCAACATGACAAGTGAGAAAGTTTGAGTTCTTATCCCAGCTCCATCACAAATAAACTACATGACCTTGGGTAAGCCACTTAATGTTTCTATGTCTCTATTTCCTCATCAAAAAGGGATAACTTTTGGGTACTCCCCAATAATTCTGTACCTCAATGTCTTTAACCAAAAATTGTGGGTTAAGTAATTTTCTATCAATACAGGATATAAGAGAAGACAATTTATAAAGCTCTTTGAGCTCTGTAAATTCAAACTTCTCAGGAATCAGAGCTAATCCCCTAAAAAGGCAATAAGGACAGTGGTGGGCTAAAAAGGATAATATTAAGATGAGCTTTGGACAATTATTTAATGGCGTTCTAGATTACATTCTACGAGTTTTTTGTTCTTATCTAAACACAAAGCCTCATCTGTAGAATTGAAGTGTTGATAACACAGTATATAATATATTTATATTTTGTTGACACTTGTAGTTGGTCACAGAGATAGTCATCATCTAGAATTGAAGAAATAAATGCGCACCTCACTTCATGGCAACCTATCACTAAAGACTATGACGATTAAAGAATCAAAAGACTATTGTGACACCAAGGTCAAATCTAAGATAGTGCTGTAATTTATGGAGAATTACCTTTTCAAAAGTAATGGAAGAATACAGCCAAAAAATACTATAGGTAACAGAAAAGACACTGTATTTCATCCACTACTGTGAGCACACATAAAAAAAGAATGAAGCTACCAAAGAAACAATATGTACCTCTTTACAAAAATTTTGTTAAAAAAAAAAATCTTATGGTATTTAATGATATGGTGAATGAGCACCAAAAACAACACAGGTAATTATTCAAAGGCTCTGTATTCTCCCTGTTATTTTTAGCAATGCAGTCCCTCATTCTCTCTCTCTCTCTCTCTCTCTCTCTCTCTCTCTCTCTCTCTCTCTCTCTCTCTCTCTCTCCCTCCCTCCCTCCCTCCTTCTCTCCCTCCCTCTCTCCCTCCTTCCCTTCCTTACAGGCATCACACCATTCATTGTCTTCACTTTATAAGTTCAACACTAGAATAAATGCTTTAGGGATAAAGGTCCAGACACAAATTATTTTGGGGGTCCCTTATAATACTAAGGTCCTATGATTCTATCTGCCTTGGGTGAACCTATAAAATCTAGTGGGTTTAAGGAAGGTAAGGCTATCATTAGAGGAAGCATTTGCCACAATCTTATCAGAAACATCAATATATAGATAAAGCCCTCCAAATTAAAGTCCCATACTAACTCAAATAGAAAGCTTTGAAAAGAAAATAGAATCCTCAGGTTCCTTCAAGATTCAACTCATTTGCCATTTTCTACAAAAAAAGTCTTTCCTGGTCCTCTTCTTTCTTCTCAAAATGTCATATATAATTACATATACATATATATATATATACACACATACATGTATGTCTATATGTATATACATGACAATATTACCTAACTATAATTATATATGTAGTGAGTGTACATAAGTATGTATGTATATAAATGATATTATCTAAATTAATTTGCTTATTCATGGCCGTATCAATCAAACTACCAAATGATTACTTTATACAGCTATATATATATTAGATATAGATATATCAAATTCATCTGGAGGAATATAAGGTCAAGAATCTCAAGGGAAATCATGGAGAGGTAGAAAGGAAGGGGGCCTAGCAGTACTAGACCTCAAACAATACTATAAAATAGTAACCTGAACAGCAAAACGACTGGCTACCCAACTTTGCAACTTTCTGAACTGATTTCTCCACCATGACCCAGGAAGCTCATTATTAGAATAACCTCATCATGCTGTAAAATCTCATAAGCCTTGGTACTCTCACTCAACATTACCTTCTGCCTCTCTGATTGGAGGGTGGGGCCATGAACTCCCAAACTCCATTTACGTTTTCTGTGTTTTGTCTTCCCCATTAAATCATAAGCTCCTTGAGGGCAGAGACTGTCTTTCTTACTAGACCATAATATCCTTGAAGGCAGAAATTATTTTTGCTCTCTTTTTAATGCCAGTACTTAACACAAGGAGCACATAATAGGCTCTTAATAAAGATTAATAAAAATGCTTGTTGAACTAGATTGGAACAATAGAGTAGAATCACAATATGCTAGGCTTGCTTCAAGATTACTTAATTGAATTTCCTCTTTTTCTATAGATGAGAAAACTAAGGACCAGAGGTAAGCCAATTTGTCCAACGTCTTGGAAAGAATTTGCCCTTTCCTATTTATGTTCACTGGTTTTGTAGCATGGAGGCTGCCCCCCGGCATTTCATCATAGAAGGCAATGTGCTACCATACATAGAGTTCTGGACTTCATTAAGAATCGATCAATAAACATTTATTAAGTACCTGCTATGTGCCAGGCACTGTGCAAAGCACCAGGGATACAAAAAAGAGCAAGGTAGTGCTAGATTCAGATCTTGTGCCTGACATTTACTAGATCTGCAATGATAGACGAGTTATATAATTTCTCTGAGCCTCCATTTCCTTATCTGTACAATGGAGATACTAACATACATAGTCCCTATCCACAGGGTTATTATGGGACTCCTGAGAAATGTAAAGTACTTTGAAAACTTTAAAGTACTATGTAAATGTCTAGTGTCATTACATAGGCTAGAAATTTAATGTAAATTTTCTAGATGCATACATTTTCTGTTGGTAGAATGGCAATAAGGAAGCGGGGGTACATTACAATGATACAATTTTAATATAGTGATTATTATAAAATAGAAGAGGTGATGCTTTTACGTCCTTAGATGGGAAGAATTAAGAAGAGGCCAAAGTCTTCAACTAGAGTGAGGGTCAGATAGACCAATGATGGCTGCTGCCAATGTCATGTTTTTTCTGTGTTTTTATAGTTGTGTTATAGAAATAAACATGCTATATTAAAACATTCTGTTGTTACCAAAGGATAGGGAAATTTTATACATGGAAGAAAATTATGTAGAGTAGTGAAAATGGTGCTAAACTGAGGGCCAGGAGAACTGGGTTCAATACTCAGCGATGCTACTCACTAGAAGTATGAAAAAATCTCTTTTCCCATCTGAGCATCCATTTCTTCATCTGTAAAACTAAGGAGTCATTCTACATAATCTCTGTAGTTCCTTCCAGCTCCAACTTTCCACAATGCTAAGGATACAATAATCTGCAAACCAAATAATCCAAGGTTGACTCCATGTGTTTGTTATCAACCTTGAATTTGCTTGATGCTTCTGTAATCAAATAATGAATGTTAACATTGGTTTGAGCAATGCTGGATGTGGGGAAACAAAATGACAGCTGGCACAGGCCCCATTTAAAGCACTGAGTAAGGGAATGTAACTCGCAAGAGAGACAGCACAGTCTGTCATTACAACACAGGAAAAGGAATTAAAGGAGCCAGTTTCTATTCCCATTCTTGCTGCTGACTCTGAATTGCCTTGAGCTATTCGGATAACCTATTTATGTCTCAGTTTTTCCATCTGCAAAATGGAGATCATAACCCTTGTCACTCCAGAGCAATGGAAAAATACTCCAAAGCCCTAGAAAGAAAAGAGCTGGGAAACACAAAACCTGACTATGAGCAGGGAAAAACAAAACTGAATGAAATGAAAACACTGGCAAAGAAGTTCTGATCTTTCACTTCCAAAAAGCACTAAATTTTAGTGAGAAAACTTAGATTCAAATATCATGCTCTACTTCTTAGCTATCTGAGTGACTTTGGGCGCTTTCAGCCTCAGTTTCAGTTTCTTTATCTGTAAAATTAGAGAATTGGACTAATTTTCCCTAAGATTCCTTCCAACTCTAAGAGGAGGAGAGGAGAGGAGAGGAGAGGAGAGGAGAGGAGAGGAGAGGAGAGGAGAGGAGAGGAGAGGAGGGGAGGGGAGGGGAGGGGAGGGGAGGGACCTGTGTCAACTGAGGTAGTAGAAGAGATTACTGCTGAAACCCTCTAAGGAAACTGTCTCTTTCTAGTTTGTCTTTGTCATTTGTAACTTAGATAGCATTCCAAAGATGTCTCTGATTTACTTAGCAGTTTATTCTCAGCTGCCTCCAGTTTAGCCTTAACACTCTTAATCCTTGTCAGCATCACTTCTAACAACACTCTATCTCTTTCGAGTCATTTCCTCTTCTCAGTCTGGACTAAAGCTGTTCTTCATTCTGAGTTCTTTCTTTGTAAACATACTGTTGAATGTACCTGGCAAAGGGTTTGGATTGGGGGGATGGTAATGCTCAGGTATAGATTTGAGGGTCAGGGAAGAGAAGGTTGTTCACGGATTGCCAGTATTTTCCCCTGTGGCCTTGCCACCTGAAGACCACCTGGTGAATTCCATAACTGCATTAAAAAAACCCAACAGAGAATTCATCTGCCTGGAAAAGCCCTGTGTGTGCTCAGGGCAATGCATCTGTCCAGAAGAACCTTGAAGCATTTGCTAGGTTCCTGTATCCATTCTGCCATAATGACAGTCCTAGAATAGAGTAAAGCCAGAGAATAAGGGTTAAGAGGGTAGTTTGCCCAAAATCACATCACCATATTATGGAAATCTCTCACTATACCTCCATTCAATCTCAATACCTACTTTCCTCTCAACAATTTTCAAATGAAGCAAAATCTAGGAAAAAAAATACGCTTTTGTGAAAGAAGAGAGTGGACTACTTTTTCTCTTTGCTAGCCTCGTCTATTTTCCTCATTAGGGGATACAACTTGATACCTTATATTGTTATATTTCTAGATGATGTTTCCAACTGTAGCTCCCTGATCAGTCTGAATGTTCAGGCAGTACCAACCTGCTACTGTAGTATCCCTCACACAAAGTTCTTGAAAGCTGGGCCCATGTCTTTTTGCATTTGTCTCCACATCCCTTCTAGAAATTTCTGACAATGGGCACTCAACACACATTAATTTTTGATAACTTATTTATTGATGGAAAGTAGGGATTCACAAAAACAAATAGTTAGTGGAGGAGGGTTGATCTAAGTAGCATTCCCCATGTAAGGTCAAAACAGCATGAAGACCCAAATGCCTGCAATATTTTATTTCTAATGAAGAAAATTGTTTTTAATGTTAAAGTAAAACTTCAGGAGAAAAATCATATGCTTTAAATTAACAGACAACTAAAAAACAATTGTAGTCCAAAACCATTTGTTTTCCTCTAGATTTGCAGAAATCATTCATCTTCAAAACCATATATGAAAAAATACCTCCAAAAATTAATTTTATCTATTAAATGCTCAGTAATAAAGAAAACAAGAGGGTAAATGACTATGGATATTCTGCTGAATGAGACATTGTCTAAAAATAGGCAAAGGAATGAACTATGAAAATATTACTTTTTAAAGTCAATTTTGCAGTTCTGACATTTTATTTAAGTACTAATATTGTTGGGATAAACCTGGAGAATATATACATTTTTTAAAATTACAGATGCTCCACCTGGTGTTGATGAAATGTTTCTTTACAATTCTTGGCCGTGGTGTTTTCTGATGCTTGTCTCTAAAGACAAAACAGAAGTGGGGAAAAGCTATAATAGCTTTTTAAGTCCACAAGAGGTTGTCTATTCTAAGCTCTTACTGTATTTTATAAATGAGGACACTAAGAAACACTGAGGCAAAGGTGAAAGTGCCTAAAATCAGAGAGCAAGTCTTTCTCCTTCTGAACTGTTATCTATGGGAAGCTATCAGTGGGAAGGATGCTGGAAGCAGAATCAATCAAGATCTGGCTTGAACACTACCTCTACCATTTATGAACTGTGTGACCAAGAGTTAATCATTCAAGACCAGGATAATAATAGAGGCAGACAGTTCTGCTGTAACTCCACTTATTTGTTCCCCAAAAAATACCAAAATGTGAAAACAAATTCAAGCAATAAAACCACAGATCTTATGGGAGAAATGGGGTTAGAGACAGAAAATTCAAGAACTTCAACAGTGACACATTAAAAAAGAACGTAATTTAAAAAAAAGGTAGCAAATGGTTAAGAAATAACATAAATAGTACAATAAATAGTGGCCCCAGGCTCCCGCTCAGCCCTCCCTCTGGGCCTAGCAAGCTGGGCAAGCTACAAACTCCAGGTCTTGGGCCAGAGGTGTAAGGGGATTAGGGAGGGGAGGCTTGGGGGTCTAGAAAACCAGACTTTCTCCTAATGACACCCCCTATTACAATAGGAGATCTACTACAATAAATATAGCACTTTACCTAGACAACGTCCTGACATTTTCTGGTGAAAATGGGTTCAGGAGGGTTGAGCTTTTGAGTTATTGTGAAGTGGGAGAAATTTATGAGTTTTGATGTTTCTTGGGGAAGAAATTCCACAAAAGCAAACTCGTGAATGAAAATTCACATTGTACTCAAAATGTTCAGTATCAGCTGAACAAATTTGTATCTTTCAAACTCACATTATAGAAAAATTGATAATACCACTTATCTGATGAGCCAGCTAGGTGGACAGAGTATTGGACATAGAGTCAGAAATACCTAAGTTCACATCCTGCCTCAGACACTTACTAAATTGGAGACCCTGAGCAAGTCACTAACAAACTCAGTCATTTCAGCTGCAAAATGGAGATAATATATTGATATTAAATAAATTAAGACTGAAGCATTTTGCAAACCTTAAAGCACTATGTAAATGTTGTTATTATAATGGGATTGTTGCAGGATCAGAGGCATGTAAAGTGCTTTATTAAGCCTTTTCTTCTTTTTTAAAATTTATTTTTTATTTATTTTATGGAATAAAACAAGCATTTCCATAACATAGTACAGTGAAAAAGATGATTGCACATGAAACTGCAAATCCACTATGCACAATTTGCTATACCTTTCAAATATACATTATCATGTAAATTTCTTTTTTTTCCTTTTTTTTTGTCCCCCCCCCCCTTATTAAATCTTAGAGTGCTATACAAACATCGCCTGTTGTCACTTGTGTCAGTCTGTCTCTCTCTGGCTATGTCTCCCTCTCTAATAAATATTATTTGGAAAGGCATCAAAAAAGTCAGATAATCACAGAATATCAACCTAGCTTCTGAATGGAATGATTCTTCCAGCCTTCCCCCCTTCCCCTGTAGGGAAAAGTCTTCATTCCATTGCAGTTTATGCTCAGGTTTACTAAAAATTGCTTTCTGTTTTTAAACACTGGAGTGGATTTCAAGTAAAAGCTGAAGTCCTATAGCATGCAGAAAATATTTAAGCTTGTCATTCTGATTCACCCTTGGGGGAAGAGTTTCAGGAAAAGCTCTGCCTGAGGCTTGTAGAAGAGGCCCAGCTCCTGACAGAAAAGGGCTTCAGAGAGACTTGGGGACTTGAAGTATTCAGGGCACCTCCCTTATCATTGTCAGGGTGCTTTTGTGAATCATGTAACAGAGACAAAATGTCCCTGACCATCAACTGCCTCTATCAAAATTCCTAAGAAGGATGGTATGGGTACTTAATGTATTTACACATTCAAGGGAGAGGTAATAGATGAGGTAGACAGACTTCACACAGGCCCCCCAAAAATGGCACCAGTGAGAGAAGAAAGCTGATAAACTATCTGAAGTATTATATCCCTTTATACAGAGTTTGGCAATACTGTCCTCTATCTCCAACAAGAAATAAGAGCTTATTATGTGCAATTAACACAAATCAAGACAGGAATGTAAGTAATCCCTTTAATAAGAATGATCCTGGGCTAGCCAAATTGAGTTAAGATTCAGCTGTAGCTAGAAACAGACTGATTCTTAGAAGGTAGTATAATGTTATGGAATCTGAATGGTTCCAAGCGGATCATTCTTACTTGGATTACTGAAATAACCTACTAACAGGTCATTCCACCTCTCCTCTCTGTCCCCTCTTCACATTACTACAGGAATCATCCTCCTTTGGTATGGAAATAGTAATGTCATTCCTCTGCTCAAAAATTTCAAACAGTTCCTGATGACTCTGGCGCACACACACACACACACACACACCTTTTTCCAGCCTTATCTCATATGACTTCACTATATACACTCAATACTGAACTGAACTGGAAGACCCTCTGCCTGCCTCCACTCCCCAAAACTTTCTGACCTTTGTGCTTGGGTTCCTGTTTTACCTAACAAGTAACATTTCCCTTTTTCCACCTATTTTCTTCTACAGCCAATAAAATCTAATTCAAATGCCACTCACTCCACAAAACATTCCCCAATCTCTCCACTTAGTAATCATGAATAGTAGACCTTACATAGCATTTTGTTTAGTAAATCCCTTATATACTAATCTGGCAGCAAGGTGGTGCAGT
>CM053623.1:48512424-48590153 GCA_028646595.1 Phalanger gymnotis | reverse complement strand
ATCATGACTCCTTTGGAGCCGTCTCAGAACCTTGCATTGCTGAGAGGAGCCAAGTCTATCAAAGTTAGTCATCACAGATACTGTGTCTGACATCATGTATAATATTCTCCTGGTTCTGCTCCCCTCACTCAGCATCAGATCACGTAAGTCTTTCCAGGTTATTATGAAGTCTGTTTGCTCGTCATTTCTTATAGCATAATAGTATTCCATTACATTCATATACCACAATTTGTTTAGCCATTCCCCAACTGATGGGCATCCCCTTGATTTCCAAGTCTTTGCCACCACAAAAAGAGCTGCTATAAATATTTTTATACATACAGGTCCTTTTCCCACTTGAGTGATCTTTTTGGGATACAGCTCTAGAAGTGGTATTGTTGGGTCAAAAGGTATGCACATTTTTATAGCCCTTTGGGCATAGTTCCAAATTGCTCTCCTGAATGGTCAAAGCATATTATTTTCCTTTTTTTTTTTTTGTTTTCCATTCTTTCTTGTGATTTTTCCCTTTTGTTCTGGTTCTTCTTTCACAACATGACTAATATGGAAATATAATTAATATGATTGTACATGCATAATCTGTATCATATTGCTTGCTGTCTTGGGGAGGGAGTGGGGAAGGAGGGAGGGAGAAAAATTTGGAAATCAAAATCTTATCAAAGTGAATGTTGAAAGCTGTTTTTACATGTAGTTGGAAAAAATAAAATACTATTAAGTAGGAAAAACTAATGTTTTAACTAAAAGCTCTTCACTACAAGCCTCCGTTCTACCTTTCCAGGTTTATTGCAAATTGTTCCCCTCTTTGAACTCTACAATAAAGCCAAACTGACCTTTTTGCTGTTGCTAACTCAAGACACTCCGTCACTGTCTCCATGCTTTGCACTAATTGTCCCTTATACCTGGAATGTACTTGCCCTTCACCTTTGTTTCTTTGAATCCCTGATTTCTCTTGGGATTCAGCTCCCGTGCCATCTCCTACATAAAATAAGACTTTTTCATATTCTCCCCCATTAGAATACATGCCCCCTTGAGGGCAGTTACAGTTTCATTTTGTCTTTGTACCCTCAGCACCTAGCACAGTGCCTGATACATACTAGGTGCTTAATTAATGCTTATTGATTAATTGATCAATATATGTGAGAAGCAACATATCACAGTGGATAGACTATTGGACTTGAAAGATACTCACTAGCTGAATGATACCAGACTAGCGAGCTAACCTCTGAGCCTCAGTTTCCTCAGTTTCCATGGGGATGAAAGTAAGTGCTACCTCACAAGGTTCTTATGAAGCTCAAATGAAACTGTATATATGTAATCACTCTGCCAACCAAGTGCAAGATAAATGTGAGGCATCATTGTGAATATCTGGGCTCATAGATTTACCTTTAATGTCCCAGAAAGGAATTACCACTGGCTGCTTATGACATGAAAATATCAAGCTCAGAAAACATTTCAGGCAGAACCACTTGTTCTTTGAAAGAGGAAGGACATGTGTTCACTTAGCTGGCCATTCCAAACAGTCCTTGTTGAAGCCATTGAAGTCTAACCACTTAAAGGAACATTAGGAAGTGACATACTAAAGGAGAGCTAAAGTCACCTTAATAAGTCAGAAGGAAGAAAAAGGAGGATGGAGGAAGCCGGTTAGACGGTATTTCAGGTATATATTTTTAAGTCCCTGGATTGATTCATAAACTGCATCTCAGCACAACCATGAAGAAAAACTCACATCCTGTGATTTAGCTTTCTGACATTAATTACCCCATGGACATAAAAATATTATCAATCAGCCAATTGGATGCATGAGCTAATGAGGTAAATTTCATACCCTGCGGTCAAGTTCCTTTTCCTTCATTTGTCTTTCTTAAGCAGTGTCGATGTAGATGTTCCAGAAATAGAAGCCAGCAGATTCATCAAAGACATTTTTCGTAAGTGTTGTCTTTTCTGCCCCTTTCCAACTCTTTTCCGAGGTCTCCCAGGAACAAAAGTAAGAGAATGAATTAAAATGCTTTTTCCAATTGATCGTGGTTTACTTGTTGTTTATTTATTCATTTTCTTTTTTTAAAAGTGATTCTTCCCAGGTGGGGTGATTTCCATGAGAGAGTAAAAATAACCACATTAGCAATATTAATAGCAACTAGGAAAAAACAGACTCCAGCCATTTCAATCATCTTTCACAGACACAAAGGAACCCCTAGAGAAGTTAATCATTGTCGTGGAAAGATTGGAAGAACTCTCATCATCAAAAAAGAGTATTTATGAATGCTTAGCAAAAGTAAAGGGTGTTACTTCTGCTGTATTCTATACTGGTTAAGTCACATACAAAGCATGCTACTCAGTTCTGGAATCCAACTTTTAGGAAGGACAACGACAAACTAGAATGAGTCTAGAAGAAAAAGGGCAAGATGGTGAAGAGACTGGAAAGGATAGTAGGCAAATACTGATAAAGGACCTAAAAATGCCTTCAGTGCAAAAGAGAAGACTTGAGAGAGTATGATGACTGTCCTCAAATATTTGAAGGCCGACATGTTGAAAAGGAATTAAATGTGTTTTGTTTGACACCAAAGGACAGAACAGAAATTCACATCGCCCACTATGTCAAGTCCTCCCCACCACCACCAGGCCATGCTTGACATCCAGTCTAGTCATCCACCATCTTCTTGCCATCCAATGGCTGCCTCAGGCATATTTCCTATTTG
The DNA here is from genome assembly GCA_028646595.1 of Phalanger gymnotis. NCBI lineage: Eukaryota > Metazoa > Chordata > Mammalia > Diprotodontia > Phalangeridae > Phalanger > Phalanger gymnotis. The sequence continues at coordinate 48,587,460 of CM053623.1, read as the reverse complement.
TATATCCATGGACAGGGCATTTAGTCTCTCTAGGTATGATCTTCTGCATCTGTAAAATGAGAGCACTGGATTTTTTTTAATTTTTAGGGACCTTTTAAAGTTCCTTCCAGCTCTCAATTCAATGATACTATTATTTGTTTTTCCCTTAAAACTGAGGAGTGGGTGGAGATACAACTTGCAGAAGTGTGGGAGGTCTTGAAAAAATTCATCTTTCCAATACCACTTTCCACATGAAATCTTTCCTGATCCCCACAGCTGGGAGTGGGTTCTTTCCCCACCCCAACCCAAATTACCTTAAATGTATTTTGCATATATTTTGTGAGTGGAATGTAACCTCCTTGAGAGAAGGTATAGTTTTATATTTATCCTTTTTCAGTACCTTGTATGGTGCCCACCACATAGTAGGCATTTAATAATGCTAGTGCTCAGCCCAGATCCTCTGACAAGTTCATTATTCCTGTTTTCAACCCTTACTCCTTTATTAGGAAACTGACATTGTTGAGGGTGGAACCCAAAAGATGAAGTTCTCCTTATACAAAAATATTTATATCAGCACTTTTATGGTATTAAAAAAAGAATGGATACAGTATAGGGATCATCAACTGGGAAATAGCTGAACAAATTATAGCACGTAAGGGTAATGGGCTATTATTGTGCTGTAAGGAATGTCAAATATGAGAAATTCAGAGAAACATGAAAAGACTTGTATAAACTGATGCAGAGCAAAGAAAGCAGAATCAGGAGAATAGTGCATACAATGAAAATAATTGTATAAATGAAGGTAACACTAAAAGATGACAGGATTCACAACAACTATGATAACCAATCTTGGTTACAGATAACTGGTATTAAAATACATTTCCTTCCTGTTAAAAATGGTTGGCTGTAAGTGATGGATAACACAAGATCTTTTAGTCACCATGACTATCTCAGATAGTTTTGCTTAGCTGTTCTATGCAGTTTTATTTTTTTTTAATAAGGGGGAGATAATAGGAGTGTGATAATATGAGAGTGAGTGCTGCATCAAAATAAAATGCAACTATACGTATTTCTAAAACAATTGAGTCTCAGGATTCAGGCAAGAGGACACTCAGCAGCTGGTATGACCCTAGACAGGTCATTTAAACTCTCTGGTCTCAGTTTCCTCTTCTTTAAAATGAAGGAGTTGGACTCAGTCTCCTTCAGCACTAAATGCAGATTCTATGAAATTCAACATAGTAGGAAGAAGAGAACTTCTATTCAGAGGACAATCCCATGAGCACCTAGGTGTCTATAAATTCATTGCCACTTTCTTTTCTTTGTACAAAGAACATCCCAGCCCACAGAGCATTTGTTGATTAAAAGTAAAAATGGGGGATCTTAAGTGAATAAATATTTAATGGTCCTGATGGTTGAAATGATCCTGTTTCTCTAAAATTAGCAATCAGCCCTGGACAGCCTTACAAGTAGGAAGCCAATATCCCCTGGACCTGATGGCAAAGAAAGCTTTATTCCACCAAATCATTAGTTCTACTCACTGCCTACCTTTGGAGTTCCTCAAAAGCCTCTAAAAATGCAAATAAGTCTAGGAGAAAGTCATATTTTATGAGGCTTTCAAGAGAAGACACCCCAGATATCAGTAAGCATCTTAGCAAGAAAGAGAGCTGATAGACTCCTAGGAGGTGAGGAAGGTGGGAGAGGGATAAATAGTAGTAGTAGTAGTAGTAGTAGTAGTAGTAGTAGTAGCAGTGGTACTGGTAGTAGTAGTAGTAGTAGTAGTAGTAGTAGCAGCAGCAGCAGCAGCAGCAGCAGGAGGATAAGTAGTAGTAGTAGTACTGGTGGTGGTGGTAGTGGTGGTAGCAGTAAAGACTTATATTGCCCTTTAGGGGTCTATGCATTACCTGTATTGTCTTTGTTGATGCTCAAAACAACCAGGTGAAGTAGGTGCTATGATTATTCCTATTTTATAAATGAGGAAACGGAGGCTGACCGAAGTAAGAGTAAGTGACTTGCCCAGTGTCACACAGTTAGCAAGTGTTTCAAGCAGGATTTGATCACAAGCCTTCCTTGCTCCAAATTCCTCACTCTCTCTACAACTGCCACTTAGCTACTCAACTGTAGTCAAGGACAAAGGATTTATTTCACATTTTTGCCTGGGGCCTGCCCTGTTCTCTGCATCTATTTTCTACTTGGTCCAGCTATTTCCATTCACCACTCTCTTGTGAGAAAACAGAAGGACAGTGAGCAAAAGTAGCGGAATGATACACACCAGACAACATGTCTACCTTCAGCGTCTCTGGGAAGTGTAAAGGCATGGCTTCATTCGAAATAGGAAAAAAAAACACTTTTCCCTTAAAATGATCTGAAATCTCTACACCCTCCCTAGTGGTGTAGGTTCATTTTGTGGCTACCAACAAGCTGATGCACCTAGAGCATGGAGCTAGGGAGAGACACCATTATGGATCTGGAGCTGTCCAAATCCCACAGCAGATAGCAAGCAAGCAAGTATCAGATTACAGATCCTGAAAGTCATCTTTCATAGTTTACATTTCTCATTTTAGAAATGAGGCAATTAAAGCCTACGGAGGTTAAGTGATATGCCCTAGGTTCCAAGGGATTTTCTGGAATTTGTTACCCAGATTCTCTGAGTCCAAATCCAACAATATTATGACTGTATGATGCTGCCCCACTCCCACAACCCAACACCTACTATGTATGTTAATCATCTACCATGTACAAGGCACTATGCTAGCCCTGGGGATACAAAGATGAAAGATGTCCTTTTTTTCATTTTCATCCTTCTTGACCTCTCTGCAGCATTGGCATTACTCCTAGATACTCTCTTTTCCCTAAATTTTTCTAAGATGGCTGACTCCTGGTTTTCCTCCATCCTGCTAAATCTCCTTTGACGTTCATCGTCTATATCCAACCTAAGGTCTGGGTGTGCCCAAAGGACTCTGTTTTTGACCCTCTTCTCTCTTCACACTCTCTCTCCCTTGGGGATTTCATCACTTCTCATGTGTTCAACAATCATCTCTTTACAGATGAGCTCCTGGATCTGTACATCCAGCCTCAGTCTCTCTTCTGAATTGCATTTCCCCATCACCAACTTGATAATAAGCACCTCAACATCAATATGTCCAAAAGAGGACTCATTTTTTCTATCCCTCGAAAAAATCCACTTCCTAACTTTCCCTCTTTCTGTTGAGGGTACTACCATCTTTCTGATTACTCAGGCTCATAAACCTCAGACTGAATCTCAGCTCTTCCCCCATTCATCAGCCTTCATTTCCATTCAGTTCTCAAAGCTCTAGATTCTACCTCCCCAACATTTTTCCTGTGTGTTCCCTTATCTCCATTCACATGGTCATGATACTACCTCATCATGTTTCCCCTGAAATATGACAATAGCTTCATAATTGGTCTCCCTGTATTCAGCCTTCTTCCTAACTAATCCATACTTCACACAGCTGCCAAAGTGATATTCCTAAAGCATAGTGTTTACGACATCGCTCCCCTGCTCAAGAAACTTCAATGGTTCACTCTTGCTTCTATGGAAAAAATACAAACTCCCTTTTTCAGCATTTAAAACCCTTTGTAATCTTGGCCCAGACTACCTTCCCAGGATTATTGCGTATTACTCTCCCTCACATGCTCTTTGTTCCATCCAAATTGATTTAGTTGCTCTCCTCTGTACAAGACAGTTCCATCCCTTGCCACCATGCTTGGACCACAGTCCTTCCTCACCACCTTGTAAAAATCCCCACCTTTCTTCGCAATTCAATCCTAGTACCACTTCCTGCCAGAAGCCTATCCTAATCCTTCCCATGTATCAGAGAAATTGCCTTGTATTTACTTTTTAAAAAATATTTTGCATTTACTTATGTGCACAGTGGAAAATGGTACAATGGAGAAAAAATCACTGACTCTGGAATCAGTGGTTTGAACCTGGGTTCAAATTCTGCCTCTGCTACTCACCACCTATGTAACATTAGTCTGGCACAACTCCCTGGGTTGCAGTTTATTTAAGTATAGAATAATGAATTGGGGATATCTTCAAAAGTCTTTCATTGGCCTCACAAACATTCTCTTTAGTAAGGCTCTCTTGGTTTGACTCCTTAGTCAATATGAAGTTATTAAACGGAACTGAGATGTTAGTTACTGATGGCTTACAACTGGTGGGGGTCAAGTGAATGACAGTGGAGAAGAGACACTCTCAACCTCTCAGAGGACACAAAGAGTCCAGAGAGAGAGAAGTAGGCATTCTGACCCTGGGAGAGTGAGTCCAGATCGTACTTAGACAAATAAAACAAACAGTCCCTTTCATCTCAAGAATTTCCGCCAAAAGTCATCTTGTACCCAATGTGAGTAACCCCACCTCCTGCTGACTGGGATGCAAACTAGTACAATGCTAAAAATCACATTCCTTACTCCCTCATGCAGACAAGAAGGAGGAGGAAGAGAAAGTTTCTTAGCTTATATTGCCAAACTTGAAAAGGTGGAAGTAATGCTTTATGTCATTGGTGAGCTCTGTCTCTCTGGAGGATTCTATGGCAGAGCCATAAAGGCAGCTGCCCCCAGTGCTTTTCATTTGCTTTCTTGTCTGCTTCTTTGGTGATAAGCTGATGACAGTATGAAATCTGAATGAAGTTTGTTTTTTTTTCTCCCCTTTCACAGCTGCCCTTTAGTAAGTGGCACTTGGGAATGAGAGCTTCCAAGCCAGAGTCCAGCTCAAAAGACCAAGTTGTAACACTCTCTTGTGGAAAATAAGTCTATTGTCTGCACCCTCCCCAACTGCTTCTTTACTGAGAAACATGGTAGTCTCTTTTCTCCTCTTTAGTAAAAACTTCTAAGGATTCCAGAAGAGGAATCTAGTTTTTATTTCCTTCTGATCCGTTATTACTTTTGACTTTTTTAAAGGCCAGTTGGGGGCAAAGGGAAGGAATTCTTATAATTGGGTTTCTTTGCTCAGGGGTAAGAGGAGAAATTCAGAACTCCAACCAAAAGGAACAGCACCCCATTGCTAAACTTGCTATCAGAGTTACAAGATAAGACAATTCCTGGTAAGAATTAAGAAAGAATGGTTAAATGATCTCTGTCTTGCTGGCTACATTCCAGTATGCAACAATTTGAATTATCAATGGGGATATCATAGATCATGCACTAGAAAGGACTCTAGAGGTAATTTAGTCTAATCTCCTCATTTTACAGATGAAGAAGCTAAGGCCCAGAGGAAGATAAGCAACAAGGTTACATAACCAGCATTCAAACCCAGGCTTTTAACCCCAAAGAGAGCACTCATCTCATCATGCCATGTGGGCAAGGTGGCATAAATGGGAAAAGAGAATTATAGGGGCTGAGTCTCTTTGCCCTTAAAGCTACAGATCTGGAGTTGGAAAAACATGCTTCTTCACTCCAGCCATCTGCTAGGATGTGGACATGCGATACAGATGCTGCTGCTGCTTGCTCCAAAATAGAACTCCCACCCTGGAACTGTGCTGGATTGAGTGGTAACGTGTTGGCAATCAAAATGGGCTCTTAGCGTTCAGTTCAACCAAGTGCCCTTGAAGACTCTGGACTTTGTTTCCTTGATTAGATTGAGAGTCCCTGGTGACCGCCTTGTCTCAAGGGAAAGCCTAGTTTACGTGGGTTTGAGTGGCATGTTTGGGACATCAGAGGCTTTTAGACCACATGGGTTTAAGTCGAATTTTTGCAATGACTTTAGGTCACATGGGTGAGTCACATGTGTGACTCACCCTTGACCCTGAAAAAGATATAAAACCAGGGGTTGGCTTTCTCTTTTTCAGAGCTCTTACCCACCCCATGGTGGTGAGAGTGACTCTGGGCCAGCTCTTGTTACACACTCCCAGGCTGAACCTAGATGTTGGTAACTATGAATTGTTTTGGGACTGTCTGTCAATGTTTGTAATTTGTTTGTATTTGCTCCAAAGTTCAGGGTGCTAGCTTTTTTCCCCTGAACTAAGTGAATGGTGTTTGTGTGCCAGATTTAAGTAAGCTTGTTAACCCCTTAAAGTTGCTCTCCTTAGTAAAGCAGATCAAAAGAATCTGGGCTTTTGCAGCATTCTGTGAGCTGCTGGTTGTTGATTTTACACCCCCCACAGCAGCTGCCAGCTGGATTGTTGAAACAATTGGTTAGAGCCACGTTATCTATTTGACCTAAGACTTGACCATATTTCTTCATCCAAACCATCTTCTGTCCTGCTGTCTGGCAAATATGCCCCACCTCCTTTCAATCCCTTGCATTGAGAACTGTAATCAAATCAGCACTACCTTGTCACTCAACTGCTACTCTCCATTCCCCTGACATCCAAAATGCCATCCCCTCCCCATGACTTCCCCGTATGCATTGTCTCTCTCGTTAGAACAGAGATTCCCCCAAGACAGGGACTATCTCTGTTTTGTACTTTTCCCCAGCACTTGGAACAATGAGTTACACACAGCATATGTTTAATAAATGCCTTTAATAAATTCCTCTATCATAATCCTAATTGGGAATAGGTTGGGTCAGGATTAACCCCATTCAGGCCACATAATAATATATATGAGAAAATCTGTTCATCCTTGGTCACTCTGAAATGACCCTGGGACACAGTTATAAGATGATCACCTCTGAGACCAGAACATTAAAGCAGACAGAGAAATTACTGAGGCATTCTAGGGGTAAACCACTCGGGATTTCCTGTATGAGATCAGCGTACCGAATTTTAATCCAAAGTTATCCCAGGCATTTCAGTGAAGATGAGGGAGGAACAGATTTCTTTAGCTAGTTAATTATCCACACCACTGCTCTCTCTATCAGTAAGAAGGTTTAAGGCAGCCTTCAACATCTGGCACACTGGGCAAGTAATTTCATCTGTCTTAATCTCAGGCTCTCACATATAAAATGAGAAGGTTGGGCTAAGTTTTTTCTAAGGTCCCCTTCAGCTCCAAACCTATTCTTCTGAGGATCAAATATCATAGAGTATACACATGGTCACTACAGTGATCCAGCCTGGACATTAAAAGAGCAGCATCATGGCAAGGTCAACACCAGGGAAGTTGGAGGAATAGTAGGAACTCATTTCTACAGATAAGCAAGCTGAGGTCAGAGATTTAGTGATTTGCCCAAAGTCACATGGGTAGTGAGAGGAAGAATCAAGATTCAAGCCCAATACTTCAAAATTAAAATTCACCACTGTTTCCATTATGAGTCATTGTCTCTGTCTCAAGTGTTAGTGCATTTATGATGACAATTGGCTTTAGCACAGTCAAGGAAAATACAAGGTCAATTTTGAACCTAAGACAGTGGTTTTGAGCCTTTGTTTTACCAACCAACCCTTGAAGATTTTCCTAGACCCTCTCCTGATCTAATGAGATTATGCTTATAAGGCATTTTTCAAACTTTAATGAGCTATATAAATGTCAGTTGTAGTCACCACCATATCATCCTAATCACACTGGCACCTAACTATTTACTGGAAACTGCATTTCTCAAATGTTGGGACTTAAATACCCAACAAAATAGGAGGAAGCCCCCACGGCTCCATCAGATTGAGAAGAGGCATGGCTAATATGTTCACCTATTGTCTTCTATACATACACATTATTCATTCACTACCTCCCATGGACGCTGCCCTTTGTGAAACAATGAAGCTCTAAAAGCAGAAGGTTTCTTAACTTTTTGTGTGTCATGGACCTTTTGGCAATGTGGTAAAGCTTATGGGTCCCTTTTCAGAATGTTGTTTAAAGTATATAAAATAAAACATGTGGAATTACAGTGGAAACCAATTAATTCTATTAAAGCATACTTATCAAAATATATTTTTTGAAGTTCACATACCCCCATATTAAGAAGTCCTGCTAACAATATGTCAGTGTTTTGTTGTTTTTTTTTTTTTTTGATGGACAAAGCCCATTAAATGAGAGCCAAGGACTAAGATTCTAGTCTCTACAACCTGAGCGACTCTGGCTGAGTCATTTAACCTATGTCCTCTAATTTCTCTCTATATAAAATGTAAATGCTGACAGCTGACCTCTACCTACATCATCAGGACACTGAAACGTAAATGAATTTATCTTTGCAAGTATTTTGTTGAGACATTTTATAAAAGTATGTTTAGTCCTTTTTGAGGAGGAAAATAAGTATTTTTCCCCTCCTTCAGAATAAGGATAGGAACTGAACCTTGATTTCATTGGTATAGGTGTAGACAGGTGCTCAAAGGGTCTTTTACATAAGACATTTTTATTGGCAAAGATCAATTCCTTTATGCCTGGTCATGGGGCAGAGCTGATGAGACCTTGGGAGAGAGTCTCTCTTAAAGGAGAAAGGTAGAAGACCAAGGATCTCCCTTCTCACAAGCTCTCAACAACTCTGCCTCCAACAGGCCTGGGTGGAGCAGTCACTCTTCGCAGTCTTGCAGATGAAGCTTTGAGCCCTTGGTTACATAGGAAAATCTCAGGAGAGGAAACTCCCTCCTCTACCAATCTAGGTGGACACATGCTTTGCAATTTATAGTCTTAGAGAGCTGCCTAGACTCTAGAGTGCTGAGAAGGTAAGTGCTTTGTCCAGGGTCATAGCACCTGTGTGAGTCAGAGATGAGACTCCCCAGAGGCACTGACACTGGTGAGAAGAGTGTGGGGAGCAGAACATACATTTTAGGAAAATCTCTCCATCAGCTTTGGGGAAGATGGTTTAGAGACGAGAGACAACTTGAAGCTGGGCACCAAATAATGATGTGTGGTAGTCTGGGATCATAGATTTAGAGCTGGAAGAAACCAGAGGCCATCGAGTACACTCATCCCCTCACTTTACAGATAAGCGAATAAGGCCCAAAAAGATTATGTGACTTAACCAGAGTCACAGCAGCCACCAAATTAGGCCACAAACAAACATAAGCACCCTGAGCCAGAAAGGAGCTTTCTCCATTCTCTAAAGATGACCATGTAGATAGGACCCTTATGGGTAGCTACCTGGAGGTGCTAGGACATGGACACAGGAAATGAATCTCAGGAGAGAAACTAAGGCATTCTACATCTGTGTGTATGTATATGTATATACATATATACGTATATGTATATGTCTTCAGCAACAGATGATAATTAAACATGTGGTAAGTGATAAGGCCAACAATGAAAAAATATGAAGAAGTGGTTCCAGGACAGACATTGGGGTACACCCACAATTAGAAGATAGAATATGAATGATGATCTAGTAAGAGAGACAGAAACACAGAGAGAAATAGAGACAGAGAGATATAATCCAGGTAGTCAACAGCATCAAATGCTACACAGAGGTCAAAAAGGATAGACTGAGAAAAGGCCATTGGATTTTTCAATTAAAAAGTCATGTGTTACATAAACTATATCGGATTGATTACTGTCTGGGGGTGGGGGGGAGAAGAGGGAAGGAGAAAGGGATAGAATTTGGAACTCAAAAAAAATTTTTAATGTTTATAAATTGTTTTAACATGTAATCGGAGGAAAAATAAAATATATTAAAAGAAATCATGTGTAACTTTGGAGAGAGCAGCTTCAGTTAAGCAATGAGATCAAAAATCAGACTAAAAAGCATTAAAGTGAGAGGAAGAGGAGACAATGATTGCAGACAACTTTTTAGGAGTTTGAGAAAGAGGCATAGGAGAGTAACTAGAAAGAATGGGGGTGGGACCACTAGTGAAGTTTTTAAAGGTATGTTTTGAGGCAGCAAAGATCAGGGAACCAATAGAAAAAGGGAAATTGAAGATTACGGAGAGATGGGGGATGACTGTGGGGGAGATATGCTAGAAAAGATATAGATGGAGGCAGAGTCAGTGGGACATATTTGATAGAGGACTTCAGAATCAGGAAGGTGGGGGTCCAAGTTCTATTACCGATGTACTTGCCAGGTAATTCTGGCCAAGTCACTTAAACTCTCAACGCCCGGAGGCAACTCTCATGATTATAAATTGCAGAATCGTTGCTGATCTGTATTAATCAAATGAGTTTCTTCACCAAAAGCTTCACACACACACACACACACACACACACACACACACACACGCATGCACGCACGCACACAGAAATCATAGATCTGAACATGCATCCAGACCTACAGAGCTAAAAAGTGGATAGAAACAACAAATAGTGCTAGAACTAGAAAGCCAGAGATGGCAGAGTCCATATTAAGCATTACTTGCCAATTTTCTCGGAAAGCTATAGATCCAATGGTCTGCCAGCTATCTAAATTATATTCAGGTAATCCAGCATATTTCTGTGTACAGAGGAGTCTAATGGGATTCATCACCAGGTACATTTGCATACATTATCAGTCATATAAAATGGAAGCAGCCTCATTTTGAATGGGCTGTCAGTCAACTGCCTCCAGGTTTGGCGAAGTGAAGTTTGTTGGCAGAGGGAATATTCCAACCTGCTTTCCACTGTCATACATTTGACAAACACTATCATATAGCCAGGTGCCTTTTTGAGCTGTCACTGTGTCCCTGGCATCTGCTGTATCAATTAAGCAAAGCAGCCATTAAGAAAATGGGCACATTATTTCGGCAGCTAATTGAACTAAGTTTACATTATATCTTATGCATGTATGCATAATATATACATCCATATGTTTCAATTTGATTTTCCATTCAGTTTTCCAGACACTAATAGAAGGAATCAAGTCAGGAGTATGCCATGAATGGATAATGTACACAGCTATGCCTTAAAATTTGCATATCCAGGCAGATTTTTATAATAACCAAGTATGAGAATATTGGGTTTTTCTTTTTAATTCCACAACTCAAAATAGAGATTTTACTCAACATTCTGAGACTGAGAAATTTATCTTGGATATTGGGGGCTATATTTTTTAAATATTTGTAAAATGCATTTTAGCAATTGTAGCCATACTAAGAGAGAAGCCACAACCCTCTTAGCAACCCAGTTTAAATTTCAACTCCTGGTGATGATCCCACTCTTCTCACATACCGGGAAAGATGCGGTCAGGGCAGCAGTACAGCGGATAGAGTGCTGGGCCTGGAGAAAGGAAATCCTAAGCTCAGAACCAGCCTCAGACACTTACTTGATGTGACCCTAAGTGATTCACTTAACTTCTGCTTGCCTCAGATTCCTCATCTGTAAAATGGATATAATAATAGCACCTACTTCTCAAGGTTGTTGTGAGGATCAAATGACATAATTAGCAAGGTGCCTAGCACATGGTTAGAGCTATATAAACATTATCTATTATTTATTGTAGAGGGTGAATGAAATAGATTCTCAAGGGAAAAAAAACCACAGAATTTCAAAGTTGGGAAGGACCTTAAGGGCCATAGTCCAACTTCTTTTTGCCTCATCGATTATACAGAACATAACTGTCCTGATACTTGTAATCATAATGGGAGAGTTGCCTGGAGGACTGAGATTAAGTGATTTACCCAGAGTCAAGGCTCTCCGGGTCTGACAGGAAGAACCAAACAAAGCCTGTCTAATCCCTCTGCCACCTGAGGATCATTGGAACACTTGAAGATGATTATCACATTCCCCCTGATCTTTCTCTCATCCACACCCCTACTTCCTTCTACCACTTCTCCTGTAGCACATCTCAAGGCCCTTCATCATCAGCTCTCTAGCTGATCAATGAATGTCCTTCTTTAGCATGGCACCTGGCACATAGCAAGCACTTAATAAGTGCCTGTTGACTGACTGACTGACTGATTTCCCAAACCATAGGATCCAAACTCAACACCATGTTCTATATATAATCTGACCAGGGCTGACAGTACAGAGATCATCACCTCCTTTTTCCTGGACAGTTCACCTCTCTATGCAGCCCAAGATTTCATTAGCTTTTTTGACATTACAATGCTTACTCATATTAAATTTGTAGTCCACTAATCTCACCCTACGTCCCACCCCAGACCTTTTTCAAATTAATATTTGAAAGGGGGGGGTTAAAATTATTTTGGGGAGGTAGGTGCTAAAAAATGAACAGGAAATTCATACTTGGAACAAATTCTCTTTTGTATATTCTTCCCTCCCACCCCAAGCTAGTGTTATTCAGCCTTAAACAACATACATGGTATAATAGGAAGATATGGAATCAAAGGGCCTGGGTTCAAATCTTGGATCCAGTCTATACTACCTATATGAACTTGGGCAAATTGTGTGGTTCTCCATCTGTACAAGAAAAGGTTGGACTATCGAGGGTAGGGAACCCTGGATTGGTAGGTCTCCAAGACCCCTTCTAATTCTAATTCATATGATCCTGTGGGGAGCCAAAGGGAGTTTGCAAGAATGAAGAGAATTATAGAGATCCTACAAGGTTGAGGATGGAATCAAGAATATGGCCGTGACAAAGCCAGGTGCTACACTATGGGTGGAGCTTGGGAAAATGCAAAGCCTTTCAATGAATGGAAACTGCTGATCATTAGAATGGACTTGGGTGAAGAGGTTAGTAACTGACAACTACCTGGGCAGGAGGGGGCTTCTAAATGAGTCTTGATCCCCCTTTCCCAGCAAGGAAAGATGACTAGAACTCCCCCAGCATGTGACAAGGTCTTTGAAAGATGAGGGCAAGGCAGTGCAGTGCTGGGGGTTATCATTGTGGATGGAACTGGTGATGTGGAAAAGAATGGGCAAGGAAGTGATGTTTCTGTCAAAGCAAAAGCCGGGTGTCATTCCCGAGGCAGCCTGCCTGCATCCAGCCAGCATTCAGCCAGCATTCACATAAGGTACATTATGCAAAGGAGGTATGAGATGGACAGTTTGGCAGCCACTCAAGCTGCTCAGATCCTGCAGATTCCTGCCAACTTCTCTGCCGAAGAAGAATTGTGTTAATTAATGGGAAATGTTCATGAATAAGGCGAAAGCCATGTAGCAAATACGACACCTCCCTACTCCCTCTCCTAACAGAAGAATTTGATCTTGCATGATGGGGAGGGGCATTGAAGGCAGCAGGATGGTACAAAAGCACCATTCAACCAAACCACTGGCATTTGTGTTGCTCTCCCTCTGTAGGACTGGCCAGAACTTCTTTTGCCCATAACAGTGATGGGTTGGTGTTATAATCTTATCTATATTCTCAATTTAATTCCATTCGATTTAACAGGTATTTAATTGAGATCTTGCTAAGTGTCCTGCATACCATTCACTAGCCCTATGTGTCTTGGGATCAAGGGCACACTCAACTCTGCAAGGGCAGCTGGCCAGGGTTAAGAGGCCAGTCTGCAGCTGCCTAGTGATTTCTTCCTCTTTGTAAATGACCGCTATGGGTATGCAAGCTGTGACCTCGGCTCTGACAGAGCATTGAACTAACTGTTCCCACCTATTGCAATTAATGGACTCAGCAATCTATTCCTACCCTGACTCAGGTAGGGGTGAAGCAGCATGAAATTCAAATACCAGCCCCTTGCTTTGTACCTGAATGAGTTCAAGCAAATTACTTCACCTTTCTGGGCCTCATTTTCCTCACATGTAAAATAAGAAGGTTGGAACAGATGAAGTTTCCAAATCCATGAGGCTAAAGGTAAAATCAGAAGAATCAGGTTCAAATCATGGCTTTGACAATTATTGCCTTTGGTCAAGCAACAATTCCGTATGAAACACTTGCTGACTGCCAGTTACAGTGCTATGTGCTAGGGATACAAAGACAAAAACAATCCCTGCCCTAGGGAGCTTACATTCTAATGAAGGAGACAACATGTAAATAACTAGGTACATACAAGATATATGCCACAATGATGGAAGCTAATCTCAGAGGGAAAAGCACTAGGAGCTGGAGGAATTTCTTTCCAGAACCTCTGCTTTAGGCAAGGGTCTAGAGCTGCCATCTCTGATTTTCTGCCGAGGGCATGCCCTGGGACCTGCTCTTCCACCTTTTCAGCTTGGCTTTTTAAGTATTAGCCCATTCCTACCCCAAGCACTGCAGTACAATGAAAACTTCCTAAGAGGGAAGAAGAAAGGGAAAGGAATAAACATTTACATAGTGCCTACTTATTTCTAAGCAATGTGCAAAGCAATTTTTTTTTTATCAAATATTACTTCATTTGATCCTCATAACGACCCTGTGAGACCTCTTATTATCTCCATTTTACAGTTGAGGAAACCAAGACAGACAGAGGCTAAGCCACTTGCCCCCAGTCACAGAGCAATTAAGTATGGGACTGGTCGTGACCTCAAGTCTTGCTGATTCCAAGCCCAGTACTATCTCCACAATGCCACCAACTGCCTCTAAGATCAGGGATTCCTTTTTTGTTTTGGTTTGGTTTGGTTTGGTTTGGTTTGGTTCTGGTTTGTTTTCATATGTGTCTGCAGTGCTTAGCATAGTTCCTGGCATATAGTAGGTGCTTAAAAAATCATTATCAACTGACAGGCTTATGTGTCCTAGTGAATAATAAATAAGTGACTAGTGAGTTGGGCATTGTTAGATAAGATCTATATGTTGGTTTGTTTTTCTTAACCCCTTATTTGTCAAGGCAGGAGGCTAGGCTATTTGTCAAGGCTAGGAAGTGACAGTGGCCCAAAAAAAAAAAAACAAAAAGAGAGAGAGAGAGAAAGAGCACATGTAATTTTATTCCTTAAATCTAAACTTCGGCTTCATAGCCCAGGTACTCACACTCCTCATACAAGATGCTTCTTAACTAGCTTGTTCACTGGTTCTCAACTGCCGCTCCCAGGTGGGTTTGCCTTTAGTTCTCCACTGTTGGCCAAGTTAAACTAACAGATAAGCCTAAGGCAAAGTAGAAACCTAACACCTGTCTTCCTATTTCAGTGCTGAGTCATTGGATCTGCAGGGCCCTCTCCCTCCTGTAAAATCATCCTGACAACCAGGTATCTTTTCCCCAAAAACAAAAATGATAATTCATGGCTTAATTTCTACATCAGCATATTCTTACCCTGCCAATAATCAGGGTTCTACATAATCATTTGTTTAATGAATGTTCATTGATTTGAGATGGGGGTAGATAGAGTCTGCAGTCCAGACTCTGGACCTGTGAGTCATTGGTATCAGTATCTCCCAGTATCTGCCAAAGGAATGAGATCCTACTAGGCAACATAAGGGTCTTGGAGAGTTGCCTAGAGGACCCAGGAGTTAAGTAACCTGCCTAAGATGCTACAGCCAATATGCGTCAGGGTCAAGATTTGAACCCAGATGTTCTGGACTTTGAGGCACTATTTTTTTTTCCCATTTTACAAATGGGGAAAGTTAGGCTAAGGGGGTTTAAGTGACTTGCCCATGGTCACTCAGCCAATAAGTGTCTGAGGCTATCTATAGATTCAGGCGTTCCCAACTCCAGCACTCTTTCCACTGCGCAACCTAGCCAGACACTGCAAGTACTTACCTAATACCAGGTTTCACTATGGAGCATGACAGAGGTCTTAACTTCTCTTCAATTGCCCTTCAAATCCAGAAAAGGGCAAAGCAGAATCCTCAAAGACTGGCCCTTTGACCCTAAAGAAGTGTATATGAACTCAGAGGTTAGTGTTTTGCTTTTGGGGGCATACTCATTGAAAGAGTGTTGGTGAAGAGACTCTGGGTAGTCGTTGAAGCAACCTCCCCCTCCCCCCACCCCCGCTTTGAAAACCCAGATGCTGGTGCCTCTCTCTCTGGTAACTATGTCATTCATTGGTCAGACAGATAGAGGCCTGTCTGTTGTGTCAGTGTGTTATTTGCTCTGCTTATATGATGTATGTTTGTAATTTCTGTTCGTATTCTCTCTGAAGTTCAGGATGCTGGCTTTTTCCCCTGAACTAAGTGAATGCTATATGTACGCTTAATTAAAATGAGATTGTAAACCCCTTAAAGTTGCTTTCCTTGGAAAACAAGATCAAAGAACGTGTGCTAGGAGCCTTCCTCTGTGCCGGTGTTGTTGATCTTACACAGCCACAGTAGCTGCAAGCAGCATTATTGTTATAAGCTTCAAGAAAACTAGGGAGGTTGTAGTCTCTGGAGCCCTCTGCTCTGAGTGAACTCCCTGAAACTTTTGGGTCCTTTAAGAACTAGCCTTTCGTATTCCTGAGCAAGAGGGCCAATAAAGCTTTTGAAAGGGTCAAGAACTGAAGGTGTGTAACCAGCGCATGGAAAAGAGGTGAAAGCACTTTGGGGGGCCCAGTAGGAGCCTGGGCAGCCATTGCCATTGGCCTGGGTGAAAGCAGAGATGCCAAGGTAGTAGCTGACTCCACTACTACCAGCCCACTGGCAGGGGAGTGAAAGCTGAGGCAAAACGATAAGTATGATGATGAGATGATGCAAGATCCACAAGCAAAGGATGAAAAATGGCTGGCACATTGATGCAGGTGAGAACAGAATGAATGATTGTTTTCTTCCCAGTCCTTTGCCTTTCTCTTTTCCTGTCATTCCCTCAGGAAAGAGATGAGCCTAAATTCCTAACATGTGATTAATTAGGCTTGTTTGTTTCCATTCATTAGTGGTTTAAAAGAAAATTATTTTTCTAAGCAAAAGCAGTTCACCAATGTTATCTGTGAGCTTGTAGTCATTGCACTAACTGGGTCAGAGGGAGAGGCAGGAGGAGGAGACAAGACAGAGGAGAGAGAAGACAGAGACAAAGATTGTAAGAGACAGAAACACAGACTTAGACTGAGATTGAGAGACTCCAATAGAGAGACTTTTCTAACTCTAATGACCTTCCCAGCATGGGGCCTTTGAGGTGAAAAAAAGAGAATTTCTGATTCATACTTCATAATGTCCCAAAGCTGAAAGAGAAGAAAACATGGGTCTAGACCCAGTTCTAAGCAAATGAGAAGAGCAGCCTTGAAGTGGGGGGAGGGGAAGTAGGGTTAGAATTTTGCATGAGAATGGAGAGCTAAGGGGGTAGGTGGTGCTTAGGAAAATTTGAAAGGAAAGCTATTCCCCTTGAGGGGCAGAATCTAAGGTGCTCACTAAAGAGAAAGTCATAGTGATAAGAAAGAGATGAGGAAGGGAGCCTGTACCCATACAAGGGTGGAAGCCAGAAAGAGGGAGTAACTAGCTTCCCTCTTGCCAGCACAATAGCATCTTACATACCCAACTGCTAGACAGGAAAATGATAATACAAATAAAGCAACATGACAAAATTTATATTATGATGCTCTTAAAGCAGGCGTTAAAGGCAAATTTATTTCCCAGAATGATTATATTAACAACCGAAAAAAAAAAAAGGAAAGCAAGGATTGATTACCAGACTTTGCAATTTAAAAATTAAAAACCCAACAAATTAATGCCTCTAAAACAAGCAGAAGAGATCACTAGGACCAAAGCACAAATTAATAGAATTGAAAACAACTTTAAAAAAATTAATGCCCAAAACAAAGTTTGTATGTTTTTAAAAACCAACAAAATTGATTAACAATTAGCTAAATTAACCAACCTATAATAGGCATCTTTTTTTAAAAAACCACTGAAAAATACAGGAATGGAAGTATTTCTCCTTAACACAATGGAAATTATTTATTTGAATCCAAGAGTTAGCACTACATATAAAGGGGAAACCTTAGCATTCTTCCCACTAAAAAGGGGTTGGGAGCAGGGAGGGAATTAAGCAAAGCTTCCCCTTCTCATTATTATTATTCAAAATAGTTCCATAAATAATAGCTAGTAGACGAGAAAAATAAGATAAAGAAATAAGCATTGTTAAGGAGGAAGATAAGTTTATCTCTATTTATAGTTTGTAATAAGAAAACCTCTGAGAATCAACAAAATCCTTAATGGAAAACAGTAGCCAAAATACACAGAAACTTTAAGAATTACTTTTCATCACCAATGAAAAACAAAAAAAAATAAAATTGATGGAACATTAAATATAATTTAAAACAATGATGAAATATATAAACCATATGGAAATTAAGCTACCAAAACATACAGAGAACTTATGTTAACTATATAACATTTTTGGCAGAAATCATGGAAGAACCAAAAAATTACAGATAATTAGCATTTGTGGTAAAGCCAAGTTGATGTAAATATAAAAATACTTTCCAAATTCATTTATAAATTCAACACTACACCAATCAAAGTGTCAGTGGCATGGAATTGGATTAAATTAGGACAAAATGAAAGGAAAAGGTTAAGCTATCACAGGAAATAATGAAAATGAAAAAAATAAGAAAGAGGACTATCACTCCCAGATCTCAGATTATGCCACTATTGTGTCCATTGTTTCTGCATGGGGCAGCTAGGTGGCACAGTGAGTAGAGTGCCGGCCCTGGAGTCAGGAGGAACTGAGTTCAAATCTGGCCTTAGACACTTGACACACTTACTAACTGTGTGACCTTGGGCAAGTCACCTAACCCCAAATGCCCTGCTTGCCTCCCTCAAAAAAAAAAAAAAAAGAAAGAGAAGGAATTACAGGGCATAGTGAATGGCTTGTCCTGTAATATAGGGAGATTTTGGATTATGAAGTGGGATAAGGTTTATTTCAAGGATACAGATAATTATATATGTATCATCTTCCCCTCTAATATTGACAAGGACACCAGCCATTTAGTACAATAATACAAGCCACTGTTTTCCTATTCTGGGGTATAGAGTAAGCCTCATGTTTCTAGAAGTCAACCCAGCCTTCAGCCCCCAATCATACAAGATAAGTGTTTATATCCCTCAATGGCTATATAGAAAAATGTTATGTATTTGGGTTTCTTCCACTAGGGTTCATGACAGGGAAGCTCTTATGGGACAGACAGTAATATACCTGCTATCCCCACAACTTTAGCAAAATAATCATCCAAACTATCTGGTATGTAACCAAAAAAATAGATCTATGGAATGGGTTAGACACAAGTTAAAATCAGGTGAATAGTGCAGCATTCAATATGCCTAGGATCACCCAAAAAACAGTTAATTCAACAAAAAAAAAAAAAAAGAATTAAATAAGTGTTGAAAAATAAGAACAGATCAACATCTCACTCCATACTTTACGATAAATTCCAAATGGATCAATGATTCATTTTTTAATTAAGGAAACATTATTATGCTTTCACAATGATGCATAGGTGATAACTAATAAGCCATGAGTTAGAGAAACTTGTAAGACAAAATAGTTTTATCTATGTACAAACAAAAAGAAAATATCAAGAATTTTTTTTTAAAGAGGGGAAACCTGGAGAGAGTTTCTTGCAAACATCTTTGGTAAAAGTCTGACTTCCAAAACTTTTAATGCATTGACCCAAAAGTATAAGAGCAAAAGCCATTCTTCAGTTTCAGATGAAAGCAGTCAAAGCATAAGAACAGAAAGATTCTAGGAAAAATACAAGTTATCAAAAAAAAAACACTTGAAAAAGTTCAAAAAAGTTCTCATTTTGAGAAATGCAAATTAAAGATACTCTGAAAATCTGACCAGTGCCCATCAAATTGGCAGAGATAACAGAATTAAATAATAGAAGGGCTGTGGTAAGATAGGCACATTATAACACTGCCAAAGACATTGGAAACTGATCTGATATTTTCAGAAAAAAAATATAGAATTACACAATAAAAATTACCAAAATGTGCATATCCTTTGACCCAATGGTTCTACTATGGGTACTATACTCCAAAGAAGTTATGACAACAAAAAGAATCATATTTACATTATTATGTGTGTTATCATCACTATTTGTAATAGCAGAAAAACTAGAAGTTAACTAGATGTCCATCAGCAGGGCTAAACATTATGTAATGCTACCATAATGAAATATTACTGACTGATAAAAAATAAATTTTCAGAATTTACAAAAATATATAGACACATAAAATGATGTAGTGTTTTCCTGTTTATCTTGCATGTTCACTATTCCTGTTTTTTATGTGTTTATATATTTGAATATCTGTACTTGTCTATTAAGAAAGATGTCCAGAGAGGCATTATGATGATGATAAAATAAAATATCAGTCTGATATTTACCCTCCTCTAACCATCCTTTCTTCATGATTCTGAAGCCAGAAGGATCCAGGCACAAGACCAACAAACCCCCTACTGTTGTCTTCAGTTACTGATTAGTAGATCCTGTTCATCCCTGCTTATCCTCTGGTCAGCTAATTTCAGCTTGGTATCCTCTTGAGATGGCCTGGCACCACAGTTTCAAATTTTGTTTCCAATTTAAACCTTTCTCTGCACCACCCCCACCTCCAAAGCCACCACCAAAACAAATTTTTAGTAAATAAACCCTCCAGATTGGTAGAAAAATAAATAAATAAGCCAAACTAGCCCAGTTTCTCTCTCTGCTGAACATCAAGGTTTTTAGCCTCATGCCAGCCAGCATCAATCCTCTGTGTCATATATAAGAGCTTCAAAAGTAATCCTTTGAGAGTGTGTCATAGAGTGAGAGTCTGTGCCAGAGTCCACCCTTAGAGGCTACTCATTATGCAAAGCAGGTTCTAGAAGGACAGCTTGGCAGGAATTCAGATGCCTCTGATCCTGCAGACTCCTGCCAACTTCTATGAAGAGAAGGTATTGTGTTAATTAATAGGAAATTCCTGGGCAGAAGATGCCCAATACATACCTAGCACAAAGCCCTTCCCAGGAAATAGAACTATAGAACTCTTGAACAGTCAGTCAACAAACATTTATTAAATGATTATGATGTGCCAAGCACTGTGTTTGGGAATACCAAAAAAAAAAAATGTCAAACCAGTCTCTGAACAGGTACCCTATTGCAAGCCCAAGGAAAAGGATAGACTCTGTCTGCCCTTCTGCCCTTCCTCTAGGACAGGAGATTTTAGTCATGAACCTTTTTGGCAAAGTCAGGTGAAACCTATGGAGCCCTTCTCTGTATACTGTTTTTAAATAATTGGAGGAAATGCTACATTTCAATTAAAGATGAATGATAATAAAGATAAAATTTTTCCACCCAAGTTCATGGACTCTCCAAAATATCTCCATAGACCCCCTTCCATGGACTCCTCATTAAGACCCCCTGCTTTAGGAGATCTTCCTCTTCTGCTCTTCCCTACCCTTTTCTCTCTTCCTTTCCTTCTCTCTTTCCCTCTCCCTCTCCTTTGTGAGTCCCCCCAATGTAGACATTGCCAAGAGAACAAATTCCCATGCTGCACAGGACTTTTGACTACAAATTCTGGAGCCTGCCCTAGCACAAAACTGGAAAGTTAGGCAATTTTGTCTATGCTCCTCCTGGATCTCAACTTCTTGGGGTCCTTTTGTCTCTCTCTGTCAGATCCATGAAATTCCCAGGAGCCTCATTCCTCACCCCTCCATGCCATCAAAACCTTCTCTCAAAATAAGAGACCTTACTATGGGAATGACTAAAATGGTTTAACATATTATCTGATGATGAGGTTTTAGCATCTTTATTTGTAATTTTTTTTAGTTTAAACAAATACAAAATAAGAAAAGAAAAAAGAAATAAACCTAAATATTAAAGCTAAAATAATCCAAAGTAAGAAAATAAAAAAGCATTGCCATGTTCATGGCAAAAGCCTATACAGTAAAGTACTATGCATTGTGTTGAGAGCTGTCCATCTTTTCTTTGCTTCCTTGTTAAGTTTGGTATCAGTATTTTTAAAGTAGGTAGAGTTTCTGTTGAAAGAATGAATCTCTATCAGTTGAATCAGTGAGGATGAGCCATGATTCAACATGAAACAATAAAAGAACCTAGATGGTGTGGTGGGATGGAGCGCTGGTTTTGGAGTCTAGGAGATCCAAGCTTGAATGCTACCTCATGTACTTACTAGTGTGATCCTGAGCCAGTCACAATTTCTCTTATCCTCGCTCAGTTTCCTCATCTGTAAAATGAGGGTAGTAATGGTCCCTCTTTTATGGGGTTGTTACGAGAATCCAAAGCACTTAAAGCACTGTTAGCTATTATTGTTATTATTATAGTAAATAGCTAAGAAAAAAGAAAGGGGCATGGGATCCATTGCTTCCAGGGAATCCACTGGCTCTAGGGTTTGTCTGTTCTGCTCAGTTCTTCTAGTAAGGAGGGGTTGAGGACACTGCCCAAAGCATTTTATGTATAGAATGATTTTAAAAACAAACTTAAGTCTTGTAAAAGAGAGGCCATGCATTTGGGCACAGACCCAAAAAACCTGGTAGACTCCCCTCCATAACTACCCCAACCAACTTGCATTCAAAAGATTAGGTACTCCCAGAAGGTTCAAAAGTATTCCGTGGATCTATCCTCCAACATTATAGAGTTCACAAGCCCCTATCGGTGAGCTTAAATTTAATAGTTAGCCAATAGAAACAACTAGCTTAAAGCAAAGGCATTGATTCAGATAGGACAGTAAAACACCCCACACACACTTTCTACAAATAGCATCAGTAGAAAGAAAAGGCATGGATTACGTATACTGGTAGTGAAAAGTAATGAGACTTACATGTGGCCAAAGCAACTCACACCTTTGCTACTGTCCCTTCTCTGCTTCTACCACTAACTTCCCTAACTTCCTTTAAACCCCAACTAAAATCCTACCAGCTACAGAAAGCCTTCTCTGATCCCCTCTTAATTTTATTGTCTTCCCTATGTTGTTTCCTGTTTACCCTATATATAGCTTGCTAGCCTCCATTTGTTTGCATGTTTGTCTCCCCCACTGGATTGTGAGATTCTTGAGGGAAGAAACTGCCTTTTGCTTCTTTTTGTGTCTCTACTTCATAGCATGGTGCCTGGCACACAGTAGGTTGTATTAGCAAGTAGCCTAGCACACCCAGGATGGCCTGCGAGCACAGGTTCTTTGATCTGCTTTTATAAAGGAAAGACTGCTTCAAAGGGGTTAGCAATTAAACAATGCAGACTTTATTCTATCTAACCTTCTCACAATGGGCAGATGAGAAGGAGAGGGCAACTCCCCTTACATGGGGAGGGCCAATTGAGACAGGCATGACTTATGCATTCCCCTAAATCCCCTTAAGCCTCAATGGGTCCAGTTGAGGCAAACACAAATCCCCCCCCCAAGCCTCGATGGGGGCCAATCAAGGCACACACAGCATCCTAGCTTGTGCATTTCAACCCTAAAGGCTCCCCACTCACTGACCAGTGCCCACCTGCTTTACAGGCAACACCTGGCCCTTACAATCTACACTGGTCATGGTGGAGATGTTTTGAACCATAGAACTTATCTCCAACACTAGGGAACAAGAGATTGTTATGGCCGTGGATCCTGGAAAACCAAACTCCTTACACTTACCTTGTTATTCAAGATTTTTTGATTGATTTTCGTAGGTATCTGATATCCTTTCTTTACTTGTGATATCCTCCCTAACTACTGTCTCTTCTAGTTGGGTTTCAATTAGGATGCTTGAATCTGTTCCTCTCCACATATTAAGTCTCAACCAACCAAGCTAATTAATTCTTTTGAATCCATGCTGATGGTTCTCTTCTCTGCTGCCAGAGGTCATGCTTTTTGAAGCTGCTTCCTCCCCTAAGTCTCTATGTTTCTGAATGTGGTGCAGGGAGGAAGTGGTTCCCCCTACCTGGATGGCTGATAGAGATGCAGAGGTGAGGCAGGGGGTCCCACACCACAAAACTGTAGCCTTTCTTAAATGCCACCAGGGATGTGGCCAATATTTTGACACACAATGGCCAACTCCTCTAATTCCATCATGGGAAATTCCTTCATATTGCATAAAGTGATAACAAGAAGGAGACTTTTTTTCCACACTTAGTTTAACCCGTTAACACCGTATCTACCCAACTATCTTCCTGTTACTTTCTGGGATTATATCAACTAAGCTAGGGGTAGAGGATTCAACTCCTAACCAGGTGAACAAATCACTTCTACCACATAAAGGCAACGAAGCAGCTCTGAACTGGTTTTTGGGCAGACCAGTCAGAACAGAGAAGACACAAAAAGGGCAGTTTTCAAGGTGGCAAAATATGAAGGTCTTCAAGTAAGGGAGGTCTAGTGCCTGAAGCCCAAAGGGAAATAATTTGGGAGCTACAGGAGGAGAGCATAGGGTAGTGATGGGAAGAGCTAGGAGCCAGATGACCCCCGCTGCCATTTGTTCCCTATGTGATGTTAGGGATGATGCTTACCCTCTTCTAGCCTCCATTTCCTCATCTATGAAAGAGGGGGACTGGACTAGATGATCTCTAAAGTCTCTTCTAGCTCTAGAGTATGGTCCTATAAATCTTCCTGGCCTGAGAGATGGGATGAATGGCAGGGTTGGGATCACCAACAGGTGCTTCCCTTAGAATATGTCCAGGGGTTCAAGGGATAGATTATCATAAGAAATCAGCAAGGCAGGAAACTATAGGAAGTAGGTGAAACTCTGACCTCAGACTCTCCAAGTCATAACTGAAGAAGGCCCTAGAGGACTGAGACACAGTAGCCCTGCCAAACAAGACCTATGGAGGAGCTAACCTCATTGGAAAGACTTAGCAATAGGAAAAAGAGCAAACCAAGGAGAGTAGACCAAGTGCTCCTTTTTGGTGCTTTCCACCAGAAATAAACCAAAAAAAAAAAAAAAAACCCTTTTAAGACAAACTCCTGGCTCATAATATTGTAACCTCCCCATGGGTTTTGGAGTAAATGCTCTTTTATAACACCAAAGGAAGTGGGAGGGAGGCTCCTTGAGTTTGGGGAACCCAGGAAAACTAAAGGATCATGTGATGATGAAAAAAACCAGTAAAGGATGCCAGCTCAAAGGTTCTGGGCTGTCTTTGTCAACCATTTCATGGCAGTATGAGCCATGAAGGCTCAAATCCTACTTGATGTGAGTAATGGGAAAAGCACCTGACTGGAGTCAGAAGACTTGGGTTCAAATCCTGCCTGTATGACTTTGGGCAACTGAATTCTCTGGACCACAGTCTCCTCACCTGTAAAATGAGAGGTTTGGATTCAATGACCTTTGAGGTCCTTCCACAGGAACTCTACGATGCTGTGCCTATGATGGATGACCAATCTGAACTCCAAAGTCTTCCTTTCTTAGGATTAGGGTGACTCCCCTTGCTCAGGTCTTGTTATTCCATTTCATTCTCCCATATAAGGAGAATCTCAGCCTTCAGAGCTCTAGGGCTCATTTTGAATACTGGGATTTGCTCTAATCCAGTACTAGAGCAACAATGCCAAGGCAAGGACTAGAGAAGGTGAGAGCTTAATTCCAAGTTCCTGGAACTCAACTCTTGCTTCAACCAAGCCCTAAAGGGCATCCAATCAGCCCATTCAGCTGATTCCCAGAAAGCTGATCAAAGTTTTTCTGAGAAAGCTTGTGGCTGCACTCCACTCCGATCTAGATGGCTGATCAGATTACTGCAGAACCCTTGAAAGGGGCTGACACTGCCCGTAGGCTGCTGCTGAAGCAGCTCTCGCCAAATCTGGGGGCCAGATCGGGCAACACACTCTCCTGGGATCTCTGTTTTCCTCTCATCACTGCTTAGTCACCCAGCATTAATGAGGTGTTTCCCTCAAAGGCACAGAAACTTAGGAAAGAGCCTACATCCTGAGCAGCCTAGCCAAGAATCAGAAAGCAGAAGACAACATGAAATTACAGAATCCCAGGGAAAAGAGTAATAAACTTTCACCACTGTCGGTAGTTTTTTTTTATCATTCAGAAAACCCAGGCAAGTTTTCCTGGAATGAACCATTCATCTACTTCCTACCTCCAGTAGAGTTCTCTCTCTTCCTTTAAAGTACAGTTCAAGTACCATCTTCTGCACGAAGTTTTTTTTTTTTTTCTGATATCCCCAGATGCCAGTGCCTCCCTTCCCAGACTCCCTTGCACTTATCTACTTCATATATATTTACAATTATTAGATTCATAATTGTGCTGTATATACATGTTATATGCACTTGTTGCTTCCCCCATTAGAACATGCTCCCTGGAGTTAGAATTGTTTTTCATTCTTCCTATTTGTATCTCTAGCACCTAGCACAGTACTTAAGAAATCCTTTTTGATTGGTTGAAGAGTATGATGGCTATGAAATGCACCATACATGTGGTTCCACCCAATGTCTAGTCTAAATCCTTAGTACCAACAGTATCATTCATTCATTCACTCAGTAAGCATTTATGCTAGGGATTGAGAATACAAAGACAAAAACAGTTCTTATCATCAAAGATCTGATATTCCTTCTCTCTCTCTCTCTCTCTCTCTCTCTCTCTCTCTCTCTCTCTCTCTCTCTCAGTGAGGAAGGGGGAGCTGGTAATCATGAACACAAAACAACTAAAAATATATACAAAATACAAAGCAATTTGCACTAGGCAGGAGAGCACTAGCTCCTGTGGGACTCAGGACAGATGTCATATAGCAGCTGTCATTTGAACTGAGTCTTGAAGAAAGCTGGGAATTCTAGGAGGTGGTTTGATAGAAAGTTGTGGGTCAAGAACACTGATGAGGGAGGTTCTGCCTAAGGCAGGGGTGGGGAACCTGTGGCCTTAAGGCCACATGTGGCCCTTTAAGTCCTCAAGTTCAGTCCTTCGACTGAATCCAAACTTCACAGAACAAACCCCCTTAATAAAAGGATTTGTTCCTAAAGCTTGGACTCAGTCAAAAGGCCACACCCAAGAACCTCAAGGGCCACATGTGGCTGCAAGACCACAGGTTCCCTACCCCTGATCTAAGGGATTACAGATTCCTCCCTCTTAGTACTTTCTGCTTTCAGGACTGAGGTGACTCTACATAGACCAATACTGGAAGAAAACAAAATAGTCACTGTCTGGTAGGAACTTTGAGCCAATTTGAGGCAAAGGCTCATTAGAGCTGGTCTTTAAGTGTGATCACAGATGGACTGGGGATAAATGTTAAAAGGTTTATTGTCTTTTTATCATATGCTGTCAAATCATAATGAATCAGGAAGAACTTGTGAACATCAGAGTGGGAGTTGGGATACCTGTT
The DNA here is from genome assembly GCA_028646595.1 of Phalanger gymnotis. Taxonomy (NCBI): domain Eukaryota; kingdom Metazoa; phylum Chordata; class Mammalia; order Diprotodontia; family Phalangeridae; genus Phalanger; species Phalanger gymnotis. The sequence goes on along the minus strand of CM053623.1, from coordinate 48,560,742 downwards.
ATAACTATGTTATTTGGAACAAATCACATAACCTCTCCGGGCCTCAGTTTTACCATATGCAAAATAAGGAGGTTTTTTAAAGCGGCATGATCTTTTAAGTTCCTTCTGGCCCTTAAATTCTATTGAAATCTATGGATGATGCAAACTCATTTTAGAGGAGGTAAGGCTTCTCTTTCACTAAATCTTCTATTAAGTATCCAGAGGAGCTTATTTGATTCTTTTTACCTCTGCCCAGGCTTCCAAAGAGAAGCCACACAGTTAAATGTGAGCTGCATGAGACCATCCATAACCTTCCTCTTCTCTGTCTTCACTGAGCTAAGTCCTTTCTACCTCCACCATCTATCTTTCTTGCTCGGTCATCACCCTAGCTCCCATCCCACTCACCTCCTCTCTCCTGACTCTTGCAATAGCCTCCTGATTGGTCTGCTTGCTTCAGGTCTCTCCTGACCCCAATTTATCCTCCCCAACAGTGGTTTCTTAATGCCCATTTCTGACATCATTACCCTTCTCAATAAACTCCTGTGACTCCCTATTACCTCTAGGATCAAATAAAACCTTCTGATTGTTGTTGGATTCTGATTGGCACCTTAAACTTTTCACAAGCTGGTCCCTTCCTTATTTTCCAGCCTTACCTTTCTCCATGAACTCCTTCAATCAGCCAAACTGGTTTTCTTGACATATGAACACACAGCACTCCACATCTCATATTTCTATGCCCTCATCGATCAATAAGCATTTATCCAATGCTTATTTAGTGCCAACAAGCCAAGCACAAGCATTTATTAAGCACCTACTATGTGCCAGATGCTGATAAAAAGACAAAAATAGTCCCTGCTCTCAAGAAGCTCATATTGTAATGGGAGAAAAAAACAAGCAAACAACTATGTACCTACTAGATATAGATAGGACCAATGGAGGGAGATGGCTGAAGGGACCTAAAAAAGCCACTTACAAAGCTAAGACACAAGGTGACGTAGCCATAGTGCAACAAGGCCCAGACATCAGGGCTGGGAGTGAGCTTCTCCAGGGCCCAGGCCTCTTCTTTAACAGCCCAGATATGATGGTTGGTAGAAGGGGAAGGGTTAACATACAGTTTAGACTCTCCACTGTAAAACCCAGTGTTCACTCAAGGACAGCCTTTAAATTCCTTTCCTCCAGCACATTGTTTGTGAGCCCATAAATAGCTCCTCTTCAAACACAATGCTGAAAAGCCCAAAGTAATAAAAGAAACAAAACTGTTTCAGGCTCAAAATGCTTATTGTATTTGCCTAAGCTTTAGGGTTCAGTCTGTTCTCAGCTTAAATAAAAGGCCAAAGTGTTCAAGTAAAGCCATCTCATTCTTGAGATTCCAATGAAATGGGATGTTCTCCTGGAGATGTTGCAATTGGACTTTAAGTACTAGTAAGCTGGGTTCTTGATAAATACAGATTGTCATGCTAAAATGCTCTAATTGTATCAGGCCTATTTAGGGAAGGCTTGGGCTAGATGCAAGAAAAGAGTTTTGTTCTGCTTTGTTGTTTGAAGAAGCTTCATATCTCCATGGAAATGCCTAACTAATAGTTTGTGAAATGATAATAGAGAAAAGCTAGAAGAAATCTTCCACTTGGAGGTCTGGATAAATCATTTGCCTTCTCCTGGCCTTAGCTACCCTATCTGTAAAAGGAGGGAGCTAGAGAAGGTGACCCCAAAGGCTAACACTCTCTGATTCTATAAGTTTATGTATTTCATGCTCCAATAGGGAGGGCCTTGTGTCTATTCCAAATTATAGACTTGATAGAGTAATACATCATAAAACATGACTACACCATATAATATATTATTTAAAATATTGTATAGTATAATGGTGTAATTTATTGATTCTAGATTGATGATACTAAGGCTTGAAAGGAACTCAAAGATCATTTTCTAGGATTTAGAACTAGAAGGGGCCTAAACGATCATCTAGTTTGAGGCTGTCCAAAATGCAGCCCACCTTTGGTGTGATTTATGTGGCCTGCCTACAAGCACAGAAATTTACATAAATGCTTTAGTAAAGGAAGCTGAGCTACCAGCTCTCATTAAAATGGCAAATCAAAATATATTGTCTAGCGTTTCAATAAAAACCTAAGGTTGGACAGCCCTGATCTAGTTCATGGACCCCTTTGGTTATTCGATGAAGCCTGTGGATCCCTTCTCAGAATACTATTTATAAATGCATAAAATAAAATGCATTGAATTACAAAGGAAACCAAAGGTTAGAAAATAAAAAGATATATTTTTTTTTTCCCATCCATGTTCACATTCCCCTGAAGTCTATTCATGGACCCGTGAATACATGACACACATGAATTCAGTTCCTCAGACTCCAAAGTCAATGTCCTTTCTCCTACACCAAGCTTCCTCTTGATCCTAGCCTTCTCATTTTACAGATGAAAAAACTGGGGCCCAGAGAGTTTACCCAAAATCATACTGCACGTTACTGATAGTCCCTGAACCAGAACCCAGCTTTCACGATGCCTTGTCTAGTGCCTTTTTCAATAGGCCACATTGGGACCATTCTTCTTTATAAACTAAATAAATACACACATAAATGAACTGACTGATTAACCAAGGAGTCGGTGAAGAGCTAAGACCGACCTTTGTGTCCATAACTTCTTGTTAGAAAACAGTCGTTATGTTAGTTAACTGTTGTTGTTCTGCACACCAGTAATCTCAGGAAAACAGTGGATGGCTCTCCCAAATGCGTCCTGATACTGCTTTCGTAGATTCCTCTGATGACTTGTGCGATGACAGCCAGCGATGCAGATGCTATGTAAAGGCACTCCCCATGTCTGGGCAGTGGGAGGATCCTCCTTCAAAAACAGCCTCAAGTATTTCACCAGGGCACTTCAGGATGGATGCCTACTGCATAGGAAATCTTTACAATTCAGGATTGTTCTCACTGCCCAGAAGCCTTAACCACTAGAGGGAGCCTGGGCCCTTCCAGAGAAGTCGGCTGCCTTCCAAATTCCACGATTATACTGAAATACAGAGGACGATTCACACCCTAAGGAAGTGTAAGATTTTTCTTCTTCCTAACTCAGGCATATTCTTCTGTGGAATGAAAGATGCCACACAGGGATCAGCAAGGAATGTGCTTCCCCTTAGGAGAAGAATGGGCCCCAATCAATCACTGATACGCTAATTGTGCCGGCTGGAAGGTTTCAGCAAGGACACAGAAAAGGAAAAACTGCAAGGGTTTGTGGTCTCTGTTCCCACACTAGAAAACTGCTCAGGCTCCTGCCCACTTCCCTTGTATCTAAACAGACCATCTAAACAGACATGTCATTTCATAGTCACTGATATCACATCACAATCGAAAAAAGAGGTAGTGAATGCCCAACTGTGCTAAGCATCCAACTGGTTTTAGGAGGCCTGGTACTCTTAGACTAACTGAAGGGTGTGATAGGCATCCTCCCCCCACCCTCCACATATATATGTATGTATACCCATGCGTGTATATATACGTATAATATATACAGACACACATATATGTGTGTATGTTCACATACACACACACAAACACACACAGGTCAGCTAGGTGGCATGGTGGATAGAGCACTAGCCCTGAAGTCAGGAAGATCTGAGTTCAAGTCTAGCCTTAGATACCTACTAGCTCTATGACCCTGGACAAGTCATTTAACCCTGTTTGCCTCAATTTCCTCATCTGTAAAATGAGCTGGAGAAGGAATTGGCAAACCACTCCAGTATCTTTGCCAAGAAAACCTCAAATGGGGTCACAGAGAGTTGGATAGGATTAAAAAATGACAACAAAAACAGGGCAGGTAGGTGGCTTAGTGGATAGAGTGCCTGGCCTGGAAGCCTCAGACACTTACTAACTGTGTGACCCTGGGCAAGTCACTTAACCCAATTTGCCCCCATATCTTCATTTGTAAAATGAGCTGGAGAAGGAAATGGCGAACTACTCCAGTATCTTTGCCAAGAAAACCCCAAATGGGGTCATGAAAAGCTGGACGTGACTGAAAACAACATAATAAACAGCTACATTCATACATATATTTTGCCTGGGGTCTGATGTTGGGCATAGACAGATATTATAAATCCACATGAATGGGTAAATGAATGAATATATATATAGCTATGCATACACACAATATGTGTATGTGTATATGTACATATGTATATACATATATCTATGTGTGTGTGTGTGTAGCCTAGAGTCAGCAAGACTTATCTTCCTGAGTTCAAATCTAGCATCAGACAATACTGAACAACTGAACAGCAACAAAAAGTACTCACTAAGACCCAGGCATTACACTAAGCAATACAAATACAAATACAAAGGCAAGTCCCTGAGCTCCAGGAGATTACAGTACCTTCCAATGGAGGAGACAACAAATATTGGGGGGACGAGGGTGGGTGGGGGAATCAAAGAAGAATGTTTTGGTCTGGGAAACAATAGGGATTGACAGTGGAATCAGAGGATAGTCCATTGTATGCCCTTTCCAAAAGCTATGGTATTATTAGTATTCCAAGAACAAAAAGTGGAAAGTATGGGAGCAAGGGTCATGGTGGGGGGCTGTGGGTGGGGCGGGAAGGGGGACAGCAGGGGTGGTAGCAACATGCTCAAGCCATCAGACAGCAAGAAGATTGCAAGGGTGGAGGCTGGCTAAGAAGGGAAGTGTGGTCTCCCCTGAGATCAAACAGAGAGAGTGTGCTATGCCTTGGTGTTCCTTCATCAGCCTGGACAGGCTCAGCTGCCCAGGGTAGAAGGAGATGAACCGCCCCAAGGCAGTAGGATGAACAGCAAGAAAACCAACCTAAGGGATTATGGGATAGGATGTGAAACTCCTCATGAGCAAAAGGCAGCAGAGAACAGACAGATGGATATTGGGTTTGGAGTCAAAGGATGCAAGTTACTTAAGCTGAGTAGACCTCTGTTTCCTCACCTGTAAAATGAGTGAGTTGGATTCAATTGCCACAAAGTTTCTAAACGTATGAACATCTTTCTTTGGGACCTTAACACCAAAGTTTCCTTATCTGCAAAATGGGAAACCCTGTAGAAGCTGTCTCAGTAGGTGGTTAAGGATCATATGAGAAAATATGAAAAACCATTTTGCAAACCTTAAAATACAAGACTATGCCAACTATTCCTTAGGATAAAAATTATGATATTGAAAAATTCAGAAAATAAAACTCACAGACTAGGAGACAACAATAAGAAGAATAAAAATAGCCAGCATTTATGTAGTGCTTTAAGATTTGCAAAGCACTTGACAAATATATTATCATTTGATAATCACAACAACCCTCAACCCTGTAAGGTGGGTACTATCATTATTTTACAGAAGAAGAAACTGAGGCTGAAAAAAAGTTAAGTGGTTTGCCTAGGGTCCCACAGCTAATACACATCTGAGGCAGGATTCAAGCTTGGTCTTCCTGACTCCAAGTTCAACAGTCTATCCACAGTGCCTACTCATTACCTCAAACAACTAGCCAATGTGTATACCACGACATATATTTAGAAACCTGGCCATTTGCTGCTAGGTGATGCCATTTAGATCATTTGTTTTTATTGGTTTATTATTAATACTTCGCATTTAGGAAAGATTTTAAAGTTGACAAAGGGCTACTCAAAATTAACCAAAGCATTAATACACTTTGAAAGAACGGCAAAGATAATGAAAATGTCCAGCTGCCTCTGATTTGAGCCAATCGGGCCCCCCTTTTACTAGCTAGTGTGACCCCTACAGCTGGGTAGCTTGAGCAAGTTACTTGATTTCACCACATGAGAACTACTCTCCACATTTTTCTATTATTTTCTATTTTGTTTATTTTCTATTGTTTTTCTATTTTTTATTTTCTATTTTGTTTTTCTATTATGTTTCTATTAATGTTTAGTTCCACTTGGAGTTAGTGGCCCTAATGGTCTTGAATGATTATAAATATGTTTCTGCATTTGACAGGGTCCTTGCTGTAAATGAAGAAATTTCCATATATGGGAACAGAGTATGAAGGAGGCAGTATTTGCATTTATATACAATAGATCAAGTGTATTTTTGTGGTGGGAAACAAAGAATGAATCATGAGGGTGATTTATTAAGACACAGGATGAGATTAGCAGGAAATCCCTGTTTCATTTCCAGTTAGTTAGGAAAGATCTCATTAAAGGATATGGATTTGAAGAGCCAATTGAATAGCAGCTGATATTTTATGCAGCATTTACAAAGCACTTTGCATATATTCTATCATTTGACCCACACAACTACCCTGTGAGGTAGTTAGTAGAAATATTATTATCCCCAGTTGACAGATGAGGAAACTGAAGACAAGAGAGATTAAGTGATTTGTCCAACTAAAGGACAGAATCAGGATTTATACCCCTGTCCCTTCCATTAAAACAGAGTTCCCTCCCAGCTAGCTGAATGCTACAAGAGAGAATTTGGTAAACTGGGAGGGTTGAAGCATTCCAGGCACAACATATTTCCCAAAAGAAGTCTTAGAAAAAAATTGGGATGATCAAATTAAAGAGTGAGTGTCTGGAAGGAACAGAAACTGTGGTCTGGGATGAAACTAGGTCTCTAATCCTGACTTAGGAATAGGATAAAAGTGATAAGGGTAGTAAGGAAACTAAAGCACCTTGAAACTCATGATGAGTATGGGAGTCGTAAACTCCAAGGCAAAGAGATGATGATGAAAGGAAAGATAAGTGGTCAACACAGCAGCGAGTGGCCAGGATGGAGGATTACACCAAGGGAGGCTGGCCTGCAAGCATAGGCTATCAGGGCCTGAGCTGAGGTTATAGTTATTAGCATGGCCAGGGACAGGGAGAGGGGGATGGGAACCTATAGAAAGAACAGGAAATATGGCAAGAATTCACAAAGAACTGCATAGAGCTAAAGGCAGTGACAAGTAGTCAAAAAATAACTCCCAAGTTTCTTGCTGAAGAGGTGAGTGATACTCTAAGCATGCCTTCTATGATGAGAACCTAGAGCACAGGAAAGAACCCAACTAGCTCTGTTTTTGTTAAGCGTGAAGGTGCTTTTAAGTACTTGGTGATAATAAAAACTTGAAATCAATCCAGATATCATCCTCCCATGACCTTCCTGTCCTGTCCCTTACACAGGGAGAAGAAAGGGAAATGTTTGCCCTGAATTCACTGGCCTGCTAGAACTTGGTTCTCTGGGCCTTGAACAGAGTCCCTCTATTGCTTTCCCATTCTCCTTGTCCCATTTGTCTGCCTAGACTGCAGGTAGAAAATGAAACTGTCTCTAATCCTGACTTAGAACTTCCAAAAACAATTGCTTTCCCTAAACATTCACTTATAAGCCAGTTTGAGTGTAACATAAGTAGCTCCCCTTCTAAGAGTAGCCCTGGAGCAAAGTGGGGTGCAGTGGACTCTCATGTTGTTGTTTGTCCTTCATTCTTGAAGAAGGTCATGACATCATGGAGGTGATGCCATGATCCATGAGTGTATCACATGGCTTGAGACTTCCTTTTGTTGCTTTAAGGCTCTAGTAAAGCAATAAAATGTTAGGTTCCTTCATGTAAGGCAGGCGAGTCACCCAGTTCCCTTATCATTAAGATAAATTTGTCCCTGTGTGGCTTATAGGCCTGATAGAAGCAGCAGTGGGGCTAGGGCTACTGAACATTTGCTTTTTCCCTTCCTCTCTTATCTCTATGAGGCACAAAACTAGAATTACATCAACTCAATGTTGTTGATCTACAGGTACACTAGGTTCAGAGCAAAACCTGCTTCTCTGGTTACTAGTCCTTAGCTTATGCTCTCTATCTTAGCTGGTTACACAGTAAACTATCAAAGATAATAAGGAGTAAACCCATTTAGCCAAGCAAACAGCAAACAGAAGTAACATAGATTAAAATGTACCAGAAAATAACTGAGAGAAAGAGATAGGACCCAATTTCATCTAAGGAGAAATTCTCTCTCTAAAGTCTCTAAGGAGGCAAATAGAAAAAAACAGAGATGTGTTGAAGAGCTGGTTTCCCGTACATGTCCGAAGCTTCCAACATCTCTGTCCCAAAGACTGTCTCTAAACTCTCACACCTCTCTCCTAAGAGTCTCTCTACCAGCTCCACCCCTTACGAGGCATTCAGCATTCTTTGCACCGTAGTGTACAGGGACCAATGTACAAATCACTCCAGGCTTGTGCAAAAGCCCAGTTACATAGAGAAGCTTAGAGCTGAATCCCTTTTTTTTTTCTTCTTGTTTTGAAATATGCCTTCATAGGCAAAAGGGTGCCCCTGAAAATGGACATGTGTAATAGAACTCCCGAGGAGGTATATGTAATGTGGTGCCCATTTACCTAGCCCCACTGATAAGGTCTGGTTTAAAACCGCATTCTGTCTTGGCACCTGCAGTGCCAATTTCTCTGGCCTCTCTTCCTGTGAAAGGTTTATTTTCTCTTTAGCATCCTCAGATAATCTAGGGGTTTTATTGTTAGTTCACTTTCTCTCCATTGTGAGAATCCAATGGGGTTCCCTCCCCACTTCCTATCAACTCCATCTAAAAGGGGAACCACGTCTCTGCCTCTTAAAGAAACAAAAGTGGCCCCTTCTCCCCAAAATGGAGAAATTTGGGTCATTAATCACACCAGACACCGATTTAGCAACTTCCTGATTTTCAGTTAGGTAAAGGAAAAAGAGATGCATCATAATTATTATTATCAATGATAATAAAAATAACACAATAATAATATGCAACTGAAGAATGAATTGTTTGGAAGGAAACAGCTTCCTAAGCTGTCTGCAGTAGGGAACAGAATCAAAGAGTCCCCAGAAGAAAAGCAGATGCCCGAGGTCATATAGCATAGTCTGTGTCAGACAAAGCTACCCGACTTTAGATCTGGAAGCGTAAGATCCTCCAGTCCTTCTCCTTTGTTGGGGAAACAGTTGTCTAGAGAACCCAGGTGACACAGCTACACTGTTCCGTAGTATCTGCAAATGTTTTAGCTAGAAGGGATACTTAGAGCTTGTATAATCACAGGCCTAGAGTTAGAAAGGATTCCAAAGGTGAGTCTTCTACACAGCAAGCTGGGAAAAGAAAGGAGAGGCAAACGTCTGGGCACAATCATATTGTGCCCCAAGTAAGATGTCCCAAAGAGGTTAGTTCCCACACTTGTTTTCTAAGGCTTTCTCATATGGAGAAAGAAGCAGCCTACCTTGGCCAGAGGAACAATAGCAGAGGGTAGCCATTTATAGTGACCGCATTCCTACTCCCTTAGAAAGGAAGGAAGGCTCGTAAAAGCCCCAACAGGTCATTTGCACGATCAGCACCAATGGTGTCAACCTCAAATGCAAATGCAAATAGGGGCCATTAATATGTATGTAAGGATTCCTGTGAGCTGCATATTGAGTTTTTAAATGTAATATTATCTAGGTTTCATTGTATTTGCATTTTTTTTTAATATTTCCAAATTACATTTTAATCTGCTTCAGGCTACACTCAGGAGTACTGTGGACTTCATGCAGGCCCACAGGCCACATGTTTGATACCTCTGGTCTGACTGACTGGACTTGTTGTTCAGTCACGTCCAACCCTTTATGATACCATTTGGGATTTTCTTGGCAAAGATACCGGAGTGGTTTGTTGTTTCCCATGCTAGCTCATTTTATAGATAAGGAAACTGAGGTAAACAGACCTAAGTGACAGGAAGGGTTGGAATATGATATTCCTAAAGGCAAAGGAGCTTGGACCAACCAAGGATCAACTACCCAGCAAAACTGAGAATAATTTTTCAGGCAAGGAGATGGACATTCAGTGAAGTAAGGGAATTCCAGACCTTCCTGATGAAAAAGCCAGAGCTCAATGGAAAATTTGATCTTCAAATACAAACCTCAAGAGAGACATAAAAAATAAATGGGGGAAAAACCTTGTTATTCAATAAGGGTAAATTGTTTACCTCCTTATATTGGAAGATATTGTTTTATATATGTTATATATATATATATATGTATATGCATATATATGTTAGTCTTGAGAATGGTATAGTTATTATGACAATTAAAAGGGGTATACATAGACAGAGGGTGTGAGTATAAATTAACTGATGTGATGATAAAAAATAATTAAAGGGTACAAAGGGACTATTCTGGGAGAAGAGGTAAGGAGGAGGTAGAAAAGGGTAAATTACATCATATGAAGAGGCACAAAAACATATTAGAGTAGAGCGAAAGAAGAGAAGGAGAAAAGCAATGTTTGAGCTTTACTCTCATCAGATTTGGTTCAAGGAGGGAATAACATACTCTGATAAGTATAGAAATCAAACTTGTCCTACAGGAAGTAGGAGGGTAAAGGGGAAAAGAAAGGGGGTAGGGGTTAGAAGGGAGGGAAGAAGTAGTAAGGGAAAAGGGTAAGATAAGGGAGGGGTGTTGATAGGGAGGGAAAATTGAGGAAGGTGGTGGTCAAAAGCAAAACTTTTGGGCAATTGAAGGGAGAAGGGAGAAATAAAAGCATAACTTCAGAGAAACAGAATGGAGAAAAAGACACAGATAATCATAACTGTGGATGTGACTGGGATGAACTCTCTCATAAAACAGAGGCAGATAGCAAAATGGATTAAAAACCATAATTCTACAATATGTTGTTTGTTTAGTTTTGTTTTTTAACGCCTTCCCTTCCTGAACTAGGGTTCATTATCTTATTGGTCTTCATCAACGTTTTCCAGGCAACCTAACAAGATCTATCATAAGCTTACCATGACTGTGCAGCATATGGTGCTTATTTTCAAATGACGAGATACCTGCTAGATGACATAATGACATTGTTTAACTCTATGACTATGAAGCCTTTCTGTGGTTCAGAGGCTTGGGCTGACCTCTCCAATTTCCCTAAAGGAAACCTGAGGAAGACTGAGTTCCATTTCCTCTTGGGCCTTAATAGTTGTTAATTTCTAGTGTCAAAGACAAGGAAATGACAGTTGTGTCTATGGGACCACAAACAGAATGGAGTGGTGACCATTTCACATTCATTGTTTAATTCAACAAGGATTTATTAAGTCAGTACTATGTTCTAGTCAAGGCACTGTGCTGAGGACACAAAGGGGAAAAAAATCCCTGGTCACAAGGAGCTTACATTCTCTTGCTCATTTCACTAGGACAGAGAATCACGCTAGATAATCCATAGTTCCTTTAATCTACTTTCCTCAAGACAGTGAAGCAGTGGAAAGAACATTAATTTTGCCTGTTACTAGTTACTTACTCACTACCTGTGTGATCTGAGCATGTGGCTTACCACGTCTGTGAGTGTTCCCTTATCTACAAAATGAGAGGGTTGGGCTAAGTGAACTGAATCCTACAGCAGCCCTATATTCGTCAAACTAACCCAATAGTGGCCACATTTCCACTTCACTTGAGGCCATACAGACACAACTATGACCTGAAGGCCTAGTTTCATTTGTCACTGATGCACTAGATACAGGACAGATATTATGATACAAAAGATACATTGTACCAAAAACAGACTTTAAAAGATTTACTATTTCCAGTGTCCTGCAAAGAGGATGGAGGTATTTTAGCTCCTTTCTAAATGCTTTAAGAACAACCACTTTAGGCTAATGGAGTATCTTGCCGCTTAGAGGTAACATGATACAGGAGATACTATAGATACAGCAAATACAATAGAAAGATCACTCTCTCTAAAGTCAAAGGACTAGATTCAAATCCTGCCTCTTTCATTTACTCTATGACGCTGGACAAGTTACTTTACTTTACTGGGAGTCATTTTCCTCATCTATAAAATAAGAGGATTGGACTACATGGCCTAAGGTCCCTTCCTGCTCTAAATCTATGACCCTTTAAGACTGTACTCTTGTCTCTGGAAAACAAAGCAGCTTTAGTGAGCTTGTTCAATGAGTCCTTCCTATTAAAAATAGTAAATATCACTTTTTCTAGGTAATTTCTCTGTCTTCTTCTACTATTTTGGCTATTAATTTGTCCACAAACTAAATGAGTCCTTACACTGAATAGAAAGCCAACCCCTGAGTTCCTCAGTGAGCAGAGGGTCTGCTGTTCCAGAGTGGAACATGAATAATTGCCTGATTATGTTAAGTCTCCCACCCTGTTTTGTCAGGAGGATACTCCCCATGCAATGATTAATTAGCCATTGCCAGCAGAAGAGGCAGCTTGGGCCTCGCCCTTTATTTTGGTTTGGCTAGTCGGATTCAGCTTCCTAGGAGAAAGTCTAAATTTCCATACATTCCCTCTTCTTCTACAAAATATGTTTCAAGGCCCAGATTGTTACTTAGTGGGAAGACTAACCAGTCCCAAAATAACGACCAGATACTATTTTTCTAGTTCTGGAGCCCAAGTCAACACAACAACCTTATATGGACCAATCCTATTATGACTATCTCCTAATAAGGCAGAATGAGCATCTCACAGAAATCCAGTCATTTCATCAAGGAAGTAGCCTTAGAAATTGGCTCCATACATGGAGAGGCAGCAAAAAACCAACGGCGGTAGCTTGGAAAATCATTCATTAAGCACCAAAGAGTTGAATAATCAAAATATAAAAATGCCCCACTTGCCCAGTACAACAGGGAGTGAGATTTTTTTTTTCACATAGTCGAGTTTTCCATGGAATCATAGAATTATAGAATGCTAAAACTGGAAGGGACCTTAGAGCTCAGCTGATCCTCTAGTGCCAAAACAATATCTTGCTGTTGTGAGCTAAATTTTTATTTTAAGCATGAGGAGGAAAGTCTTTCAAAAATGTATCACACTTTTTCCTCCCTTCTTAACCAGAAGCTACTAAACTACAACCAAGTCCATCATTTAATTTATCGATTATTCTGTGCTGGATATATATGTTAGTCAATAAGTATTATGGGGGAGGGGGGAGAAAGAGGGCAGAAAATTGTCATAGAGCCCAGAAAACCTGGATTGGACCCTGGGTCCATTGCTTCTGACCTGTTCCAGACAATTTACCTAACCAATTTGTTCCTCAGTGTCCTCGTCTGCAAGAGGGATACTTGCACTATCTAGCAGTTAGTTGCATAAACTAAGACTCCATTTTTTTAAACAAGAAACCATTCCTGACCTTCCCTACTACTAGTGCCTTCCCTACTCTCTATATATCTTGTATGTACAGAGTTGCTTGCATATTGTCTCCCCCATCAGAATGTGAGTTCCTGGATAGCAAAGGCCTATTTTTGCCTTTCTTTCTATTCCCAGCCCTTAGCACTGGGCCTAGCACACAGTGCAAATTAATTCTTCCTTTTTCCATTGCAGATTGTTGCTTTCTGTCTGCTACCAGTGCCTTACCCCCAGCAGCCCCTATCCCCCTTCTGGATGTCTGCTTTTAATCTGCTATAGACTGGGAAATCCTATAAATGAGCCAATTCTAAAAACTGAAGGTACATAAAAATAGATAGACTCTTGAGTGAGAGCTTACAAGTCTTCCCCTGCAGAGTCAAGTGTGTGATTTTTGTTCTGGGACTCTGTTACAATGCTTCTGGATACTCCAACAGTGGCTGAGCCCTCCACAACTGACAAGAGATTGTATTCTCATTAGAAAGCCTCTCAATGATCTCAGTCATGACTATGTGGTTGAGACAGCAAAAGACCAAAAAGGGGGCAGATCCAGCCTGCATCCCCAGCACTGCTGAGATACTGTTGGGATGCAAAATTCTAAATCCTTAAAGACTTGGGGGGGGGGTCTCACACGTGCATCATTATTGGCTTTTCTAGGTCCAAGCAAGTCCTCCATGTTACACCCTGATTTCAGCCAGTCCAGAGAGTCTAGTATAGGGTTGTTGTTGTTTTTTTTTCCTTAATCAGAAGGACAATGGCCACCAGAAGCCTACTGCATTTGCCAATAGACAACTCACCAATTAGTGAGACTTGTTCAATCATTTTTAGTTATGTCCAACTCTTCATGACCCCATTTGGAGTTTTCTTGCCAAAGATACCAGACTAGTTCACCATTTCCTTCTCTAGCTCCTTTTACAGATGAGGAAACTGAGGCAAACAGGGTTAAGTGACTTGCCCAGGATCACATAGCTAGTATACATCTGAAGCCAGATTTGAATTCAGAAAGATGAGTCTTCCTGACACCAGGCCCAGCATTCTCTCCACTGTGTCACTTAGCTTCCCTAGTGAAGATTTGTTATTGAATTTATGAGTTGGAGTTCTTGGCTGTTACTTATAAGCTCCAAGTAAGGACCTTAATGTAAGGAGATCAATTCCAATTCAGACAGGCAACAATTCACTGAAATATCTTGGACACTGCTAAATTGGATGCAACAGTCAAAAGTGAGTAGTGGTATTAGCCATCTATGAGTTCAGTGATCATTGTCAGGCAGGGAAAACCAGCATGAATGAACATGGCCAGTCCTAAGGCTTCATGCCATGGTCGAACATTAGGGTTTTCCATGGAAAGTGTTCAGGTGATCCGTGACCTGCAAGGAATTGGGAAGTTAACAGAAGAGAGCTGTTGTTAGCCATGATATTAGTGGAACTTGGGTGGTTTGAGTTAACCCCCATAGCTCTACACCTCCGAATAAGTATTGTTGTGAGTCAAGATTTTTTGGAAAATACCTGGGACAATTGAAATTGATTTGTTCCCCCTCACCCTGGCCAGGTGGATTGACATTGAACCCAATGGCAAGAAGCATATAAAGACAGCTTAAAGCCTGGCAGAGAGTCCCTGAGACAGCTTCCTTACAATTATTTCTCTCTCCTTGCCAATGGCTTTTATCTCCTTTTATCTTCCTGAAGACTCCTTTTCATTATCATACAGATTGCTTTTACCTTGAGGTTATTCGATGTGTTTTTATTAAAGTAATTATTCATTTGAACCTTTAGGCTTTGAGCAGTCATTGCATTAGATGTAGATGTTACCCCATAACCAGAACAAGAGCCTAGATAGGAATCTGACACTTCCTACAGAGGATGCTCCAAGAGCAAATGTGAATGTCATATGGCATCAATTGTACAAATTCTTGCAATGAATGGAGGCATGAGCACCTGCAGAACGAACGTTCACAAGAAGTGATACAGGCCAGGATAAGGTAACAGGACCTCACATACTCAAGCTGAGTCCCTGAAAGGTTGCCTTCTGTTGAGGGAGTAGTAGACGTTGGAACACAGTATTGGGCCATAAGAAGCCACCAGTTTGTACTACCCAAGGACTACTACTGCTCCAGGACAATGAAAGCATCCCATGACAGTCTTGTACACCAGGATCAAGAGAGCACAGATTCCAAGAAAGCAAGGCACATTTAAAAAGTGTGAGACCTCTGTGCTCAAAGGTGCAAACACCTAGTACCACTTACCTGAAAAGCAAAAACACTCAGAAAGCCTCTGGGATTAGTACACAGACTTATCTCAAGAAAGGGAGAGCAAGAATATAAGTGGGGATAGACCCCTTCACTCAGTATACACAGGTCTGCCCAACCAAGAACCAGGAGGAAATTGAGGCCCATGTAGTTTAACTTACCTGCCCAATGTCACACGGGTATTGGAGGTTGGATTGGAACCTAGGTCTTCCAAGTCCAAATCCAACATTTGCCCCACAATACCACATAAGATCTCAGGGTCACAATCTTAACAGCAAATGGCTCCACAAGGTATTCTTCCAAACCTGTATCTTCTCATCCTCAAGGAGTTCCACAGCCAGACCTTTCTAACTGCACAATGCAGTGCAGGAGACCCTGAGCCTAGCTAGGCGAATGGCTCAGTAGAGTCAGCTTGAGCTTTCAGGGCAGGGTTGGATGAGGACCCCAGAACAGACAGAGAACAAAAGTTGTACTTTGCAGCTTCTGAAAGGACACTACAATTTAAGATCCTAGAGCAGTGATTATTGACAGATGAAAGAACTGCCATACTTGACCACTGCCTAAAGTTGGGAACAAAAGAATTTGGGTGGTTTCAAGGCACACATGGCAGCCCCTGTCACAGGTAGCCCTAACTTCTTGGAAAGGGTAAAGGCTGCCTCTTCCTCCCCCAGCTTCAGTTGCTGCTCATGTGATCACAGAATTGCCAGAAAGTACCTTCCAAGTCATCTAGTCCAATCCCTTCATTAACAGAAAAGGAAAACTGAAGTCCAGGAATTAAATACTTGCTTAAAGTCATATCTGTAGTAATGGAGCCAGGATTTGAATGGAGTCTTCTCAGTCCAACTCAATAACTCTTTTACACCTTAATTTTTACTCTGTTACCTCCATAAGGTCCTAACTCTGGTTTCTGGGTTTGCCCCTTAAGTCTCACGCAATGGGCTTATTGATGTGTTCACACCCAAACTGCCTTCTTCGGTAAAACGGAATAATACTCTCATCTTCTCAGAGTGTCCTTGGGAGGAAAATGCTATGCTAATTAATGCAAGCTATTATTTCTTTTCACAATTAGATATGAAGTTTAAAAGGCAAATGTCCCTGGGAAAGGGGTCACATAGACTTAAATTAACACAAAGGCATGCATACTACTAGATTCTTTCCTGTGAACAGAATTGGACAGGAAAATTAAAGGAGAGCATATAAGGGCATAGGGGCCCAAGGGAGAGAAAGAGCTGCCACGAAATACAGAAGAGGGCACAGAATGGAGCCTAAAGATCATCCTTACCAATTTTACAATTTTGCCATGGATAACCTTTGCCTAGAAGTCAAAGCAGAAAGTTTGCCTGTAAAACAAAATATAGACTCATCAAATCGTAGAATGTTAGAATCAGAAGAAATCTCAGAGATCATAGACTCCAAAGCCCTAATTTTACAAATGAGGAAGTTGAAGTCCCAAAAAAGAAATCTTGACCAAGATCACCTCCTTGTGACTTTGGCAACACAGTCAAGATTAGAATCCCATTTTCCTGAATTCTAGTACAACTCATACCACTGCCTCCTTCATCCTCCTACCTACTTAGAGCTGAAGAATTCTGAAAAATAATTCAAAATTTATTTTAAAACCTTAATCTATTCATAAATAAAACCTATATCAAATTGCTTGCCATCTCAGGGAGGGGGACAGAGGGAGAGAATTTGCCACTCAGAATTTTAAAAAACCCCGAATGTTAAAAATTGTTTTTACATGCAATTAGAAAAAAAATATTCAAAAACCCTTACTCTATATAGTAAAATTATGAATCATGTAGCTATAATCCAGTATCTCTCTCAAACAACTCAATGAAACCATTTCCCAAGACTCCCATTGGATTCAAGCTACTTACATATGAGAGACCAGACTAGAGTATTAAAGCATTTGCAGAAGCCTGGAATGCCCAGCATCCCAAACCAGAGAGTGACTATATTGTCTCTAGATTTCTTTCAGGCTTTACTTACTAGTTGCGATACCTTAGAACACCATGTAACCTCCAAGAGCCTCTCATCACTGTCTGAGTAAGTAATACAAGTATGGGAAATGAACTTAGAACCTTAAGCAAAATATAAATGTAAGCTATTATTATTTATTTAAAATTATTTTAAAATTTTTAAATTAATATTTAAAATTAATCTTTCTATAAGAAAGTCAGAGCTCAGCATGGCACAGTGTTTAGAGAGTTGGCTTCTATGTCAGGAAGGCCTCTGGCATATACACTCTGGTCACATCACTTAATTTTTCCATGCTCCAGCCAACACTCACTTTGGAGACAATGCCAGTCTGTATTGACAGAGAAGCAATTTCCTTTTCTAGGTATTCCCAATACTGATGAAACCACAGATCTACATCCTATCCCAAAAAGCAATGCAGAGAATTCTGATGCCTCAGTTTCTCACTTGAACTCTCATGCTTTAAAGAGGGTTAATGTTTTTTTGTTTTGTTTTGTTTTTTTGTTTTGTTTTTTTAGTGTTTTGTTTTGGGGGAGGAAGGCAGTTAATCTTTCTTTGAGACTTGCTGAGACAATTTCAGACCTTTCTAGAGGGATGCTGTCTCAGTCATATCCTTTCCAAGAAAGATGCTTAGATGATGAGTTAATAATAGGGGAGACCATGCACATTTTCACCCAGAATCTCTGACTTTCATTCCATCAACATGACTGTTACTCCTCTGAATGTTTCTTTAACGGTGATGCAGTGACGTCAAGAATTCAGGGCCCAGACAGTCTGACGTGCATGAGAAATGAGACCAATTTGTAGAACAAAGGCCCCAGATGGCATCATGTTCCACATGGCTGGCCCTGAGATGGATTACCCCTCCACTGGGTTCTGCTTGGAGGAGAATGACAAATTCTGGGCAGACAAAAAGAAACACAGGCATCACCTGGTTGGGGCCAAAGTATACTCTGGACAGGACACGCCCACGTTCCTAGAACCCAGAGCACTGAAAAACTCATCTGAGTTCCAGAAGGTTAGGAGATATTGTAAGAACACACTATGTTTCCTTTTCCCAATCCCCCTTAAAATTAGTGCCTTTTCCCTGAGTTTATCTCCAATTTATCCTGTACATATCTTGCTTGTATTTAGTTGTTAGCATGTCCTCTTCTCCATTAGACCCTGAGCTCTCTGAGAGTATTGTTATTGCCTTTCTTTGTATCCCCAACACATAGTAGGTGTTTAATAAATGCTTGTTGTTGTTGATATGGACAACTATTATATTAGGGCAGTGCTGGGAGAGGAGTAAATACAGTGCTTCCTTGACTGAGAGATGGGTTGGGCTTGGGGCAAAGTGATGAGGGGGAAGGGCCTATAGATGGAGCACTGCCCCTCTAAAGTATATGGCAAGGGCATTTCTGGAAATGGTGGAGTCACTGAAAAACTTAACTCAGAAACAGCACATAAATTCATTGCCCTACCTCTGGACTCTCAGTATTCCTGACTTATTTCCTCCTACCACCATCTTTTAAATTAATTTCAGCAATTTTTCAAAACAGAATTTTATAAGCATTAAACTCTTGACCTCTTACATAATGTTATTTGCAATAAACCTTGTTCTCTTTGTGAATGAATATATACACATTTCACACGCATATTTTCAGTGGGGATGGATCTTGCATTCTGCTTTTTTCACTTATGCACACACACACATGCGCACACACACACACTCCTCCATATATTGACATAATGATAAATGGAGGCCATGGAAAGAAGACTGGATTTGGAGTCAGGGGGGGTCTGACTCTGCTACTTGGCCAAGTTGCCACACTTGTACAGGCCTTATGTTCCTCATCTATTAAATAAGAATTTATAGATTTAGAGCTGGAAGGGATGATAAAAGTCATCAAGTCTGATCCTCTTGTTTTTCAGATGCAGAAAGCAAGAGAGAGAAATAAGGTGATTTGCCCAGGATCATACAGCTAAAAACTCTCTGAGGGAGGATTTGAACCAAGATGTTCCTGGCTCTAAGTATGGCACCCCTGCCATGACTCCAGTTAAGGTCGCTTCCAGTTGTAAATTTAAAATCAGTATTCAACTATCTCATATTCTTTAAGTATTCCAAGAATATCATTTTAATAGGAATATCTTGTTCCATTTTGTTAATATACCATTGCTTGTTCTGCCATTTTCCCATTGTTGGGCATTTGGATTGCTTCTGATTGTTCCCAGTTATAAGCAACACTATCACGACCATCTCTGTAACAAGTTACTCTCTTTTTTGGGGGGGGGCAGATAATTTTGTAGATGATACACCCACTCCCAACAAAGTGGCACATGCAGAGCAAAGGGTAAGAATCATCATAAACCATGTTTACAATGCCAGATTTCTTTGCAGGGAGATGGCTAGGGCCACTAGCAGTGTGTAATGTTGCCGTCTTTCCATAGCACTAGCACTGCTGACAATGAGTTTTGTCATTGTTCTCTATTTTTACTAGTTCAATCTGAATTTAATGCCACTCAGGATTGTCTTAATTTCCATTTTTATAGTTACCAAAGTTCTGTATTTTCCCCACAAAACCATCAATTATCTTATTTCTTCATATGCAAACTGCCCATCTCTTTTGACTGCTTAACATAAGCTGGATCTTGGCTTCATAACATCTGTGTCTACTATTTATATATTTGAATTGGAGGCTTTTACCAGTTGCATTTGTCATATAGATGTCTCCTGTCTTATTGCTTTCCTTTTGAAAATCTTATTACATTTTGATATGTAAACATATGTGGGTTTGTATATATATATGCATACATACATATTTAAACACACCCACCTTATCTCTGATAATGTCCTGCATATCTTCAATTGTCAGAAACACATCTTCCCTCCACAGCTAGCATAAGCATGGCTTCCTTTTTTTCCCCTAGGGTTAATTAACTCTTGGACCCACGTGAAATTTACTGTTGACTGTGGTTTGGGGTGAGGTTACCTCTTTTCCATATTAATATCCGATAACTAGATATTTTTAAAAAGTCAGAAAACTGTCTACAACTCAAGTCAAAAAGAGCCACATGATGAACATGAAGAATAAATAACCCAGGCACAATGGGATAATTACAACAGTGCCCTATGTAGAGTTCTAGAAAAAAGACCTAGGTATAAACCCTACCTCTGATACCTACCAGCTATATGACCCTGTGTGAGTCACTTAACTGTCAGTTAAGCTTCAGTGTCCTCATCTGCAAAATAAGAATCATAGGCATCACTGACTTAAAGCTAGAAGGGACCATTAGCAGTCACTAGGTTTGATTCCTGCATTTTATAAATGAGAAAATGGAGCTTGAGAGAAGCAAAGTGAGTTGCCCAGAGTCATAGCCAGTACGTATCTGAGGTTGGATTCAACCCCAGGTCATCCTGACACCAAGCCCAACAATGGACTCCATCATGCTGCCAATCTCAAGTAGAAATGATTCCTGCGGGCTTCCTACTGACTTAGAAAACTACAATTAACATTATCTGTGTGTATTGTATTCTTACTTCTTTTGTTAAATAGTTCCCAATGACATCATGCTGAAGCATTGCTGGAATTTGACACCTTGCACCAACATGCTGCCTATCAAAAGCCAACTGTCACAATCACATTTATTGACAGTAGACATTATGGTATAGCACCCATACTGGTTCTGGAATGCAAGATTGCTAGAATAAAAGGTTCCAATTCTGTTCTGTCATTTGTCACTTTATCATTCTCCTAGTCTGCTGTTTCTTCATCTGTAAGATGAGAGTAATAGAAGGCAAGGCCTCTAAGGTCTTTCCTAGCTCTAAATCCTTTGATTGATTTTTTTCCCCAACCACTGTCATATGTTAATATAATGAAGTCCCTACAGAGCACGCATATATACTCTCTTCCTGGTGAACACACATGTGACTTGACTTTTGGGTGCATCAGAGATGACGGCTGCTTCGAGCCATGTTGTGATCTGTCACTGGAAGTTCTTGGCACTTTGGCACAACGTGGCAAACCCTGAGGGGTTCTCTGGTCCTCTCCATCCCAGCCCCTGCGACAGCAGCAAGGAGGGCCAGGTGCCATGTCAGGAAAAAGAAGAGAGAGCCTCCAGCTCAGTCTCTTACTTTGATTCCATCATGTGGCAAACAGTCTCTAGTCTCCCCCAAGAGAGAAGGAAGTGGGCTATGTTCTTCCCTTACCCTCTAGCTGAGAAGAGCATGGATGCATTTAGGCAAGCTTGCACCTTCATTCCTAGTGGCCTTTTTTCTCTGTATGTGAGTAAATGATTGCACATCATTCTCAAAGTAGACATATCCAGGTTTAGAGGAGAATTACAAGTTCAAGATGTCAAGAGGTCCTAGATCTGATTAGTAGAGCAAACCATCAGCAAGGAAGTTTTTGCAACAGAGAAGTCAGCCACTGTGACAAGAGGTGGAGTCCCAGCTCCTGGCCTGGCTTTGAGGGAAACTGTGCTGAGCTAAGGAGAAACATGACATCTCATCAGCAGGTCTGCAGACTGCTACCCATTGACTGGTCAGGTAGAACAAGAGTTAGTGCTGCTGATTTTTTTTAGTTTCAGTCTCATTGTCAATGTGCTTGTGAGTCTTCTGTGATTTAGCATTTCTTTTAGGTATAGGGGAAAATGACCATCACATGATTCATAGTCTACATTGAGTACCTTTCTCTACCCCTTTCAGGGGAAATCCTAAACATGAGTGTAAGCATGAAATAATTTGTCACTAGGATAGCAGGGTGATGGTCTAATGAGTCAAAGAGTGTGTGGAAAAGAAGTCTGACTTGATCAATCATGAAAGACTTAGCTACTCTGATCAATGTACACCAAGACAATTCCAAAAGAACTCATGCTATCCACCTCCAGAGAAAGAAATGATGAACTCAGAGTGTGAATTAAAGTTTTTATATAAAGCTTTTTTATATACAATTTTATGTTTTCAAAACAAAGAAATTTTTTTCATGTTTGTTACTTTTCTTGCTTTTTGCTACTTGGATAAAATAGAAATATGTTTTGCAGATTTCACATGTACAACTGATATATTATTTGCTTTCTCAATGAGTAGAGGAAAGGCTAGAAGGAGGGATCATAAAAATTTTAAAGAATGTTAAAAATAAATAATACATTTAAAAAAAAAGAAAAAAAGGCATCTGACACTTCTCATTGGAGGACAGGCTCTCCCAGGACTAGACCAGATTGGACTTATTCCTGGGTCCAGAGCAGAGAGGTACCTTAGGGAGCCCCCTGGGCCCTGGAAAAGCTTTTAATGTTACACTAATAGGAGCTGGAATTTGTTTTCCTATCTACTCCTGGTAGACCCTTTTCCAATGTGCCTCCCTCCAAGAACAGCTGGCCTAACTGCTATTTTTAACTATCATGCGATTCACTACTTTGCTTCTCTGTCCTAAGAGTGGCCATGATCAAGGTGCGTAATCCACTCCTCTGTACACAAGTCGTCAACAATTGGTAATAGACCAGACCAGACCAGCTGTGTCACCAGCTGCCAGAAAGTCAGTTCCAGAGGCACCATTAGCCCTCTAAGTATTTTAGCAGAGTTCTCTCCCCTCCTCCACATCCCCTAGCCCTGTCTAGAGACAGTCTCCTGCTTTAGAAGATGGGCTAGCATATTCAGTAAGTAGACAGAGAGTGGGAAAAGGGAGAAAAATTGTTTTGCCTAAAAACTGGTAAGAGACTGACCTGAGACTTTTCAGACCAGGAATGTTTATAGGACCCCCACAGTTTTTCTCAAACATTCCAGATCAGTCTATTAAAAAAAAACAAACCTGTGCTTGTTTCTTCTTTAAAGGGCGTATTAGGTGGCCTTTACCACAGTAAGAGTCTCAGGGAAGAGTAAAAAGGATCATGTATTAAAGAAGAGAATGATCACATGAAGAACTCAGCTTCTACAGAAGGTATGAGAAATGATAATTTATGGGTGTGATTTTAGGTGTCAAAAGTCCCTTTACCCATCCCACAAACAGAAACATAGCCCACATTGGACTATCATAATATCTGTATTATAACCTGACATTAGAGATTAGTTTTGATTATAAAGTAACTTTTTTTAAAAAATGTAAGGAATCCTAGGAAGGTTAATGTAAGACTTAACTGTTAGTCATTAATGTCTTAAAGTAAATGATTTAAATAATATCTTCAGAGCTGATATCTTTTTTATTGAAATAATAGAAATTTTAATAAGTAGAAAATTAAAAAGTCAAGGCCTGGGGCAGAAGGGTACTGAGGTACCTCAGAGCACAAATTTAAGTTTTTACGTAAAGGGTTTTTTTTTTATATATAAAAAAGTATGATTATATAAATTATATAAAGTACAAAGGTACCTTTGGCAGCTAGAAGTCACTGAGTGCCTTGGTGATGTGGGTAGGGGAAGAAATATCAGAGAGTAAAAGAAAAGGGGAATGGTAGAAAGATTAAAAAAAGGAATAGCTTCATTTACTAAATAGTTCTCCCTTGCCTGTGGCTTTGATCGCATGCAGGGCTTGAAAAACAGTCTTGAATGATCTAGTCTCTGCTTCCTGAGCACCAGATGTCCAGTCTTGGAAGATCAACTGCCTATCTACTCTGTACCACCTCCACCTTTCCTCTAAAAATATTCAGGTTGTCCAACAGACCAAGTAATGCCTAATTACCCTATGGAACAGTCCACTTCTGCCTTGGAAAGGTTTCACTATTTCCATTGTAGATACTGTCCCTAGTGCTTCTAGGGTCTATGGGTGCAGGAAGACACCTGCAGAGACAGAAGGAACATTGGCTGATACTACCACCAACACTGTACCCCACCCCCATCACATGGGAGGTATGCATGAGAGTGGCATAAGAATCATTTACCCAGGTGTGGTGTGAATGCTGTTATATGACTCTAGGGTTGAATTTGTTGACCTCACCTGATCATATGGGCAAATGCCAATCTACTAAGCTGGCAGACTCCAAAAACAAGGACTGATGGTGCTGGCCCTTGTGGAGCTTACAGTCAAACATCACATTTCTGTAGCTAGTGCATTTCCCATGAAGAACTGTAGCCTTGGAGAATGAAGCTAGATACAGGGAGCTAGAACCTTTCCCTAAGTGACATGGAAAACTCTCACCCACAGATTACTGAAAAGACATCCCCTTTTGTGATGCTGGCTTAACACGGGAGACCTAAGAGAACTTCAATTTAATGTAATAATAATAGCTTTTATTTGAAAGGCAATTTTATTGTACACAATGCTTTTCTACATGTCATATAATTTAATCCTCACAATTAACTTGTGAAGTAGGCAGGAACAGTGAAATACCGGACATTGACTCCCACCCTCACCCCCCGCAAGAACCTGGATTGACATCATAGCTCTATTACTTACTGTGTGAATTTGGGCAAGTCACTTAATATTGATAATGGTTCACATTTGGATAACAACCTCAATGGACCTCAGTTTCCTCATTTGTAAAATGAAGGAGTAGTACTAGGTGATATCCAAGGTCCTCTCCAACTTTAAATCCATTAAAATCCACTTTAAAGTTTCATTTAGTAGATAAAGAAACAGAGACTCAGAGAGGTTATACTTGGACTGTTAGATTTGGAAGGAACTTTATTGGTCATTAGTCAACAAATCAGTCAACAAGCATTTATTAAGCATCTACTACATGTCAGGAAGTATGTTAAACTCTGAGCATACAAAGATACAAAAATGGTCTCTGCCCTTAAAGAGCTCACAGTCCAAAAGAGAGACAGCATGCAAGCAACAATGCACCAACAAGATGTAGAGAGGAAAACCTGGAGATGATCTCAGAAAGCATTAACATTAAAGGTATCTGGGAAAGACTTCTTGAAGGAAGTAGGATTTTAAACAAGACTTGAAGGAAGTCAAGGAAAGAAGGAGGCAGAGATAAAGAGGAAGAGTATTCCAGGCATGGACTACAGACAATGAAATACTTAGGGTCGGAGGATGGAGTATCTTGTGTAAGGAACAGCAATTTGGCCAATGTCACTGAGTCATAGTTTTAGAAGACTGGAAAGGTAGGAAGAAGACAGATCAAGAAGGGCTTTAGAAGCCAAAGAGGATATTTTATCCTGAAGGTAATAGGGAATCATTGGATGGTTTTGTTTTGTTTTGTCTTGTTTTGTTTTTTGAGTAGGGGAGTACTATGGTTAGACTCACATTTTTAGGGAGATCAATTTGACAGCCAAGTGAAGGATGGACTGGAGTAGAGAAAAGGGGGACCAACCATCAGACTATCACAATAATACAAACATGAGGCAATAAGGGCCTGCAGCAGGGTGTAGTCATGTCAAAGGAGAGAACAAGGTCAATAAGAGAGATGTTATGAAGGTTGAAATGTCAAGAGCTGACAATGACTGCATATGGGGGATGACAATGAGGAGTCAAGGAAGATACCTGGATTGTGAGCCCAGTGAATGGGATAATGGTGGTGCTCTCAACAGTAATGGATGAGTCAGGATGAGTGAAAGTGTTGGGGGAAAAATAGATAATGAATTCAGTTTTGGATATTTGAATTTAAAATGTCTACAGGAAATCCAATTCAAGCTGTTTAATAGGCAGTTAGAGATGCAAGACCAGAGGTCAAAGAAAGGTTAGGGCTGCATAAATAGGACTGAGAATCACCTGCATAGAGATGAACATTGACTCCATAGGAGCTGATCAGATCACCAAGTGAAATACTATAGAGGGAGAAGAGGGCTCAACATAGAGCTTTGGGGGATACCCAGGGTTATTGGGCATTACCTGGCTGAAGATTCAGTAAAGGAGCTTGAAAGGGTACAGTCAGACAGAAAGGAGAAGAACCAGGAAGGAGCAGTGGCATTAAACAGAGAGGAGAGAGTGTCAAGGAGATGAGGGTGATTGATAGTGTCAAATGCATCAGAGAGTATTAGCTTTCTCAAAGAGGTTAGCCTCCAAAGGGAGGAAGGATACAGGAAAATAGCTGGGGGCAGGGGAAGGACTGGTGGAGAGATCAAGTGAGAATTTTTTGAGGATGAGACAGACATAGGCATGTCTCTAATTTCCTAGATAAGGACAATGAGGCCCAAGGAGGTTAGGTCACCTGCCAAAAATGTCTTGGGATGCAAGTCTCTCACTTCCAAATCTGGTGTTCTTTCTACTACACCACATCATAGTGCCTCCTCAATCTAGAAACTTAAGGAGGAATAATATCATTTTTCCTTGCAATTTCCTCTCCCAGCTCTGTTCCTGGCTTCTGTATTTTGAAATCCTGGAACTTTCCTCAGCACTTGGGGCCTCCTCTTCCTGAAACATCTAACCATCTCGGTCACCTTTTCAACCTGGAAAATCCCTCACTAAAAAGCCCACACCATTCTCCCATTGAGGAGCTTCTTCTGGAGTCCCTATTTTATGTAGAAAACCAGGCTGGCCTTCATTCCTGCCCTTACCCCACCCAGTTCCCAACTCCAGGACATCCAAAACATTCCTCTCATATCAGGCACCTTCCTATTTATCCCAGCTTTTTGTGTGGTCTTCCCCTGTTGGAATGTAAGCTCCTTGAGGGAAGAGGCTGTCTTTGCTTTTGCTTATATTTGTATCCCCAGCACTTAGCACAGTTGTTATTACTGAGTAAGCATTCTATAAATGCTTTTTTCCTCCCTCCCTTTCTGGTATTTTTTCCTGTCTTTCCAGCAAGCTGAAAACTGGGTGGGGCAGGGAGAGCCAGGAGGGAGTGGCTACTTGCTTTTCTTCTTGTTAGAATCATCAACAACGTTGCTTTGAAACTTTGTGGTACATTAAAAAGAATGGTGGGTTGGGAGTCCAAAGGGCTTCACGTCAAATCTTAGCCTGCCATTTAACACTGGTATGATCTGGGGCAAATCACTTAACCTCAATAGGCATCAGATTCCTCATCAGTAAAGTGACCTCTATCATCCCTTCCAGCTCTTAAATCTACAATGACATGATTTTGGACTCAATTATCATTTCTAGATTATTGCTCAAGATGACCACAATAATATAAAGGGAAACAACATTGAAAGACTTCAGAACTCTGATCAATGTCACGTCCAATTGTGACTTCAGAGATGGTGAAACATGCCTTCTGCCTATTGGTAGCATGTGGAATAAGGCACACATTTTCAACTATGGTGAAAATTAATTTGTTTTGCTCAACTGCATTTTTTTGTGACGAGAGTTTTCATGGTGAAGAGGAAGAGGTTACTAGGAAATGATGCTGACTTTTTTTTAAAAAAAAAGGAGGAAAATGCCAGTTGCTATAAATTAAGTTTAATATTTGCCACATCTAGACTCTAGAGGGTAAAAGCTGGAACCAGTTCCTTTGAGGGAAATTATCCAGAGGGCTGTGTGTGTGTGTGTGTGTGTGTGTGTGTGTGTGTGTGTGTAAGACAGAGAGATGAACATTGACTCCATAGGAGCTGATCAGATCACCAAGTGAAATACTATAGAAGAGAAGAGGGCTCATCATAGAGCTTTGGGGGATACCCATGGTTTTTGAGCATTACCTGGATAAAATTCAGTAAAGGAGCTTGAAAGGGTACAGCCAGACAGGAGAAAAACGAGAGAGGGAGGGAGAGAGAGAGAAAGGGGGAGAGAGAGAAAGAGAAAGAGAGAGAGAGAGAGAGAGTAAGAGTGAGAGTGTGTTCAGGTCATTGCGATTTGGCTTGCCTCAAACTTCCAAAATCTTTTTTTCCTCCATTAGACAGCAAACCTTTGAGGATAAGTGTTGCCCCTCTGTTGATGATCTGATTGAGGAAACCAGAGCAGTCAGCCTGGACCAATTTCTGGTTGGGGTGGATAGGACTCCCTGCTGGAGAACTTTGTATCATGAGAACAAAAGCCAAAATTCCTCATCTGAAGCCTATTCCAGTCCAGTCAAATTAACAGGAGATGATCAACTCCCTGGCACCCAGTCTGTTTGCACAAGACATTTTTAGACTCTGAGTCAGCACCTAGAGACTCTCCTCCCCAGTATCACTCCCCATTAAATTCCGTTTAACATTACCTTGGCTGCCCCACCCTTTGTGAGATGAGCTTTGTAGCCCAGGTCCTAAGCACTTTGAGTTGGAGCCTCAGGGAGCACTAAAGAATAAAGAAACAGCTGCAAAAGAATGAGCAGCTCACTTGTGTACAGAACAGTGTTGACCAGTTATTACCCTGGAATTCTCACATATCCCTAGATTTGCTTAGACGGAGATAAAGAGGAAGAGTATTCCAGGCATGGACTACAGACAATGAAATACTTAGGGTCGGAGGATGGAGTATCTTGTGTAAGGAACAGCAATTTGGCCAATGTCACTGAGTCATAGTTTTAGAAGACTGGAAAGGTAGGAAGGAGACAGATCAAGAAGGGCTTTAGAAGCCAAATAGAGGATATTTTATCCTGAAGGTAATAGGGAATCATTGGATGGTTTTGTTTTGTTTTGTCTTGTTTTGTTTTTTGAGTAGGGGAGTACTATGGTTAGACCCGCATTTTACGGAGATCAAGCCTAAGCAAAATAAAGAAGGTCAAGTCTATTCTGATGTCTCTAGTGTCTTTTCTCTTTTTTCTTCTCTCTCCTGACCTGCCCCGCACCTTTGCCTTCATGTTGTCTTCATCCTATAAAAATCTTCTCTCAGATTCTTTGTTCGTATTCAGATATAGAGGGCTGATGAAAGTTTCAAACAGGTGGAGAGTTAGTCTTGGAGTTGGGAAGACCTGAGTTTTTTGAGTCTCGCCTCTGACACATACTGGCTGTGTGGCCTTGGACAAGTCATTAAAACTCTCCGGGCATTCAAGAAGCCCACTTTCAAAACGACCACAACAGTAAAGGTGCACAGAGTTTTGCTGGTTGGTTTACTTGAGTAGCCTTACTTGGAGTTCCCTACGGTAATAATATCACACAGGTACAGGCAATAACACCTTCCACCAAAAAAAAAAGGACCCATTTTTTAATTTTAAAAAATAGTACCAATAATCATAGGATTGTAGTGAGGATCAAATGAGGACAAGTACAAAATATATTTTATATATATATATATATATACATACATACACACATATATGTGTGCATATATGACATATATATCAGCCATTATTGTCATTATTCACCCCCATGACACCATCACTAAGGTACCATGGATTGACTAACTATACTCAAAACTAAGAGCCAGCAAGCAACTGGCTTTCTGTACTCTAGGGATGGATGTTGGGCCTTTCAAGGAGATTTGTGTTTTAGTAGGGGTAGAGGAAGGGGGCTTAAATAAGGGTACATGAGTATAGGGAGAATCTGGGAGGATCAGAACTAAAGGCAGATGGGGTTTTGCTAGTCATCTGGAATCCTTTTTCTGTTCACTCTGCCTCTGTATAAGGCAGGCATAGCAACAACCCACCTACAGGCCATAAGTTGCATAGCGAGAGCACTAAATGGAGTCAGGAAGGTAGCTTCTCATCCTCATTTGTTTATTAGCTTGCTATGTAATTTTGAATAATTTCACACCCTCTCAATCTTAGTTCCTCTATCTATAAAATGAGGAGATTAGACTAGAAAATCTCTAGGGTGCCTTCCAGCTCTGTTCATTTTTTACCCTATTCCATGGCACTAAATCCAGGGTTGGACCCTTTCATGTTTTACACACACACACACAATGCATACTACCCCATGGTAGATGTGGCAATTTGTCATTGTCTTTTCCTAGAATTAGGTAGCATCATCTCATAAATCGATCCATCAATAAGCATGAAGCTGCTCTCTGCCCAACACCATATTAACTACAGGGGATACAATGACCAAAAAAAAAAAAAAGCCAGTTCTTCCTTGACTTCTAGAAATTTACATTCTATTGAAACAGCACGTATCCACATATAAGTAAATGAAATGGGTTTACATGAAGGATTACGGTGCTCTGGACAGAAACAAAAAGGTTTAGAAGTTAGGGTTTTTGAAGGAAGATAAGGAGTTCTGTTTTGGATAGGTTGAGTTTGAGGTGCCTACAGAATATCCAACTCAAAATGGTCAATAACTGGCTGTAGGTCACATAGTTCTCCAGTGCTATGTGAGGAGACAAACTAGAGCAGGCTGTAGAGATCTGGGAGTCATTTGCATAGATGATAAGTGAAGCCAATCTATAGAGTGATGGATTTTTTGGCCATAGGCATTCTCAATGACTGTTAGCCAAGTCACAAAGAGGTGGTGATTTGCGTTCATTCATTTAAAATGCATTTATTACCCACCCCCCATGTGTCAGGTGCTGGGATACGTGCTGGGGACACAGACAAAGCTGCTCCTGACCTCCAAGACCTCAAAACATATACTCTTGTGATTAAATATACTATAAATTCAAAATAATTGAGGCAGGGGCGGGGACAATGTGCATCAAGGAAGAGATTCTATCGGCATAAGCAAAATCACAGAATCTGGAAATATTAAAGTAAGTATTGTTAGGGCGTGTGTGTCCCTGGAGAAGTCTGGCATATCCAGCTGTGTTGCAAGTCTCTCAAGGTCTTGGATAAAGAACAGAGAAGAGCTGGGTAATTGTGACCCCCTGTCACAAAGTCATTAAGCGCTGTGGCCTTTGCAACATCTTCTGAACCCTTCCCTATTGTCTTGGGTTTGTCTTTATGAGAGGTAGCAGGACCCTGACACACTACCAGCTGCCCTAATTGGCTATTTTTCAGTTTGCCAATGGACTGGCAAAGAAGCACTTAGGAGCAAGACAAGAAGAGGCATTATTACAATTCATACTCTTGTCTTCACGTTCCCTTTTGGGACTGGATTCACAACGTCAGACAGTAAATGGAGAAGCACCTCACTCTCCTTGGAGGATAGCCTCTTGGCAGAAAGTTTATTCACAGTGGATACAGAGGATTCCTGAAGCAGGTGTGACTATTTAACTTTAGAAGACAGGTGTGCTGTATTCACTGATGCAGGCAGTTTCCAAGTACATTTACATAATGGTCACTCTGGATAACCTTGTCAATCCCAGGTGGCTGTCTCATTAAGGCTAGGCCCTGATGGTGCTTTCTGAGCCGAGAGAAGAAAGCATTATATCATGAGCATACAGCAATTGTGACATCTGGGTACCCCAACTCTGACACCACAGGTACTAACCTAAATTAGGACACAGAGAATAATCTCTCTCCCTCCTCGGTCACTTCCTGCTAAGAAGTTAAATGCTAAGGGCAGTTCATTAACATTTTTTTTCTTTTTTGTCGTGAATATTCATTAACAAACACAAAAATTTCAATAAAGAACCAAAAAAGAGGACTGCATATGAAACACTGATATTTTGTTACATCAATTTGTTTTTAATAAAAATACATTAAATTGAACAGCGATAACAAAATTGCCCGATTTGTATCTGTTTCAGAACTTTATCTTTTTCTGAGTATCTTTGTAAGGTTTTAATGTTGATCTTTTCTTTTTTTTATATCTCTGTCCTTACTCATAAACTCACCAAAACCACCCCCCCCAAACCTTCCACAGAAGCCCTTCCTTGTAACAAACATCAAGCAAAACACATCAACACATTGGTCATGTCTGAAAATGTACATCTCATTTGGTGCTTCTAGTCTATCACCTCTGCCAAGAAGCAGGAAGCATACTTTACAACAATATTAGTAAGTAACATTTATGTAGTGCCAAGCACTTTATAAATATCGCCTCATTTGATCCTCATAACAACCCTGGGACATAGGTACCACCATTATTCTCATTTTAAAGATGGAGAAACAGAGGCAAAGAGCACGTCAGTGACTTGCCAGGGTGACACAGCGAGCATGTATACGAGGTCACATTTGAATTCAGTTCCCAGTGCTCTATACACAGCGAGCTGCCCGTAACTTTATCATTGGTCTTTTGAAGTCATAGTTGACCAGGTGGTTCATGAATCCTTTCAGTCCCTTAAGTATATTATCTTTCAGAGTAGGACATTAATACCTATGCCTGAGGGAATCTGACTTCATGGTCTATTTCTAGTTCTCACCTACTCCTGAAACAGAGCTTCCCACCCTCCCCATCCCCCTTCTTACTAGAAGCAAGCTGATGCCAACTGGTTTTCTCAAGGTAAAACTTCAACAGCAAGCCCCCAGGGACTTGCAGATAAAACACTAGAGCTTCTTCATTTGATGACTAGGATTGCTAAAGAAGAAAAATAGGTGAGCAGTGGCAGCAATAGACACATGGGCCATATTGTTTGGAGATCTATTGGCACATTTTCTTTTATCAGCTATGCTGATAATGAACAATGTGGGGCCAAAGAAATATAAATTGCAAACCACACCTAGAAAGTCAATTTTATTCAAAATGAAAAAGCAGAGTCCTCAAGTGATCCTAATAATGGATCATGTTTCTCAAGGATGTCAAAGACAAAGGTCTTACATATAACAAAATATTTATAATTGTTTTTTTCCCTTTTTTTCAGTAGCAAAGACCTGAAAATAAAGTGGGTACTCATCAAACGGGAAATCATTTTTTAAAAAACCATGGTATATGAGTGTAATTGAATATTATCATGCCATAAGATATGACGAATATGAGGATTCTAGAGAAACATGGGGAAGACTTGTATGAACTGACACAATATGAACAGTATGAAATAAACAGAACCCAAAGGAGAAAATGCATAGTGCCTATAATAATGGAAATTGACAGAATGTTCAAAGGAAGCCAAACTTGGAGTAATAATAATAAGCAATCTTGTTATATAAGAACAAATAATGAAACATGTCTTCTTTCTCTCAGCAGAAAAGTAAAGGACTATGAGAACAACATGCTGGATTCATCATCAGACAGAGTAATATTTGGTTTTTTGCTTGTTTTATCTTTGTTACAGGCAAGGGTTCAATTCCTGCAGGAGGGAAATGGGGCAGGGTACATGCAGAAATTACTGTGGTTGGAAGACTAGACTACAAGAATAGCCATTAATGACTCAATGTCACTTTGGCAGAAGGTGTCAATTGGAGCACCCCCAAAGGACTGCGGTTAGCCTTATGCAGTTCAATATTTTTATCAATGACTCGGATTAAAAGGCAAAGATGGCATATTCCCCACATTTGCAGACAACAGAAGTTGTAAAGGACAGCTCAGACTAAATCTCATCAGCTACCATGGCTTCGATTTCCATCTCTATGCTGATGATGTTCAGATCTACTTATCCAGCCATAACCTCTCTCTTAACCTCCAGACTCATATTTCAACTGCCTACTAGACAGCTTAAATTCAATGTGTCCAAAACTGAACCCATTATCTTTCTCTTCCTCCCCCTGCCAAACTCTGTCTTATGCCTAACTTCCCTTTTACTATTGAGGGTACTATCCACCTCCAAGTCACCCATACTTGCAGCTTGAGTGTCATCCTAGACTCTTCACTCTCTCTAACTCCCCATACATCTAATCTGAATCTGCTGCTTTGTGGCTGTTCAGTCATTTCAGTCAGTCCGACTCTTTGTGATCCCATTTGGGGTTTTCTTGGCAAAAGTACTGGAATGGTTTGCCATTTCCTTCTCTAGCTCACTTTACAGATGAGAAACTGAGGCAAACAGGGTTAAGTGACTTGCTCAGAATCGCTGGTAAGTGTTTGAGGCCAGATTGGAACTCAGGAACAGGAGTCTTCCTGACTTCAGGCTAGGCAATCTATCCACTGTGCCCAATTTGTTACTACGGTCCATCGATTTACCTTTTTAACATCTCTTGAGTATACCCCCTTCTCTCCTCTGACCCTACCACCATTCTGGTGCAAGCCCTTATTATCTCACACCTAGACTAATCAGCCCTACGCTGAGCAATTTCACTGTCTCCCCTACCCAGGATGCTCTCCCTCCTCATCTCTCCCTCCTGGCTTCCCTTCAAGTCTCAGCTAAAAAAAATCCAGTCTACAAGAAGTCTCTCCCAACTCCTCTTAATGCTGGTGTCTTTCCTCTCCAGTTTATCCTGTATATTTTTTTGTGTTTACAAAGTTGTTTTCACATTGTCTCCCCTATTAGATATTTTTTGTATCATCAGTGCTTTGTACAGTGCCTGGCACTTAGCAGGACTAGAGAGTCACAGAACTCCTTTCCAATGCTCGATTCTGTGATTCTTGTTTCTGCTAAGGCTCAAGGTTGATAATCTGACCTATCTTATCTTCTCATTGGGAAAATTATTGCTGAGATATGACAACCTTCTCAAAACAAATACAGGACAATGAAGACCACTGCCTCTGTACCCATGGTGTTAGAAATCCATTTTGTCATTTCTATTCATGAGTCAGTTTTGCTTCTAGGTTACAAGAGGCTTAGACACCAAGCACCTTTTTGAAATACAGGACTCCTTGCTGTTCTTTGGGCCCAAACAGGTAAATATGGACATAAATATAATGATTACAAAGTACAAATCAATTATTACAACTTGCA
This sequence comes from Phalanger gymnotis, assembly GCA_028646595.1. Taxonomy (NCBI): domain Eukaryota; kingdom Metazoa; phylum Chordata; class Mammalia; order Diprotodontia; family Phalangeridae; genus Phalanger; species Phalanger gymnotis. Next base: position 48,526,133 of record CM053623.1, on the reverse strand, counting down.
GGCCAGATAGAAGCCAAAAATCAATTAACACATGTTTAAGACAAAATAAATCCCATAACTTCAAAAAAATTGTCTGGAGTCTTGGAGAAATGAGTTTTAATTCTGACTGTGCCATGCATTAAGCATGTGACTTTGGGCAAGAATTTCAACTCTTTGGGGCCTCAGTTTCTTTACAATCAAGAGAGGGAATTGGGTTGGATGACTTCTAAGACTCTAAGTTTCCTTCCAACAACAAATATACAACTCTGCAAAAAAAAAAAAGTGTTTTAAACCATGCAATGACATTTGGATTCACTTTGGTCCAATGATTACTTGAGTCAATTTGGCCAACATGAAATAGCTCTAGTCCACACTAGAAAACTACTGTCAAATAACAGCTTGTAAATCCAAACTACACAGAATAAATCCCCTTAGTAAATGGATTCGTTCAGTAAAACTTAGACTCAGTCAAAAGGCTGCACCCAAGGACCTAGAAGACTATATGTGGCCTCAAGACAGCAGGTTCCCCACCCCTGGCCTAGACCTTGAGGAAACGAAAGAGGAAAATGAGAATCTTCAACACAGTCTACCCCAAAAGTTGCTAACATAAACACTGAACTCACTGTGCCGTTGTACATGGCTACATGGCTACAGCCATGACATATCAGCCTGCCTTCACAAGGCTGCCATGTACATTTCCAGGAACACCCAATTGACTGTGTAGTATCTTGACCCATTCAAGCACCATGAAAACTCCACCACCAGAAAACAGAGAAAAAAATAAGATCTTCAGTGGATCCCTGCAGGACCCAAGGAAAAGCCATCCAAGAATAAAGCATACATGCCAAACTGAGGTCACCTCTTTTTGTTAGCTGCAAACCCAGCCATCTAGTAGGCTCTGCTAATGGCTTATTATTATTTATCATTTATTGTGTCTTTTATAGTTACCTTGAGTTTCCGTCCTTTTTTCCAAATGCTCAGCTAATGAAACAATTTCCCATTTATTCCATTACTCTGTACCAAGGCTATAACAGAATGCAGTATAAACCCAGACAAATGCTTTTTAAAAATCCACTTCATCTTTGCACACCAGAGTGGTTCTGGCTTGTGAATTCCAATAGATTAACGCATACTACAACCTTCAATTCAATTAAAAATATGACAGGGGCTTCTCACCATGCCTCACCTGATTTGCTCTCTTATACCAGCTTAAAGCAACACCCCATACACACGCCCTATCTCTTCTTTATTCTAAAAGGCAGCCCTCTTAGGTGACTTCCTACTGTTGTAGTGATAGCTAGAAACCACCAGGTGTCACAAGGGGATGGAACATCAAAAAACCCTTTAAACCAGGGCTCAAGGTTTCAAGGGGCAGCTCCAGGTCCAGGCCTAAGATGAACTAAAGGATTATTGATTTAGAGTTGGAAAGAATCTTAAAGGGTCATCTGGTCCAATCCTCTTATTTCAGGGATGAGGATGCTAAGGCCCAGAGTAGTAAACTGATTTGCCAACAGTGACACAAACAAGGAGCCAAATTAGGATCCAAGTCTTCTAACTTTCTACCCAGTGTTCTTCCCACCATGGTTTTGTTCATTTAAAAAAGGTTACTAGACAAAGAGCAAAATAGAAGGGAAATGAATAAATATCACCTAGGGTGACAATGACAAAGATGCAGTATTTGCTATAACAGAAGACCTCAAAGAGTAATGTATGGTAGCGTCCTATTCATCTGAGGAATCAACAGAGGATAATATTCCAAATAATGTAAGCTTATCCCTTCATATGGCAAAACTTTGGATTCTGATTATTTGGAATGAAAATCTTCATAAAATATATGGATATAGTATCACAAACCTAAGTTTTCTTGATGATGATGTTTGTCTTCTGCTACAATAAAATTACATCCTCAAACCTAGAGATGTTTAATAATCTCAATAGCTACCTGCCCATATGCTAAATAGCTCTTTACTGCTGCTAATTTGGAGTTATATCTACTTTTCATAAATTTTCTATTTTCTCCCTCATTGTCACATTCCTTTTACTCCATTAATATATTACAAATGAAAATAAAGGCATTATACAATCAAACAGGAGACCTTTATTCCTAGCCCAATGTGTATGGGATGGAGGAGAGAAAAAGCTGTCCTCTTTTTTGCTGTTAGTGTGTCTGCCTCGAACAAACATCCCCATCACCAATTTTCTGTTTCTAATGGGACAGGAAACCAAGTAACTTACATTGTTAAAATTGCGAGCAAAGTAAGAGTGAATAGGCTTTGGATGAGGGCCTCAGGATATCTCCTAGGAGTAAAGTGTATGAACTTTAGTATATGAACTGTGTGATTTCCATTTTAATTATTCAGTGGACTTTCTGACTTACCTCTAAGTTCTCAGCCGGTTTAAGCTGCTGGATGTTGGTGTTCTGTCACATCTGACTCTTTGTGACCCCATTTAGGATATTCTTGGCAGAGATACTGGAGTGGTTTGTCATTTCCTTCTCCAGTTCGTTTTATGGATGAAGAAACTCAGGCAAATAGGGTTAAGTGACTTGCCCAGGGTCACAAAGCTAGTACATTTCTGAGGCCAGATTTGAACTTAGGAAAGTGAGTCTTCTTGACTTCAGGCTGGGCAGTCCTTACACTTCACCACCTAGCTGCCCAAGTTGCTGGTGACTGACTATCTTTCAAGTAAGTGACATTATTGTATTATAGGTGGGAATAAACAAATTAAGTTCTGTAAGAGCGATCATATTCCACTGTTTCCTGGAAAAAGATGTATAAATTGGAAAAAGAGAGGAAAAACTAGAAGAGGAGTAAAAAAAAAGCAACTCAGAACCAGAGGAAAAGGGAGCAAAATGGAAAAAGCAAAAAGTGGAAAGGACAAATGGGAAGAATAATGAATTTGACAAGTGATTTCCAGATTTTTTTCATGTTCCTCAAATCTAGCCACTTTCTCAAGAGCCAAGTAAATGGTAAGAATCCATAAGGCAAACATGATATTTCATCTTTTAACTGGTCCCCATGAGTCTATATAATCCTTGTAATGGAATTTTTTTTTGCACAAGGACATTTAGGAAAGGATCATAGATTTAAAGGGATCTTAGAAGTCATCTAGCCAACTCTCTTATTTTACAGATGAAAAAACTGAGGCCAGTCGCATTTTTTTCATCCTAGGAGGAAAAGGCTTTACTCAGGACAAAAATTCTTTCTTCTTTCCTTGGGGAGGGATATAATAAAGATCTAGTTTCAGTGTTTGCAGGGGATTGGAAGAAAGTGTTGGAGATAATACCACATCTCAGCGACACAGCATATGTCACTTACTTTTAATTATCCCAGGGTTAGACATGGCAATAACCAGAATAGATAAGAGAAGGAGGAGGAGGAGGAGGAGGAGGAGCAGGAGGAGGAGGAGGAGAAGAAGAAGAAGAAGAAGAAGAAGAAGAAGAAGAAGAAGAAGAAGAAGAAGAAGAAGAAGAAGAAGAAGAAGAAGAAGAAGAAGGAGAAAATAGATAAGATAAGGAAAGTCTTCCTGGGCCTATTTCAGAAGGGAGACCAAAGCAATCTTGTGCCAGAGCCCAGCCATAAGAACAGCAAATCTAGAGCCAGAAGTCATCTTAGAGCCCATCTGGTTCAACAACTTCACTTTACGAATAAGGAAGAAGAGGCAGAAGGTTAAATGATTTGCCACTCCTACATTCCTCCCCATTCAAGACACGAGGCATAACACTTCCTTCCTTTCTTTGCAACATCAGACCAGTGGACAGAGTTCTGAGTCTAGAGTCAGGAAGACCTGAATTCTAATCTGACTTCAGATACTGACTAGCTATGTGACCCTGGGCAAGTCACTTAATCTCTGCACCTACTTTGCAGGGATGTTATGAGGATCAAATGAGAAAATATTTCTTAGTACTTAGTACAGCACTTGGCATATAGTAGGTGCTATATAAATTACCCTAATCCATCAGGATAATTTTGCAGACAATGGCATTTTTGTTTGACCACAAGGCCAACAGCAACAAGAAGGCCTGCCTTTCCCTGACTTGTGGAAAACACCTGCCAATACTTGTTTGACATATATACTCAGCCAGGATACAAGAGCAAGGTGGAACCTCGCCAGACTGTCTTCTGATCATTCCCACACCCTGTGGTGCTCCCAGTGTGTCTGCTTGCTTGTACAAGACTCCACTCCCTTTTCAAACCACTACTGTATTTAGTTTGTTTTACATGGATGTTTGCTTATCCAGACTTTGCTTCTTGTCTGCTCCTTCCTCACCCGCTTTGAGTCCCTGGGGACTGATGAGAACCTGCTCACTTGAACTCAGTTTCTCACTTGTTACTTTGTGGTTGGCATTTGGACCTCCAGATACTAGCCTGGGCCTCAAAAAAATTAATTTCCTATTTTCCCCATTCTGGTTGCCATGCTTCAATTCAAAATGTTGCTTCTTCCCCCTTATCCTCCCTCCCCTCCACCATCTCCCTTCCAACCCATAATACGAGGAAGCACCTGCTTTCCAGACATATTCCCCCTTCGCTACCATTTATATTGCTATGTTTTCTTTCTTAGTCAGAACATTGCCCTCCCTAGCTATACCCTTGCTACTATGGCTCTGAAGAGTTGCTTGTTGCTCCTTTCTGTTTGAGGTAAGTGTGGCTGTTCCATGACTGTTGTTTTATTTTTTAAAGTAATGTTGAGATGAGAGCCCTCTACCCATTAAAAAAAATAAAACCTTTGGCCTTAAACTCATGCTAATCCAATCCACCAAGTATTGTTTGTTGGTTTTGTTTCTTTGTTTGTTTTGGAAGAATCTGGATTTTTTCTATTTCTTTTTAATTTAACTTAATTTTTTCAATTTATAAAAATTGATTTACACTCCTTTCCCATCTCCCTCATTCCACTGAGAAAAGGAAAAAAAAAACCTTGTAACAAAGGAGTATAGTCAAACAAAACTTCCTAAAAATGCATGTCCCATTATGCTCCCTGACTGAGTTCACCTCTTCTCTGCCAGGAAGTGGGTAGCGTGCTTCATTACTGGTCTTATGAAATCATGGTTGGTCACTGAATTGATTAGAATTCTTAATTCTTTCAAAGTTGTTTGTCTTTGGACTGTATAAAAATTGCTCTTGGGGTTCTGCTCACTTCACTCTGCACCAATTCATGCAAGTTTTCCCAGCTTTTCTAAAACCATCCTTTTCATCATTTCTTTTGGCACAATAGTATTCTGTTACATCTACAAGTATAATTTGTTCAGCCACTCCCCAGCTGATGGACTCCTCCTTAGTTTTCACCAAAAATCACCCAGTAGGTATCTTGTAAGCCACAAAACTCATGAGCCATGTGGGATAATGAATTAAATATTGTCATGGGAATAAAAAAAGATATAGGTTCAAGTTTTTCCTAGGGCAAATTCTGCCTATGGCACCCTTAGAAATTCACTTAACACCTTTGCACCTCAGGCAACTCTGTAAGTCTACCAACTGGACAGCAGGTATTGTTTTGCATGGGTAGATGGGTTCCTCATTCCCTACACTGGTGATATCACAGGTCTTAAAATGTGGCAGGCATTAGGGAGACAAAGATAAAGCCACAATCACTACCTGCTCTCAAGAAGCATCCTTCCTTCTACTTAATAACCTTTTTGGTCTTCACCTGGTGTTTGCTGATCATTCCCACACCTTGTGGGAATGTGCTGCCAGTAAGGTCCCTCCAACTACTTATAGTCTCAGTTCTGGCCCCCACTCTGCTAGGCCTAGCAACCACCCTGGACCCTGAACTGAGGCCTTGCCTGCTTCTCCACTTCTCATTGAATATTTCCTCCTTTTTATCAGTCTCTCTACACTCCCTCTCTCATCTACTCATCAGTTCAAAGGCCTCCATTTACTCTTTCAATATTTAGCCTTTCAATATTTCTGCTTGCCTTTGGATTGACTCACCATCAACACTGCTTGTTGATATTTTTGACATCCCATGACCTTAGTGATTCCATGACCATAAAGCCAATTGCTGAATTGGGAAGCTTCCCTCAAAGAAAACAAAGAAACTATTCTTTCTCCAGTACTGTGGAGGAGGAGTCATAGCCAACTCCTTAATGCTTGCCAAATGATATACCTTCTTCACTGGGGCATGAATCACCATGGTGAAGAGCTGGGAAAGAATGAGAATTACTTCTCTTTGTCTTTGAAAAGTGCTACAGAAGCTTGGAGCCCTAGATTACTGTCAGAATAAAGGAGCCATGGAGATTAAAAAAACATGTATAACCAGCAGCCCTTACTACAGGACATGAAAGAAATAGGAAGAAAAAAGCAAGATTTGACATATATCATCATTGATTTTTTTTTTGGTAAGTGGTTCTTTTGGAGAACTATCTGAAACTGTGACTGTTTCCATAATTTATTTGTGCTGCTGCCCTTAGCTCAGAATACGATGGATATAAGTGCCAAGAAATGCCCGTAGTTGGAAAGAATGGAAAGGCTAATCCTTAAGGATGCGGACAAAGGGTCAAGTTGAGGAATAGCCAAAAGTCAAGTTCAGGGAACAACATTCAAAGCTAGTTTTGTGCCAACATAGATAGGTCGTTGCTTCTTCTCTCTTCAGGATACTCCTTTCAAGAGCATTTTATAACTCATTAGCCTTTCTGATAGAGAATAGGTGGGGCAGTAGAGGAAGTGAAATTCAAACCCATCTACTTTACTTGCTCTGAAAAGAGGAGTATCAGCCAAAATAAAATTGTCACATAGGACTGTTTGTGTTTCAATTATCCACACTTTCCAGACTCCCAGCTGTCTTGAATAATCAAAAGCTGACTATCCCACAAGGACTGAAAGATAATTGAGACACTTCTCTGGTGGCCTGACATGACCCTGGTTCTCAAACCTGTTCACTGGTTCCAAGAATAGTTCATTGTGGAGGAATTCCAGAAGGAAGCAACTAGTATCCCCCAAATAATCCTGGAAAGGTTGTGGTCATCCTAAGAAGTATAAAAATCACATATTCTACTTTTCCATGTTACTTTTCCCTGAACCGTAAGAATTTGGACAGATATCCATTAACTGTCAGGAATGTAAGATCCAATCATACAAACACCAACACCAAGAGTACATTTTGTTTGGTGATGAGCACAACGGATGTTGCACATGTTAGGGCCAGACTTCAAGAAAGCTGCCAGATGACCAACACCCTTCCTTATGCCACTGTGAAATGCATTCCACTCTGGTACCTTAGTGGTGTGAGATGAGGCTGGCACCTCACTATAACACTGTCCTTGGGCTCCATGCCATAGGCCAGATTTTTAAGTGAAGAGCAACCTAATGATAAAGTCTGTCAGGGGTCCCCAGTCGCTAGCATCCCTTGGCTAGAAACCAAGATAGACTTGCCTGCTACCAAGTTTTGTAACAAAGAGTATTAACATGAGATTATACTGTGTTCTTATGAATTAAGATGTATTTTCATTTAATAGTACAAAAGAGACTATAACTGGAATTCAAGATGGTGAAAGGAAAAATTTGAGCTTATCTATGTGTGGAATAAGTGATTCATTTCTAAGAGATTCTGAGATTCTTTGTCTAATCATCTAAATAGTTCATTTCTGATTCTAATTGATTCATTTCTATGGAGATTTTGAGAGGTAAGAAAGACATAGAATTGTAGCTATCTACAAGTAAATGGAAATGCTACCTATTTCCATGATGATCCTCACTAAAAGAAGAGAACAGAAGGGAGTTCAGAAGGAAAAACAGACAAGAAAGACAGTTTTAAGTTGACATGTTATATTTTTACTAAAACAAGCTATAAATGATATACATTTGATGTTTCACATTTAATACTTTCTGTTCTACTTTGCATGTGGAATTTTTTGGTGTTCATTAAATTTAAAATAAAAAATAATTTTAAAAGTATGTGTTATGTTCTTGTGTCAACAAATCTGATCGTCATGATACATCCGCTTTTATGTTTTTCTCAGTGAAAGGCAGGGTGGAAAAATGTATAGAAAGCTGATCTCAGAGCCCATAAGACCTGGGTTCAAGTCTTACCTCTCACCTGTACAGACTGTGTAATCACTGACAAGTTATTTAACTTCTCCGTGCCCAAGGCACTGTGAAGAAGCTGATCTGTATTGGTGGAGAGAATTTCCTCAGTTCCAATTCCTATTTGTAAGGTATAACAAACTCTGTTCAATTCATGCCCATGTCCTCCCATAAATCCTCCATAAAAAAAATCTACCCAGAGTGCTGGAGTCCTTCTTCGAAGGCTTTGTGAAATCTTGTAACTGCAAACAAAAAGGATATAGGAACAAAGGATTGAACATAATGAAGAATTTAGGGGATATATTTAATCCATTGGGCAGAGTCAATGGCTAAGCCAGGCCTGTCCCAACCTCTCTGCTGACCTCTAAACTTGCACCTCTAACCACCGTTCTGACACCTTGAGCTGCATGTTCAGTAGACATATTAAACTCATCATGCCCCAAACAGAACTTCCTCCCTAAACCCTCCCTCTACCCTGTCCACCTTCCCTATTACTGTAGAAGACAACCCTATTCTCCCAGGCACTCAGGCTCATAGCCTAGAATCATCTTGGATTCCTCACTATTTGTCATTCCCAATATCTAATCTGTTGCCAAAGCCTGCCTATGTCACCTCTGCAACGCCTCTCAAATATGCAGGCCACTCTCCTCTGGCATTTCCCCATCCTGGTGGAAGCTCTCATCACCTCACACCTGGACTTTTGAAATAGATTGCTGGTGGGTATGCCTGCCTTAAGTCTCCCTCCTCTTTCTGATCTAGCCTCCATTCAGCCACCAAAGTGGTTTTCTTAAAGCACAAGTCTGATCATGTTATTCTCTCTCTCTCTCTCTCTCTCTCTCTCTCTCTCTCTCTCTCTCTCTCTCTCTCTCTCTCTCTCTCTCTCCTTCTCTCTCTCTCTCTCTTTCTCTCTCTCCCTCTCTCTCCATAAATTCCAGTGGCTCTCAATTGCCTCCAGGATCAAATACAAAAAGTTCTGTTTGGCATTGAAAGCCCCTCTTAACCTATCTCCCTCCTACCTTTCCAGTGTTTTTATACCTGTCTTCCTGGCATATACTCTAATACAGTGGCACTGGCCTTCCTGCTGTTCCACAAACAAGGCAATCCATCTCTCAGCTCCTGGCACTTTCCCTGGCCGTCCCCATGACCGGAACTCTCTCCCTCCTCATCTCCACCTACTGACTTCCCTGGCTTCCTTTAAGTCCCAACTGAAATCCCCATGACTGGAACTCTCTCCCTCCTCATCTCCACCTACTGACTTCTCTGGTTTCCTTTAAGCCCCAACTGAAATCCCATCTTCTATACAGGCTTTCCGAACCCCTCTTCATTCTAGTGCCTGTTGTTTCATATTTACCCAGCATAGAGCTCATTTGTACATATTTGTTTGTTTGTTTTCTCTTCCATTAGATCTTGAGCTCCTTGAGGGAAGGGTCTGTCTTTTGCTTCTTTTTGTATCCCCATCACTTAGCACAGTGTCTGTAAATGTTTACTGAGAGTTTTTTTTTAAGTTAATGCTTTATGAAAATCAAACTAAACTCTCCTTTACAATCACGGAATAATTTTCCTTATCAAAGAATACCATATTTGGAAGAATCTCATGAGATATTTTAGTCCAGAAGTTCTTAATTTTTTTAAGTCCTGGACCCCTTTAAGCATCCTAGTGAAGCTTATCGACCCCTTCTCAGAATCATGTTTTTAATTGCAAAAATAAAATACATAGGGTTACAAAGAAAACAAATTATATCAAAATGTAGCTATCACAATTAAAAAAAAACAGGTTTATGGTCCTCAGGTTAAGAACTTCTGTTCTAGTCCAACTGCTGACTGACCAAGAATCCCTTCTACTATGTACAGGTCAAGCAGTCACCTGGCCTTTGCTTGAAGACTTCTAGAACTCACAGTCTCCCCAAGGCAGCTCAGCCTATTTTCACATAGCTCTGAAAACATTCTTCCTTAGAGTGAAACTGAATTCATCTCTCTATCATTTCTATGCACCGCTACTAGTTCAAACCAGTGAGCAGGGAGGAGGGCAAACAGAAGAAACTGGAAGCTTAAAGCTTAAGTTTTTAAAGCTTAAAAGTGCACTAAGACTTTTGGGACACCCTGTACTTGAAAACAGTTCTCACATCCTTCCCAGGTTGGCTAAGGATCACTCCTCCTCTGGTGTCATTTGTAAGCCTTCTGACAATCTTGTCGCCCAAACCCTGGACGTGTACAGTTGATCAATAGCCTTCCTAAAATGTGACACCCAATACTAAAAACAATACTCTAGATGCACTCTGGTCAGAGCAGAGTATAGTGGGACTATGAGCTCCCTAGTCCTGAGCTTTACCTCTCTTAATAGCCTAAAGTAACATTAGCTTTTGGGACTGCCATTGTTCCTACTGTTCCATTGATACCTACTGAGCTCGAAGTTTGCTCAAAGACCCAGATCTTTTTCAGACAAAACTTGCTCTGGTCAGGGCTTCCCATCCTGTATTTGGGAAGTTAAATTTTTTGATCCTAAGCATAACCCTTTACATTTTTCCTTCTTAAATGACATACTGTTCATTTATCATGATTCCATTACTGACAAATGTTTACATTTCTTTCCCACAAATGTTTGTTCAATTTTAGGTTTAGAGTTTCTATGTAACAACCAGTATCACTTTTCAAGAAAGTTGCCAATTTCATATTTGTCATCTTCATCCAACTCTCACTTTTTAAACATTATAAAAGGGCTTGTGTGTTTTCATTCTCTTAAATGTTAAAGGTTTATGCCATCAATTTTCCACTGAAGCTAACACAGAACAAATACCTGGGGCTACAAAGGGAGACAAGTGGAGACCCTTGGAGGGGGTCCAGAGATGGGTATAGTCGTGGCTCTGGCACTACTGAAAACAAATTGATGTAGTTACCTTGTCTCAGTTTCCTCCACTATAAAAAAGAAGGGGTGAGAATTGGACTAGATAGTTCTAAAGCATTTATCACCCTAAAAAGCCATGATTCTAAGTCTGCAAGGGGTTGGGAGGTATGCTGAAGAATCATTTCTTTAGAATACCTGAGCCCACTGAGCTATCTCTAATGTGAATGGAAAAGACCATCCCACCTCTGCTTAAAAAGGAAGAAAAGAGTTTGAAGTTGAAACCACTCAGAGTTACAGAAAACACAGAACATCATTCCCTAGCATTGACAGTTTTGAAACAATAATTATTATAGCATTTAGAAGTAAAAGAAGCTTTAGAAATCATTTAATTCAATCCTCCCATTTTACAGAGATGGAAAGGGTCATGGAGCAGAAATAATTTACCCAAGACCACATAGTTAATAAGCAGCCTTTAAATCCGATTCAATTTAACATAGATTTATTGTGTTCCTACTATGTGTTAGGAACTGACAATACAAGACAAAAAATTAAATAGCCCCTACCCTCAAGGAGTTGACCTTCTTATTGGAAACCATTCAAGAAGCCATATGTTTGTAAGACACAACTCTGTGAATCTATGAAGAACTGGGTTATTTCACCTTGGGAAGCTTTTAACAATGGTTAAAAATTCTGGTCCTGATCTTTAGAGTAATCACAACTTGTCAGATAACAAGCAAATTAATGTCAGATAATTGAAGAATTTGCTAACCAAACCATGTTGGTGAGATTTATTTGAAAACCTCCAGCAGTAGGGTAATGAATTTTTTTAAATGTTCTACTAAAATGACTTTATAATGTATGACAGTGAAGAATTGATGTGCGTTGTACACACATCTGCTATGCAAACAGAAGGGATCAAGGTGGTCCCAATGACATTTGGCACACTCATTCTTATAGAAGTAACTCAAATGAGTTTTTCTGACAAGTATTTAATCTTGCTCTTCTCAAAGTCCAAGTAAACAACAAAGCTTTATGGAAAGAATCTTGATTAAACTCATGATAGGAAAAGTTGATATTCTGAGAAAGAAATTTTATTGTGCCCCAATTACAAAACATATTTGAAGCAAAAATTTTCTTGAAAAATGCTTTACTGTTGCATTATGGATTTTCTCATAATTACTTCCTGATAAACCTGAGCCATATCCAGGGTACGGCAAATGGGGTTTGGCATAAGACACCAACATCCAAGGAAACATTCATTTTCAAATTCAATTTAACATAGAGAATGCTTGGAGTTGGAAGATCTGGGTTCAAATTCTTCCTTAGACAGGCATTAGCTATGTGATACTAGAAAAATAACTTCTCTGCACTCCAGTATCCTCATCTATAAAATGAAAGGGTTGGATTCAATGTCTTCCAAGGTCCCTTCCAGCTCTAAATCTATGACTCTATTTTTAAAATCTACTAACAAGGTTACCAACCAGCATATATTTAACATGTATGCTAGCATTTTACCACACAAACTGTTTGTTTCTTAGTGTTGAATCACATTAGGATTATTTTTTTAGTTCTGATTTTGATAACCCTAACTACTAGTGTTCCACAGCCTCTTTGCATGGCCTATATTGGTATTCCATATTGTCTCTCAAGAGAGACATAAAAAGGTAAGAGGCACAAAAACACATTATAGTAGAGGGAAAGAAGGGAGGGAGAAGAGCAGTATTTGAGATTTACTCTCATTGGATTTGGTTCAGGAAGGGAATAACATACCCTGATAAGTATAGAAATCTAATTTGTCCTACAGGCAGTAGGAGGGGAAAGGAAAAAAAGGGAGGGGGGTGGTTAGAAGGGAAAGAAGAAGTAGCGAGTGGAAACTGGGAAGATAAGGGAGGGGAATCAATAGGGAGGGTAAACTGAGGAAGGTGGCAGTCAAAAGCAAAACTTTGTCGAGGAGTGGAAGGGAAAAGGGAGAAATGAAAGCATAAACGGGGGAAAATAGTATGGAGGAAAAAGACACAGATAGTAATCATAACTGTGAATGTGAATGGGATGAACTCTCCCATAAAATGGAAGTGGATAGCAGAATGGATTATAAACCATAATCCTACAATATGCTGTTTACAAGAAACACATTTGAAACAGGGGGATACACACAGGGTAAAGGTAAAAGGCTAGAGTAAAATGTATTGTGCTTCAGCTAAAGTAAAAAAAGCAGGTGTAGCAATCCTAATCTCAGACAAAGCAAAAGTAAAGACAGATCTAATTAAAAGAGATAAGGAAAGACACTACATCCTGCTAAAAGGCACCATAAACAATGAAGCAATATCATTGTTTAACATATATGCACCAAGTGGTATAGCATGCAGATTCTTAGAGGAAAGGTTAAGGGAGTTACAGGAAGAAATAGACAGCAAAACTATAATAATGGGGGACCTCGACTCTCTGAACTTGATAAATCTAATAATAAACAAGAAGGAAGTGAAGGAGGTGAACAGAATTCTAGAAAAGGCAGATACAATAGACCTTTGAAGAAAACTGAATGGGGATAAAAAGAAATATACTTTTTTTCTCAGGGGTACATGGCACATACTCAAAAATTGACTATGTGCTACGGCATAAAAACCTCACAATCAAGTGCATAAAGGCAAAGCAGTCAAAGCATCCTTTTGAGATCACGATGCAATAAAAATTATTTGTAATAAAGAACCATGGAAAGGGCAGCTAGGTGGTGCAGTGAGTAGAGCACTGGCCCTGGAGTCAGGAGGACCTGAGTTCAAATCTGGCCTCAGACACTTGACACATGTACTAGCTGTGTGACCTTGGTCAAGTCACTTAACCCCAATTGTCCTGCCAAAAAGCAAAAAAAAAAA
>CM053623.1:48448328-48511924 GCA_028646595.1 Phalanger gymnotis | reverse complement strand
AGAAATGGAGAGAAATTAAAAGTCTAAGCTTATTCTTTGTGTCTAGTTCAGGGCTATGCAATTTACGATGGAAGTTAAGTTTTTGATATTTTTTAAACTATGAGCATTTATTATAGCTTTCTCATTGCCTCCATTGAACACACACACACACACACACACACACACACACACACACACACCCTCACAACAAATATGTGTTATCCAGCAAAACAAATTCCCAGATTGGCTTGTCCAAAAGTGTGTTTCATTCTTCATTTTAAGTCCATCTAGCAAGAAGTGAAAGGCATGTTTCATCTTCAGTCCTTTGGACTCATGGTTTATCATTGCATTTGGTCAGAGTTCTAAAAGCTTTTAAAGTTATTTTTCTCTATAATGTTGTCCTTATATAAAGTGTTCTAGTTCTGCTTACTTCACTTTGTAATAACAGTTCATAAAGATCTTTGCGGTTTCCTCTGAAATCATATATGTCATCATTTCTTGTGATACAATAATACGCTGTTATGATTTGTTTAGCCATTCCCAAATAGGAGGGTACCTTCTTAGTATCCAGTTTGGGACTACTATGAAAAGAGCTATTATTTTTGTACATATAGATCTTTTTCCTTTTCTTTCCTTTTTTTTTGGGTATGGGCCTATAGTGGTAACTGAGCCAAAGGACGTGCACAGTTTAGTGACAGTGATTCCAGAATGGTGATAAGTTATCTTATAAAATGGAGCAAAAGGAGGTAAAGAAAAAGGCATTTCAATTTTGTAAGTGACTTACAAAAATTGCATTAACAACTCGCTCCTTTTTCAGAAACAAAAATCATACCAAGACAAAAAGACAAAAACACATCTTGTTTGCAAATTTTATCACAGGTAGTCATAGTTCATGTAGAAATTGGAGGATACAGCAAAACAATTCTTAACTTCTTTCCTTGAGTCATGAACAAAGCTATTTTAAGCATTTCATAGAACAGAAAATCTTTTTTAAATATTACTCGCTACCAATGGGAAAGATGTGTGCGGCAAACAAAACTAAAGGGTAATACAAATCCACATATTACAAAAAGAAGAATTCATCATGTTTGTAAAGAAGATATGACAGGCTACAAAAATATCTAAGCACAGATAAAACACTGCTTCTTTAGATAAGTTTCATTGAAGAAATTCTATTTGTATAAATATAATTGCTACTTACAACTCAGAAGGAAATCCAAGTTAATTCCTTTTAATCTTAAAATGTATTTATTGAGTAGAATGAACACTTATTAATATTAACATTTAAGAAGGACCAGGAGGAATTTTTGTTGTTGTTTAGAAAACGAATTTTGCTCTTAATTATTCAAAATAGCTCCTGGAAGCTTCTCTTTTATTGGAACATTTTTCATGAACCAGGATTCTTAAATATTCATGTTAAAGAATGGTACTGCAGTATTTGTTTCAAAACACACCACAAAGTGTTAAATGTGCTAGTGGACAATTTCAAATAAACTGTTTTGCTTTCTGCCTTCTCTTCCCTTCCTACAGAACTGCTAAACTGGAGAATTTTTCTATTAAAAAGTAGAACACTATAAGTCACCATTTTCTCTTCCATGAAATTATGAGAGTCATTAGATGGTCTCTCAGCCAACTCTCGGGTCCAATGTTTTTTGAGTCTCTAATCTAGAAAATATTTTAATTGTAAAAATTCCCCTAATATTTGCAAATGAAAATTACCTGCTACCAATAATTCTGTACTTTATAGATCACTTGACCCCAAATAGAGTGTGAATTATGCCAAGCCTAAATTATAATGGTAACTATAGGTTGTAATATGCTGAGGAGGCCAGCTGTTAGAGAATGAAAACAACTAAGTTGGTTTACACCAAGGGGCATCTTACCAAACCAGTTCCTCTGTTTGATTTAAAGCTTCAGATCAACTAAGCTCAGCAAGTACCAGTCCCTGATACATGATACCTTTACTGTCTTTCTTGGCATCAGCTTTTTGAGGCACAGGTGTTTATTTCCTCTTGGTTTGTTATTGAAGCCATCTATTTTAAACCAGGTTGGTTTTAAAAACTACGGTTTTAAAAGATAGGACCTGGCATCCTCAATTTGGCATCTGTTCCCTAAAAATATGCATTTGTATAGGAAAATGACAAGAAATAAAGTTCATTTAAAAATAGTGGTCACGGTACTGCCATTGCCTTAGTATAGTTACTACTTTGATAACCAAAAAGTCTGAGTTAGGATTGGCACCAAAAGGGACCTTAAAGACTCTACTTCCTCATTTTACATGTGAACAAACTAAAGTTCACAATAGGTCTTGATTTGTCAAAAGTAATAAATAGCAAGGCTGAGATTTGAGCCCAAGTACTGCAACTTTAAATCTGGTACTTTATGACACCAGATATTTAGAAATAACTGATTTAAAGGGTCTGGGGAACCTGCCATGTCTTCTATGAATGAATATACAAGAAGACTAACATTCTATTAAATCTATCAAATATTATATTATAAAATGTCTTACTCCTCAGAAAAGACATTGGATCAACTTTACTATGATTTATGTGCTACAATTTTCCTCAAAAATTGTTAAAGCTCAAAAATCGTGATCTATGAATGTAATGGAAAACTTGTATTACAAAAAAAAATGAGGAAAAGATTTTAAAGAAACATAGATATACAAATAAAGTCAAATTTAAATAATTGGAGAAATATTAATTGTTCATGTGTGGGCTTCACCAATACAATAAAAATGACAATTATAACTAAATTAATCTACTTATTCAGTGTCATCCCAATTAAGTTACCAAACGATTATTTTATTGAGCTAGGAAAAAAGAACAAAATTCATTTGGAATAACAAAAAGTCAAGAATATCAAAGGAATTAATGAAAAATGTAAAAGAAGGAGGTCTAGCAGTGCCAGATCTTAAACTGTAATATATAAGATAGCAATTATCATAACTACCAAGAAAAAGGATCAATGGAACAGATATACAATATACAGTAGGGAATTATTATAGTAACCTTGCATTTGATAAACATAAAAGCTTTAAGCATTTGGGATAAGAATTTACTGTTTGGTAAAAAAAATTATTGGGGAAACTAGAAAGTAGTCTAGCAGAAAGCAGGTATAGACCAATATCTTACACTACTTACCAAAATAAGGTCAAAATGGATGTATGACCTAAACATAAAGGGAGATCTCATAAACAAATCAGAACATGGAACATATTACCTATCAGATTGGATAGAAGAAAATATAAATAAACAAGAGATGAAGAACACTCTGAGATATAAAATGAATAATTTTTATTACATTAAATTTAAAAGATTTTGTACAAATAAAACCAATGTAGCCTAGAAGGAAAGCAGAAAATTGGAGAAAATTTTAATAGACATTTTCTCAGACAAAGGCCTCATATCTCAAATATATAGAGAGATTTATCAAATTTATAAGAACATGAATCATTCCATAATTGAAAAATGGTCAAAGGATATTAATAGGTATCTCTTTGAGAAAAAAATCAAAGCTATCTATAGTCATATGAAAAAAATTCTCTAAATCATTATTGATTAGAAAAATACAAATTAAAACAATTTTGTGATACCATCTCACACCTATTAGATTGGCAAATATGAAGGGGAAAATGAAAGGGAAATAAATGTTGGAAAGGATATAAAAAATGGAAAATTAATATACTTTTGATGGAACTGTGAACTGATCAAACTATATGGGAGCACAATCTGGAATTATGCCCAAAGAGTTATAAAACTGGGTATATCTTTCACCCAGCAATACCACTATTAGATCCCAAGGTGATCAGAGAAAAGGGAAAAGAATCGATATATTCTAAAATATTTATAGCAGCTCTCTGTGTGGTGGCCAAGAACTGGAAATTGAGCAGATGCCCGTCAATTGGTGAATGACTGGACAAGCTGGGGTATACGATTGTGACAGAACACCACTGTGCTATAAGAAATGATGAGCAGGCTGATTCTAGGAAAACAAGGAAAGGTTTGCATGAAAAAATGAAGAGTGAAATGAGCAGAACCAAGAGAATGTTGTATTCAATAACAGTATTGTTCAAAGAGTAAATATGAATGACTAAGCTATCCTGAGTTACATGAAGATTCAAATCAATGACAAGAGATCTATGAAGGAAGATGCTATTCATTTCCAGAGAAAGAACTGATATATGGAACTATGTATTCTATAGTTTTAAAATATATATGCATCAAATGTTGGCCTTCCCTAGACTAGGGCTGGCAGAGAGGAAGGTAAAGAGCTTGGAGCTTAAATGCAACAAAAATAAAACAAATATAAAAAGAGAGACATAGAAAGACTTGTGTCAAGTGATGCAGAGTGAAGTTAGTAGATCAGAAGAACAATTTGCACTACAATACCATTATTATAAAAGTGAATAATTTTGAAAGCATAAAGCGAGCAGAAATAGAACAATTCATATAACAACAACACTGTAAAAACACCCAACTTCAAAAGTTGTAAGGACTATGATTCCAGAGATCAAGTATTGAAGAATGCTACCTACCTCCTGACAAAAAAGTGATGAATTCTGGGTGCAAAGTGAGACATTTTTTTTGAACATGGACAAAGAGAGAATTTGTTTAGCTTGGCTATGCATATTGTTACAAGGAATTTCCTTCTCTTTCCACTGCCCCCACCCCCCTGGACCTTCCCTTTAACTTATGTAACAGGATGAAGGTGGTGATCAAAAAAAAGATTTCTATTAAAAAAATAAAATTTAATTAAAAGTAAATTTTCTATAGGCATCTGTAGTAGTAAAATGTTCCCCCAAAAGGTGATAAAAATTATAAATATTACTCAAAAATGTATTATCTTACTTCGACCCCTTATTATAATACCAGAATTGCTAACTTTTAAAAATCAATGTCATAAATCATTATGGGGTAAAGAAAAAATTCTGATAAGAATTAGTCATGGTCAAGTTTTGAAGCTAAGAATTATTTCTAAATATACCTAAAGCTAAGGCTGTTCTTTATCTCAACAGATTTAAGGGGCATGAGACTTTAGTCTGTATTTATTGGATGCTTCCCTACCATCTACAATCACACTCATGTCTTCTCCTACGCTTTAAAAAAATAACACCTCACTTGATCTGGTCATCCCCAGGAGCTATTTTGCCATCTCTCTCCTCTCTCTTAAATTCCTTGAGAAAGCCATTGACAATCAAGGCCTTCATTTCCTCTCTTCTCACCCCTCTATAGTCTCCTCCTTACCCCATCATTCAACTTCTAATCTAATGGCCTCTTTCTCAGCCCTCATCCTTTATCTCTCTGAAGGCTCTGATACTGTTAATCAACCTCTTTTTCTGGATAACTCTCACTTATCAAGTTTTTATGACACTGCTGTCTCCTGGCTCTCCTCTTTCTCTCTTTTGCTGGATCCTCCCCCAGGTCAGTCATTAAATAAGGGTGCCCCCCATAATGCTATCCTGGGTCCTCTTCTCTATCATTTATCTTCTCTCAACCTCCATGGGTTCTCTTTTTATAAATCTCAGGTCTTTTTATCCAGCCCTAACCTCTCACTTGACTTCCCGTCTTGCATCAACAACACAAATTCAACATGTCCAAAACATAACTCATTATCTTTCCTTCCAAGCACTCTCCTGTTCACAAATGTCCCTGTTACTATAGAGGACACCACTATCTTCCCAGTCACCAAGCCTCATAATCTCAGAGTCATCCTCAACTCCTCCCTTACCTTCACCCCACACAGCCAATTTGTTGCTAAGTCTCACCATTTCCACCTTCCCACCTTATTTCCCTTTCTCCCCGCACACATAGCCACTATCCTTTTACACTTTAGGCCTGAACTACTGTAATAGACTTCTCGTTGGTTTCTCTACCATGAGTCTCTCCCCACTCCAGACCATTCTCCACTCAGCTATCAAATAATCTTCACAAAGCCTAGGTCTGACCATGTCATTCCTTGTGGTTTCCTTTTACCTTCAAGAGCAAAGATAAAATTCTCTTGGCTTTCAAAGTTCTTCACAACCTGGTCTCTTCCTTTCATCTCTTCTACGTACTCTATACTCCAATGACATTAGTGCACTGTCTGTTCCTTACATAGGATCTTCCATTCCCCTACTACATAGCTTCACTGCTGACTTCCATGTCTGGAATGTTCTCCCTTCTCACCTCTGTATCCTGGCTTCCTTCAAGACAAAGTTCAGGACACATCTACCAGAGTCCTTTCCTGGTCCCTCCTACTGACCGTGTTTCCTCTGAGGCAATGTCCCATTTTCACATATGTATCTTGCATGTACATAGTTGTTTGCATGTTGTCTTCATCTGAATGAGAGCTCCTTGAGGACAGAGATCTTATTTTTGCCTTTGTTATCTCCAGCACTTAGCCCAGCACCTGGTTTAATGTCTGACAAGAGTACTTACTGTATCCTGCACCATTGGCTTAGGGGCTACAGTGGCATAACAAAACAAGTGGTGATGTATTTCCAACTCACTCTCAAGGGAGGAATGTGGAACAACTTTCTATTCCCAACCTACAGGACACTTTCAGGGCCAAATTCCAGTTACACGCCATAGATCTGAATGACCAATAATACCAACCCAAGTGATAAGCTATCTTGAAGCAATATAATCAACCACCAAAAGTCAGCACCTTCTGGCTTCCTAGTTTCTAAGGTTACCCCATTCCCAAAGGAATGTACTTAATATAATAGAGACCTTTACCTACATTCATCAGAGCTGGTAATACAAATGCTGATCATTTTAAGAGGACTGAAAATTGCTTCTTTTTTTTTAGTGTTAAAGTTGCTCAATTTGGGTAAAAAATATTTGTAATTGAAACCTTTGAAAGGAGGAGGGGAACTAACCCCCATGTCTAAGAATTATATAAATTTATAAGGGACACAGAAACTGGCTTTACGAGTTCACTAGCATATGAAACTGCCAGATGAGGAAACACCCTTTTACAGGGCAAACTGGTACTTTCTCTGCAACTCAGTCTTAGAGTTGCCAAGAACACTGAGTGGTTATTTCCTCAGGGTCACAGTGACAGTAGGTGACAGAGGTAAGACTTGAACCCACATATTTCTGGTCCCGAGAACCATTCTCTATCCACTCAGCCATAATGCCCATCTCTGTAAATCTAGTAACACTGACAATATCTGAGAAAATGCCTTATTTTTATTATCTAGTCATATTTTCCTCAGAACCTGTTTGATTGGCAAATAAAACAGCTAGGTAGATTTCTGCACTATTTAAAAATGTAGAGCGGATTAGAGAACTACTACTTCATGACGTCCCATTTCCAGGAAGATTACATAAATTAAAGGAACACTAGCAGGGAGGAGGATCAAGACAAAAGAGGTGTTGTGAATACTCAAGCCTCATTATTTTGAGGTTTTTCAGTCCTGGACTTCTTCTCAAAGAGTAATTCTCTATTTTATCCTTATCCTGCCTTCCTCTTGTTGTTCAAATCTTACCTATTCTCCAAGGTCCAATGTAAGCCCCTTTGCTTTATAAACCAATTTTGTCCACTTGGCTTTTGCTGGTCTTTAGGATCATAGATCTAGAATATAGATCTAGTTTCTAGAACGGGGTAGGGAATTACTAAGGGTTTGTTAAAAGGATTTGTTCTGTAAAGTTTGGATTCAAAGGGCCTCACTTGAGGACCTAGAGGGCCACATATGGCCTTGAGGCCCCAGGTTCTCCACCCCTGTCTAGACAAAGGCCAGCTAGTCCAACCCCTTCATTTTAAAGCTGAGGAAACTGAGGCCAAAGGAGGTTTAAGTGACTTGCCCATCATCAGACCAGCCTTCACTCATGTCACCTAATTTTATACTTGTGACATTCTTTGTATTACCCTCAATTCATTTAACTTTACCTTTAAAAACAGAATGGAAGCTTCTCAAGGGAATAAACTGTTTTATATTTCATAGCTCTTACCCCCACCTTCACTGAGTGATACATGGTCAGCAAGGTGGCATGGGCTCGGATACAGAAACCTATTTCCCAGCCTCAATTCCCATATCATAGACAAGGCAATTCACTGAGCCCCAGTTTCCTGAGCTATAAAAATGGGGATTAGTATCTGCCCTACCTCATAGGCTTATAGGAAACAAAATTGAAAGTTGATGTTTGAAAGGAGTAAAACACTGGACAAATGAAAGGCATCAGTGATAATTGCTGAAGAAATTCATATTCAATTATTTTTCTCAATTACATTCTATATGGGGAAGAGTATTAGGCATGGATTCAGAAAAGACCTGGGTTGAATCCTGCTTCTGACACTTAGCTTTTATGTGACCACGCACAAGTCACCACTTCAACCTATTTTTCTCATCTACAAAAGGGAAATTATACTTGTAGTCCTTACCTTACAAGGTTGTTATAAAGTTCAAAAAAGCACAGGCAAAGTGGTTTTCAAATCACAAAATGTAATATGTCAGTTGTTAGGTGCATCAATATGAGAATTATTAATACCTTTGAGACACCTAAAGTTATGATTGTGAGAAAATGATATATGAATCTTTTCCCTCAGTATATATTTACCAAGCTAAGCATAATGGTCTATGTTTTCACTCAATTGTCTAAATTTCCAAATGTGTTTCTGTTCATTATATTTTAAAAATCCCACACCATTATGAATTTGTGATTTTTTTTTATGTATAAATGCTATTAGGAAAATGAACCTTATGTTAGGAATGACATCTTGTGGTTGAGACCAGTCTATTGCATGAAATGCATGGCAAATTTTCATTTACAAAAATCCATTAATTCCATAATAATTCACAAATCCTAATTATCACAAAGGTTTGGCAAACATAACTCACAAAACAAATTTAACTTTGTATTTTATGTATACCAGAAAAAAATGTTGAAAGAAAAGAGGAACAAAAGAGAAACTTACAACAAGTTTATTGGGATGTACAAAGGTTCTGGTTTCAAACATTACAGAGCTATTTTCTGAAATGGTAAAAATTATACTGCTATATCCAAATATCATTAATTCTGAAAAACACTCTCCTATATTAAGGTGAGAAATTTCATTTACTTATCCACTGTTAACAAATGAAATTTTGTAATGCTTACCATTTATTAACACTAAATTACAACAAAAGAAATAATGCCTACAATAGACTTGGCTTTCAAGGCCTATTATCCCAAAAGATCCCAATGGATCTACACTGTTAAAGCAAGTTGGAGAACTAAGCAACTGTCTAATTAGACTGATAATTCAGGTAATTCTAGCCAAGTATGATTCCTTCAAGACAAAAAATATTGGCCTAATCCCGTTGGATGAGTTCATCATTCCCTGGGGTCAAGTTAGGCACGTTAACTTTCTAGTCACTAGAATACCAATAAATATTAACAGATGTGGTACCCAACAGCAGCACTTGAATATTCCAGTTGCCAAATCACTAATGGAAACCAGAAATTTTAGCTCAGTTAACAGCAGCAAAGAATCATCTTTCATAAGCACGGCTTTGATTTATGACTACCACCATAACCATAGCCTGAAAGTCTATGCATTTATGTATTGTTTCCAGTCAGCTGTCTACTTAAGATCCTGAAGAGTACTTGCAGACACAATATTTGATTCTAGAAAATATGCAAATTATTGAAAATAGAAAACATGGCAATTCCACACATAATAAAACTTCTGAACCACACATTTATTAGGTATAATGACAAATACTCAATATTTTTGTTTAGAAAACTTTCATGAAGTGATTTCGTATAAGTGTTTCTACATGATCCTTCAGGATATTCACATCAGGGGCACAGACATGATATTTTGCCTCTCGCTGTTTTATTCGCTCTAACAAGGCTTCATGTGGTGGAGGCAAAGCATTGTATGAACTCAGCAAACAAAGGTGACTTGATGAAGTCTGGTTTATTTCTTTAATCTTTAAAGCCTGCATGATAGCAGGAGCAAACTTAGAATAATGAGCTGTGGAAGCCAAAATCACAGGGCAAGTTTTATCTTGTATTCTATCTGCAACTACTTTAGCAACAGCAGTGTGAGGGTCTAAGATGTACCCTAATGTATGATATGTAGAATTAATAGCAGCCAGGCAGTTCTCTTCAGAACACCAATCGGCTATGAAATCCTGCTGAAGCTTTTCAACTACGATCTTTTCTAACTGAAAGTGCTGCTGATTTTCTAACTGTTGAAATAATTTTGCCATCAATTTTCCATCTCTATCAGTCACAAAGTGTAAGTGTCGTTCCAAGTTGGAAGATTTCAGAATATCTATCGATGGAGAAAAAGTCTGTACCAGTTTCCTTTTCCTCAGATCATAGTGTCCTGTTTTTATAAAATCAGTCAAAACATGGTTTTGATTAGAAGCACAAATAAATTTTCGAACAGGGATTCCCATCATTTTGGCATATACTGCTGCTAATATGTTTCCAAAGTTTCCTGTGGGAATACAGACATCTACTGGGTTTCCAAAAGAAATAAATCCTTGATTAACAAGATCAAGATATGCAGAGGCATGATAAATTACCTGAGGAAGCAGTCGGCCCCAGTTTATAGAATTAGCTGAACTCAAGGTTGTTCCATATTCTATTGTAAGAAATCCAGTAAAATCAGAATCATTGAACATTTTTTTTATAGCTGTCTGGCAAAAATCAAAATCTGACTTGACACCTACTGCCCACCCATTTTCTCTCTGACTTCCAATCATTTGTTCTTTCTGAAAATCACTTATTCCATTTTCAGGAAAGAATGTGACTGCAGCTATTCTTTGCTTATCACTGCTAGTAAGTCGACTAAAGCCATTCAATACAGCACTCCCTGTGTCTCCAGAAGTAGCTACAAGGATCAAATAATTACAAGTTCGAGGAATACAGTGTGCAAAGAGATGTGGCATTAGTTGTAATGATAAATCTTTAAATGATCCTGTTGGTCCATGAAATAATTCCAAAATGAACTGATTGCCTGAAAGGTGCCTTACAGGGGCAATTTTGGAGCAGGCAAAGTTTTCTCCATAAGCAGTTTCAATCATTTCTCCCAATCTGGAAGCAGGTATGTCAACGGGATGTATACATCTCTCCAATATTACTTGTGCTCTTTCTACATAAGTCGCTCCTACTAAGCTTTTCCATTCTGAACAGCTTAATTTTGGAAATTCCTTCTGAGGAACAAACAGCCCACCATCAGAAGCTAATCCCTCAATAACAGCATCACTAAAGTGTTTTGTGGAAATTCTTTCTCCAGGGTGTTTGGACTTATATCTGGTTGAAACAAATGTTTCTGAGTCTACATCTTGATACCTTTTAACTGCATCAAAGACTTTATCAGCTATTACCTCTGCAGATGCTCCATCTTCACAAAATATACGAACATCATACCATTTTTTATAGAATTGTCTCCTATATTGAAGTATTTCTTTTAGAGGCATTCCAGAGTTCTGGCCCACAATTCGATCTATCTTCATTAAATTCAGACGATCTATTATATCTGTTACAGGTACATCCAGATATACAACTATTCCATTTTTCTTCAGATGCTGCATGGTAGCATCATGCATTGGATTTGACCCAGAGAGGGAAATTACAATTCCAGATGCAGAAAAGTTTAACAGCACTTTTCCTTCCTCTTCTAAAAATTGCTCATTACCAACATCCTTCAATTTTTCAGCCACAGTCATATTCCATGTTGTTTCAAGGATATCATTATCCACATCTATAACACCACAACCCAGTTTTTGACCTATTATTTTGCCCAATGTTGTTTTCCCAGAACCAGGAGGTCCCATCAGTATAATATTTTTGTCTCCAAGAAGAGAATGACTCGAGAACCATGACTTCCTTAATTCTCTAAATGCAAAGGTCCTTGGAAGAATCAACTTTAAGTGTCTGTTTGCTTTAAAATGTATAAGAGAAACAAATGTCTTGGTTATTAGTTTTAAATTCTGACACCGTCTAATATGAAGCATTCTCTTCGTGTTTTTCTGTCCAGGCCAACCTGCAAAATGGGCTTACACCCTTATCAGAAAAAGATTTTTTAAAAAAAGGAGCATTAGTTACTAATAGCAACAGGTACAAAATCATGTCAAATTGAAGGAATTAATGAATGTAAAATCAAACCAATATATAAGCCTTTTAAACTTAGGATTTTAAGTATTCGCAACAAGTTTAATGGTAAATAGTAAACCTTTATAAAGTATATTTTACTTTTTAAGATGCACAGCTCAAAACATTTTATATACAATATTTCATAGTTTGTGAACACTTTTTAAAAATTATGCTAGCATAGAATTAGTATTTCTTTTGCTTCCTTACCTGCATATTCCTGAATTATCTGCAATTAGGACACACATAACACAAAATAGTGATAACATCCTAATTACTTACAATACACAAAAACTGAAGTATAATCTCTAAACATACACATAAATATTCTTTTTGTTACATTAGCTGCAAGCTAATTTTATTGCCAGAACGTAGGCAAAATTCAATTTGCTCTGATCAAGGCAAAAGCAAGAGTCTACTGTACCAAAAATTTCTTTAAATTATTTCAATGGTAAATTGAGTTTTTTAAAAGGAAAAAATGTTATAAATTTTTATTATCAGGTCCAAATAATTTAATAACCATTTTTTAATCAGGATCTAATACCTATTTCGCTTTTTCCTCAATTTTTTACTGAAGTCGTGGTCATGAGCAGGTATTATTTCTCCAACTAAATGGTGACAGATTTGACAAGAACTCTATATTTCCACGTGTGAATGGAAATTTACTATGAAGAGAGAACAGTCACTCTAATTTGGAGACAGTGCTGATGTACAGGAAAATAATTCATACATTTCATAGCATTCTTATCTTATCCTTGTTCTTGACACATGTAGTCAGAAAGACCCAGATTCAAATACTGTTTCTCTTTCTTACTGTATTATCTTGGGCAAGTCAAGACCTCTTTAGACCTCAATGTTTTCATATGTAAGAAAGGGGGTTGAGTCAGATGATCTCTAACATTTCTTCCAACTCTACGCCTAAGATCAATTAAATATAAAAGCAACAAATTAAGTTCTTCACCTGAATTTTACTAAGAAATACAATTATTTTAGTACCTTATTTCTGGGAAAAAAATAAAATAAGTCATGTATTTATTTTAAAATATCTCTTTCAAAGTATACATTACCAAGTAAAAAACCTAGCACCTACATAGTTAAGAGCATTAGTATTACATGTTTTCATATCATCCATCTTAGATGTATTCAACACTGAAAACTCAAAAGAAAGTAAATGTGGGATGTATAATAATATTATGACAATTATAACTAAAACAATTTATAAATTAGTGATTAGGTGAAAATGCCTGTAATAATCTTATCTCCACTGTGACCACCATTTTATTTAGGTTGCTCCAAATAATCAGGAGAGGAGACATGGGCCCAAACTGTCTCCAAAGTGACTGCCAAAAATGTCTAAACATAATTCTGATGACAGAGGGCAAAGTTTCACAGGCAAAGGCTGTTCTGGGATCCGGATGGATCCCACAATTCCCATTCTTTTTAGGAGACTGATTACCTTTGGATATAGTCCCATCGACAATGGAATAATGTTCTGTCAGTTTTAGAAACTGTATTTCAACTAAAAGTCATAGTTACAGGTACTTATGCTGTCAAGCAAAAGTAGTCTTGCACAAGTGTATTATTGCTTTTTTTTTTATAATACAAACTAGAATTTAACCAAAGTACATTAAGATGCTACATTGTATTTTTAACATGTCCTAAAAACAACTTACAAGTTTTCTCCTCTATTTTCCATTTCCTAGATGTAGGCAAAATCTTAACTCAGTAAGGCCTTCAATAATACAACAATCCAAGATTTCACAGGTATGGCTACTTATTCCACTAACTCACATCATGACCCTTTGCAACAGTCTTTAAAGAACTGTGACCAAAAGATTCACCACCCTGCAGACAACCTGGTGACAAGTCTCTTCAAACTTACCGAGACTGGACCCTAGATAACAAGTAGTCC
This sequence comes from Phalanger gymnotis, assembly GCA_028646595.1. Taxonomy (NCBI): domain Eukaryota; kingdom Metazoa; phylum Chordata; class Mammalia; order Diprotodontia; family Phalangeridae; genus Phalanger; species Phalanger gymnotis. The sequence goes on along the minus strand of CM053623.1, from coordinate 48,497,956 downwards.
ATCGCTAGGCTTTATTTGAATTGAAGCCTTTTCATCTTGGTGGGGACAAATACACACAAGCTCTGGCAAGTAGGACCTTTACGAACTCCCTCCAGGCCACAGTAATGTATCTAAGGATGAATTTAGTAGATGACTCATTAATTAACAGAAATAAATTCAAATAACTATACGCTGACTTTTGATTTAACAAACCAGTTAAATAGGATAAGAAGGAATTCATTCCTCCAACTTTTCTTCAAGTGGTACATAACATGTTTCACTTCCACCAACCAATCTGTACATATGAGAAAGGCAGGAACAGATCTTAAATGAACTGTGTAGCTCTCAAAGTCAAGGCAATCTTTCTGTATAAGCCTGAGTATTTAAAACAGAAATATACATTAAAATTAATCAAAATTAGCAGTACACAGGGCTATAAACTTTCCAAGATATTCTAGAGATGTCTACTTTAAAATGTAAAAATTGAGATGTAAAGTGAAAATATTGAATTTACCTGTTTCTATCTCTACCTAAATCTATCTTGTTAAAAATTAAGAAGTTAATTTCTATATGTCCAAATGAGGGCAAAATATGTCATAATGTGATCAGGTTTTGCCACCTCAAATGATGAAAGTCAACACTATCAATATGAGATAAGGAATATGAGAACTCTCATGTGTACCAAAAGATTTTAAAATTTGGCCTTTCCTGAATGAGGAAAAAAGTAGTTCACACTTGGAAGTTTTGGTATTAATCTAAGGAACTCTGAGTAAACTGTATTCTCTCATTTGCTACATGATCTCCACAGTCCTTCCAAATTATAGACTTGGTGAAAATATGATTCATACTTTGAAACTACCTTATTGTAATCTGACCAAAGCAATCTACCATAGAGACAATCTAAATGAATATTTCAACAAACACACATAGAAGCCTTTGGCCTAGGAATCTCCAAATATCTAGCTATTAAACTACTTTTATAAATTTTTGTGATTTCATGAGTTTACACAAGATTTATAAATCTTAAATGAGTTCTAAATTCTAAAAGTTAACAATTTATTTATAATTATGCTTGTTATTGGATCAATGTGTTAATTCCTTGATATTACTTTACAAACATTATAATATCATTATGAGCCCTGCTCTTTTTGATAGAAAAAAATTGTCTTATGAATCTTCCTTTGTTAACATTAGTTGTAAGCTAATTTTGCTGTCAATACAGTCTGTATTCAATTTAATCAAGTCAAAAACAAGAGGGAACACCAAAAGTATTTTAAACAGTTTTAATTATAAACTAAGTTTTTATTTAAAAGAAAAAATACTAGGATTACATCAAGTCTGAGAAATATGATAATACCATTTACCAACCGGAGCCTATTCTACTTTATTCTCTTTCTCTTGGTGTCACGGTCATGAACAAGTTACGTTACTTCAGCAAAATGGTTATATGTTTGACAACGGCAATTCCATACTAGATGCTTAATAAATGATGGATGAATGTCATATAAATGAAAACCATTTACTACGAAGTGAATGTTGCCTCTATTTGGAGACAGTGCTAAAATATGTTTAAAAAATCTAGTTTTCCTCTATTTTTAATGTTCCTATGCTATCCTTTTGCTTCTTGGGCCTTGCATAAATAGACAAACCTGAGGACTAATTTTATCTCTACTTCTTACTATATACGATCTTGGGCAAATCAACTACTTGTTTTTTACACATATAAAACGAAGGGGTTAAATGACATGCCATCTCAAGACCCTTCTAATTCTACAGCTATATTGCCAACAAAATGAGTCCCTCACAGACATTTTATGCTCTCCAACTTCTCCACTTCAATGGAACCATTTCCTCAATATGGGGACCTTTTTAGATAATACAAATCACCAAGTATGTCTTCTCATCCTTCAAGATTCTCCTTTGTTCCCTCCCATAATTCCTCCATACAGCTCTTCAAGATGCTCAAGGTCTGCTTTTATCTTTTTGTTATTTTGTGGTTATAAATATCCCACTCCGTATGTTATCCTCAACTCAATACGTGACCAGCCTCTTTCCTTTTCTGATTATATATTTCCTACATAATTTTTATCCTACTTCTTATATACGAGTCATCACTGGCAGTATGAACATCCACCACATATTTTCTCTGGAAATTATGACATCTTGTGATTCACGCCATACAAACCACATGAAGAATATTGGTGTTGAAGTTCGTGGTTTTCTACACAATGGTTTTTTCTTCTTTGTTTTGAAATGTTTTACTTTTGTTTACTATTCTTAAGTTTATAGTAAGAAGGGATTTTTTAAAAGAATATTGGTGTTTAAAAATGAGTCAGCGAACAGAATGATCACTGACAGTAAAAGGTAATTTCCCAAGTGCTCTCCTTTTCCTAATTCAATATCTAGTTCATTATTCACGTGCAACATCCACCCAACTAATCGGCAAGCATTTACTAAATATCTACTACTTAGGTGCTATGCTAAAAGCTCAGGTTAACCAAAAAAATGAACAGTCCTTACTCTCAAGGACTACATTCTAAGGGGAAACATAACATGTAGGTAGATGGCTAGATAGATAGATGAGAGAGAGAAAGAAAAAGGGAAGGGAAGGTAAAAGAAGGGGAAGGGAGCACAGTAATTTTGAAAGAAGTAAGCACTAAACAAGGTAAACCAAGAAATGCTTCGTGTCAGTGATACCTGAGCAAACCAATCTTGAAGCCAAGAATCCTAAGAAGTAGAAGTGAGAAAGAACATTGTAAGCAAGGGGACAGTCTTGTCTCCAAGAGAGGAGATATGACATTGCATATGAAAAACAGTAAATAGGCCAGTATGGCTGGACTATGTACAGAGTTTAGAGAGGATAGTAAAGTCCAAGGAGACTGCAAAGGTAGAAAGGAATCAGGTTACGAAGAACCTTAAATGTCAAATAGGAATTTACATTTGATCTTACAGATAAGTCAGTGGAGTTTATTAGTGTGAAATGGTCAAGCTGTGCTTTATGAAGACCACTTTGGCAGCCATGTGGAGAATGGTGGGAGTAGGGTAGGGGTGGAGAACTATTAGCCTGGAGGCCACCCTTCACAGAACAAATCCCCTTAATAAAAGGATTTGTTCTGTGAAGTTTAGATTCAAAGAGCCACACTTGAGGACCTAGAGGGCCAAATGTGGCCTCAAGGCCACAGGTTCCCCACCCCTGGAGAAGGGGAAGTCTTGAGACAGGGAGGCCGATTAGGAAGCCATTGTTATAACCATACTTATGGACCAAATCAGTGGATTGCCTTCCCACCCCAACTGTATGTCATAGCTTGGGCAATGGTTTTGGTTTTTCCTTTGTTAAATTGATCCTTTTGGGCAGTTTTTAGATCTCCAACGAGATCCTGTATTATTAAGGGACTTTATGCAACCTATACCACGCCATGTGGCAACAGGGGAACCTGGAAAATTTCACCATCTATGGGAAATCTCTCCTCCCTCTGGGCCCTGAGTAAGATAGTCCTTACAACACTGGAAAGTACCATTAGTTAACAGATATGATTGTTTTATACCTCACTTGGCAATCAAAAAAGGTTTAAATAATGCTACTCCAGGGGTTGCACCTATGAAGTAATCTTACACAGCTTTCAGGTTTACAAAGCAATTTATGTGCATTATTCAGTCTGAGACAACAACCCTGTGGGGTTGGCCCTTTAAGTTAGGACTGACCTTATTTTAAGATGAGGGAAATAAGTGACACATTTACAGCTGCTGAGCTAGAAAGTGCGAGAGGAATCTCGTTCAAACCCACGTTTTCCCTCCATCCAAGTCCAGAACTACTTCTACTAGATCATGTGCCTCTCATGGTGTATAAGCAAAATAAATGCAAGAGACACATTTTCTGGTCAAGCTTTTAAGGCTAGATTTTGGTCTCTTGTCATTTTTTTAAATAATCAAGAAACAAAGGTCAATTCTGACTTGTAAGATCTGCCGTAGAAAACCATTTGCAAAAGACTGTTTTTTCTCTTACTACGTTTTCATCAAGGGTAGCCTTGATATGCACGTAGGTCTTTCCCAGTTTCAGTGGGTAAGTGAGCAGATGAGACAAGCATTATTAACGTCCTCACAATTGCATTCTTTTGACAAAAATAGCATTCTTATTTTTCTCAATCAGTATCTTCTCTTCTTTCAGATATCTTAAAAATCAATCCCTCAATACTTTCAACATTGTGTCATCTCAAGCATGACATAAAAGATGATGTTAAGAGTTGAAGTTGTGAAAACCTGATTTTGAATCCTGCTTCTGACAAACTATGACCTGAAACCAGTCCTTTAATCTTTAATGCCTGTATTGACAGGAGTCCTTGTAAGGCTCAAATAAGGTAGTATATAGAAGGCAATTTGCAAATTCAAAAAACTACATGTCAGTTATTGGTTGATTCACCTAATCCTATTGCTCTTTCTAACTTCCTTCATCTTCCTTAGTACCATTTCTTAAATTCAGACGGGGTGGGTTGGCTTTGCTGCAAAACAAGTCCTCAGAGCAGCCCCCTATGTTGCCCATCTGAATTAAACATGTATTGTGGTCTAGATGCAGCAAGGTACTGAGAAAAGAACCACGAGATTTAGAACTGACAGGGACCATAGATATTATCTAGTTCTTTCACTGAGTAGGCTGGTGCTAGGAGTCAAGAGATAAGGGAATGAATCCCAGTTCAGCCAGATTTAACTTTTTACCACCTGTCCCCAAATTCAATCCCTTTGTGATATCTGCCCAAACCAAAAACAAGAGGAATTTTAATGCCCTTTCCCACTTCTTGTTCCCTGAGCCCTCTTCAGTTCTCTCTATATATTATCTCATCTGATGACCTCATCATCTCCTAATGGTTCAATTATCATTGCTATTGAGATGATACCTAGATCTTTATATCCAGCCCTGACCTCTTTCTGGAGACTGCTCCACAACTGAGATAGAAATAGAATGTCCCCCACACTTATTTGAGAAGATGATGAGGTCCATCCAAATCATTCGAGGTCACTACCAAAGGTCAGCAAACTGGCGAGGTAAGTCCAGATTTACAGAAAGAATATTGTAGATCTACATTGCATGTGTGCTAATGGCTAATGGCACAATTATCTACATAAGTATTTACCAAAGCAAGGTAGCTATCAAGTTAAAACTAGACAAGGATCATAAAAAAGGATCCTTGAACACAAAGCCAAATCTCACCAAACAGGAAATGAAAAGGAGAAATATAAGGAAGAAACTAGTGAGAACATGTAAGAATTAAAATTACATGGCTAATAAGATTGCTAGAATGAAAAGGGGAAAAAATACAAAAGGGGATAGGTCCATTGTCATTAAAGATGAAAATAGATTCTAGCAGATCTTTTCCATCTTTATCTGCTGTCCTACTTTCATCTATGAACAATCTCAGAATCAAAGGGTCATATATTTAGAGTTGGAAGGAATCCCTGGAGGTCATCTAGTCAAACTAATACATTTTACAGATGAGGAAACTGAGACTGAGAGAGGTTAGATTTGTTCAGAACCACAGTAGTGGGGCTTGAATCCAGGCATATTTTCTAGCACTACATCCACACTACACTACCAGTATAGTGTCCTCTTTAGAGATATCCCAAAAACGTGAATTTGTAGATCAAGTTGCCATATGCATTTCAAATCCATTATGTCCAAAACAAAACTGTTCACCTTTTCTCCAAACTCCCATCTCCTTCTTCAGAACTTTCCTATTGAGAGCTCCACATCATCCTTATTCATTCCCTATATCCAAACTGGATTATGTGCTGTTTATCATATGATAATATATTTCTTGCCTTTTACCTTGCTATCATTTTTAACTGGAATGCTCTTCTTCCTGAACCCCACTTTCCGGCTTCCTTCTAAATCACACCTTCTAGGAGAACTTCCACAGTTTGCTGTCTTCCTTCCTCAGCCCATACCTTGCCTCTGAGGTTATCTTCTATTTAATAATAAATAATAGCTAGTATTTATTTACATTGCATATGTCTTGTACGTACAGTTATAATGTGTGGTCTCCATTAGAATGTCAGCTCCTTGAGGGCAGGGACAATGTTTACATTCTTGATATCCCTCTGCATCTTGTTTCATCCTCCAAAAGGAATAAAGGAAAAGAGTGAATTCTCAACATCTGAGTCTTTTCCTCCAGAGCTAGTTTTCTTCCCAACTTCACTCCACAGCTAAACAACCAGGCTTTAGCTGAGCTTTCTCTACAAATTTTCCACTCCACCGTGGCACTGTTTTGTGAAATGATATTGCTTATAATTTTGCGTTATCTACCTTTAGCCATAGCTAAATAATTCATCATTCAATACCCAACCTACTGATGATAAACTTCTGACTCCTCTAAAAACTGAAAACATAAACTTATTCCATGATTTTTTATTATCTTTTCTCTAATTATAGCATAATATTACAGAGCTCAAATCTATGTATATACCACTTTAAGGACTGAGTAAAAAACACAGGACTGCGAAAAAATAAGAGAATATGTAAGAGAAGGGATATTAAAACTGATCTAGTCCAATTCTCTTTTACAGAAACATTGTCGTAGCCTGAGAAAAGCGAGACTTCCTTAAGGGCACCTAACAATAGCAAAGTCAGGCTTAGAAAATGTCTCCCAACTTGTTGACCACGGTCCTTTACAATTTATCTCAATAATAAAGTAGTAGTCACACTGAATAACAGATTCTTTCCATATATGTGTACAAATTATATTAGATCCTGAGTGTTCCAGATATACAATATGAAACTATATTTTATTTTACTACAAAACAACCAAAATCAAAGAACTCTAAACAAATTGAAGTATAACATTAAAGTAGCTCTCAAGTTACATATTTATCTTCTTTCCTGGGCATATAAACTTAGTTTATCAAGAAGCATATTCATTCAATGATTACAAACTCCTCCCAAAAGGCACATATCATTCAAAAAATTATTTTAAATGAACTGGGACGAATTTTATCTACCATAATTAAACTAATCACCTAATTTTAAATCTCTCAGGGATCCTTCACAATCTCCTCTAGTCAAAATACTTTCATATCTACCAATATAAAACCTTCACTTTAGATAAAAGCAGTCTTCCAAACGAGGGGTTCTTAACCTTTTTGTGGTACAGACCCTTCTGGAAGTCTGGTGAAGCTTACGGACCCCTTCTCAGAAAAAAAAATGCTTTCTTTTAAAAAAGTATCATAATCGAAGCAAATGCTAAACTTCACTTAAAGAAAAATAAAGAGGTTTTTCCACATCCATGTTCACAGATCCCATGAAACCTCTCCATAGATCTCAAAGCAAGGGAACCATGGATACCAGGTTAATAACCCCTATCCTAAAACATTAACAAAAACCATTAGTCAGAACACTGGCCTCAGGGACTTGCCACTAAAATTATTCTACAGTGAAAACTGGTCTTCTCTCATTTTAGAAGATCTTTTAAATGAAAAAGATGACTTACATTAATGAGTCATTTAAATCTGCTTTCCATCTTAAATACTCTCCTATGCTTTCCAACGTGCGATTATATAACAAAACACGAAGCTCCATTGCTGCTGACTCTCCCATCCCTGAGATACCCCCTACAAGTCCCATGGTTGTTCCTAAAGCCCAAGAGACACAGTAACTACCAGACATGAACGGATAAGCACAGAGGCAGAGAGCAAAGGCTACAGCTGTCACTGCACTAGCACGTGGGAATTTTAGAAACCAGCAAGATCCAGAGTTTGCCACTTTCCTTCCTTCACTGGAACATCAATAAGGGACTAAAGCTCCTCTGATGCTTTTATTTGGAGTCTCCTATTAACAGCACTAACAATCAAATTGAAGAGATTTGGTGACAATGTTAATCAATTTAAAAATTCCAGTTTTTTGACAATAGTACACCAGACTGCTATTATCACCTGAGGGAGGTGGGGGTTATATATGTGTCTGTGCCAGTGTATGTATGTGTGGTGTGTATGGTATGTGAGGATATGTATAGAAGGTATGGGTGTGTTGGGGAGGAGGGGTATGCATTCTGAAGTGGAAAAAAGATTTCCTAACACCCGAAATCTGAACTGACCCAGAATATGTTCCAACAGTAACTAAGGGAGAGGGAAAGGGAGGAAGGGAAGGAGGGAGGAAGGAGGGAAGAAGAAAAGGAAGGAAGAGAGGAAGGAAGAGAGGGAGGGAGAGAGGGAGGGAGAGAGGAAGGAAGGAAGGAAGGAAGGAAGGAAGGAAGGAAATAAGACTGGTTCTCTCAGTTGCTATTTCTAGGAGTGGTACTTACTGTCACCCAGCTCAGTGATCTTTGGCTCCTTCCCTCCCCTAACCCATACAATCAGTTCTCTGTCCTCTTCTGCACTCACAATACCACTAGCCTAATTCAGGCCCTTATAACCTCTTACCTATATTATTTTAATGGCTCCCAAACTGCTCTCCTTTTGCCTCAAGACTTTCCCCTTTCCAATCCTAACCTTCACACAACTGCCAAAAAAACAACAAACAAAAAAAAAACCCCATCATTCCAATGCACAGGTAGGACCACATAATTCCCCCTACTCAAAAACAGTAAGTGGCTCACACAGAACAAAACATAAACTTCATAACCTAGACATTTAAGGATCTGCACAATCTAGATCTAATCTACTTGCCTAATTTTATTTCATAATGCCCTCCCCCCGCCCCCACCCCTTTCAGGCCCACTATGCTCCAGCGAAGATGAATTTGCTACTTTTGTGACTACTGTTCATTACTTTCTCCTCTCTGGACTTGTTTCATTTGTAAAATGAAGGAGGTGGCCTAAATGAATTACGAGCTTATAGACTCTGCTTCTCAATATCTCTAAGTCTTATTCTCTCCCACCTTAATACATTCATGCAAACTGTCCCCTATCCCTTTCCTTCACACCTGCAACTCCTGGAATCCTTTTCTTCCCTAAAGTTCGCGCACTCCCTCCAAACTTTTCCCTGATCATTAACAATCTTGCTGAAAGCAATCTATCCCTCTTCAAATTCTCCTAGAGAAACTCTGTAGTATTAGACTAGAAATTCTCACATTCCAATGAAATACATAGAACCTAATACAGCAAGATGGAAGAGAAAATTTGTTTTCTTTGAGCCTGTCAAAATTTTTTTTTAATCCATTATCTAGTTTTAGAGGCAATAACAATTGTTTGGTGGGGTCAACATTACAACTCCCTCCAGCTATATATGAGTGCTGTCTTTTAAAGAGGTTATCACTAATCTATAATTACTAGGACATGCACATTTGAATTTTCCTAAAAGTAGTGGTAAGTTTTTTATGGAGAAACCTTTATTTAGTCTCTTATGAAAAAGTACAGGACTTGATGATATGATGGAAAGGATTAAATGATTTTGTAACAATTCCACCCTCCTTGCAAAGACTGTATTAAGCCTCAAGCCTCATTATCACTTCAGTACAGCATAAACTCTGACTATTTCATTTGCATCTGTGTCCCAACACGTAATACAGCATCTTACCCATAGTTGCTTAAAAATGTTCAATCACTCAACAAGCATTTATGAAGTGCCTAGTTTGTGAATGGTCCCATATTAAGTGCTGTGGATACAAAGACAAAAGTATTACAGCCCCTGCCCTTAAGGAGTTTACGTTCTGACAGGGTGACATGAACGTATTTTTTTTAAAAAAGTGTACTTTTTAGATGCTAGTTTTGAGAGGGAGGGATCAAAAAAGCCTACTCATAGAAAAAGTGACCCCGAAGCAGAGTTGATTCCAAAAGGCAGAGGTGAGAAGGAAGAACATTCCAAGCATGGGAGACAATCGCTGCAAAGGAAGAGACAAGAAATGGAGCATTCATTATAAGTGAGAAATAGTAAAAAGGTCAGTATGGCTATCCTGAAGACAGCTTAAGGGGAGCAAGACAACTGAAAAGCTAAAGCTTGTCAAGAGCTTTGAATGCCACACTGAGGAGTTTATATGTGATCCTAAAGGAGGAGCTTACTAAGTAGGGGAGTGATAAGGCCAGACCTGGCAGCTATGTGGGACATATAATGCATCAGGAAGAGTCTTCAGTCAAGGAGACATATTAGGAGGCTAACTGCAGCTGCCCAGATGGGAGGTCATAAGGGCCTGAACTAGTGTAGTAGCAGTGTGACAAGAAAGAGGAACACATACGACAGAAGTTGGAGAGGCAGAAATGGCAAGGCTTGACAACCAATGGGATACAGTGGTTAAGTTTTGTCTCCCATGCTTAGAACGTTCTTCCTTCTCACCTCTGCTTTTTGGAATTCCTGGTATTCTTAACAACTCTGCTTCCAGGTCACGTTTTCTATTTGAAGCCTTTTTTGATCCCTCCATCTCAAAACTACCACTTTAAAAATATACTTTTTTAAAATATGTACATGTCACCCTGTTACAATGTAAGCTCCATGAGGGCAGAGAAAAAAAGAACAATGGTGATGTTGTGAACTTCAGTGAGTAGAAAGGTGGTGGTGCCACTGACAGCAATAAGAAGGTACAGAAAGAGTGATGGGTGAGGGGGAAGGAGATGAGTTCAATCAGCCATGCTGAGTTTAAGACGTCCTTAAAAGAGAGGTGTCAAATTTAACTGGCAAAGCTCCCAAGTGCACTCTGAGTCAGATTAAAATGCAATTGGGAAATGTTTAACAAATAGAACGCCACATAAAGCATCAGTGATATTAATTTGTGGTTTTTTAAGTCAATATGAAACCTATTTCTATTTGTATTTGACGCCATGGCCTTAGAACATCCAGTTCAAAATGTCCAACATTGAGCAATTAGGGGATGCAGTGGATAGGGCACCGGACCAGGAGACAGGAAGACCTGAGTTCAAATCCAACCTCAGATAACTTACTAGCTGTGTGACCCTGGAAAAGTCACTTAACCCCAACTGTCCCTCCCAAAAAAAGATCCAACAAATTACTGGGAGCAATTTGCATAAAAATAATAATTGAAGCCACAAGGATTGATGAAGTCACCAAGTGAAAACATTGAGAGAAAATCAGGTCCAGGACAGCACCCTGGGCCACAATCACAGTTAGTGGGCATGTATGAGAATGAGGAGACATCAAACATGCAGGAGAACCAGGGGAGAGCTACGTCAAGAAAACCCAGACAGTAGGAGATGCTAGGTAGTCAACAGAGTCAAAAGCCGCAGAGAAGTCAAGAAGTGAGAGGACTGAGAGAAGTGCATTAGATTTAACAATTAAATGATCACTGCTGAACTTCTATAACAGTGCTTCTCAATTATGGTCTGAAAACCACTGATAGTAAATAAAGGTACTCAAAATACCAAAATGCAACACATGGCTGAAATTCCAAGCTATTAAAGAAAAAGAAAACAAAAAACAGAGTATTATTATTCTAACTTTATAATTGCAAACCAACTAACTATAGCTATAAAGCTCTGAACAGAGTTACTACAGTAACTGAAATAATGTTCTAGAGTCCAGGGCTTCTTAAACTTTTTCCATTTGCAATCCCTTCAGTGCTTCTTAAACTGTAGGTCGACCCACAGTTTAAGAAATGCCAAACCTATTCTGTGTCATGGCCCCTTTTGGGAAGTTTGGTAAAGCCTATGGGCTTCCTCTCAGAATAATGCTTTTAAACACATAAAATACATAGGAAACCAATGATGCTGGAATATTTATCAAAGTATTTTTTTAAAAAAAAGTTCACAGACCTCAGACACAAAAGAAAGCTGTTCTTACATTATCCTACAACTCTAATTCCTCTGCTGTGATATAAAATGTTGAATGACAGAGCCAACATCAAGGACTGTACACTAATGAGATCAAACATTCACTTTATTACCAAGTGGATCAAATCAATCATACATATAAACATATGTATGTACATATGGAGCTAGAGAGGGAGAAATGATGAGAACCTGAATTACCCCAGATAACTATTCACCAGTCTCCATGTTTCTAGTCTCTCCCCTATCCAAAGCACCCTTCACACAGCTCTCAGACTGACCTTCCTAAAGCACTGCCACCTCATTCTCCCCCTAAAATAGCATATCCAGAGGCTCTTGGTCTCTCAAAGGCTGAAAATTGAAAGCCCTTCCTAATGTGGCTGCAGATTTCAAATTCCTCCCTGCCAAATGCCTCCCAATCACATTTCACTCCATCTACACTGTCTCCCCCTTACAACATGCCTCACAGCGTGCCTCTTCCCTTGGCCCAGCATGTCCCCCTGCCCTCCCATGAGCTCTTCACCTCTGCCTGCAGAACCCCTTTGAGATTAAGCTAAGGTGTCATCTCCTTTCATTAGTTAGTGGTCTCCAACTATTTGTACCACTGAAAATGACCTTGTATTTTACTGAGGGGGGATACAAGGTCATATTCACATAGGAGAATATAAACTCCTTGAGAGCAGAGACTGTTTGCTCTTGGCTTTTATATCTTCAGCACCCAAGACAGGATGTATAAACTAAGATACTCAGTAAATGCTTGTTGAATAGAATTTCTAGTTTTTCGTTAAAACAATTTTCATTTAAAAATTCTTAGAAAGGTGGACTTAAGGTGTTAAACCAAAGATATCAGCAAGGAATAGAGGTAACGGAATGCCACTGACATGATACAGTCAGTCTTTTAAACTTTTTTTAAATAAAGACCATGCATTACATAAACTTGCTGATATTTTCAACATTTTAGCTAATCTTTGACAAGGATATTGAGTAACAATTTCTCCATAATCTTTACTGTAATAAAATTTCAAGATAAAGTTTAGGTTATTAAAGATGTAGATTTACTGATTAGGTTTTTATACTAACAACTAATGAACTGAAAGGAATTGCTTAAGCACTAGGATTATCAGAAATTAAATCAGGGCAATAGTGTGGCTTCATGAATAGTCTTGCCTTTGATACCTACCGGTTGTGTGACCCCAAGCAAGTCACTTATCTTCTCCATTCACCAGGCACTAAGACTAGAATCTACAGTACAGCTGATAATCTGTTTAGAGGGACTTTCCTCACCAACAGTTTTCTACATCAATGAAATGAAAACTCCAAGGCACTCCTTTCCCCCAAAATTAATTCAATTAGTGATCCAATTAATTCAACCTGATCCAATTATCAAGTACAGAGAAAAAATTTTCTTTATGAGGCCTAATTCATTCTAATTGAGAAATATCTTGGCAAAGTTTTAAAAATCAAGGATAGGTAATTTATTGATTCCCTTCTATAATTAAATAATAGCTGACTTTTACCTATTACTTTAAAGCTACTTGACATATGTTATTTCATTTGAACCTCACAACAGCCCAAGTACTACAGGTATGGTTATTCCCATTTTACAGATGGAGTAACTCAGGAACTCAGGTTCAGAGAAGTTATATGACTTGCCCATGTTCACACAGCTATTAAGTGTTAGGAGCAGGATTTGAACCCAGGTCTCTTTTGACTCCAAGTCCAGAGGTCTTTCCACTACACCATTCTGTATCTCAGGAGAGAAAAAAAAATTGGTTGCTTAACACAATATATCATTTCCTTATAACATTTAAAATACATGCTTATTTTGCTAAAATATTATGTTTGCAGGTATAAAAACATTCAAAATAATAACAGCACCTAGCATTTATATAGGACTTTAAGGTTTTCAAAGTGCTTTACAAATATTATTCCATTTTATCTCATAACAACCTGGGAGGTAGGTGATATTATTATCCTCATTTTACACATAAGGAAACTGAGACAAGCAGAAGCTAAGTGACTGCCCAGGGGCATACGACTAGTAAATGTCTGAGATTAAATGTTTGTTATTTTAAAGAGAGACCTCAAAACATTTGTTTTGGGTTGGTGATGATACAATAGCAAAAGCATATTCCTAAATACCCACGGACAGCTTGTTAAAGTGAAACTATTTACTTCCTAAAGATTTCACAAGTATCTTCTTTGTAAATAAAGACAAAATGGCCACTATGTGCCTTCTAAAACCAAATATATATCTGAGTTATGAACATAGTAAGCATCACTCTCTAGAGGAAAATATTAAAAACCCTCGAATACACAAAAACGAAATTAAGTCTGTCCTTGTCAACACCCTTACTATCCAAGTGAGATAGTGAATTTCTTAATATTTTGATGCATCAAAGAAGACTCCCCTGAGGGAAGGGATGAATTGGGAAAATATGTTCCATTAAAACTTTACTTTACATTCTAGTCCCAAAGAATCTAAGCCCCTTTATGTCCTCCAGCACCCAGAGTTCTTGTGGCATTTTTACAAGAAGCAGGAGGCATTTTTAAACCATCTGATTATCCCATTTATTTAAATCAGTACCTTAAGTACTTAAATTCAGTTATTATTGTTTAAGTTTCTTCTTGGTAATGCTCCTCTCCAGGATTAAAAAAGATTAAATAAGACATAGAGACTACTAGAAGGACATCAGTTTAAGGTATAAAAAGCTCACACAGTGAGATAAAAATTTTAAAAAACAAAACACACTACCTCCATTCCAATTCACAAATAGATTAGGTGACTTACCTAAGGTCAATTCCAAAGTCAGTGGTGAATAAAAAAATAGAAGCTGAGCCTCAACTTCAGTCCCCTGATGTAAGGAATTATTTCTCAGCTTCTTCCCAACTGTGACCAAACTGATTAAACTACAGTGAAGAGATGTGAAAGTCAAGTCTAAGTTCATATACTATTTAGACATGATGAATAAAAAAAATCAATACTAAAGTCAGAAGTCTAGAAAGAAGTCAAATATTGAGACTGTAAATAGTTCTGTCAATGATTCAAGTTGGAAAAAGGTTGACTGGCTTTTGTAGAAAGTGATACAAATAAAGTAGTACTCCTCTTTTCCAAATCTTCCCTATTTTCAAAGTAAGTAAAGGCTATCTATCCACTGAGCTAGTAGGAACAGTATGATTAAATCCCAAGAGTTTGGATTCCACTTTCTCAGTTCCAATACTTAATAATCCTTGGCCACTCTCTACTAAGGTAAAAAACTGGTCCTGTGGGGGCTCATCTTTAATCCCTAAACATACAGTCACCAGAACAAGGAAATGCAAAGGGCTAGGAATCTGATACTGTACTACAATATTCATAGCTTTTTCAATGACACAGAACAATTCCCAAATAATCTGTCCTACCTGAAACCGGGACTATCATTTATGTCTCTCTCCAAGTGGTCTGTCAGTTACCTGACAGGAAATCTGCTCAAGGTCTGGGGCTGACAAGCCACATCAATATTGGTTAGGGATTAACTATTACCAATTCTATCAGTCTAATTTGATAGGATGATTCTACTTGATAAGGCCCTGAATTCTGTACCCTTGTAAATGCGCACCAAGAAATTTCTTCGTCCATGAAGCCATTTAAAAATTTATCCACATGGAGGAATTTCATAGAATAGGAATTTCATATATATACAGCCAAAGTCTTCTTTCCTATTCCCCTGTTACCTTTACTCACCTTGGAGAATTAACAATAAAAATGATAACAGCCAGCATTACTTAGCGTGTTAAATTTTATTTCATTTGATTATTCAAATGACTATCTGTTAGTTTGGTTCAGTTTATTTCCAAAATCTAGTTACCTAAGAGATTTTAAAGGGACGGCTTCTATTTGTACGTCGCTCTACAAATGGGTGGAAAGCACGTTGTGTGGAAACTGGGGACTGGGAGAGGTGCATTTCAGCTAGGGAGCTCGGCCTCCTCGGGAGGCAGGTTTATATATGTTAAAATGAGGACAGGTGAAATTTGACAAAGGCTCAAAGCCATGGCCCCTAGCTGGGAGGACGGTTCCTTAATATACGGTGGGGGGTGGGGGGTAAGAGATTACAAGTCTGGGGGTTAGGACAGGTAGGAAGGGTCTTCTAGGCCGCGGATCCGGCGGGAAGGGGGGAGGGGCTCCGGAGGCAAGGAAGGAGGGCAACGCGGAGGTGGAGTGGGAGACCCTGCCAGGTAACGCAAAAGGGTGGGGGGGCGGGGCAGCGGAGGGGGTCCTGTGGATTTTCCGTCTGGCTTCCTTCTCAAATGACTCACCCAGAAAAGTCACCTAGAGCAGAATGGGGAAGGAAAGGGAAAAGGGAAAGGGCATCCAGCGGCCCTTCCGACGCCGGGGAACCGCCGCTCGCCAGGCTTGGGCTCTTCTCGCCGCGGCCAAGCGCCCCGACCCAGCCCCCCACGACGGCGGCGTGCGCCCAGATAAGGGCTCCGCCCCCCGCCCTAGCTCCGCCCCGCCCCACCCAGCCCTCAACGGTCCTGCGCTCCCGGATGCGGCTGACCGCGTTCCGGCGTCCCTGCGCGCGTGCGCAGAATCTAAACCCCATCCGTGCACCTGCGCTCCTCTCCCAAGTTCACCCCTCCCCATAAACCTTAGAATCTGGGCCCCTAGGCTCTTCCTAGGCAACGCCTCTCCCTCCCTCCTGCGTAGCTTGCATCTCACTCCATTACTCCCACCCTCCCTCACGCTCTACACTGCGCCTGCGCCAGGAGCTAATTAATGAACGAACACTCAATATGCGTGCGTTCAGGCTCTCCTTTCCATGAACAGTTCTTAACACCTCTCTTCCATCTCCGAAGAGCCGCAGAGAACCAAATGTATAAATATAATTTTGGAAGGAGGAATGCGGTTACTCTTCTCCACCAGAGTGCTCGAGGGCCTTGGCGCTCCGGTAGTAGAAGGTCCTGCAGAGAGCAGAGAACTCTCCAGCTCTCTTTGCCCCCCACCCCTTCCCGTCTGTTGTCGGGTAACGGTTCCCACGGCAACCGCCAGGTCAACAACACCAAGCCCCTTTGAGAGGGTGGCCACAGCTAGAACGATAGGAGCGGGGCGAGGGAGGCAGCCGAAGCCAGGCGACGTCTGCGAGGGGAGCCGGGAGCTAGAGAGGACACGAGGGAAGTCGGAGGGGGCAAAGAGGGGTGAAGGGGACAGAGAGCGCGAAGGGGACGGAGGCGGGGGAGAACCTGACGAAGAGGTGGGTCAGAGGGCAAAGAAACGAGAAGTAGAGGGGAGGGGGTGAGGAGGCATTAGGTGGAGATGGATTCCCTGTGCCCTCCCGAGAGCATTTATAACCTCATCCCCTCCGACACGAAGATCCCTCCCAAGCCTTCTAGGTATGTGGGTAAGCAAGGGTCTGGGTGTAACCGGGAGAGGGAAGAAGCCCGGGATTCCAGGAACGAATAGCCGTGCCCCCTGCAGGACCCCCGTCCAAGAAATAAAACTTTTATCCTCAAAATCAGCAGCCTCTTCTACACCAGAGACAACATATACATATGCATACGCATATATGTATGGGAATATATATATATATATGTGGGTATTGTGTGTATATATATGTACAAGTATATACGCTCATATAGACTTGCCTCAGTATTGCTGTATTCTCTGGAGACTTGAGAGCACAGGCAGCAGCCCCTATGCTACAGCAGAAAGAAAATGTATGCATGTATATATGCATTTATATATGTGTGTACGTATATGTGTGTATATAAATAAAATCATACACGTGTGTATGTACTATGTGTATATGTAATATATGTACATGTATGTGCAGGTATCCATACATGTCTCAGTGGTGTGTATACATATATGCAGATATACACATGTGTATATATACACACATGCATGTATGTGTATACACACGTATTATATATATGTATATGTGTATGTCAGTGATGTATTATTTTGACCTTAAAGAGCGCAGGTAGCAGCATTTATACTATTTAGCATAGTGTCGTTTTATAGAGACAACAGTTACCAACGCTGAAATGCCCATTTTCAGACACCAAAAGCTCAGCCTTCAAGTTAGCATGATGGGTAAACTGCTTTTCTAACTTTATCATCATTTACTAGTCTACATACATAGCACAATTTACATCCTTCTTGTCCGCGGGTCTATTCACATAGGGGCTGAAAAATCAAATTTTGACTTTGCCTTATAAAAAAGAAACTTGAAATTGGATTTCAGGACTCATTTGTCTGTGCATAACTGGCTCACTGTATAAGGGGATAATGAATACTGCTTGATTTTTTCCCAAGAATATTGCGACAGTAAAAGTTCTTCATCTGTATTTGAGTTGAAATGCTTGAAGTAGATACTATGTAATCAGAAGCTGAGGTTTTTGCCAAACCTGAGTACTCTATTCTTTGTAAATGGCAAAATAAGTGTCTTCAGTTTCTCTAATGTAGGGGCTGCTTAACGTTTATTCACTTCGCTAGGAAGAGAAAAAAGAAGGCAAAGGAGTCGTTCCTCGTTCTAGTTTTTAACAACATTTTGTCTTTTTCTTCGTAAATAGGGTGATATTTAGGTAAGCAGGTAAATACTAAGATGAATAACTAATCTTTAGTAAATGTATAATTTTGGAAAGATTTATCAGAAATGTGTGTAGTTTTCCAAAATCCTCAGTAGAGTACCTTATGCCTTTTTTAAAAAAAATAGCTTTTAGTCATGCCTTTTGTATTTGCATGTCATTTCACTCTCCCCTTCCTCATTGAACCTTACCCTCTGACTAAAAAATATATATATACAATACAGGGACTACTTGTATAATATCTGTGCTATAGAAATTCTTAGTCTCTCTGCCATTTAGGGAGGAGGGAGGAAAGAGTATATTTCATCCTGACAGCTTTTTAAATTTTAATTTGTTGAATTGAAGAAAGTTGGACTACTATGCCCCAGACCACAATATGGTCTATTGTAAGTTCTCGATTGGAATCTTCTAGTAACTTCCATTCCAGGCCTCAAAGCCCTGGAAATAGTTTCAGTAGCAGCTCTAATTATGAACATCCTAAAAGGCATAAATCACTTTTACATAGTAAATCTCCACTTCTAAAAAATGGTTGAGAAATGTAGTATATTCTTGTTAGAATCTGATTTTTTTTTACCTAAATGTGTCCCCTGGTATGTTCATTTAGGCCATTCCTCTCCCTTTACAAAAAAACTCATCAGACAAAGTCCGTCAATTTTCCCAAGGTCATATGGTTACTTAGTGGCAGAGCCAGGATTAGAACCCAAATCTCTTAGTTCTAGTATTTTTACTATGTTACATTGCCTGAATATTATATTACTGGAGGTTAAAATTACAGTAAAAATAAGTTCATCTTTGACTCATAAGAGGCTTGAATCTAGAATCTTAGCATATTATACATCTGGGAGATTAAGATGAATGTGTTCTGGTTTCAAGACAGTCTAGAAATTGATTTTTTTAAAAATAAGTGTCTCTGTATTTAGCATTATTTTTTATAAAAGGAAAGTGTAGCAAATGAATGCTTAGTTAACAACAATAAGTTTGGAGTCTGGATAAATTTGAATTGTACAATGCTTTAATTTTTAAAATAATTTTCATTTTATTTCTTCCAGCAATCTTCAAGTCATAGGACAAGATTAACCTCTTTAATTCAACTTAAGTACTTATTAGGAACCTACTACTTAATTAACAAATATCGAGTACTTATGATATGGAAGATAATATACTGGGTGCTATTCAGCATATAAAGAAGTATAAATATGTTCATTGCCATCTATGACTTTAAAATCTATTTGTTAGAGGACATATGTATGAAAACTATAGTATAAAATGGCAGAGACCATAAGTCCAATAATTGGGGAGGAAAAGAATAGAAATTTTCCTGAGGTGGGATGAACATGCACAGTGAAAAATAGAGAAGTGCAATCCCTGTGTCTCCCACGATATCCTTTCCTAGTTGGAAATGCAGGCTAAATAATAATGCAGTTATGGTTAATTTTATAAGCTCCTGCTGCTAATGCATCACTCCATATGATTTCTCATAATAGTGATTTTCCCCCATCTCAGGCATCTAGTCCCACTACCTTAGGTTCAGGATGTTTTCCCTCTGCAACCCAGTTCCACATTGTTTTGGGGAGACTTTGTTCTTTGGGACCTCTATTCTATTTTCAACAGACTTGCCCTATATTCTTAGATTTTTCCTACTTGACTTGTAATGAAAAATGGATTTTCCCTAAGGACACCCAAAACTGAGAGTATCTAAACTAGGTAATATGTAAGGTACCAACTCATAATTCCCTTGGAAGCCTGTGATATCATACATCTCCCTGTCTTCTCCATTGGTGGCTATTCCTTTCACTCAGCTCGATCCTCAAGGAAGTAGGAATGCTTGCTTTCCTTCTTCACTTCCAGGTCATCCCTCTTCCAATATTCTCCAATAACATTTCCTCATTCAAAATCCATTTTTTCCCCATTTTTATTGCATCATCTCTGGACCTGTTCCAGAATTTGGGACTTATTGGTCACTGATTTGTGCTCCTATGGGCTTCCCTTATAAAGATTATGAGAAGAGAGTCTGCAGTTGATGCTGGGCCAAGAGAGGCTGTGACCCGTAGGCATGGTGCCAAGCAGACCAGGCTTGGTAAGATGCTTCCACATACCCCTTAGAGATAATATCCAAACTCCCATGACTTAGAGTCAGAGAAGATAACAACTGCCTTGACTTCTCTCTGAGAGAGGAGAGTGACCAGTTCTTGACTGCAATTTGCAATGCCCTGAACCTCTTATTTAGACCCACAAACTGCTCCTTTCTCCTTTCCCACTGTTTCCCTTGATAACTGTCGTGTAGTTGCTGCCTAAATAGAGCTACTTCACTCATTGGCCTAAGATGAAGAAAGAATAAATAGTGAGATGTACTCACAACTGACATAGGTGGGTGAGGGGAGCCAAAGCCCTTCCTCCGCCCAGCTCTTAGGACTAGCTCAAAGTTATCCTGCCTCACTTTCAAACTCTTAAGAAAGAAAAAGACCAAAAAATGGGTGGATTGAAACTTTTGGATGCACATTCAGTTCAGGTCGGCAACTCCTAAGTCATTGGTTCTTCCAGTTCCAGAACCAATCACAAAACTTGTTATCATCACACGGTACGAAAGCCTGAGTTGTCATAACTAGAGGAAACTAGGTCTCCAAAGTTTCCAGATGGTCACTTGGACTTAAAATAGTATATATACATATATATATGTATATATATATATATGTATATATATATATATATATACACACACACACACACTTGGACTTAAAATAGTATATATATATATATACATATATATATATACACACATGCACGCACACACACACAAATATATATACAAGCTCACAAGACTGCCCACCCCACCTTTCACCATTGGCCAGTTCATTGTCTTACACAAAGTCTTGCTCTTGGGTACAAAAAAAAATCACCTTCACAAATATAAGATTTGTGGCTGGCGTGGTAGGATGGCAGAAAAAGATCTGGAAGTTTTAATGGCTGAAAGTTCAGTATGATTTAACATTGTGAGATGGCAGTAAAAAAAGCAATCTCAGTCTGTAGCAAAAGGGGCATGTCTTCTAGGCATAGGGAGGCGATAGTCCCACCGTACATGCTGCCCTCATCACACTTCCTCTGGAGTATTGTGTCCACTTCTGGGCATCACAGTTTAATAAGGTCAGCAATAAGCTGGAGAGGATACAGAGAAGAGCAAACCAGGATAGTGAGCGACCTGAAGAAAAGCAGACTTGGGGAAAACATGATAGCTGTCTTCACGTATTTGAAGATCTGTCCACTTGTTGAATTTAGCCTTAGAAAGCAGAACCAGAGTACTGGGTGGAGGTTGATTAAAAAAGAACAATTTGGACTTGATATTGGGAAAGTTTTCCCAACAATTAAAAATGTCCAAAAGTAGAATGATCTGCCTGAGAAGGTGATGGGTTCCCCATGCTTCAGGGCCCTCAAGCAGAGGCCAGACAACTACTTGTCAGGTACGTTCTGGTGGGGATTCTTTTGGTATATGGGTCAGTCCTTTCCAGCTCCCCAATTCTGTGATTCTTACAAGCATTGCTCTGGATGCTGCCTCTTTTAATATGTAAAAATCACATTAGCTTTTTAGGTTTCCATAATGCACTGTTGACTGACATTGAACTTGAAGGCCACTGAAATCACCAGGTGTTTTCCAGTTGATCTTGATGTCTAACAAACCTGCCCTTAGAATGAGATTTTATAAACATTTGTTCCTGTTATATTTCATCTTATTTGATTCAGCCCACCATGTGAGGTACAAAATCTTTTTGTATCCTGACATTTTGTGTTACTTGTCCCTCCTGGCTCTGTGTCACCTGCTGATTTATCAAGTATTCCATCTAATACCTTTGTCCAAGTCTTGTAAGAATGTCACACAGCATAGGACCAAGCAGAAATTCCTAGATTATTCCACTAGAAATCTACTTTCTAATTATTTCATTCTCCACGGACAGTTTCACACTTTAAAAAAAAGTTTGAAGTGAGCAAGTCACTTAACTCCTTGAAGTTTTAATTTCTTCTTTTGTGAGATGGAAATGATGACACTTGTATGACCCACCTCAGAGTTGTTGTATAGAAAGTTCTGTAAAATTTGAATTGTATATGTTCTTTTCTTTTCTAACTCCCCAACTCTATACCCAGGCCCTACACTTAGAGCAGCTTAGCCAACTATTTACCTGGATAGAGCACCAAACCTGAGGTCAGGAAGACTCATCTTCCTGAGTTCAAATCTAGCCTCAGACACTCAGTAGCTGTGTGACCCTAGATAAATCACTTCACCATATTTGCCTCAGTTTCCTCATCTGTAAAACAAGCTGGAAAAGGAAAAATGGCAAATCCAGTATTTTTGCCAAGAAAACTCCAAATGGGGTCATGAAGAATTGGCCATGACTAAAACAACTGGACAAGTCCCCTTCCCTAGTCCTTAAAATTTCTCATTATATTTATTCTCTAGTCCTTCCTTCCTGTCTCAAAAGAAGAGGTATTCTTACTCCTTGCTAGACCTAATCCCTACCTGTGTCCTTAATTATTTTCCTTTCTGCTTCGTCCAGGACCCTGCTGAAGGAGTCATCCTTTCAATCATTCATCTTCAGTCTGACCTAATTTACTGACTCCTTCCCAACTGCCTGAAAACCCACTCAGTGTTCCCTAATGACAACAAATCTTGCTTTGGCTCTTCTACCGTCAGCCAGTTGCTGTCCTATCCCACAGTGATCTAGACGATGTAGTAGAGAGATCCCTGCATCTGAAGTTAGGAAGTTCCTAGTTCAACCTCAAACACTTCCTAGCTTTGGGCAAATCACTTAACTTCTGTCTACCTTGGTTTCCTTTATCTGTTTAAAGAAGACCCATGGCTTCTCTAAACTCTCCTTCTCATGGACATCTCCTGTGATGTCAACTGCCAACTTTATGCAATGCCACGAGGGAGCATCTAGGTGGCACAGTGGATAGACCACTGAGCCTAGAGTCAGGAAGACCTGAGTTCAAATCCAACCTCAAACACTAGCTCTGTGACCCTGAGCAAATCAACTAACCTCTGTTTGCCTCAGTTTCCTCATCTGTAAAATAGGAATAATATAAGCACCCCCCCCTTCCAGAGAACATAAGTTCTGAATAAACATTAACATTATTATTATTATCTTTATCATCAATCTTCCCTCCGGGCTTTGGACTCATGTTTCTAACTTCTTACATGTCCATTTAGATAATTCTATGGTACCTGTAACTCATCGTGTCCCAAATCAAATTCATTATTTTCCCATAAATCTCTTCCTGCTGTCTTTGGCATCATTGGTCACATTTGTCACCTTGAGGTAGTCTTTGATTCTTCCCTCCCCTCACTTTTGTCCAATCAGTTAAGCCCTTTGTATCCCACTATCTCTACCATCCTACCACCATCGTCCCCATGCTAGCCTGAACCTTAAAAGGTTACTGCCCACATGGACGAATGCGGTAGATTCCTTTCAGATCTCCTTACGTCTGCTGTCTTCCCCTGATAGTTGAGCATTCTTTAACTTTACTATGTTCAGGGCTCTGTACTAAGTGCTAGACACAAAGAAAGGCAAAACCAGCCTGCACCCTCCTAATAAGGGAGGCAACATGTGGAGAGACCCAGAGGGGAGTTGTACATAGACACCGTGTAAATAAAAGACACGGAGTGGATGGGGGGCAATCTGAGAGGCACTGGTTACCAGCAAGGGCAGTGACTGAGAAACGGCAAGAGAGTTAGGTGGACCTCTATTGAGTCATGGAGCAAATGAGAGGGTGAGGTGAGAGGACAAAGCATTTCAGGGAACAGACATCCCAGAAAAGGCAGGAAGAGGAAAAGGAGGAGGAGGAGGAAGAGGAGAAAGTGTTGAACTGCAAGGAGGTCAGCAGTGTTGGATCAGAGAGTTCATAGAGGGGAGTAGACCAGAAGGCTGGGAAGGTAGCAAGGGACTGGGGTAGAAAGATCTTTAAATGCCAAATGGAGAGTTTATCTTTGATCCTAGAGGTAATAATAGGGAGCTGAGGAGTAACATGGTCACATCCACACTTCAGAAAAATGTCTTTGGCAGGCTACTGGTGATGAAAGTAGGGAGAGACTTAAGGCAGAGATACCAACCGACTTGTCAATGGCTGCTAGATATTTTCTTTTACCATCTCCCTGTTTACCTTGAGTTTTAACTCCTTAATAGCTATGTTTATCCTTTCCAGTCTAAAAATAATTCTCCTTGGCAGCAAAAAAAAAGTTAAAATTAAAAAGCCTAGTAATTCTTCCTCTTCTCCATTATCAGCATCATCCCAGCACTAACCCCCAATAACCCCAAATGGCAGTCTCTCTGTCAAGGCTCTTCCTTTCCCCAAAATAGCTTTTTTAAAATTACCCTGTTTTTGTAATTCTTAGCATTCTTTACTAACATCAGCTCATTCTAAGGTTTAGTACTCCTGGGGCTATCCAGGATCATTCCACACTTGGTCATTCATTCTCTTTTACCTATCTTCCCTTGCTTGTAAGTCAAGGGAAGTATACGTCTTTCTAAAGCAAAGATGATCAATAGAATACTTGTACATTCACATTATTCCTTTAGATAACTATAGGCTTTTTTCTTTCTGGTAGCTTTATTTGTCTTTGTAGCTTCGAAATGTCATTTCTGAGAGTCTGTCCATCTCTCTTAGATTGACTTTCCCTGTAGAATTGAGGCCATGAAATCCTACCTGTCTTTTCCTTGAACCCTTTGAAGTTTGTCTTCCAAAAATCTAGGGCTCAAGTCAGATTGATCCCTGGCTTTCCTCTTTCCTCTTCTATTAATTCTCAGTGGAGTGGTAGTCATTTACCCCCAAGATTTCCATCACTTTTACTTCAGCAACCAGTGCTGATGAGAATCAGAAAATGGTCTTGTACTCCCATACATTAAATTATATTTACAAAATTATAATTACAAAAATGTATCAACAGAATGCTCTGGAACTGAGCAAAAAATAGAGAAATAGATCAATGGCATTGAATTACACTAAACATATAACCAAATGTAAACAAAAGATTAATGTTTGACCGACGTAGACAAAATAAAATCTGGGGAAAGAATTCGTTATTTGACAAATATATTTGGGACAAATTGGTTGATAATTTTTCCATGGAATTAGATCCACTTTTTACATCACATGCTAAAGCAAATTCCATTTGGATAATAGATTTAAAATTTTTTAAAACTATAAAAACATGGCATAATATTTAGCTCAGTTGCAGAAAAGAACTGACTTTTCCCTAAAAGAAATATTTAGAAGGAATTATTAGGAGTTGACTATACAAAAATCTGTCCCCAAAATAGTGTAATTAAAAATAAGAGATTGGGGGAAATTATAGCAAATTTAACAAAAACTTCACATCCAAAATATATGAGGAACTATTTAAAATTTTAAAAGGAAACTCCCAATTCATGATACATAAGTGATCCAATGACACGAACAGATTTCACAAGAGGCAACATATTGTTAATAATCAATTTAAAAATATTCGTCCTCATGAATAACCACAGAAATGTAAATTCAAACTGTGTTCATCCTCATTCTTACTAAATGGGCACACACAGAAAATTTTAAAGCAAAGAAACTCAATATTGGTTTGTTGTAGAAAGCAATCTGATGGTATTCAGTAAAAATTACAAAAATAATCAAACCCTCTGAGGAATTTGAAAATGTTATACCATAAAATATTTTTTAAAAGGCTGTCTTTTCAATGTTTTCATAATAGCAGTATTTGAAATTGCAGATAATTGGAAGCAACCTAAATGAACAAAAATAAGGAGGTGGTTAAATTGTGGTACATTAATGTAACAAAATTAATGCAATTAAGAACAGGCATCATGAATATTTAAAACCCTGTAAAGCCCTTTAGGAAATGCTGCCAAGAGAAAAGAAACCAGGGAGCAGAGCCCATGCATATTTCAACTGCAGGAAAGGAAAAATGATAATGAATGAACAAAAAAAATCTTAATAGAGATTTGAGTGACTAAAAATTTATGACATTTTCTGCATTGTAATTAATTACATGTAAATAATTACAGTTCAAATTAAATTGTATAGATGTTCAGTATTAAATTTATAAAAAAATTTTTTGTCAGCTTCTCCTTTTTAGTTTGGGATGACATTCCAACAGATGTCTAGATAATTGAAGGTCTCCCAGCACTATTCTATCGTGTTTCTCTCCCAGGCTTGTAATCTGTTTCCAAAACACGTCATTGATTTTCTCCTTCTGTCTGAATATTCTATAATAAACTCCAGTGGCTATATAGCTTCAATTTCTGTATTTTTAAATCTTCACGCAAATGTCAGTTACCATTCTTCTCCTCTCTGGCTCCTGGGTTTCATCACATGAGTATATCTTCTTAGCACTTTGCTACTGTACTCATCTCCTTCACCCACCCAACACACACACACACACACACACACACACACACACACACACACACCAGCCTTTTGTGCCAAATATGTATTCAGTCAAAGGTTGAAGTTTACTGAGTCTCAATGATATCTATAAGGTGAAATTTTCCTTCTTGAGTTAAGTAATTCTAGTTAATCTAATTTGTTACCAGTTGTGGCTAAGCCCCTGAAGCTATGGATGTCATTGTTGGCTCCTTTTTGTTTCCAGAAAATTCTAGGTACCCTCTACTCATATTTTTCCACATTTTAGCTACTCTCTATGGTATCTACTTTAGTGTGTGTGTGTGTGTGTGTGTGTGTGTGTGTGTGTTGTGTATGTAGGCAGTTTTCTTTTTCAAGTCTTTCCCTTTCAGTTTAAAATACTTTTTATTAGATTTTCATCACATAGGAAAATACATTCTTACTGACCTTTATTGGGCTCAGAAGCCCATCATTCCTCTATTATAAGCCATGATCCAGCTCATTGCTGACTGGAGAAATCAGGGGAACCATCATAAAGAAAATGTCATGTGAATATTCCCATAGATACTATGTGAGGTAGTGAGAGAATAAAGTGTGAAGACTTCACAGGGTATATGTATTTGTATCTAAAATGTTTGAAAATCAATATTTAGAGAAAAGGGAAATGGGATAAATTTGAGTCTGTGGGAATCTGATTATTTAGCCTTTAGGAATGTCTTTCTCCCCCTCCTTCTTTAGATTTATAGATGTCACCTCAGCTGTGAATGGAGTACAAGATTGTGAAAGCTTCCCTATGAATAACTCTGGCAAGGCAATATTCAAATAAGGATAGTACAAACTTAGTTAGGGTTGTGAACCTCACCAGGCCTAAGTTTCGTTTTCCTGTAAATCATATGATTTCAGGGAAACCTGATGATATTCCCCTCTCCCCTTCCCCTAGCCTACTTACAAATGGCCATCTTAGCATTAAAGTTTCCCTATAAGGTAATTCTGTAGTTTCTGTGCTTGTGTTGGGTAAAAACTTATTCCTGGTTAGATTGTGAGGCCACTCGTCTCCGCAAATGGGGACAGGGGTCCAGCCTCTGGGGTGGGATTTCTTAGAATTGTTTGTACAAGCGTATATATCTCCCTGTTTGCCTTCCCCCCTTGCCTCTCTTCACTGGTACTGGTAGTGAGAGATGGCCAATTCTCGAGACTTGATGAAATAAAGCTTCTGTTTTTTTTTCTGCCTTGAGAAACCAAGACATCTCTGTTTTTTTTTTTTACTTGAGCCAGTGGTCTTTTGTCCCACACAATACTTATCTGTTGTTGTTTTTTTAATGATACATTTTGAACCATATGCTTCAGACCTCAGGTGAACAGATGGGCCATTTCTTGCAATTGTACTGTTTCTAACTTTTTATAACCTGCTGAATCCACAAATTATTTAGAATTTGAAATAATTTGCTCCTTCCATGTTAAAAATTTGGTTATTTTGTCAGAATAATTCATTTTTTAAAAAAAAATTGACCATTTCAGCAATACTGCATATTTGTAACTCTAATAATACTAAAATCCCATGAACATGGATGTACAGCATTTAAACCAAATATGAATAGCCAGATTCAAAACAAAGACTAACTGTAGAAAGGCGAATAAGACTTTAAGAAAGGATCTACTATAGAATTCACTTAAATGGAAGACTCCTTTGACGCATTTAAAATATGATTTGATTTTTTAAAAATTTGACCTCAGTATAACTTTCAGGAATAATACATATTGTAAATCCTGAGATATAGCTTTCAGGGCAATAGTATAACTAGGAAAAGGGAATATAGCTTAGTCCTAAGGGAGTAGGCAAGGAGGAACAGTTTGATAGTAGTCTCTTTCCCACTGAAGAGCTTCCCAAATGGCACTTTTGGAGAATAGTGTCCTGGTGTCATTGTGTCCAAGGTACGGCTAAGTTACTTTAATGCCTAGCTTATTAAGTTCATTAGTAAGTTCATAGCCACTTCCACACAGACTCTAACCTGAACTATTAGCAGATTTCTATCCTTGCATGTGGCTGCCCTGAACACTAAAACCTCAGTATACATTGGTAATTTAGTAATGTTTGATGGTAACTCCCTTATATAAGTACAGAAGATTTAATTTGCTGAAAATCAGTGCGTTTTCACTATTAGAAATGATTTAAATAAAAAATGCTGAATATTTGGAATTCTTTTTAATTCAAGGTATGTGTCAATATTTAAGGAAACTGTGAAAAATGAGTTACAAAAAGGTAAAACTGCATGGAAAACCATGGGGCCAGCAAAAGTTGATGTGCCTTCCCCAAAAGACTTTCTGCAGAAACGACCAAAGGCACCCAAGCCACCACCACTCAGTAAGTGACACTCATTTCATGTATTAAATATTAAAAGTGTAAAGCAAATATTGTTTAATATATTAAAATATAGGTGACTATTATGCATGTTTTAGATGTGTAAGATGTTAACTTTGCACTTAAATACTAAACATAAAATTGGAAATTTACATGGGTAGATGAAGGAAGATAGCGGGCAAAGGAGAAAATGTAAGTGATTAGCAGAAGAAACCACAATATGTGGTGTGTGTGTGTGTTTTCCAATATTGCCCATTTAATAGGCATTAATAAATACTTGACTGTTTTACACCATTTTATAGCTAAAAAAAAAAAAAACTTATGGGCAGAGAGATTAAGTGATTCACAGAGCCTAAGGATTAGAGATGGGATTTGAACCCAGCATTCTCACTACTGACCTCTAGTGCATCTAACAGTGCACATTAATACAAGTCTGTGGAATTACATTGCCAGAAAGCTAAGTTTATCAGGGCTGGCTCCTAAAGACAGTGTCAAATAAACGTAAGATACAGAATGTGGGTAATGGAAAAGAAAACTTTCAAGGAATGGCCAGAGAATTAGTGTGTGAAAGGATCAGCCAGAAGGAGCTTAGGAAGGTCAGTGAGATATACCAAATTACAACCTTACCCATCTGCTTGGAGACAGCCATTAGAATACCTAACAATTATATGGAAAAGGTATATGTTCATATGAGGACGCTTTTAAAGACTATCTGCTGTATTTTTAAATTAATAAAGTAGTTTGGGCTTTTTAAGCGTTAAACAACTGTTCAATTTATTTGTGGACTTTTATGACCTTTTTCCTCTGATAAAATAAATATTAAATTAAAAAAAACACATTTCATCCATAATCCTGAAAAAATTCATCTTCTTAAGGGGCTTAAACAGGACAAATGTGAAGTTTTATTTTATATGTCTCAATTTATATAGCTAACACTCATATAGCACTTTAAAGTTTGCCAGTCACTTTGCACGTATTTCATTTGATCCTCAGAGCATTCCTGAGATAGGTGATATTATTGTCCTCATTTTACAGATGAGGAAACTGAGCCTAAGAGAAATTATGTGATATGCCCACGGTCACGAGGCTAGTAAGTGTTTGAGGCAGCCTTCACATTTGGGTCTTTCTGAGTCTAGTGCTCTCTCTACTAGGACACTTAGCTACCAGTAAAACAGCTATTAGACATATAACAAAACCTTTATTGCTTTATCTTCGTATCTCATATGCTTTATATTTTATATTCAATACATGGACTTATTATGGTATATTTAATTTTATTATATATCATAAAAATCTTTCATTTCTAGTTTGTTGCCCTTAAAATACTTGAAAATCTTTGTATTAATAGTTTTCTGTCTGTAATACTGACAAGGAATTTTATGTTTAGGTGACAAAAAGCCCGATAAGAATGTAGCAAAAAAACCTCCTGTGCCACGGAGGAGTGATCATCCAATTATGGGAATTCAGAGTGGAAAAAACTTTATAAACACAAATGCAGCCGATGTCATCATGGGGGTAGCCAAGAAGCCTAAACCCATTTATGTTGACAGAAGGACTGGAGACAGACATGGCCTGGAACTTTCAGGACTTGTTCCAAAATACATCAACAAAAAGGTGACAATGGTGTTAAAGGCTTAAGACCCATGAACATTTTAAATTAGCATTAATAATTATTTCATGTATTAGCATATATTATACTTTGTGGGTTATAGTGGAGAAAGAGCTGGACATGGGGGTCAGGAAAACATGAGTTCAACTACTGACTGAATCATGCTGGCCACACCACTTAACTTCTCAGGATCCTCAAGCATTAGCCCCAAAGACAAGTGAATTGCAAGATAGTTGGTGTTCTGTGTTGATTGAAGGACTTTATTCACTAAGATTTCTTCACAACAATGAAATCCCAATTCAAAAGAAAAAATAAGTTCTATCAAAGGACCTTCTGCCTAGTCACTCCATACTTAGTTGAGTAAATGAAAGCCATAATTGTTTGGCATCTTTCCAATTATATGAATTGTTAAATAGTTCTAATTAACCACCTCTTAGACTGTGACTATTATAAATATTAAAAGACAAACTTGTGAGAAAAAAAATTTTAACTAATTTATCAATCATTTTGCAAGAATTTAGGAGCAAAATGATGAAAAAATGAGGGATACAACTCTAGAACCACTTGACCCATCAGTGTGAAAGTTATGCAGTGGGGAATAAAGAATTAACATTACTTAATAGGACAGTTTGTTTGTTTTTGCAGTGAAGGGGGGACAAGACCCTGAGAATATCTGACAAAATTTCCATTGTTTCTGGACACTGAAAAATAGTGTGCTTTATCCCAAAAATAACTTTCATGACTGAGTTTTGTAGAATAAAAATGCATAGGCAGACAGATTTAAGTTTATGTGGCCTGATTTCCTGAGGAAAAAAGTTAAACCATCTCTGCATTTGTCACTGGTCCCATTCATCTACACTTTCTAAATTCACAAGTAATTTTTCAAGTTTACATTGTTAAATACAAGAACAGACCACAGAAGTACAGTTTAGTGCATTGTAACAATAACACACAAAATTGTAGTAGCAATGCAGGTAAATGGGCCAGCATTAACAGGAAGTTATTGTCAGAATTTATTGCTAACTCTCAAAGGTCTTCCTACCTAATGATTTTGTCAGAAGATTCTAGATAGTAACACAGGATGTAGATTGAAGACTTTACTCTTAAAGTGCATACATGAATACATAAGGATATGCAAGTGGTTATGGACCTTTTTACAGTCATAATTTCCAAGAATAATAGTCTTAAAGATCAAAGCTATATTCTAAGGGCACTAAAGCTATGTTTATCTGAAGTTTGTGCTTAAAAAACAAATTGCATATTCTACGTACAGCCAAAATATACAAAATCATTAGCATGCGCGTTGAAAGTTACCACTTAAGTCTGATATCTTGACGAAATGGAGTCCAATAATACACCAACAAAGTCAAAACTAAACCAAGGACGGCATGTCTAAGATTTGAATTCACCATAGATGTCACAGGCAGCATCAGTTTGGGGTGGGGAGGAGGATCAGCTATTATATTAAACATGAATTAGCAAAGTCAACCTTTTGATAATTCTAAAAAAGCATTTCACTTAGCTCACCAAAATATTTCCCTAAAGGACTTTCTTCCACCTTCTTATTTTTATTAAGCTCGTATAAGATTCCTTAAGAAATGCAACTATAGAAATAATTAACTTTGTTTGAAATAAAGTTAGTAATCTTTGTTATTGTCAAGTGAGGCATAAAATGGAGAAATATGGTTACTAAAAGTGTTTGCCTTTTTAATTGTTATAATATAAAAATTCCAAATAGAGGAGTACTATACACACATAAGTAGTGTATGTCTGTGTGCAGAGTGTGTATGTATGTGTGTGTGTATACATACATATACATATATACATATAAGTAGGTAAGTGGCAGAGTGTATGTCTGTGTGTGTAGTATATGTGTGTCTGTATACATGTATGTGTATGTATATGCATGTACACAGTAGGCACTTCATAAAAGCTTATTCACATATATCAGGCTGACTAATTGATGTCAACTGATAGTCATGGAAGAAGCATAGTGGTAGGGGCTTATGAATTATAGCATTATAGAGATACCTCAACAGTCCTCTAGCACAGAGAGAAGAAGTAGCAGCCCTCCTCCCTGCAGTACAAGGAGAGGGGTGAGTTGGGAGAGTGGTTCCAGAGCACTTACTATATTTGACCGGAAAATGAGATTGGTCAGTCATGTAGCAAGAGAAAGATGAAATAACAGATGGAGATTCTGAGGACTGCTTTGATGTCCACAGAATACTAAAATGCCTACAAAAAGACAATATGTTGTTCACTTATTACAGATTTATGGGAAAACTTGGAGAAGAGCTGCACAGGATGAGAATTCATATATCATTTGTAATCTGTGCTATTTGATAGAGTTGTCCGTGTGAGTGACATCAAGGGTAATTGACATATTGATGTTTTGACCAAGTGCTAGGATTCATCCGGTCCATTAGCACCGAAACATTGTTAAACGCAAAGCAACTTCATTTGGGTAGGACTCATGTGAAGAAGCAATCAGTTAATAAAAATTTATTAAGTGCCTCCTTTGTGGCAGGCACCGGGCTAAGCACTTGGGATAGAAAGAAAGGAAAAATACAACTTTGTGCAAACTAATTAATAGAAAGTTTTTGCTTACATCAAGCTCAAGGTTGTGTCTTTCTAACTTCCACCTATTACTCTTAAGTTTGCCTAATGAGGCCAAGCAGAATAAATCTAATTCCTCTAACCGATGGCACATCCTGTCAGATATTTAAGGATAGCTATCAGCCACCTCCAGTCTAGTCTTTTTTACTTCGAGATAACAATCTCCAGTTCATTCTCAGTGTTTCCTATGGCATTCAAATCAGAGATCTTATTCTGTTCTCTCTCTCAATAAGTAAGCCACTCAATCAGTAAATAAATTCCTACTATGTGCCAGCACTGTGCTAAGCAGTGGGGATGCAAAAAGAGGCAAAAGACAGTTCCTGCCCTCCCAGAACTTACAGTCTACTGGGGGACATAATATGCAAGCAGATGTATATGAAGCAAGTTATATGTATAGCAGGGGGAGCCATGGGAGGTGCAGTAGGATTGTCTAGAATAAGAGAGGGCCCAGTTGAGGTCACATGACATAAATTTGTAGAAGATCGAGTCAGAATGGTTGTATGATTTTTCTCCATCTTTGTTCAGCAGCACATGTTTAGTAAGAGTGAAGACAGAGAGTGGTAGGAGAGATCCAAGGCTGAAACTTGGCTGGGTATAATCAGTAGTTTAAGGGAGCTAGGGATTCAAGAGATGAGGACAGTGTAGAGTTGAATTAGTACACTGAGGAATCAAGATGGGGAAGAGAGGAGAAAATTGAGGGGTCAAAATATCAGAGGGCATAGTATGGATGAAAAGTAGCATTTTGTAAGGAAAGGCAAGGGGAAAGGTGAAAAAGCCAATAGATTGTGATTGGATGTGGGGAGTTCAGAATTCTTGAACATAAAGGTGGCACATTTGTGGGTGATCGCGTGATCAAAAGAAAGCTCGATTTGTTAGGTAAGCCAAATGTCCATGCATGATCCAGAAGTAGTCCAATCAGGTAACAATAATGAGCCAATAGCAGAGGAAAAACCAGGGCAGGCATTTCTGCTCTCTTAAAAATGGGAATCAAATGGTCCCAGTGAGGAGAAAATAATTTAGTCAAGAGGTACCATTTTGAACAACGGCTAGAATCAAAGGGGAAAACTTAAGTCTTTAAGATATTCTGTGCCAAACAAATCCAACAATGTTTTTATTTTCTTCTCAGTCATGTATAGGGTCATAGGAGCTAGAGGAGTTCACCTAAGCTAATACCTTCCTTTTGCAGATGACAAGACCAAGGATTTTGATAGCATACTGGCAAAGGGAAAACAGATTGAAATATGCGTATAGTGATCATCTTAAATATTTTTCTCAAAATCCTTTCAGGATTATGGCATTATTCCTGATTATATATGTAAACGAAATGAGGAAGTTAAAAAAGTGCAAGAAGAATATGATAACTACGTGCAGGCAAATCTGAAGAAGGCAGCCATGAAACGTCTCTCTGATGAGGAGAGGGATACAGTTCTTCAAGTGAGTACTGGGGAGCACAGATTCATTCCAGACTCTCTGAAACATTCCGGTCCTCAGATTCATTTCTGAAAACAGGAAAATATGCATTGGAAATAGTAACAACTCTAGAAAATCCTCTACTTTTTGGAGGGGAAAAGAATAGTCAGATATTTGTTTATTGAATCGAGCTCTCAGCTTCAATTTATTCTTTCTAGGTGTGTCCTGAAGAATTATAGTAAACACATCTTGCCCTACAAATTTGTCTTTTTGCTTGCACTCTTACAGTTTTATCTTTGTAAAGAATACTATCCTAGGATTCGCTATTTCTCACTAGATGGAGCTCTATAATAGATCTACAGTGTCATGGTAGCTGCACCTAAACAAAACTGTAATATGAAACGAACTTCACACTTTTCAAACAACCTAATCCTTAGTTTCACATTTTTCCTCTTGCCATGGAATCCCACAGATTTGAAGACTAATCTATAATAGAACTTTTTAAAAGAAAGACTTATATGAGGCAAATTTAAGTTATATTTGGACTTAGAATTATAGCATCTTTAGAAAGGCTAAAGGCATATTTTTTGTGTTTTCTTTTTTAAAACTTGTGGGGTACGCCCTTTATTTCTTCCTAATTTATTTTACAAGCGCATTAAAATATACTGGTATAGGCCTATATAGGTTTGTCATGATCATAACATCAACAACGACTTTTTATCTGGATGCTTACAATCCTTGGTCCTTTATACTGAGCATGTAAAGAGATACAATCACTTCTCTGCAGGGGTTATTAGATAGTAACAAGCCATATAAATAGAAAGATTAATAATATCGAAAAGTAACACATGCTCCTCGCAAATGAGTGATACAGTCAGTAGGTGGTACAATAAATGGAGGGTATGAGCATGGAGGGCTAGCATAGAGAAAGGCTTCATGGAACACATTGGACTTTAGCTGATCCTGAAACAAAATAAGTGTTTAGATAAGAGGAAGAGGGTATTCTAGATGGGTGGAATGGAATAAGGAAAAATACACAGGCCAAAATATCCCTGGCGTATTCAGGGAACCATTAGTGGACCAATTTGGATGGAGGGGAATATTAGGGAGGCTCTGGGATGCACCTGGAAGGACACTGGACAAGACCCTGAAGGTGGAGTCAATGGACTTGGCTTCAAGTATCCATTTGACCAGCTGTATGATCTTTAGCAAGTTACTTCAGCCCAACAAGTCTAGCTTATTCATTGGTAAAATGGGGTTAATTGTAATATACAACTTACTTGAGAGGGTTGCTGTAAGCATCAAGTGAGATCACGCACGTGAAACATTTTGCAAATCTTAAAATGAAACATCAGCCATATTGGAGCCTGATGGGAGATGAGGTGGACAGGGGCAACACGTGAAGGAGCTTGAATCCAGGTTGGTGTTTGTACTCGATTGACATTCGGCATATGAGAGCCTCAGGCCGACAGCCATAAAGCCTAGTTTTAAGCGAATGAATTGTTAACAATGGGAATGAAATGAAAGGGGGATGTTTTAAGTGTTCACCTTCTAATGGGGGAGAAGACGCATAGGGAAGGTTTCAGCTGTAAGTCAAATGGAGAAGTCCCAAGGCCCTTAGTGCGCAGCAACAAAGCAGATGCCATGCTTCTTCAATGCTATCTCCACTGATAAAGATGTTATCAGTTTCTAATGTTGAACCACTTGACAATGCTAAGGACTCTGGGGGTCAGAACCTTTTTTTTAAGAACTTTCTTAGAGTTTGGCAGCAGAGGCCGGAGCAGTGGCCAGGCTGCATCTGCATAAGGGCTCCTCCTCAAGATCATGGCCAAGGGCACTGGACTAGAATCAGTGCTTCTCCCAAGGCTCTTGGACTCAGGGTCCTGGGCTATCTCCATCAGGGTTGGAGGTAGGAAATGGTAGTCAAGGTGGTGGTGGTGGTTTGACTTGTCTGGGCCATGCTGTCTCGTTCCTTTCCCTCAGGGTGCCTTGATACTCCAACTAGGCTAGCTTGGGGGAGGGAGGTAGCAGTTGACTGGCCCCTCCTCCACAGGAGCTGCCTTCTTGGATGATGACTGTGAGTGCTGGGCTTGGAAGTAGAACCCTTGGTTGGGGTGGTGGGGGTGCGAGCAAAGGTTGCCATTCCCATGGCTCTTGTACCTACCTGTCTGATGGTGGTGACACTTGTTTCTGGTGGTAATGAGAAAAGTGGGCTCGCCCTCTACAATGATTTCTCCCATCAGTGACAGCTGTGAGGGCTGGATTGGGAATAGCTTTGGTGGTTTGTGGAAACTGTTCTTCCCAAGCTCTTAGGCTCAGGATTCAGGGCTGTCTTCATCAGGGTCTGAGGAGAGATGGTGGTTACGGTGGTGGTGTGTTTTGACTTGCTTGGCCCATGTTGCTTCCTCTCTCTCTCTCTCTCTCTCTCTCTCTCTCTCTCTCTCTCTCTCTCTCTCTCTCTCCCTCTCCCTCTCTCTCTCTCAGGGTTCTTTGCTACTTCAGCTGGGCTGGTCTGCCTGCCTTGTGTGTGGCAGCTAGTTATAAAACATAAATAATGTATACTTATGGACTAATTGTCTAAGTGTTTTGCTTGGCATTAATTTTACCAATTTTTTCCTGTGGCATTTTATGTCATTACCAGTCATAACTTTTTATATCTTTGCTCTAATATTGACAAGGTGAAAGATAATTTTAAATCAATCAAAAACATTTTTAAGTGCATGCTCTGTGCCAGATGATGTAATAAGCAAAGATGTAAAGATGATATAATAATACAAAAAAAGGAAAAAATAGTCCTTACTCCCAAGGGGCAAAGATTCTAATGGGAGAGACAATATGTAAATATCTTGACACATATAAGCCTGTATATGCAAGTATATAAAGGTAGTATGAGAGGGTTGTGGAAAGACCAGGAAAAGCCTCCTTTGATCTGAGCCTTGAAGAAAGATAGGGAAATAAGAAGCTCTGGAAATAAGGGGAAATTATTCCAGGCATGGGAAATAGCCAGTGTGAAGGCCAGGAGATGGGAGGTGGTTTCATGTTCTAGGAACCACAAGTAGGCGAGCACAGCTGGATGACAGTGCAGGGGAGTGAGGTATTAAAAAGGATAGAAAAGGATAAGAAGGGGTGGGAAGGGGTGAAGAGCTTTAAAAACCAAATACAAGAGTTTGTATTTGATCTTGAAAACAATAGCCAGTCACTGGAGCTCATTGAACAGGGGGTGACATGGACAGATACATGCTTTAGAAAAGTCGCCATGGCAGCTGACTGGAGGGTGGATTGAAGTGAGAGGAGATGAGTAAGGAGACCAATCAGAAGACCACTTAGTAGTCCACCCTAGAGATGATGAGGGCCTGAACTAGTGTCTTGGCTGTATGTATGAAGATATGTATGTAGATGTATATGAGAAATGCTATGAAGGTAGAAATAATATGATTTGGCAATAGATTGGATATGTGGGATTAGTGACAATGAGTGGTTGGGGATGATACCAAGGTTGTAGACCTGGGTATTCTGAGAATGGTGGTTCACTTAGCAATGATAGGAAAGTTCTGAAGAGGCAAAGGTTTGGGGGAGATAGTGAGCTCTGGTTTGGGTGGGTTGAGCTTGAGATGCCTTTGAGACGTCCAGCTTGAGATAGCAGGAAGCATTTGGAGATGCATTACTGTAGCTCGACAGAGAGAGTAGTGCTACATACTGGGATCTGGGAATCATCTGCATAGAAAGGGTCATGGGAGCTAATGAGATCAGTAAGAGAGACAGTATAGAGCAAAAAGAGAAGCAGATCTAGGCCACAGCCTTGGAGGACATCCACAGTTAGAAGGTAAAATGGACAAAGAGCCAGCAAAGGAGACTGAGAAGTATTTGGACAGATAGGAGGAGAACCAGGAGAGAGCAATATCACAGAAATTTAGAGAGGAGAGAGTATTCAAAAGCAGGTCATCTACAGTGTCACATGTTGCAGAGAGGTCAAAAAGGATGAAGATTTGGCCATTAAAAAGTCATAGATAATTTTGGAGCGAGCAGTTTCAATTAAATGGTGAGGTGGGAAGCCATGTTACAGAGTTTCTGGAAGAGATTGGGAAGAGAGGAACACCAAATACACATGGCTTTTTCAAGGAGTTTCACCGGGAAAGTAGGGAGAGCTACAGGATAGCCAGAGGACATGGTAAGAGAAAATGAAGTTTGGGGTTTTTTGATTTTATTTTTTAATTTCAAGGATGGAGACATGAACAATAGATAGGAAAGGATATGAATAGGTGATATTAGAATCACTGGATTCTAAGATGACTAGAGAAGTTGGGACAGGATGGGATGGACAGGGTTGGCCTTGGTAAGGCCACCTCATCATCTGAGACCAGACTGAAGGAGGAGAAATGAAAGGGGAACACTTGGCTCAGTTTCAGGGGGTGAAGTGTGAGGCAAGGGCTTCAGCAGAAAGGATAGAGGAAGGGTGCTCCTTTGGAGGAAAGATGAGGTTTGGAACAGCCATTGTGGAATATGAGATACCGAACCAAGAAGGAATTGAATTTTTTCTTTGAGGGCCCAGTTGAGATTGGATAATATAAATTTGTAATGGTCCCAGTCAGCAACAGTTTCATGATTTCCTCCAGCTGCTCTAGGAGCAAAAGAAGTAGATTTAGTTGTAATTATTACAAAAAAATTCCTTCGAGTGTGTTTTTCATATACTGAAATTGCTCTCTACAATGCCTGAATCCCATCTGCACTAAATGGTAATAGAGGGAGGCTGAAAATGTTTTTGTAGTTTCCTAAAATGTAAATTCAAGAAATTACTTGGAAATTAGGGAATATGGTTCATTTTTGGCTGTCTTCTGCATTTTTCAGGTGAGAAAATATTTCAGAGAAAATATACTCCCTTGGAGTGAAAAGAAAACACACACACACACACACACACCGCTCTGAATGTTCTACAATATGCTATTATGTCTCTCTCGCAAGTGAATTATAGGCTCACAGCTACTAGCAACCTAACGTGACCACTGACAATGGAGTTTCTTATATCTGCCTTAAAATTCCAATTTAGGAGTATACTGATGCCCATCCTAAGTACAAATGATGGAGTCACCACAGCAAGATAGCCACCAGCCTTGTAGGCTCCTAAAAAAACCCTTGAATTATTTTCCTTTTGGGGAGCATATTGTACCTCAAATATATGGTCCCATGCCATTTGTGTCATCTGTCTCTATGGCAACCTATGTCACTCAATTTGAAATGTTTTGGAAAAAAAAACAAGTAATGCCCTTATATAGTAAGTATGTGTGTGTGTGTGTGTGTGTGTGTATGTGTGTGTGTGTGTGTGTGTGTGTAATGTATTTGGGACGCCCTCCAATGATTCAGATTAATTGTTATCCATCCTATGCAACTCTCATCCAGGTCCTCCCAAGAGTTTGCTACAAGTGATCCACCCAATGTGCTGGAGGAACTCTTTGCCTTCTCTGGACTAAGGGTTCCAGTGGAGCTTTCTGGCCATGTGACCAGCCCATCTTCTCTTTTTGTCATACAATCATTTGATCGATTGCATCCTTTACTCCTGTTCTTTGTAGTTTCTTATTGGTTATGTATTGCAGCCTTCCCACATCCAACATTCATCTTTCCACTACCATCTGCGCGAAGCCCATCTTCTTCAGAGTCAGTAATGTTCCAGGTCTTGCCGCTATACATCAAGCCTTTCTATATAGAGACAGAAGTTTGGGGTTAGTAAAACTGCTTTGCATTTTCCCAAAAGCAATCCTGCATGCCTTCCTCCTTTTCAACTCTAGACCCAATTCCTTGTTCATATATATTATCTATCCCAGATACAGAAAGCATTCTTAACTTTTTTTTGTTTCATAGGCCCCTTTGAAAATCTAGTGAAGTATATGTACTTCTCATAAAAATGTTCTAAATGCATAAAATAGGTTAACAAAGAAAACCAATCATATTGAAATGCAGTTATCAAAATATTAAAAATTAAAAGTTCATAGACCCCAGGTTAAGAACTACTTGCATTCAGATGCATATTGAACTCTGAGCAATGGGTTTTTTTCATCTTGTTGGTCTTTCTTTTGCAGATGGACAGGTCAGACTCCTTAGAGTG
This sequence comes from Phalanger gymnotis, assembly GCA_028646595.1. Taxonomy (NCBI): domain Eukaryota; kingdom Metazoa; phylum Chordata; class Mammalia; order Diprotodontia; family Phalangeridae; genus Phalanger; species Phalanger gymnotis. The sequence goes on along the minus strand of CM053623.1, from coordinate 48,457,247 downwards.
ATTACAGGTTTCTTTCAGGAGGATAAGAAATATTAGCATTTGATGCAACCAAACAATGGCATCAGCAAACAGCAACATCTTAAAGACCTCCCCACCCCCCACAGGGAAGCCTTCCTTAATCTATACTCTGTTCTAGATCTCCTCCATCAGAGGGGCAAATACCTTTGCAGAGTGTACATTTCCCTGTTTTCTCCTTGTCTGGTTTTTATTATCAGATTCAATCTGTCTGCTTTTCCTGGCTCTGCTCTTTTTAAAGTAGCAAATACAGGTAAGGAAAAAGAAAAATGCTTCCATCAGAGATAGGAAAAAAAAACACTTGTATGGAAGACATTGAGAAAGTTTTTTTGTTTTTTTTTCAAATGGCAACATTTAAACTTACAGTCAAGGCTCTAACTTAATAATATGGACTATCAGAGAAGAATCCTTTGTTATAATTTACTTTTATCTTCTGATTTTGATATCGAGTTAAGTTCAGCAAATTTTTATTAAGGTCCTATTATGTGCATTGTCTTGGGTGCTGAGGATACAAAGATGAAATAAGGAGTAATCCCTGCTCTCAGGGAGTTTACGCTCTTTATAGTGAAGACACGTACACAAATAGCTTTAATGCAAACTAGAGTAGAAGTATTTACATAAGAGAAGTCCAAAAAAATTGGTACGAAAAGTTGGAAGAGGGAAAGATGACTTATATTATGGATATCAGGTCAGGCTTCATGGTAAATATTGAAGAAAGGGAAAGATATCAATAGCTGAGCATTTTCCAGGGAAAGAAAATGGATTGACTGTTCTTGACATGTGTGAGTGAAAGAATTCACAATGGTAAGCTTGTAAGAGAGAGCAGTAAGAGATTGGGAAGTGATAAGTAGCCAAGTTTGGTTAGAACATAAGTATGTGAAGGAATGGCAACATTAAATGGCTGGAAAGGTAGATGGAAGCCACACTATGGAAGGCCTTGACTGCCAGGATAATGAATGTGTATTTCAGTTTATATTGGGTAAAGAGTGAGGAACTCCTGGGCTCTGCTTCTGTTTCTGCCTTTTGTTTGTTGTTCATGCTATTTTTAAGCAGGGAAATGATATAATCCCATTCGTGTAGAAGGAAGTTTATTCTATGAATAGTGCCAGGGACGAAATGAAGATGGGAGAAACTGGAGGTAGGAAGAGCAGAGAAGCAACTATTACCACAATCTCAGAAAAGGTGGGGAAGGCCTGAAATAGGATAGCAGTGGATAGATAGTGTTAGTAAAAAGAGGAGAGAGGGAAGGTGGGTGTTACTAAAGAGGTCACACTTACAAGAATGGATAACTATGTACATAGAGGTTGAAGGTGAGAAAAGAGTCCAAGATGTTCTGACATTCAGATTTGCATGAGAGGGAGGATGGTGGAATCAGAAATAAGAAGAGGAGGTAGGAAAGAGAGAGATTTTGTTGAGGATATTTTTTGAATTTGACATATCCAAGTGTAAGCAGACAGCTGGAAAGGAGGGATTGTAGTTTAGGGAAACGATTGAGGCTTGAAATATAGATGGAAATTATCCGTGAAGCTATGGCAGTACATGGGATATCCAATTGGATACTGTGTAGAAGTTAAGGAGGACAGGGACAGAACTTTGGGTGATACTCACATTTGGCAGTGAAAAGAGAAAGAGTAAGCTAGTAAAGGCTACAGAGGAGGGACAATTGGAGATCTAGGAAAACAATATAGATGAGTGCCATTTCTAGGTAAAGGGAGTCAGAAAGAGGTGGTAAGCATCACTATTATTGTCTGAACAGACCTCAAATTTTATATTGAAAGTCCATAGGAAGAAATCTTAAAGGCAAATTAATACAACTTCCTCATTTATCCGGATGAGGAAAGAAAAACCCAGAAAGGTTAAGTGAATTTCCCATGATCACACAGGTAAGTGGAAGAGCTGACATTTGAACCCAGGTCCTCTGACTTCAAATCCATTGCTCTTTCTACCATCCCATGCAATTCCCCTCCATCCCCAGATTCCTTCATAGATAGCTTGCTGGAACATATCTCATATATTGTTAGGGATGGACTGTTTACATTATTCTTCTCACCTTAGAATTCTTTCCATTTTAGTTTTACCTTTCCCTCATACCCTCATTGATTTAATTGAATCGACTCCATCGTCTGAGGAATTACCAGTTCTATTCCTCTTTCCTGGACTAACTACAACCCTCTTCAGTCTTTTCTATCTTACTATCATATTCATTTAAGCCCAGAACTAAATCGTTGAGATTTTATGGTATTCCACAATCAGGTTGAACTTTACAATTCAAGAACCCATTCGGAAAGCTACTAAATCTGTTGAACCCTTTGATGCTTTGATACACCTTAATAAATCACCACCCCATTTTCCAAGCAATATTTAAAATTCCATGGTTCTTTATTTATTTATGCTTTTATACATATATATATATATTGATCTGTGGTGAGCTGTAAAATGTTTTATGCATTAAAATAAGTTCAGTCAGAAACAATTTTTTAAATGGGGACCCACTAATGCTCTGTAACACAAAATTATATATATGTGTGTGTGTATATATGATTCATATACATTTATACACATATGCTATATATATTTTTCACATACATACATACACAGAAAGAAAAACAAATTGTAGCTCCTAAGAGATCCATAGCTTTGAATTTATTGTTTTGTGAATGTAAAGCATTAATTAGAATATTAAATTAGCACGTTTATTACCTTTAATAATATTTAAATCACTACAAAGTATGTGGAAAGAGAATTTAAATCTCTTACTATGGTAGAAGAGCCCTATTCCTAGGGCAAAATATGTCCCAGAAAACTGAATTTTGGAATGAGTTAGAAAATTCATTTTGTCAAGTGGATAAAAAATATTTTTTATGAACTAGTAAAATTGTTTAAATAAATGAAGCCGAATTTGGAAATTAAGTATTTTTAATTCAGAGATCTGTTTGCAGATATCAATCCTAAGTAGTTTGGAACGTTTATGCTTTGTTTTAAAATAATAACCATAAGTTACATACTAGTGTTCTGAACTTATTACTACTTTGTTTTATGCTATTTCTAGCTTTAGATGTATGCATTTGATTGATAGTTTATTAAAATGTAGTTACACTAAGAAGATAGCAAATAAATATTCCCAATGGGAGCTGAACACACATCCAAGGACAGAAATTGGCTCTTGTGCAGTATTTTTGTTACTGTTGCCAAGGACTTGATAGAAGCATACAAAGTGGTTTCTTTTTAGTGTTCTTATCAGTTTCCTTTGCATTTCATAAATTTACAGGGCCTGAAAAAGAACTGGGAAGAGGTACATAAGGAATTCCAGTCCCTTTCTGTATTTGTCGACTCCCTACCAAAGAAGGTCCGCAAGCAAAGACTAGAAGCAGAGATGAAACAACTGGAACATGACATTGGTGTAATTGAAAAGCATAAGGTCATCTATATTGCCAATAAGTAATGAAGAATTCATTTCAAGTCAGAAAAATACAAGGTTAAAAAATAAAATGAAATGATAACATGCTATTCATGGAAGAAAAATCCTACCAAGAGAACAAAGGGGCAGACTTAAAATAATTAATACATTCTTAAGTAATGTGTAAAGAATAATGTGAATTGTTCACTTTTATGAGATTTTTTTTTACCAGTGTGAGGATTTCCAAGTTTGAACAAATTAAATTTTGATGTTCTTTATATCTCTTCTAGAGTTTTTCATCATTGATATTCCACTATTTTAAGCAAGTTCCAAATGTGTATGTCTGACTAGTAATTTGCTTATACTGAGAAACTCTTAGCTTAGTACCTCAGTACCTTCATGTGGATTTCATGCCAAAGTTATTTTAATGGATGTACTATGACTTTATTAATAGTATTACCTCTCCCTCTCTGCATACATTCTCCACCCTACAAAGATTATGCAAGGAACACACCTATTTTAAAAATTAAGTGATTTGAGTTAGAACAAAAATATATTCTCTTACGCCTCTCAACCAATTTCCAATTTTAAATTCAAACAAAGTCTTTGTCCCACTATCCATATGAACATAGTACGTGATGTAGTAGAAAGGCACCGGACTAAATAGTAAAAGATTTGTTTCCTAGGCCTAACTCTGTGACCGACTGGCCAGGTAGCCTTCAGCAAATCAATTCAACACTCTTAAGTCTCAGTTTTTTCATAGACTAAAAATAATAATAATTACCCTACCCATGCCACGGGGTAGTTGTGGTCATGCGGATAAAATGAGAAAATGTATTTTAGATGTCTGATAGATCATTCCCAAGCTGCCTTTGTTTTCTGTGACTTTTCTGATTCCTTCCTGAGATAAATATCCTTACTGTACCAGACTGGAAATTCTTAAATTTGGGAGTCAGGGGAGGGGAGGGAGAGAGAGAAGGGAATGGATTTCCAAAGACTAGTTTATTTAGTAAGTGTGTGTCATTGAGGAGACTGAAACAAAGAGATGCTGGGGGATCAAGGAGGATGCTTAAATAAAGAGAACGTCTGACTTCTTGCTATACTTTGTAAAATATTGTGCTTTTATGGATTTTATTCTATCATTCATACTGTGTATTCACATGGAAACTGAATGTTACTTTATTAGTCATTTTTATGTCCCTCCATTTTCAAGCTATTTACAAATAAAAATTCACTTCCCATCAGCTGACTAGTGGAGGTTCTTCAGGCCCAGTGTGTTCAGAATTAGAAAGAACCTCGGCACCATCTTGTTCTACCTGTACCTAAAACCAGAATCTTCTCTTGAAGAGCCCTAGGGAGAGCTGGAGGGAGGCTAGGTAAGGCAAGGGAGAGGTTCTGTACCGTTTGAAACAGGCCTTTCCACTTTTGAATAACTAATTACTGTGCTTCTTATTCCAAAGGTTTTTAATGGATTACATCCCTATTCAAAGAGAAGAGGAGGTGGGGATACACATTCTACTAGCCAAAAGGAGAATGAACCCCTTTGGAGGGTTTTAACCATCCAAGCACTGCTTGTTTCAGTTCCAGTTATGAGAATCCATCCTCTCAATCCATCCTCAGACATAAGCCTGGCCTCATCACCTGTAGGATTTCCTTGGCTGTCAGTGAAAGAGCCCTGTCTTGAGATTAAGATACCCTGTATGACTATTGGTGATCTAGTATACTTTTTTATGCCCCCAAACAACAGCCTTGTGTCTGGTGAAGCAGAGAGGGAGAATTTCAAACAGCCAATGGCCTTGTGATAGCTATAGTTACAAACTGAAAGACATAGGGAAAGGAGGTCAAACACATGTTTATCTATTAAACTACAACTTCACACACATCAGCAACATCACTAAGTACTGAAAGTACTATCTGCGTGGAGTAACCACAATGAAATTAATTTTTTTAAAAACATATACATACTCCCATATACACCCCAGAGCTCAGCCTAATGAATTAACTTCGTTTGAAGTAGTCACCTTGTCAGGCTACTCATTCCAATGATGCTGTCATTGTTCAAAACATTTTTGGATTCATTTCCTCTTTTGGAATTACATGCTTTGGAAAGTCCAATGCTTAGCATAGTGTCTGGCGAGTAACAAGCACTCAATAAATGCTTATTGATTGAGTGGCCTCTGCAAAGACCAATCATTGCCCTCTAGATTTGATTTTGTAGGCAGCCAAAGATCACCCAAAAGTCAAATCTCAGTTCAATAAATATTTACTAACCTACTTTGTGTAAGGCACTATGCTAAATGTTGGCATCATAGAGATAAAAATGAGGCCTGATGATCTAGCCAACCAAAAAAGTCTTTGTTAGGTAAAGTAACAAAGGCAGAGCAGTAACATTGATTTGCTTGAATAGCTTGCAGAAAGGTACTGAAAGTAATTCTAAGAGAATTCAAAATGTTTTGAGCAATTTGTCATTGAAATATTCATAATCTCCTCAAGTGACCTATGAAAAGAGATAGAGCGGAAAATTTGAAGTGCAACAATCTGGCTCGAAATGCTTGCTATGAATCTTGTTACCTGCATAACCATGGGTAAATAGCTCCATCTAATTCATCTGCAAAATCCAGGGGTTGGACTCTGTAGTTTCTAAGTACCTGTTAAACTCCAAATCCCACGATTTTACTGAGATCAGCTCTACAATTATGTGAATTTTATTTGCCATGACAGGCTAATAGGGAAAGACTTGTACAGATGTATAAGTTCCTATGTATTTCTTTTTTTAAACAAAATCATATTTCTTCATAATCACACCTTGTAGATTAATTAATTAATTCTTTACATCCAAAGATACTACTAATGGTGGTGTCTGTTTGCACATAGCTTTAAAGAGATTAAATAGCAACTGACTTTCTCATACCAAACACTGAGAAAAACTATATTTCAATTTTCATATTCAGTTATATTCTTTTGATGACTACTCTGAAAGACAGTACTTTTAATCCATTTAATTTTATTTTTTCAATAAATAACAATCTAATTTCTCTCCTCTTACTCCTCTTCCTCGTTGGAAAGAAAAAAAGAAAGAAAAAACCCCTTGTAACAAACATCCATAGTCAAGCAAAACAAATTCCAGCATTGGCCATGTCAAAAAATGTATCTATCGTCCTTCGCCCTGACCTCACTACCTCTCTTTCAAGTAGTGCACTTCATCATCAGACCTGTGGAATCATGTTTGGTCATTGCATCAGAGTTCTTGATTCTTTCAAAGATGTTTGTCTTTCTAATGGTATTGTTATCATACAAAATTGTCCTCCTGGCTCTATTTACTTCACACTACATTACTTCATACAAATTGTTCCAGTTTTCTATGAAACCATCCATTTTATCATTTCTTAAAACATTATAGTATTCTTTTACATTCATACAATTTGTTCAGTTATTCCCCAGTTGATGAGTACTCTCTCAGTTTCCACAAAAAGAGCTGCTATAAATAGATTTGTGTCCATATCGATTCTTCTCCTCTTTCCTTGATCTCTTTGGGGTATAAGCCTAGTAGTGATAGTGTCGTGTCAAATAGTATACACAGTATAGTAACTTTGAGGGCATATTTCCAAATTGAGTTTCAGAATGGCTGTCCAGGGGTGGGGAACCTGCAGCCTCGAGGATACATGTGGCCCTCTAGGTCCTCAAGTGCAGTCTTTTTACTGAATCCAAACTTCACTAAACAAATCCCCTTAATAAAAGTTTGGATCCAGTCAAAGGGCTGAGCTTGAAGACCTAGAGAGCCACATGTGGCTGCAAGGCAGCAGGTTCCCCATCCCTGGATCATACCAATGCGCAGCTCTACCATCTGTGTATTAATGTGCCTGTCCTACCACAGCCCCTCCAACATTATCATTTTCCTTTTTGGGGAAACACTAACTTAGATGTAAAAGTCCTGGTGGTTTTCTTAAAGTCTCACTACTCTCTAACCTTCATTCATTTGTATCCTCACTTCCCTCTCCCCATCATCTTCAGATTTCCTGTGTCTGGTCCAGCAGTCTTCCCTATAATTTGCTCACCATCCTACTCAAATGTCATTGGTCAAAGCCATAACAATTCTATGGAGTTAGAACAATAGATGTTGGCAGCCAGGTTGCTCCTCATGATAGGATTCTCTTTTACCAAGCTGGACAATTTGCCCACAGTTTTCTATTATCTGTACCAGTTACCCCCTCTCTGTGGTAAATATAGAGGAGTTAACTTTATGTGATATGTGATCAGTGCTTCAAAACTTGGATGGATCAGTAATCTAACTAAGGTGGATTCTCTCTCTCACAATTCAGGTTGCAACCCATTCATGCCTTCCCATACTGTGTGATTCTTGTCCATAACATCCCATAAACCTCCTAAAAGGAATCCACTTGACAGACCTCTTTCCTCTATATTTTGCATTATATGAAATGGAGCACGGGGACTGAAATATCACTTATCCCTCCCCTTGAGTACATAACTGACCCACTTCCTATTTTGATTTTAACATTTCTGATGCTTCTCCTGAACAACTTTTCATTGGAAATAATGTTCAGCCTGCTGGAACCTGTCATGTGCCTCTTTCTTGTCCTTTGGGTGAACTTTACTTCTTTGTATTCTTTGCTATTCCACAAACAACATCACCAGAAGAATATTTTTAATGGACTTCTGTCAGAAGCTTGGGATTACTAAAACACTGTACAATTTTCCAAAGCCCAAAGTAGCCTGCTCTCCAAATCCAATTCCTTGTCCAGTTAATTGTCCATCCTTGGTGTCCATCTGATACCCATATTGATCAAAGCTTCTATAGATTGTCCATCTGATTGCACATCTTAATCTTTTTCATCGACTTGATATTTCTAGTATAGGCTAGGATTCTTTTAACTAATTAGAGAACTCATTCAAGACATTCCCAAAACATTTTAAGACTTGATAAATAAACACAATGTCATTTGCATACAAGAGCATCTGGAGAACCTCACCAGTTATAGGAAATCCTTCTTCCATTTGTACTCTGGGATATCCTTTGTGACAATGGCAAATGCTTTTGATAAACACACTTCTCTTGTTTTATTCCTCATTTAATGTCAATAATTAGGCATCGATAAGGGTTCTTTCCACTATACCTCCCAAGGAAACTTAAATTAATTCTAACATCTCTAAGCTGCTAGAGGATCACCATTTAGTGATGATTAACCTTTTGGGGGTTCATGTTCTTTTTGGCAGTAAGGCTGGTGAGGCTTAGGGACCCCTTCCCAGAATAATGTTTTTAAATGCATAAAATTACACTACATAGGATTACAAAAGAAATCATATGATAAAATTATATAATATATTTATCATATTGAAATAAAGGTGGGGCGGAGCCAAGATGGCGACTGGAAAGCAGTAACTGGCATGAGCTCCCCACCAAGTCCCTCCAAAAACCTATGAAAAAATGGCTCTGAACCAATTCTAGAACTACAGAACCCACAAAGGGGCAGAGGGAAGCAGGACTCCAG
>CM053623.1:48427354-48447828 GCA_028646595.1 Phalanger gymnotis | reverse complement strand
TGTATACATAATGATACGCATGTGGCCCATGTTGAATTGCTTGACTTCTTAGGGAGGGAGGGTGGGTGGGAAGGGAAGAGGGGAGAGAATTTGGAACTCAAAGTTTTGAAAACAGATGTTCAAAAACAAAAAAAAAGTTTTTGCATGCAACTAGAAAATAAGATACACAGGCAATGGGGCATAGAAATTTATCTTGCCCTACAAGAAAGGAAGGGAAAAGGGGATGGGCGGGGAGTGGGGTGACAGAAGGGAGGGCAGACTGGGGAATAGGTCAACCACAATATATGCCATCTTGGAGTGGGGGGGAGGGTAGAAATGGGGAAAAAATTTGTAATTCAAACTCTTGTGAAAATCAATGCTGAAAACTAAATATATTAAATAATAAAAAAATGGCAAAAAAAGATAAGGTGGTATAGAAAAATTATTGCACCTGGCATTGGCCAGTGGCACCACAACTTGAAGATGACCATTGTTTCCAGGTCACAGTCTACTTTCATTGTCCCAAGTAGAAATATGGATTGCAAAACAAAGTTCACAAAATTTAGGAAGATATTATAATGCCTAAGTGATGGATCCGTGATTAGCAGAGCAACCAGTTTCAAACACGGCTATTTGTGAGTTTTCCCAATTTAAATAAAAGAGTTAGAGAACAGTGTGGCACAATGGTCAAAAAGCTGGTCCTATCAAAAAGACTGGGTTTCAAATACCACCTCTGACACGTTGGTTCTGTCAGTCAGGGCAAAACAGTCAGCCCTGCAGTGCTCACTGGGTAGAAAAGGTTGATCTTCATTGGGAGAGTAAGTATTTTCGCAGCAGCTACCTACACCGATCAAATCAAAGGTCTATTTTTTTTAATCAACCTATTTCACAAATATTTATAAACATCTTCAAATAATGGAAAATACTTCATGAGATTATTTCATGTAAGTTGTTTTTCTATTTGAAGGTCAATTCAATTCAACAGACACTTGTTATCAGCCTAAAGTTCATTTGACCGTGGTAGTGTTTAACTTGTAGCTTCAATGTCTGTGTGGAAATTTATTTCCATTTAATAAAAACGAATTGTTACTACTGTACAACACTACATAGTTTCTTTACTTGTAAAATATGTGTTCCTTTTCAAAGGAAAAATACATCTTTTTTTTGTAATTTAACAAATGCCTACTTTACCCCTTTCATCCGATAAAACTTTGTTTATGACAATTGCCAAGGAAAAGCTTCAGGAAATGAGGAATATTAGTGAGGCTGGCCCTTCCCGGCTGCCATGGGCTAGAAGCAAAGGAACACTTAAATGACCTGTGGAAACATGTGATCAATCCCCCTCTAGCAGCATTTCCCCAGATTGTACTTTTCCCCACCCCCTACCCCCATGCATCTTCATGTTTATCCTGTTTGCATGCTGCTATGCAAAGACACAGAAAAAGCTTGGCTTCTTTTTTTAATGACTATCATTCATCAAAAGTATTCTTATAATGGTACAAAAGTTCAATAGAAGAATTCTAAAATCCTTTGGGGAGACTAGCTAAGAATATCCAATTAAGAGATGATATAGATTTAAAAACTGACTAAGCCTTTTCTAGTACATTACCACACGTATCAGCTCAAGGGGTATATAGAAGTCTCAATCTATATTTTGGAAAAATACTGTTAATTTTGCTTATGTGACCAGAAGTTTGTTATATTAGTTTTAATGTCTCTCACTCCCATGGATTGTTCCCCTTCCCCTTTATTTGCTAAAATAAAGAAACATTAACAGGTAAAATAATCTAATGATCACATACCCTGAGGAAGTCATAACCTTTCCAAACCGCAAATAATGATAATAATACAACTTACCTCACAGGGTTGTTGGGAGGATCAAACGAGATGATATATGTATATGTATATATATGTACATATATATATATATATATATAGTCCTTTACAAATAGAAAAGCATTATGTAAATTTAAGCTGCTGGGTTTTTTTATATTATTCTTTTTACTTTTCTAAGTGGACATCTGCTAGAAATGGTCCTAGAGAAAGTCACTATCCTGCTATTATTTTGTATTTGTAATAATCTTATTTTATATTATATAATTACATGTCTATTATATATTATGTTACATATGGTTATCATATTATATATTATTTATTTTCTGCTTAATGATCTATACATTTAACACCTAAGATTAAATACTTATGTATTTAACAAATAAGATTAAATGCATATGCATTTAATGATCTATTGCATAGGTTAATTAAAATGAAAGCTTTTGTAGTTGAATAAAACATTAGGATGGAAATACTAATAGATTTCATGAAATGATATATGGCATATGAAATATATATGATATATGAAATGAAATAGATGCTCACTGAAAGCAACTTTAGTATAGACCTTCAGTAACAGACAAGAAAACAGTAATAATGTGTCTTCCATCCTGTTCCCACAAGATTTTTATTTCCTCTGCTAGATCTCTATAATTTTAAAAGCTCTTCTTTCCATGTAACTTGGTGGTTAAAACAGATTAGTTTTATGTCTGGGTAATTGTGAGTCTTTGATAATGGTCTAGTACAGTACATGAGTTATGTTCAACAGGCTATTTTGAGCTCCGTATTTCTGGTATGATAATTTATCTTCTGCCATGCCAAGCCAGGAAAAAATTACAGTAAGTTCCTTATATATAATTCAAGCCATCAGATTACATTTCCCTAGTTATTCTGTAAGGTGCTAAGTTTTTACAGTCTGAAATCATTTGCTGTTTCCTTGTATCATCTGAGTGATCATTGTAGTCTGGGTTCCTTAAGGATAATCCTACAATTTCTGGAGATAATGACCTGGTCATAAATTGCCATCACAAACTTCTCCATTCAAAACCACATGATCCAGTCATTTGTTCAACACTGATACTTTTTTTTCTTTTTTTGGTAAACAGATTGTTGGCCAAATCCATGTATATGTCACCTATAGAGGCCTTTTAATTCTACTCATGAGTTTTAGCTATATCATAAGATCCATCTGGAGGTATACCTTTAGATACATTTAGTATATCCAGTGGTGCATACCTGTTATTAGACCTAACTATGCACAGTGAAATGATTGCATGTTTCAAACATATTTCTATAGGTTTTTACCTATTTGTCACATGCTTTAAGAATGTCTATCGATCTTCTTCCTCCTTCTTGGCCAAGAAGTGTTTGTCTTTCTATACATGCCTTAAGGCAATGGGCCCTGCATTTTGTTAATATTGCATGGATTTTGGTTCAGATACTTTCCAACTTATTATAGTACATTTTACAGTCCCAAAAGCGTATATTAAGATTGATATTGAATGGGTGTTAATTGCTTTAAATTCATTTCTCCCATTCAGCTTTGATCTCAGCATGCTAGTAAATCTCTTAATGTATTCAACTGCTGCCTTTGATATTTTTATGTTGGATGTGTCTTGCCTGGAGGAAACCATGGTATTTGTAGTTATCACCCCCATCCTACTGAGTCATGTGATCTCAAGAATCAAACTGAAAGTTTTCAATCTCTACATTTCCTTGGCATGTGTTGAATTTTACACATATTGAGTCCAAATAACATTTTTATATCATTAGAGACAGAATCCATGAGTCAAAGGAACTGTTTTACATGTTTTTCAGTAAAGCCATATAGCTTGGTGTCATCCATATACATCATGTGATTAATAAGATGTTTGGGTTTGATACCCTCTTTAACCTAGAGCCATACATGCTTCTATTGAGGAGATATGATCATGGATTTACAGTTAGGTGGAACCACAATGGACTTAAACTGTCTCCCTGAAAAATGTCACATGTTATACAAATTTTTCTTGACATTATTATGTTGGTGGCCTGTTTTAAATAGAGAACAGCTCTCTACATGGACATTAAGTATTCTAGCATTCTCACTAACTTGGTTCTAACTTACATATTTGCAGTACATGACTAAGTCATGATTAGAGAACTGAGTCAAACACTTCATAGTAATCAACAAAGGCACTATAAATATTATAGTGCTTTCAGGCAACTTGTTCCATAATTATTATACCCCTGGGACTTTTGCTCCTCAACCAGTATACTATTTTCTTATAAGTATTTGTTTCCAGTGATATAAGCTGTGAATGCTTGGTATATAACACCCAAATATGTAATTGGACTATATTTGAAGGGTTTACTGGTATTCTCATCTCATATTATTATCATTATCATTATTATTACGGTTGTTAACAAAGCAAGCAAGTCAATGTTTCTATAAGGGCCAGAATCATAATTTCCCTTTTATCTCATCTTTTTTTAAAATAGAGAAATTGAATTTTAATTTAATTAATTGCTTATTTATTAATTTAGCATAAAGAACTATGTGGGATGGAAATTCCCACAAACCATGTAGACTGGCAAATTATCTGTACCTTAAAGTCTTAGTTGCACTGAGAGCGACTTGCCCATGGGGTCACAAAGTTCACATATGTGAGAGGAAGAACTTGGACCTAGATCTTCCTGACTACAATGTGGGCCCTCTATCCACCACAACAGGCTTCTTAAGTGAAGTTTTTCAAAGGCTTTAATGGAAGTGGTTTCATAGACTCGAACCCACTCAAAGAGTGGTTTTTTTTAATAGGCCCATAGAGAAGGAATTTGAAAACATATTCTCAGTATCTTTTGTCTATAAGAAGGCTTGTAGTTAAAACCTCGAAAAAACATAAAGCAGTTTGTGACATTTTTGATTAGACTTTTTCTATTTCTATTTTCTATTTCACCTCAGCTCTGCAATGTACAAACAACTTCCAGTATATGTCTGCTAGTAAAATGGCCAGGCCAGTCATCTTGCCAGTGATAATTTTAACTGATATAGGAGGTTCCCTTGCCGCCAGCCTGTAACACTCATTGGACCTCAACCTCTCAGACTCATATGGCAGCCTCCAGCTCTGGATATGTTCATCTCAGGAGAGACATACATTCAACCTAGATCAAGAAAGGACAAATATTAAAAAGGAAGCCAAATCCCACGCTCAGACTTGCTTATGTAGAGCTTGCATTGTAGATGCTGTGTGATAATTAATGGCTTCGTGGCAGCTGGGGTAGGGGAAAGGGCAATCCGACCCATTTAGCCATTTTCTTCTCAAGACACAACTTAAAAGAATCTAGATGTGATTCAAAGCCAGAAAGGAAGAGGGAGATGAGGATAAGGTCCTTCCTTTTAAATATTGACCAAGTGGATATTTCATATCCATTAGCTTTTCTATCTCCATAGCCAAAAAGGGGGCTCCCCAGCATTTCAAAATTCAGTTCCTTCAGTGATGACTCACATCTGGCAGGAAGTAGGTCCCAAAGTTCTCTTATGGTTTTCTGGAAGGAGGAATGGATACTGACCATGCATCATGGGCTGGCCATTGTTACACATAAATGAGGAAAATGAGTTCCAGAGAAGCTAAGTAACTTATCCAAAGTCATACATGTAATAAGTGGCAAAGCTGGGGTGCAAACCTAAGTCCTTTGACTCTTTTCACTGGACCTTGTTGTCTCCTGGGGTGACAGTATAGCTTTTGAGGAGCCCCTTGGCAAAATATTCATAGGATCATAAATTTAGAGCCGCAAAGGACCTGAGAGGTCATCTAACTGTCCATTGTCCTTCATTTTATGATGAGGAAACCTAGGCCTAGAAATCTTTGAGGCCTAGAAATGAGGTGACTTGCTTGAAGTCACACCGGTAATAAGCAGCCTATACAGAATTTGAACCCAGATCTTCCTTCTCTAAATCCAGCACTCCTCCCACTTTATCCTTTAGCCTAAATCTAAGTACATGTGAAGCAATCTATATTTTAAAATGCATTTTATCTTTTTTGAGCTCTACCCACACTACAAACTTTCAAATAAATTGTGTGGTGTTCCAGTTTTATATCAAGAACCAAAATCTTTTCTTCATTTTTGCTCCTGGCATCCTGTAAAGTCACGTCTCTAGAGGCTGGTACCAGCTGCACGTGATGAAGGAGTTTATGGAGAATTTCAGGATGTTGAGAATTTCAGCCGCACAAACCAGTGAGTTCGCACATTAGAGCCCTTCTAAGTATATTCAGAATGAGGTGGGGGGAGGAGAGATGGCAGAGGGGAGTGGAAAGTTAAGAATCCTCATTTCTTGTGACCATGGTGCCCTGCAATAAATACTCTTAGGAGAGAGAGAGAGAGAGACAGAGACAGAGAGAAAGAGACAGAGAGAGACAGAGAGACAGAGACAGAGAGAGACAGAAAGACAGAGACAGAGACAAAGACACAGAGACACAGAGAGACAGAGAGGACGCAGAGAGAGACAGACACAGAGACAGACAGACACAGAGACAGACAGAGACAGAGAGAGAAGACATAGAGAGAGACAGACAGACAGACAGAGAGAGAGACAGACAGAGACAGAGAGAGAGAGAGGAGACACACTCACACAGGGTCGGGGGAGGGGGGAAATGAGACAGAGAGACAGAAGAGACACACACAGAGAGAGAAATTTAACCCTCTCAAAAAAGATAAGCCAACACACAATCAATAAGATCAGAAAAAGACTTTTCCCCCCTCTAACCTAAACCACCGTATGGAAGGTAAAACTTTCTGGTGACAGAGGATAGATATAGGCACCAATATGAATGGAACAAAACAGGGCAATCCACCATACCACCACAACTTTCCTACCTATCTCTTTTTTAAACCACAATAGCCATCCTATTCCTTCCTTATTTTCTACCCTAAAGCTTGCTTATATCCATCCAATTGTGCCCATATTTCCCACTGCTTCTAACTCCCGCCACCTCTATCCAGAATGGCACTGAAGGCATTCACTATTTGTCTCTGTACATTAGAGCAAAGCGAATTTGATATTTAGCTAGGATGATAAAATCATAGATGTAAAGAACCTCAAAGAACCTCAAAGGCCGTTTAGACCAAACCTCTCATTTTACAATGAGTAACTGGGCCCAGGGAGGTTAAGTGACTGCCCTACAGTCACACAAGGAGTAAATGTCAAAATCAACATTTGAACCAAGTTTGAGTGTCTGCAAATACAACCTTCTCTTCACTTAACACCAGAAATATTTCTCAGCAGACTCCCTTTATAAAGGAGATTACCCTAAAAATATTAGACTATAGGTTATCAAAAAAGGTTGATCATGCTCTTAAATGTTAGCAGGATAATATAATGAATATGAGGCAAAAAACCTTGCCCAAACAACAAACTCCCTGAAAATTAGAGTGGACCAAATAGAAGCCAATGAATCTACAAAGTCAAAACAATGTCAAAAGATTGAAAAAAAATAGAAAAAAATGTAAGCAGGTGCAAAAGTATTCCAGGCATAGTTGTTGTAGTTTGTCCCTACTTCTGGAAGAGTGATATCATGATTTTCAAGTGAATTGAAGTGAGGGAAGGCTATGCAAAGTCACCAGACTCACTCTCTCCACCAGAGCCTTCTGGGTCTAGTGGCAAGATATAGATTAGGACGACTGCAGATGGCCCAGGATGCAGTGTGAGACTTTGGCCTTTTTAAGCTAAGGTCTTTAACAGGTCTCAGTTTGTCTGAGGCAATATCCATTCAGTGGTTAAGACTAGGTAAGAAATGAGGCAAAGAGTGGACTCTTTTGTCTAGATAAAAAAAATCATTCCAGGAGGGGAAGACTCTCAGGGTTTCTGGTCAAAACAGAAACAATTCCTATTTACACTCCCTCTGAACCATCAGAGCCCAAACAATGACCAAGTAAGGCTTAGACTGGGACCTATTCTGGCCAATCAGTGAGAGCCAGAGTGATTTGGTTTTAAGGCATGGTCCTTAAAAGAAATTAACCCAGAAACTCCAAGACATTTTGCAAGGTTTCAATGATCAAAATTAGTATTCCTTTGGGCAGAGGACCTGAAGGTAGATAGCCAATGAAAGTGCCCAAAGTAAGGAGTTGGAGTATCTGGTTGAAGGAACAGCAAGGAACCCAGTGTAACTGGATCACAGAATACCTGGGGGTAAGTAAGAGGCAATAAGACTGGAAAGGTGAGAGTAGAGCAGGGCAAGTTACGAAAGGTTTTGAGTGCCGCACTGAGGATTGTTTGATCCCAGAGGTGACAGAGAGCCACTGTAGTCTATTGAGTGGGAGGAGTGACATGGCCAGAGCCGCCTTTAGAAGATCAGTCTGGCAGCTGAGTGGGAGAATGGAATGGAGAGACCCTTGGGGCAGGGAGACTCCATAATTCAGGTGTGAAGGGACAAGAGCCTAGGCTAGGATGACTGCAGTGGTAGAGGAGAGAAGAGGTCATATATGAGAGATAACACGTGAGTAAAAGCAACAGAATTTGGCGACAGATTGGATATGGAGAAATAAGAGAGTAAGGAGTTGAGGATGATGCCTAGGTTGTGAACCCTCAGCAGGAAGTGAGTTAGGAAAAAGGGAATGTTTGGGAAGAAAGAGAATGAGTTCAGACTTGGATATGCTGGGTTTAAGGTAGCTGTAGGACATGCAGTTCAAGATGTCTAACAGGGAGCTGGAAATGCAACACCAGAAGTCAGAAGAGAGGCGAAGGCTAGACAAATAGATTCAAGAATCATCAGCATAGAATGATCATTGAATACAAGGGAATTAAGGAGATTATAAAGTTCTAGCACATAGAGGGAAAAGAGAAGAGGGCCCAAGACAGAGACCTGAAGGAGACCCATTGTACTCTAAGGAACTAGGATTAAAATAAAGCTAAAAAAGCACCAACCTGCTTTGGTAAAGTTTCCTCATCTAGGAATTCTCTATGCCAGTGAAATCACAGGTCCCATCCTTGTTCCTGTCCATAAGGACAAGTCCTAGCACGGCAAAACAAAATAACTCTTCCCATTAGGTGGAAAAGGTGACTCCCTAAAAGAAAGAGCCAGTCAAAAGGAACATCTGACCCTAGGGGAGGGCAAGGACAGTGGAAATATTTTAAGCTTCCCAGAGAATATTGTCTACTGGTTATATGCATTATAGTTCCGTGTTTGTATCTTATGATCCTAATAGATGGTAGGTAAGCTCCAAATGACCAGGAACGCTGCCTTAGCTAAACTTTTAATTCTTTCCAACACCTAGCACACCTCTGCTACACGATAGATACTTAATAAATATTTGCTTAATGAATGAATGAATGGGAAGGTGTTTCCCTCCTGTCCAGAAAGAAACTTGCCCCTCCCAGGGAAGGGATAAAGGGAAGGAATGTGAGGAACATAGCCTGAAAGGCCTATGCAGTGAGGTCAACCTTGGGTTTATGGAAAAACAGTACCCCCATATGCCTCCTGAACAGTAACCTTTTTACAAAGTCAGTGGGAAACCATCCACATCCTGCACAGTTATGGACTTTCTTAAGCTCTTTCTATGATTAAAACTTTTGGGCATATTTTGGTTTCGTTATGTAAATCTTAATGGAGCACAGATGTAAAAAGAGCAGGTTACTCAAATGCCATTTTCCCATTTCTGTTAGTGGAGTGCTGATGTTACAATTGGCTCCAATTCATCTGCTTCTTGGGGAATATAGTTGACATGCATTCACTGTTCCCGGGGCAGCCTACATTCTTCGCTGGCTGGTCATGCAGGGATGCTCTGTGAAATCACCATCTTAATCCAAGTCCTGGCATAAAGCTAATAGTGACTTCTTATTATTTTCCTCTAACTGTTATCTCTTCCTCTGACACATAGCTCCCTTTTTCTGGAATCCAAATGTCGATATCTATTCTAACACATTTATCCAAAGACACCAATCCTCAGGTCAACCAAAGGCCATCTTTTTCTTTTGGCCTGGATATTTCATTCTTTCCACACAAATTCTTTGGGAGGGTAGTTCAGCCAAAGCTATGTGTAACCTTCCAAGTTGTACCTCCCCTTCTAGACAGAGGCTGAAGCGCAGCAGAAAGAATATTAGATTTGGAGGCAGAAGACAAGGTTGATGGAGGTTCTAACATTTGCTAGCTCTGTGACCCTTACAGGCTAGCCACTTAACTTGTCTGGGCCTTCATTTCCTCATCACCTGTAAACTGCAAGCAATGATTCTTGCCTAGCCCTGCCTACCTTACAAGACTGTTTTGAAGATCAAAGGAGATGACTAATATAAAAAGGAGGCAGCTAGGTGGTACAGCAGATAGAGCATTGAGCCTGGAGTCAGGAAGACTCATCTTCCTGAGTTTGAATAAGGCCTCAGACACTTACTAGCAATGTGACCCTGGGTAAGTCATTTAATCCTGTTTGCCTCAGTTTCCTCATATGTAAAATGAGCTGGAGAAGGAAATGGCAAACCAGTATCTTTGCCAAGAAAACCCTAAATGGGGTCATGAAGAGTTGGACATAACTGAAACATTTCAACAACAACAAATGCAAAAAACTTTGGAAATTGAAAAAGACTACACAAACAATTAATAATTAATAATACCTGCAATAATAAGCATAAGTTGTGTCTATAAAACAGTGAGGCTAATTATTTTGTGGCATGTCGAATTTCTCTCATTACTTCACCTTAAAACTCATACTTTCTATCCATAATCATGATGCCCTTTTTATGAGCAGATGACATACTGACTCACCATCAGTATAGCATAGGCTTATTCATAATATCTCATCCAGCATTTCTCCCTGTTTCCTTCATGACAGGAAACCATAAGATCAAAAATTTAGAGCTGGAAGAAATCTTTGAGGTCATCTATCCCAAGCCACTTATTTTATAAATAAAGAAACTGAGATCCAAAGATGTTAGATGGCTTGCCTATATTCATACAACCAGTAGAGTCGGAGGTAGGATTTGAATGCCGGTTGCAATGCCCCATTGACTAGACCATGCCACCTTTCTTGAGGACAGGAACCATATTTTTTTTGTTTTTGTATCACCAATACCTAGCACAGTTCCTAAAATATATTAGGCACTTTTAAAAAAAAGTCTGTTGGTTAATTATCTTGACACGGAATAAATTTAATTGACCCACATGAGGATGGAACTAAAGAAAAACTGACATGAAATCTTTAAGTTGTAGGATCCTCCCCTCTCACCTCAGGGCTTAATTCCCCAGCTCCATCTTGAAATGTCAGATGCCCCCAGAGGATGGCTGACCACTTCTCCTTCCCTTCCCAAGGGTAATGCTGGGAGCTAGAGTTTCTAATACTATTGCTCACAAAGTTCTATCAATGAGCTCCTTGTTAGTTATCAACTGGAGTTGATAAACTTTTTAAAAGTTTATTTATTAAGCATGTATTCACCACATAATTGTCACATCCTGCTTTTCCAGTCCAAAAATTGGTTTATAACCTTTCATTGAGTCATTGTCGCATGGTATAATTCTGTTGGTTATGCCACTTAAAAGGTAAACAGCGCAGCAATGTATTCACCAGTGGCATATGGATATGCACCTATCTCTTGAGCTTCGTGAGCCTCAAGCCTAGAATTCTCAGTGCGGGCGCATTGTCAGTATATTTCCCAAAGCCGACTGTGGTTTGTTTAGAGCTCTGCAGTACTAATGGTATTGTCACTCAACCCAACGAAGAGCAGTAGATGTAGCTGTGAAAGGAGCCGGCAGGCAGGAGAAGCTGTCTTGAGTAAGTCATGTGATATGGTAAGACTTGCATCTTCCCTTGTTGGTTAAGCTGTACAGTTCGTCTGCCAGCAATACAGTTTAGAAATAATTGATTTTTAAGTAATACCAGCACAATTTTTTAAAAGTCTTCAAATAATGCTTGCATCTCAATTTTTTACGAAAACAAATTGGCATAAAATCTGTGACCATTATGCAGTGAAATACGGTAGCTCCCCAAACCAGAGGTGCATTCTACCTGTGCACACACAAAATCCCGGAGGAGAGTGGACTCAAAGTGAAGAGTGTACATGTAGCCAACTGGTTGATTCACAGCTCTTGGTTTTTGGATGTCCTCTTGTTCATTCATGGAAGGCACATGTAATTCCCCTTATGCGGAGCTCTCTGCTGTGTTCACACCACCTCTAGGCCTAGGTATAGCATAGTAAGCTAACGTAGAATTGCACATTCAAGGGGCAGGCCAACTGAGTAGTGGTCAGACTGAGAAGTAAAGGACTCCAGAAAAGGAATTGCTCTTGGAGGTAGGGAGGAGAAAGTTTTGTTTCTCTCTAACCTCCCTCTCGGCACCATTGCCCTCCAGCCCTTGAGGAGGTGATGACTGTCTTCAAATCCCATTGGCATTTTTAGCAGCTAGCACCAGTGCTTAGCACAGCTCCTGGCACATAATACATGCTTAATAAAGGTGTGTCAACTGACTAAAATGTAGGATTTCAATAAACTGGGAGCTCATTTAGAGTACCGTTCACGGAGTATTGAAAAAGGCACAAAAGGTGGAAAGTGTGGGACATAAATAAGATATGAAAGTATTTCTGATTGCTATAGGGATTGCTACATCCCTGTGAAGTAAGCAATACAAGATAAAGTCAGAAGGTAGAATGATAGAAGATTATGGAGAGACTTGAAAGCCAAAGTGAGTTCTTTGTAAAGAGCCAGAACATTAAAAACAAGCACAAAACTTTCCCAGAGTATAGAAGTCACTGTTTCTTGATTAAGTTTTTCTACAAAGCAAATTATATCATCTGTTCTCCATGTCTTTTGGACTACTTTCAGTTGCTATGTACAATCTTCTCTGGCTCATGATATGAGAAGAAGGATCTGTGACCTTTGGTATCCCTTATCTTTGGCAGAATCTGTTATATGCCTGTAGACAAACTCAAATACACCTATGGCCAAGAAAGAGAAAATTGTTAATGACGACAGCCTGGACTTCAGTTTGAAAGGGCTTAGCCCTGTGATACTTAGAAATTGTAGAAACAACCCAACAGGAATACTTAGAAAAAGGACAATTTAATGGCAAGGTTAGTTTGCAGGGAGAGAGAATAAGACAAGGTCTTGGATTTGTAAGAGCACCATGGCAATCTAATAGGCACCTGAAGCTATTTATGGGGCAAATCAAACATTACATGCAATGAATCACTGCCCTGTAGAGGAACACTCCTTTCTCATTCTCTACCGAGACATGAGAAAAGAAAAAGCATGTTAAATGGCTTCTGTGTGGATATGCTTTTTACTACATCCTCCACGAAGTTAAATATTAAATACTAAAGACTAAGAGATAAGCATTCTATATTTGTGTTGTGCTATCACTTTCTTATGAAATAACAGAATGCTTTGGAAAAGTTTCATTTTACAACGGTACAAATGAAAAACCTTTATCCTCCCAATGTACAGTTTTAACATACGTTTTTAAGTTTTGTTGTTGTTGTTTAAGGAGACTAAGGAATTGCTGTTCAGTTGTTTCAGTCATGTCCAGCTCTTCCTGACCCCATTTGGGGTTTTCTTGGCAAAGATACCCCTCCAGTACTTGCTATTTCCTTCTCCAGCTCATTTGACAGATGAGGAAACTGAGGCAAACAGGGTTAAGTGACTTGCCCAGGGTCGCACAGCTAGTAAGTGTCTGAGTCCAGATTTGAATTCATGAATATGAGTCTTCCAGACTCCAGGTCCAGTGTTCTATCCATTGTGCCACCTAGCTGCCCCCAACATAATGGAATTTAATAAGTAACAGCAAGATACCATTAATTCAGTCACTACTAGTAAACTATGCTTCTGTAAATCTTCAAATTTGAGTTAAATTTCCTCAGCCTAGGAAGAAAACGTTTGCTGAGCAAACTAATAGAACAAATAAAACTTCAGGGGAGTGTTTATGCTAGTCAAATAGACAAAATGTTTTCAAAATTTCAGAAGCATCTATTTACATGGAAACAATGTGCTAGTTAGTTACAAAATGTCTATTTGTCAATCCTTCATTCCAAATGACCTGGACCTCTGGGAAATCTTTGTTCATCTAGATATTACTACATGTACTTGGGAGTAATAAAACTATATTTTTAAAAAAGCAGTCTATATTCTAGCCTTTTTAAAAATTCACATTAAATTTTCTCTTTTCCTTTCTGTACAAGACCACTTGCAATCACAAAGTGTGACTCACTGAAAAAAAATGGGGAAACACAATTATCCTAGACCTCTAGCTCCAAAACCCTAGCAGCAGACACTGTCAAATTGAGGGGCACAAATTGCCCATGGGTGGTAACACTCAGTAATCTCTGCCTTTGATCCTGGACTCTGTCTAAAAGCTCCTTAAAGATCTGCCATTCTGGCCTGCCTGAGTTAAATCACAGGATTTAAAACAACGACAACAAAAACTTGAGGTCATCTCATTGTAGGATCATAGGAGACCATCTAATCCAAAGCCCTGAATTTACCAATGAGGAAACTGAGGCCCAGAGAAATTAAATGGAGTCACTAAAGTCAAGTACCTCAGCTTGCTGGGGTAGATTTCTAAGCCACATCTTTTGATGCTAAATCCAGTGCTCCTTCCAGCCAATAACCCTGTTTCTTAAGCATTCTCCTCTATTACAGTTCGCCACCTCTCATTCAGCATTGTTTATTTTCTCCTTGGCCTGTTGCTTTGTATAATGCCAACAGTTCTTAACCTGGGGCCCATAAACTTGGTTTTTCTTTTGAGTATTTTGATGGGTGCATTTCAATATAATTGACTTTCTTTGTAATTTTATGTATTTTATTCATTCAAAAACATTATTCTGAGAAGGGGCCCATAGGCTTTAGCAGACTGCCCATTCTGGATCTAAGGTGTCAAAAAAAGGTTAAGAACCCCTGATCTACTTCCCCCACCCCCATTTTAGCTTCTACCTCTCTCATACTGGCTATTGAAATACATTAGAATTTACTGCCATAGTTGGCACAGAGCTTGGCAAATGGTAGGCACTTAATAAATGTCTCTCGATTGACTCATAGATAACTGATTGATTTTCTTGGGCCCTTCTATACATCGTGCTAGCAGTAAGGACAGGGAAGAGGATGGCTAAAGCCAACATACTCAAGAGTGCCAGGTACTCTACCTACACCTGAATCAGAGAAGAGAAAATATTTCAGCAAACTCGTTCTTGTAATCAATACCAGAATATGATTGTTAGAGTTGGCCCTTCCTTTGGGAAGTGAATATTGTAATATATGCAAGGCTATGAAAATGAAGGCCAAAGTGGCCTTGGCCGCTTACTTTCAAGGAAAAGAGGTTTGTGCTGTGACCTATCACCTTTTTAAAGTATTTTGATAACTATATTCTAACATAATTGGCTTCCTCTGTAATCCTCTGTATTTTATTTTATACATTTAAAAATATTTTTTTCTGAGGAGTTTTTGGGACTGCCCAAAGTCCGGCCCATGGAGAGATATATTAGTTACTTCCAACCTAGAGAGCTGATTGCTGTGTTTTGTAAGCTTTTAGACTTCTGAAATCTCCAAGCACTGCAAATGAAGGTTTGATTGCTTTGTTGATTCTCTAGGCTTATGAAAGTGGTGAAGAAAATGTTGATGATGCAAAATGAACTTTAAAAATATGTCTTGCAGAGAGCCAGTTGTTAAACATTTATTCACACACAACCCTGGGCCCATGACACACACCAAAAAGCTTACAAATCCCTAGTCTAAGTGAAGTGTGTCTGCCATCAATTCTTGTACTGCTTAGGGGGTGGAAATAGAGTTTATGAGGAAAAATAGAGAGATTTGAATGAAAATGATCTTACTGCCAATTCAGCCTGGAGCTGGAGCTGATCCTCTAGGACTGAGTTCAGTCCTCATCTCTCAAAACAGCGTCCAGGCATGGGCATTAAGACAACATGCTCACTTTTAAAAACAGAAAACTGAGGCTCAGTGAGGAAAAAGTAACTCAGCCATGGTCATCCGCGTTTTGCGTGGCAGATCCTGTATTCAAATTCAGCTCCTCTGATTTAGGGTTCATTTTACAGTACCACATTGTCCTCCTTTGACTATCTTAGAAAGTCTTTGACTCCATCTCTTGGATAATGTTAAGACATGCATGTCTATCCCCCTTCCAATGAATAATAATAATAAATATAATAAATATAATAATAATAATATATGATGTGATGTGATGGTGAGGTGATAGAATAGAATGGGATTACAGTAGAATAGAATAGAATAATACAATACATTACAATATAATATAACAACACAACATAACACACCTAACTCAATATAATATAACATAATACAATATAAAACAAAACAATATAATACGATATAATACAATATAATAGGACATAAAATCAAACATAAACCAAGAAATGAACAGTGCTCTTTGGGTGCAAAGATTAAAAATCATCATAAAAATGGTTCACACTTACATAGCAATATGAGCTTTGAAAACTGCTTTCTTCACAACCATGAGCTCGGTAATGCAATTATTATAAGCTCCATTTTACAGATGAGTAAATTGAGGCTGGGAGGGGTTAAATGACCTGCTGGTAGTCACAGAGATATGATTTGGAACCAAATCTAATATGCTTTTCTCCTCACAATGTTACTCTTGCAAAGAAATAAAACAGCTTCCCCACAGCCCGTGTAGATGCGAATGAGAGGAGGGGAAGCAACTTGTAGTATTGTGGAAACCTTGCTTGTCTTGGAGTCAAGAAGATCTGGGTTTGAATCCTGCCTCCAATGTTTACTAGTTCTGTAGCCCTGTGCAGCTATTTTTTTAACCTCTCTTTGCCCCAGATTCCTCATACATAAAGTTGTTGATCAGTCATGTTGGACTCCGGATGAGGTTTTCTTGGCAAAGACACTGGAATGGTTTGCCATTACCTTCTGTAGGTAATTTTATAGCTGTAGAAACTGAAGCAAACAGAGTAAAGTGACCTGCCCAGGGCCACACAGTTGTTAAATGTCTGAGGCTAGATTTGAAATCAGGTCTTTCAGACTCCGGACCTAGCACTCTATCCACTGAGCAACCAAGCTACCTCCTAACTACCTAGCACCTATATATGAGAGTTGTTGTGAAACTCAAGTGAGATAAAGTAGGAAAAATGCTTTCTTTAAAATGTCTTTAAATTTAAAATTTTAATTTAAAATTAAAAGAAATTTAAATTTCTTTAAAATGCTCTTTAAATGTCAGGTTTTATCAGATGATTTCCACTACTAAGTTCTGGCCCAGAAAACACGATATAATTAATTTCCTTGAGTGTAAATCTCATAGTCATTAATGCATTTGCTGTCTGACCTGGGGAGAATGTAGGTGGAGGCTCAGCCAGACAGATTGGCAGGAGTTCATTGTACCTAGGACCTTGATGCTTTCTATTGCTAATGTTTGGCTCATCCAGGCACTTTCTCTTACTAATTAGGACCCCTATACGGTATGTGGTGATCCCTGTACAGTGGCAGACATATAAAAAAGGGATTTCCCATAGAGAGGTGAATATCCCAGCAAATACCTTTTTCACCTCCCCAGCCCTAGAAGGTATCTTTAGTTTGTCTCAATTTTGGGTAAATAAGGAAATCTCGTAGGCGGGGTTTGCTCTGGCCTGGAGACAAGATCAGTTGTGAGTCAATAGAGAAGATCAGGGGCATATCTAGACATTCAAAACCGATCCAAAGCAGGCTCTCAACCTAAAATGAAACCTGGGACTACCAAAGACCTGATTGGAAATGATCCGGACCCAAGCTGAAGGGGCCAGAAAGGTTCAAGCCTTTTTTTTTTTTTATTTCCCCCTACCTCTTCTATTAGTGGGACTACCTCTCCCTTTTTCTCTCTGCATGTTCTCCCTATTTCAGACCTGTAACCAAGGAACAGAGCCGAAAATGGATCTGCTTCTGCAGCATTCTGTGGTTTGTCGGTCTCTGGGACGTCACTAGAGAGTAATGTACTTCGAGTCTGATCTGGAGAGAATCCATCTGCTGCTGAGAGCATAGCTCAATCCCCAAGCCATTTAATTCTTGCAATCTCTACTACTTCAGTCAATGGTGCTGTCAATTAAGGAGGCCTTTTTGGGAAGGGGACATCTTTCCATTAGGAGTATAACACCGGCTGATGCATCAATTAATTTTGCATAAGCTGCTATATCACCATTAGATGCTAATCTGTTCATTCATAACCCCAAGGTATTGTGCTAGGGTCATGCACATGATTTCTGCGTCCCGCCCTGAGGATTTATTTAGTACTCAGACCCCTCGATCTTGCAGCTGTGTCCTCTCAATGACTGCTTTATGGCGGCCGAGAGAGTTGAGCTCTGCTGCCAGATGAGGGGATCTGGAAGAACACACGGACAGATTGCTCTTGTATGCTGAAGTTATCCAACTCCTGTTCCGGTCAGATGGGGAAACAGTGGAAAGATATCTCTTAAGCAATCTCGTTCTCACTGTTACTGACATTACTCATATCTGACATATTTTCAGGACAGCAGTCAGAGATAGGCATAGGTTATATAGTGGGAGGATAAACAGTAAAGCACAGATATTCATTTAAGATTTATCCTGATTGAAATTTATTGGTATCGTAATACCCGGAACTCACTGCATGATACAGCAGAGGCATTATTTTCTTCTCTTTGTATGCTATGCCAGGAAGAGAGAGTTACTATGTCAAATGCATACTAATGAAGGTTCTACTTAGGATTTTATATCTAGCCCAACCTTCTTATTTTTATCAATGATGAAACTGAGGCCCAGAGAGGTAGTAAATGGCAGAGGCTAGGATTTGAACCCTGGTTCTCTGCCTCCAAATTCAACACTCTTTCTACCAAACCACATGCCTATTTTTCTTCTTTTGTTGTTTTTCATTTTTATTATGGAATTGACATATTAAATATAAACATTTCCTTATATAAAGAATAGAAAAAGAAGAATGCATTTATTGCAAATTTTTGTCACAATTATATACAACTCCCAAGCAACCAATAACACCACAAAAATTTAAATTGGCTATATCTTAAATAACAGAGGATGACTGGTTACTAATGTAGAAGCCATATCCCAATCAGCTGTCTATGAACTCAATTAATTTGTTAGAATACTGATAGAAAAGATCAAAATTAATGTCAAATTAAAAGAAAGAAGAAAAATGAGAAAAATATATGGTGAACAATTAAAAGAGTTCCAATCTGATCTTAACAGGCCATTGGCTTTTTTAAAAAAGGAACTGGATAAAGGAATAGACATAAAACAATTGATATAATGCAATTGCTGCAACTAGAAGGCCATGAGGTTGGAAAAGACATCAGGTCATTGAATAAACACATGTTCTCCTTGCCAGGTGAAGAAATATGTCAATAAAAGACACCTTTGTGATATAAACTCATTTAAAAAAAAAGACCAAGACTTGATTCTGGCAATATTATCTCATACAACAGAGATGGGGTGGATCACTTAAAGGAAGGAAAGATATTCAGCCCAGAGAAAAGAAGGCTTAAGGGGGACATGGCAGCTGTCTTCAAGTATTTGAAGGTCTGTCAAGGGAAAGAGGTATTAGTCTTCTTTTATTTGGGCCCAGAAGGCAGCTGTAGGAGTAACTGAATGAAGGTTCCAAAAAGGCAGATCTAGACTTGATATCATGAAATTTTTTTTCCCCTAACAATTAGAGCCATACAAAAATGAAATGTCTTGGGAGGTAGATGGCTTCCCCTCATTGGAAGTCTTCAAGTAAATGGCCACTTGCCAGGGATTTTGTAAAGGGAGCTATTTTTCAGATATGATTGAACTAGAAGCTCTTGGCATCACTTCTGCCTCTGAAATTCTGAGAGTACATGATGCTGTGTGTGTGGAAAAATTACTAGTGAGAATGGCAGTTGAGAAAATAGCAATAACTACCTACTTACATACCTAACTTCTCAACTCTAGAGAATTTATACATATTGAGGATTTGAGTAGAGAACAGGTAGATTCTGGTTTTTGCAATCAGATTTGACAACTAAGCATATCTTGGCCATCGCAGAAGCAGAGAATACAACATCTCACTTGGCTTATTGTTCATTAACTATTTTCTAAAAAGCATTTGATTACACGGAATAAAAGGCTTGCTTAAAGACTTTATTCCAACAAAGTATAACCCATGTTAAAATCATGATTCTAGAGTACCAAATAAAGTAAGTCAAATTATAAAACAGGAACACATATGCTTGTCAAAAGTGTCTGCCACTATCGTGTGAATGTTCAAGATGGAATCCATAAAAGCAATTCCCTATAGATGGTGAGGTCTTCCAAATTCTTGCTGTTTGAATATGGCATCATGTTAATTACATCAAGTTCTGGAACACTGCAAAGCCTCCTAAATGAAATCTGTATTCACTCAAAAGAAGTTACTGTAGGAATCAGGGAATCCGAGTTCAGATCTCACCTCTGATATTTACTATCTGTGTAACCTTGGATGGATCACTTAACCTGTCTGGGTCTCACTTTTCTCCTTTATAAAATGAGAAGGTTGGCTTCTGTCATACTTTTCTGTTCTCAGTCTGTGATCTTAAGAACTATCCACTCAAGAAATAACAAGTGGGCGGAGCCAAGATGGCGACCAGAAAGCAGTAACTGGCGTGAGCTCCCCACCAAATCCCTCCAAAAACCTATAAAAAAATGGCTCTGAAACAATTCTAGAGCTGCAGAACCCACAAAGTGGCAGAGGGA
>CM053623.1:48398374-48426854 GCA_028646595.1 Phalanger gymnotis | reverse complement strand
CTAAATCAATGACTATAGTGACAGAGTGGGGCAGTCAGATTAAGTAGATGAAGCAAGGGAAAACCTATTAGCTCTCTGATTTTGTGAAGTGAAGGATAGAAATTGAAAATTACTCTGGGTTATTTACATAAGAAATATATGATATACTTACATTGTTGGGCTGCAGTACTGGGTAGCTCCTGCCACTCCCACCATGTTTTGCAGGAGGCCCCTCTTTTTTTAAATTAGTATTTAATTTTTTCCAATTACATATAAAGACAATTTTTAACATTCATTTTTGTAAATTTTGAATTTCAAATTTTCTCTCTCCTTCCTCTCTTCCTAAAACAGTAAGCAATTTAATATAGGGTTACATATGTGCGATCACGTAAAACATATTTTCATATTAGTCACATGGTTAAAGAAGAAACAGTTGGCAAAAAAATTATTACAGTTTGCAAAAGGAAAAAAAGACACACCCACAAAATAAAGAAAATGAAAATAGTACACTTCAATATGCATTCTGACTCCATCAGTTCTTTTTCTGGACGTGGATAGAATTTTCCATCATGAATCTTTTAGCTTTGTCTTGGATTGTTGTAGTCCTAAGAAGAGCTAAATCAGTCATAGTTGATCACCACACAATGATGCGGTTACTGTGTACAATGTTCCGGGAGGCCTTTCTTGATCCCTGCCCCCGCACCTCCCCAAACTAGAGGTTTTTTCCTGTTAGGTAACCTTCCATCTACTCTTCATAATTTTGTATCTCGCTATTATATACATGTTGTCTTCTCCATTGATTTCATCACTGCGGGTACTCAGTCACAGTTCCTCCGTACCTTCTCCATTAGAATGCAGATTTCTTGAGGGCTGGGATTCTTTTTGCCTTTCTTTGTACCTTGAGCAATTAGCGCAGTGCTTGACTCATAGCAGGCATTTGATAAATGTTTGTTGTTTGGTTGTTGCTATTGCTGGGCTGGTTCATGATAGAGACTGTAGCTACTAAGATTACATTTTTATTTTCATGAATTTCTAACTAAAAGTTTGCATTTTCCACAATTATTTAAAAACATTGTTGTAAGAAGGGTCGCATAGCCTTCCCTAGGTTGCCAGAGAAGCCCTTAAAACAAACCAAAAAAAAAAAATGGCTAAACCTCTACTGAAGCAACTAGGAAGGCTGGGGGCGGGGGGATAGGAAGAAGGGGGGGAGTGGGCGGGAAGAGGCAGGGAGAGACCAGGAAAGGCCTCCTGCAGAATATGAGGTCAGGGGAACAGTATAAGAAATAGTATTCAGTTCCCCAGAATCCCCATCAGGCATAGAGTTCTCTAATATCTTTAATCTCATCATCTTGCATGGCAA
Source organism: Phalanger gymnotis (assembly GCA_028646595.1). Taxonomy (NCBI): domain Eukaryota; kingdom Metazoa; phylum Chordata; class Mammalia; order Diprotodontia; family Phalangeridae; genus Phalanger; species Phalanger gymnotis. The sequence goes on along the minus strand of CM053623.1, from coordinate 48,425,515 downwards.
CTGTAGTGGATAGAGAAGTTTGCTTATAAGTTGAGATTAGTTTGATGTTTTAAAGGATTCGTGATCTCATCACTGTAGGTACTCAGTCACAGTCCTTTCCATACCTTCTCAGCCTTTGTGATTCTTGGCCTGCTTTCCCCAAAGATCCTCCACAGAAGGGCTTCCTAAAGTCCTCTTAACCTTTCAGGCATGGGCAAAGATTGTGGAGGGAAACAAGCACCTCTGCCATAGCCATTTAAATTGTAAGGATTGTAGTGTTCTTTCTGGCACTGATTTGTTTACAAATGTCTTTTAAAGAGACATAGGTGCACTGTTTCCATGACTCAAAAGTGAATAGTTCTAGTCATAGCTAAGGCAGAAGCCTACATAGCTATCTGCTGGCATCAGCCTCTGGAGATGGGGATATCCGTAGGCTGAAATTCCTTTAGAGGGCACTTAGTATAACTAAGCCCTAGAAAGGCCAATGTTACTTGGCATAGGCCTAGGGTCTTGATTTCCTGTGAGTATTCTAGAGAAAGTTCTGCTGACTTTTGTTAATCCTTGCCATTTAAAATAGATTATAGCTTATATAACTCTCCACTCAGGCCACACCCCAGGAATGCTGAAGGTAGAACAGAACACCTCTGCATTTCTCCTAAGTACTAAATGGCCTTAAGATTGCCTTGGCTTTTGGTGTTTTTATTTTCACCATAATGTATTTTTAATTTATAGCACTGTGTACATAGCAGGTGTTGGTTTCACTCACTGGCTTCCAAAGTGCAGTGGGAATAACAGATGCATGAGGAATGACTTTGTAGAGGTCCGTTGTGACTTTCTATTTTCACAGCAGTCAAAGCCAAATTGAAATATTTCTGCTGGAAATGTTTGCATTCCTTTCCTTTGAATGAGATACTTAGAAATCTAGTAAATAGGTGCTGTGTTTTAATAAGGTGCTCACTTGCAACTCAAATTTAAAACATTTTGTTATTAAAATATATACTTTGGGGTTCCAGAAATAGGGTTTTTTTTCTTCTAGCATACTCAGCCTTGGAGTTTTGAGGTATGAAAAAGCTTGCTCCAAGAGATACATAGTACAGTGTTAGTTTTGGATTTTACTTTCAGAATTATAGTTCATAGTTATTAAAGTTATCAAAATAAAAAATGTCTAGCAAAACAGACCTTCCCATAAGTCAGTTGATTTCTCCAAAGGCCAAAATAGAATCAATTCCATCGACCTACCAAATTCAAATGTGTCCTGTTTATGAAACCCTATTCATTAGTAACTATGGAAATCTTACTCATTTACATTTGAATCTGAAGATCTGTTCAAGTAGCCAGAACTGACAGGTTTTTTGGTGACTTTCTAACCTCCACCTATATGCTTTATAATCCCTACTTGAGGGGAGAGGAGCATCAGAGCATAGGGAATAGATAACTAGCCCTAGAGTCAGGAAGGCTAGGATCAATTCCTGACTTCATACCGTACTACATGCTAGCTGTATGACTAACCATGGGTAACTTTTCTCATCTCCTAATGACCCAGGCAACTTTCTGAAACCATCATGGTATGGTGGAAAACAGCACAGATTTGGGATCAGAGAACTTGGGTTCAGTCCTGACTCTGCCACTTACCACCTGTGTGACCTTGGAAAAATCACTTGAATGTCTCTCTGGGCCTCAGTTTCCTCAGCTGTTAAAAGAGGAGGTTGAAGTAAATGACCTCTAAGCCCCCATCCAGCTCTATACACATGATGCTAGAGTACTGCAAGTTACAGAAGAGTGGCCTGATCTTCATTGATGTAGGGAGGCTCTGTACCATTTCCTATGCCAATGAAATCCCAAGTCTGAAAAAAATTAAGCAATAAATATATTCCTCTAAAAATAACTTAAAGTAATGAAGTTTGAGGGGAGGAAATTACTCAGAATACTTATTTCCAGCTCAGTTGATATAATCACAGTAAGTATGTCAAATAACAGGCAAGGGAGTATCAATATGTTATGTGCTTATAGCCTGTTGTCCCTTTATGAAGTAAGAAGACATTTCCCTGATTTAATTAAAAGGAGAGGTTGGCATTGGCTGGGCAAAGAAGCCAGCTTGCCAAGTCTCCATGAGACCCATAGAAAATTCACAGAGCTCAAGGAGAGCAGGGCCCAAGAAATCACATAGAGCTGGGAAAATAGAAGCGTGGACAGGGTAGCCACCCTGAGGAGTGGGCAGCAGGAATCTTACAGTTGGGGTTTTGTGGGCTAATAAAACACAAGGCATGTCGGGATGAATGCCGTGTCACCAAAGCCCTTGCCTGCTCTCCCCCACATAGACACCCAATTATAGACACCCAAGTGATAATTATTCCTTTATCCCTTTGGGCTCCCTCATGGGAACCTGGAAGATTCTTCTCTGAGCACAGAGGAAGATTCTGTTTCTTAAAAGTTTATTTACCTTTCTTTGTTTTAAATATTTACTTTGTCTTGTAAGCCAGCAGTTTCACTGAATGGTGTTAAACACCACAGGCACAAGGTGTACTTATTAGGAATGTAATTGTGAGGAGATTGTTTCAAGAGAGTAAAAGAGTTTGAAAAGTGCCATGTTTTGACAAAGTGTTATCTCTAGTTGGGGGCTCAGAAGAGGGCGGGGGGAGAATATCAGGTTTTTCTTTTACAACTTCACAGATCAGTGTTGACCCTGGGAAACTCATCTAGGCAATGAGTCAGTAGTAAAGCTAGAGAAAATAATACAGTCCTGGACAATCCTTACCACACCACTCTACTACATTGGAATCATTGTTACAAGTCACCAGTACAAGAATGGATAATCAGGCTCTACCCCTCAGAATATGGACAGGTAGCATGAAAAATTCTCTAGTCCAAAGTGGCCACTTCTAGCAGGGTAGAATATCTGGATTCATAGGCTGCCTTTATTAAGGATAAGGCTGATTTCTTCTTAACCTTCATTTCCATCATTATTTTAATCACTGTTACAATGATTCCTCAACCTAAAAATCTTCTGGGTCAAAAGTTCTTTTTTCTTAAGGAAAGTCTGCCTGAGTATTTGGGGGATTAAAATTTTGTTAGGCTGCTTGGTTTGGGGATGGTAGCAGCAGCAAATCAGAATTATAGTCATAGAGCTTAAAGGAATTCATCCTGTCTGGCAATTTTCAAAGATGGTTCAGGGACCCCAGAGGTCCCCAAGATATTTTGCGGGGGTCTATGAAGTCAAAACTATTTTCATAACAATATTAAGACATTTTAATTTCTAATATGGTAAATACCAATAGCTATAACCCATATAAACAAATGTTCTTTGGCATCCTCTATAATTTTTAAGAGTTTAAAGGAGTGTTGAGATCAAAACATTACTGATCTAGTCCAAGTCTAGAGAGGTTAAGTGACTTCCACAAAGCAGCAAGTAGGAAGAATTGCAGTTTTGAATTCAAATCCCATACCTGCAAGTTGAGTGACCCATTGCTGAGAAGGAATTTCTGCATTATTTTTGACAGACTTCACAGTGGGTCCCCTAAGTCCTGACCCTGGCTTGTGGTGGGAGGTAGAGGGCTACACTATCTGGGCGTGGGCCAGCTGCATGTGAAGTAGAAAGTACCACCTTTCCCAAGTCACCTCTGTCTTCTACACTACTGGATCCTAAAGAGTTCTGAGAAATACAGGACAAGATTTCTTCTTAAAATGGATCTGCCAAGGGGACCAACAATGTCCATAAGGTACACTGCCTTCTCTGGCTCATGGGGTATGCCTGCCTTACTGATGCCAAACTGCTGCAGCTAATTCATTTATTGGATAGAGGGTTGGCTTTGGAGTCAGCAAGGCCTGAGTTCAAATCCAGCCTCAGACATTTATTAGCAGGATGACCCTGTGCTAGGGGTTAGGGGGGTCACAACCTATCTCAGCCTTAGTTTCCTCACATATAAAATGGTGATAATGATAGCACTGATCTCCCAAAATTGTTGTGAGGATCAAGAGATAATATGCGTAAAGTGCTTTCCAATCCTTAAAGTACTATATCAATGCTAGCTACTAATAATAAATTTTAATTTTAATAAATTCAATAAACATTTATTGTCTACTATTTTAATAAATTTTAATAAATTCAATTTTAATAAATGTTTTATTTTAATAAATTCAATAAACATTTATTAAGTGTCTACTTTAGGCCAAGCACCATACTAAGCATGGAGGATACAAAAAGAGGCAAAAGATAATCCCTGCCCTCAAGGACTAATAATAATACTAATATTCCTCTCTTACCTACTTCTAAAGCTAACAAAAAGCTCTGCTACTTTCAGTAAGAGATCGGGGTGGAGGAGGTAAGCGAAGTGTGATGATTTTCAGTGAGAGAGGGGAAAACCTGAAACAGGAAATTTGGACATTCAAATTCAATGCCAAGCCAAGATTTTAAATTTTCATTTTAATAACAAAAGTGAGCCTTCCTTTTACTGGATTATAAAGATGAAAGATGACATATGTTGAGAACTCACTTGAAGTGAAAAGGGATGTCTTCCTGGCATGTTGTCGGGTTTTTGTTTCTTTGTTTTTTAATGACTCGAATTCACGCCACCACTTTTCTGCAGAGCCACATGAAGCTAGTTTCATTGAAATCCCCAGATGGGATTTTCACAGTTAAGCTACTGACCTCCTCCTTTTCTCCCACCTCTAGATCAGGTTTGTTTCTGTTCCCAGCTAAGTGGTTAAAGGCAGGGGGCTAATTGAAGAAGCGTTAATGGAATGGTCCTTAAAATTTCCACTGACCCAATCACAACTACCAAGTGATGAAATGGTGGCAAAGAAGCAATCAGGAAACAAATGAGCTCATCCCATCCCACCCTTGGGAAAGTCACTTGAACTCTATATAAAATTTTAAAATAAGAAGGGTAATGTAGGTGAGGGGTCTCCAACCTTTTTTGAAGTCATAGATGCCTCCAGCAGCCCAGTGAAGTCCATTGATACCTTCTCAAAATAATATTTTTAATGCATAAAATAAAATAAATAAAATTACAAAGAAAACCAATGATTAAATAGTTACAAAGATACATACACACACACACACACACACATATATTTTTTTTAAACAAGCTGAGGGATTCCAAGAACCATCCTCTGTATTAGATGATCTTTGAGGTCCCTCCCATTTCCCTATCTCTAAAATCCCATGATCATGTATGTATGTATGTATACATATATTTATATATGCATATACATACATATACATAAATACGGATAGTCTACGCATGTATTCCTTTAGAGCTTCCTTGCCCAAAAGCTCTGTAACCAGATGAAATCACAGGTCTAGACTATCTGTATCTGGGAGAACTAAGAAATTAAGCGATTGTCCATGATCACACAGCTAGTCTGTACGAGGCGCAGGGCTTGAACCTAGGTTGTTATTCAAAGGCTAGCTCTATCCACTATGCAACATTGTCTTTCCATGATGCTTTGATGCCTCCCCCACCTTTCTAGCCTATCTTAGTCACTTAGTATACCTAATAGATGTTTAAAATATACTGTAACCAAATATCTTTTCCTTCATTTGAGATGGCAAGAAAAATGTATAAAAACTAAAGAAAGTTTAAGTATTAACCAAGTTACATGAAATAGAATGTGTCCGTTTTGAGAATTCTCAGTCCTGTCTGAGATAGAGGATATAGTGTGGGTGTAGTCATACTGAGTAGAACTTCATCATAACAAGCCCCATTCACCATTCATTTTTAAAGGATTGGACCAAGTCCCAGAAATCAATGTTGCCCTCGTGTAAAATTTTCCCATATCTGATGTCGGAAACACTTGGTTCCTTAGAAAACACTATAAAGAAATTGCACTGAAAATCATAAACTCTCAGAGCAAAGGTCATGGAATTTTGTCACAATTGCTCTAGAATGGAATTTTCTTTTATTAGATTGTTTTCTGTTTATAGTAGTTAGAATACTTCTAGTCGAAATGTTTTTATTTGCATTTTCTAGTCCAAAAGAGCAAACAATAAGGCCATTATATTCTCTGAGTTCTAGATGCCATGTTTGTAGCAATGTAACACAAGGCACAGTTTCATCAGCCATTTCAGAAACCAGTTAAGGAAAAAGAAAATTTTCTACCCAGCTCAACAGAATATGAAACTCTCTGAAGTGATAGGCATCTGCTTTCATGTTGACAGAAATACCAGATCTTCCTATTGCTCAAGAATTATAAGGTACAAGGCACTAAACTGGGAGTCAGACCTGGAATCCTCTTCCCAGCTCCGCTCCTGGCTATATCTATTAATGACTCAGTTTCCATATCTGTAAAATGAGAATGATGCTTACTGTGTCACCCTCACAATGGTATGTAAAGATCAGATGAGATCATCTATGTGAAAATAGTTTTAAATCCATAAAGCTCCATACACATGCAAGGCATGAATTTTATGACTAATTAATTAAGGATTCATTATAATGAAAGTAAATTATAGTTCTATGATGATCTTGTAATTCTACCATAATCTTGTTGTTCAAAACCCAGTGCTCTGCTGACATCCTAGCTACTTCATCCATATTATTATAATTTAAAAGTTCATCTTCACTGCTTGCACTGAAACATTACTCAGAGTAATATTTGTACCCCTACCTCCATGTAACTAACTGTATAATAATGCTATATGTATGTATGTATGTATATATATATTTACATATTTTAAAACAGCAATTTTGTCCATGTAGGAAACTCCTAATAAGGAAGCCCTTCCCCTTACCAATGCAGCTTGGCATCTGCTCTGCAAGTTATAAAGATTTTCCTAGAGCACTGAGGAGGTTAAGGGGCTTGCCCAAGGTCACACAGCTAGTATTGTAACTTGAACCCAGGTCTTCATTGCTTTGTGACCAACTCTCCGTCCATTATGCCATAGTTACCTCTCTATGGGTGGCATTACAATTCTGCTTCAAGCAGAATTATTCAATGAGATAAGGAACCGTAGGATAGAGCAGAATTTAACAGGGGGAGAACTAGATTCTAGTCCACTCTCTTATTTTACAGATGAAAAGTGAGTCTCAGAGGAAGTGACTTATCCAAGGTCTCAGAGGTAGTAAGAGGGAAAGCCAAGAGTTGAACGAAGCCAGGTCTTCTTACCCCATAGCCAGCATTCATTTCTTCATATCATCCTATATCATCCATTAAAAATGCAATGTAGTCCATACTGCAATCATTAAATTCTCTAAATAAATTCTAAACATCTTCAACCCAGTTAATTAGTCAGTAGGAAAAACAATATCCATGATCTTAAGATACATTCAAATGTGAGTGAAAAAATGATGGGAGGAAATAGCTAGTAACCGTGAAGCAAATATCTAAAAACAAACGTTTGTACCTCTGTGCAATTGGAAGGTGTAGAACTGACAACAATCATCCCTTTGAAAGTGAGGCCAGTGGAAATCTTAGTTTTATTTTTATTTTCAATAGACCCAATTTCACTGGGTGATATTCTAGCAGATATCTAGGAATGTCTGAAAACTAATCTTCATGCGGCCTTTTGGGTCATAGTTATTTGGCAAAGTCAATAGGTACATTACTGTTATTTTTCTTTTTCTGTTTTGTCACTTGTTTCAGAATAGAATAAAGAAAAAAGATGGCATCAGAGTGGGTCAATGTTTACAACATATAAGCATTCCGTCTGGGCATTCCATATATGCCGTGCAATGAGGGCCAGTTGTCTTAATTAATAAAAAGTTGGACACCCAGGCCAGAGATCTGGGTCCCAACTTAGGTTCACTTAATGAATGACATTTTGCCTCTACTTATATCAGTTCATGACAGGAAAATGGAAGAAATGTCTACTCTTTCTCTCTAAGTATATTGTGGAAGTGGCGGTGACCATAAAGTAACATTTAGGGGCCTTGCTAAATCACAGGTACCAATTAGACCTAAATGTTCTTTTTGGTTAAAATTGGAATAAGTTATACTAAGCCCAGAAGGCAGAATGAATATCACACATCAATACACAATTAATCAAAGGGAGTTTCTGAGGAAATAGTTTTTTACAGTCTTTACAGGTTCAGGTCCAGCATTAGGTAGATGCTTGTATAGAGGGCTTCTGTAAGATTGGTTTAAGTCTGAATAGGTCCCAAGTTGAACTGTTGTTATGAGTTCTCAGATCCAAGGGGTAAGGGGAGGCATCAATACCTAAAATAGAGTATCGCAGCCAGAATCATCTCAGTAAACAAATTTCAGATATGGACACTATAAGATTATGAAGTAATCAGTTGGGATGGGACTGAACCAAAAGCAATGACATGTTACATGTCTGCTGTAGTACAGAGAATCATAGGATGCTAGAGTTTAAAGAGACCTCAGAAGACATCTAATGTAATCTCTCAGCCAGTAAAGGAATTCTTTCTACAACATCTCTGCCAGATGGTCATCTGGCTTGAATGTGGTTGGTGGTTGTTTCACAAAGCAGTCCATCTCCTGTTCAGATAGTGATTCCTTATGTTGGTCTGAAATATGCCTCCATGTAAAACTTCTACCCATTGGTCACAGTTCTACCTTTTTGGAGCTATACATAAATCTATTCCCTCTCCCATGTGACAGACAGTCAAATAGTTGAAGACAGCAGTTACATCCAACTCCTCAGTCTTTTCTTCTATAAGTTAAATACCACCCCTCCCCTAGCTCTCATAGTCATTCTTTCTATGACATGAATTCAAGATTCTTGGCAATTCAGTGACATTCTGGACATAGGCCAGTGGAAGCAGAGATGAGGACTCATCCTGTGGTCAGGCTGCATCTCTATAGGAACTTGGTGGAGCTACTGTTATGTAGGGTCTGAGCTAAGAGTGTGTCCTTGAGGTATTGGGGGAAGTGTTTATATGTTCATTCACCCTACTTCTTTGAAATAAATACCCCTTTGTAGAAACTTTAAAAAAAAAAACAAAAACAAGGACAATAGCTGGCAGCTGTGTGGAAGACCCATTAGGGAGAGGATAGACTTAAGGCAGGAAGCCCAACCAGAAAGCTATCGGTCATCCAGGTTGCAGGGTGATGGTAGTTTGTACCAAGGTAGCAGCTATTTGAGTGCAGAGTAGGGGCATATACCAGAGGTGTTGTGGAGGAACAAACAACAAGACTTGGCAACAAGTTTGACATGTGAGGTAAAAACCTGGAACCAAACACGGTACTTTTGAAGAGAGACATTATGGCATAGTAGAAAGCTCTGCACTAGGAATCACAGTATTGAATCTGATCTTGACTCTTTCCTTAAATAACAATTCATTGTTTCATCTCTTGAGTTCTGATTTTCCTCATTTGTTGTATGTGAGGGTTAGATTTTATGATATATTATGTCATATATATATATATAATATGTTACACGTGATACAATATAATATACATACAATATATTATATATTGTTTTCTGTTAATGACATGTTGGCTAAAGAAAGAGTAAAGATCATAGATTTGAAGCAGGAAGGGAGGAAAGGAAGGGAATAAGCATTTATATAGCACTCCCTATGTGCCAGGCACTTTACAAATATCTCATTTGATCCCCACAACGACTCAGAGATGTAGGTGCTATTATTATCCCCATTTTATGAAGAAACTGAGGTAGGCAGAGGTTAAGTGACTTGCCCTAGTTACACAGCTAGTAAGGATCTGAGGCCAAATTTGAACTGAGATCTTTCTGACTGCAGGCCCAGAACTCTATTTACTCTTCCACCAAGCTGTCCCAAGGGATGCTGGAACTCAACTGGCCTGGCCCCCTCATTTTGAAAATGAACAAACTTTGCTCCAAGGAAGTTCAATGATCTTTCCAAGGTCATTCAGGCAGTGGCAGAGTTAGAATTTGAATGCAGGTCCTCATAGAATCACAGAAGGGACCTCGGTGGTTCCATATATCCAACAAGAGGTCTTTGCTTGTAAACCTCCCCAATTAGGGGAAATCCACAATCTCTGGAGTCAGCCTGTTCCTCTGTTGGGCAGCTTTATTTGTTAATAGCCTTTTGCCATTATCTAACCTAAACTCACCTCTTTACAAGGCCAATGATGTTCCTGGCTCTGCCCCTTATTTCCAAATCTAGGATGTAGACTATTATCATGGAAGAGATCAAGGTTAACCAGGCCATGAAAGGAAGAGATTTGTGATCTTAAAACAGACATGGACACTGTACTCTAACCAAGTCATCTAAGTAGTTGCAGGTTGATGCTCAAGTGGGAGATAAGCTACGGTGTTCAGAAAAGAGGCCATGCAAAGATCTGGGTCCTCGTTGTGCCCTGAACAAAACTGATGATCTATCATCATGCCAAGATACCAGCACTAGTGACTGACTAGGGATGAATAATGAGTGTCTCTACCAGTGACAGCCAATCTTTAACCATCCCTTATGCTCTTGTGCCTCTTCATTCATCGATGCTCCTCCCTTTCCTGAAGAAGAGTTGAAGATCTTCCACAAGGGCAGGAAGCATAAGTGAACAAAGGTTGTTAACTGCACACGCCCCTTCTCCCTTCTCCCACTGTGACCAACTCTATTCAATACTCAATTCCTTCTTAAGACCCACCCACCTTAAGGCTAAATGGCAGCATGACACAGGAGGAGAGTGATTCCAACTCCCCAAGGGAGAATGTACCCATGGCAAGCCACCACACCCTTGTCATGGCTCAGCGTTGCAGCTGAGCATTGACTAATGTTCAGGAAGAGAAGATGAATGTAAATGTAAAATGAGTGGGCGTAGCAATGAGACATACTATGTATGGTACGAGTATTATAATGTCAAAGATCAGAAATAAAACTATTCTCATCTTGCTGCCAGGAAGCAGTTATTTGTCAGCTGGACTACACCCTCATCATTTCTCCTAAAAAAGTAATTTTTAACCATAGTGTTCTTTTTTTAAATATTTAAGTATAAAGACATATTTTATGATTACCACTTGCTCTGCTATTTACCTCCACTCATTTCACTTCCTATATTTGTTGATCCGATGCCAAGAAAGAGACTCCCTCTGATTGTTTGCCTTATTTATTTTTTGTTACTTTCATAGGGTCACAAGACTCAGAGCTAGAAGGAAACTTAGAAGTTACCTAATCTAACCTTTCATCTTATAGCTATATTACAAGGTATTAGAACCATAGAAGCTATGGGATTTGCCTAGGGTAGTATATGATCAGACATGGCACAGCGAATAGAGCACTGGGTTTGGAATCAAGAAGACTCATCTTCACGAGTTCAAATCTGACCTCAGACACTTACTAGCTGTGTGACCCTGGGTAAATCACTTAAGTCTCCTTGCCTCAGTTTTCTCACCTGTCAAATGATCTGGAGAAGGAAATGGCAAACAACTCCAGTATCTTTGTCAAGAAAATCCCCAAATGGAGTCATGTTTCATGGCTTAATCACAACAATAACAAAAGTATTTAGTCAGTGGTGCAATTTAAGCTCTGGTTCTCTAACACCAAAGCTCTCCACACCGTCTCTGTGATGGGGCAGCATGGTGTAGTGGTTTAGAGTCTGAAGGCATGAATTCAAATCCTGGCCTCTCTGGGCCTCAGATAGCTCATCTCTAAAATCACAGGCTTTTATAAAGAAACTTGAGCAGTGATTGTTTCTTTACTCGTCACTGAGGAATCTCTAGTTTTACTTTACCAATGTGGAGAGATGAGTGTCAATGAGCGACTAAACAACAGACAGATTTTAGTCATGGGCTTGCCACAAATAGTAAATTCATAGGGTTCAGGATAGGAACTTTCATTGGTATAGGTCCTCTTGAGGAGGGCTTTCCTCTAATAATATAGGTGGGTGCCTTCTTTGCAAATCAGAGCTGCTTAGAGCAATGAGAGGTCAAGTAACCTGAGGCCATACAGTCACTATGTGTCAGAGTTGGGAATTTTGTGCAGACTCATGAAGGAGTTGAAGCCTTGCTTTGTACAGAGCTTTGTAGGGATGGACACATTTTCAGTATTCAGTGGTGACTTCAGAGTCAAATGTGGGTATGAAGATTTCATCATTCATCATCAGCTTGGAGACCAATTTTTCAAAACTCAAAATACATATTCTTTCAAGCTACTATTCATGACATATTACTCAAGAAATGATATCATTTCTTAGAGACAAGCACAGGAAAAAGTCTCTTCCTGTTTAAATACAGTCTTTAAGTAAACCCTTGCATATAAAATATTATCCCCAATCTTTATAAACAATCTCTGCTGTACCTGTTTGTTATTCTTTTAGCTTCTAAAAATAAGCATCTAGAAAAATCAGCCACCAAGTATAACTTAATGCGCCTGGCAAGACTGTCTTAGGGTTCTGTTTCCTTCATTGATTTTCATTTACTAGATTCATATCCAAAATCGTCAGAGGATATGAAAGCACTTTGAAGACTGAAGTGCTATTCAAATGTCAGGTATTATCGTGGCCGATCACCAGGTTACTCTTTCAGCCTCTTAAATGGCTTTTGTAATTAGGATGCATTTTATCTCTCCTCTTTCTTAACTGGAGATTCTAAGAAATGCCTGAGGTATTAACTTTCTGTGGGCTTGCCAGAGCAAGAGAGCCATCATACCTGTGGAACAGTAGCAAAAGTTGACGGGGGAAATCCAGCTACAAAGAAGCTGAGCAACTAGTCTGAGGTTACATAAGGGCTCAGCAATTGTGCCAAGATCTGTATCCGGAGTTCCTGGCATTGGAGTCTCCTGCTTAGTCTGCTAGTCTCACCATGTAAAGTAAGTGTATATATATATATATATATATATATATATATAGGGGAACTCCTAAGAAGCAAATGTTTATGTTCTCTTAATCTACTGATGGAGCAATGTTTTTTGTTTTTGTTTGTTTTTAATGGTGGGGGCTCCAAAGAGGAGCTGACATTGATCAATATAAGTAGAGTTATGGGAATTGAGTGCATTGATGATTAGAAAAGGTGGAAAAGCATTTTTTAGTAAATTTGCAAGCTTGCACTAGTCAATTCTTATCTGTAAAATGGGGATGATATTGGTTTGTTGTACTTAACCTCACAGGGTCATTGCCAAGGTCAAATGAGATAAGGTATGTAAAGCATTTTGGAAAACTTAAAACACTGTATAAATTGTGATCATACTGCCTGATCAAAATATTTTGACCTCTGCTGTGAGATTGAGGTGATCTTAGGTTTTACAGAGGGACTTTTCATTTACATTCCATATCATACTTTTCTCAAAGAGTCTAAAATGCTAGTGCAGATGAAGGAGTGTTTGCTTTAGAATTAAAGGACCTGAATTTGTTTCCATGATTTGCCATCTTCACGACCTTGGGAAAACCATGTCACCTCTTAGGAATCCATTTCCTTATATATAAAATGAGGGGATTGGATTAGATGAACTCCCAACAGCCCTTCTACCTCTGAATCAGTGATGTTATGAATACTCCCTACAGCTTACAAATATCATTTAAATGAACAATGATTTTCTCTTTCTTCTATAGTGATTCCAAATAGAGTATATTGCCTCATCTTATTTTTCCTCATTAGTTGCTATCCAAAATTAGTAGCATATCATCAGCCGTCATGTTGTGTACTTTGAGGCCCTGAAGACACTCCAAAAACAGAAGTACTGGCTCCCATAATTAAGTTTATTGAAGTATTCTTGCAACATGATATATTGCAAAGAAAGCTGGTTTCATTGTCAGGAGATCCATGTTCAAGAATGCTAGTCCCATATACTTTGCTTTGGTCTCATCTGCAGTACTGTGTTTGGATCTAGGCACCATGGTTTAAGAACACTGATAAGCTGGTGAATGTCTAGAGGAAAGCAACTGGAATAGGGAAGGGCCTTGAGGATGACTTGAAGGAATTGGCCATGTTTAGTCTAGAGATGTGGCAACTAGGTGGCTCCACAGTGGATACAGCGCCAGGTCTGAAGTCAGGAAGACTCATCTTCCTCAGCTTAAATCTGGCCTCAGACACTTAGCCATGTGACTCTGGGCAAGTCACTTACCCCTGTTTGCTATAGTTTCCTTATCCGTAAAAATGATCTGGAAAAGGAAATAGCAAACCACTCTAGTGTCTCAGTCAAGAAAACTACGAATGGGGTCACAAATAGTCAGACATGACTGAAACAACTGAACAAGTCTACAGATGAGATGTAGTGGAGGACATGACTTCAAATATTTGAAGACTTGTCTTGTGTAGGAGGTATTAGGTTTGTTCCAATAGGCCTCAGAGGTCAGAGCCAAGAACAATGGAAGAAAGTTTCAAAAAGGTCAATGTCGGCTTAATGTCAGCAAAAACTTCATAACAATTAGAGCTCTCCCACAGAGGAGTGGGCTTCCTCAAGGGGTTATGGCTTCAACCTCTGTGGCAGTCTGTCTAAGTACATTAGAGTGAGTGTTTCTCTCAGATATGTGTTGGGCTAGATATTCACCTTGGTCATGTCCAATTCTTAAATCCTATGATTCTCTCATATTCCCCTTTATCTCATCACTTTTGCTATAGCTATATCTAATGATTCTTTTCCTAAAAGATGCCCAACTTTCTTGTCTTCAAACCTTTCACACACACACACACACACACACACACCATTCCCTCCCTTTCTTCCTCAATCTGTCCAGAGCCCTCTTCATCCAGTAAGCTCAGGTAAAATATTACCTAGTCCATCAAACCTTCTATGATTTCTGTGATTCAGAAGTGATCTCCCACAGAACTTTATTTTGACCCCTTCTTATCGCATTATACCTCATAACATAGTTATTTTTATACATATCTGCCTTACTTGGGGACATGGACCACATCTTATTATTTTAGCAGTGAACACAGGACCTTCATGCAGTTGGCACTCTATACATGTTTGCTGAACAAATAAGAAACCAATGAAGTGCAGATTACAAAGCATCTTAGTCCCCGGTTCCTTTCCCTTACTTCAACTCTGGGAAAACCCCATCCAAAATCCCCTTTTCACAAACTTTTCCTATGGCCTTTCCTACGTGAGCAAAGCTGCCATCAGCAAAGCCAACTCTCCATATTGAATTGTCACTCTTCGTTGATGCCTCACAAAAGATGATGTTCTTTTCATGACCAGATAATAGAAGAATTGGTGATATCTCAAAATCTATAGATCTAACTGTGCATCTCTCTAGTCAAAGGGATGAGCTCATTGAAAAAAAAAACTGGTTTTAGTAGTTTGGGTACTTTTCTTGTGAACTATTTTTAAAGTTCTTGTAAGGTTATTTTTCCAAATATAAAACTATTCTGTAAAATTGGGCAAGCTGTGCCTGTCTTTAACGCTCATTGAACAAAGGTGGATTCCGTATAATCAGTGGCTTGGTAGCTGTTACTTCCCAGTGGCAGCTAAATCCTCAGGTTTTAGTAAAATTGAGTAGGTTCACTCCTCTACATTTGAAATACAAAGATTGTCAGAATACAGTTATGCCAATTAAGTCACATAGTGTCATTGTATACCATTGCTGCTAGTTTTAGCCAAAACTGGCCCAAATAAGTGGGCTCCATAAATAATAGTTCCATGTAATCCAAAATTTCAGTGTTGTACTAAAGAATGCTTCTTATATCTGTACACACTCCAAGAAGATGTGTATGCTTCTGCAGTTTCAGTGCCACTGAACTAATCAGAATTAAGGATCTATATTAAATCTTCCAAAGTCATGTTGCAAGGACTTGAGAGGCATGTGTATGCTAAACCACTGCTACAGTATCTAATTGGCTACAGGGAATAAATATTTTGCAAGCATTTCTCCTAAAGATAAATGGGAGTATAAGATTTGTTTTGGTGGTTATGTGGGGAAAGTAACAACACATGACCAATTGGGGCAAAAGAGAAGCAAAGATAAACATGTAGGAGAATCATGTAGTAATGAACGAAGAAAGGGAGGCCAGAGGTTTCTGTAAGAAGTCATTTAATCAAAGCATTGGTGGATGGAGTTGGAAATGAATATCGTATCTGACAGATGTTTGGGGCTTGCTATAAAAATATGTTGTTCTCTTCTTACCACAATGTAAATAAAAAGGAAAAAATAAATAAGACTGAATGCTGAGTAATTACGGTGATGAAACTTAGCCCTAGAGAAGAGATGAGAAAATGCACCTCCCTCCTTTCTTTTCAGAGATGAGGACTTTGGTGTGGAACATTGCACACCCAGTCAGACTTGGGGTATGTATTAATTAGTTTCACTGAGATGCTTTTTCTTTCTCCCATTTTTATTCTTTCATATAAGGGATAGCTCTCTAGGGAGGGTAGGAAGAGTGATTTATTTGGAATTGAGGATGATATAAAGGGAAAAAAGTCAATATTTTTAAGCTATTGTGAAAAATATGTTGGTTTCAATAGTGGAAGTACTAGAGAATATGGAGTACTGAGGTTCCTGGTTCTTTTGGTCCCAGTAGGGAGGGAATCATATTAAGGATGCAAATTGACTTCTCTCTTTTTTTTTGCATGGGGGAAGGCAAGGCAATTGGGGTTAAGTGAAATGCCCAAGGTCACGCAAATTGACTTCTCAACCAGGACACTTGGGAAAGAATCACAGGATTTAGAGTTTAAAGTAGACATCATCTAATCATAGTATCATAGATCTAGAAAAGGAAGATACTTCAGAGCCTAAGCTCCTCATTTTACAGATTAGGAAACTGAGGCCCAATAATGTTAAATAACTTTCCCAAAGCCATACAGTTAGTATGGCTTTATTAGAGGCAGTATTTGAACCCAATTCCTCTGACTTCAGTGTCAGTGTTCTTTCCACTCTTCCATGCTTCCTCCAATTTATAGAAGGGAAGACTGAGCCCTCAAGAGAGAGTAAGTGATTTATCTAAGGTCACACAGTTAAGCAGGATCATATATTTAGGTCTAGATGGAAACTTAGAGGTCATTTAAACTAATCCACTTGTTTTATAGATGACGAAACCAAAGCCCAGAGAGGCGCTATCACTTGACCAAAGATTCAAACTCAGGTTTTCTGACTCCCAATCCAGTAGTCTTCCTGGCAGACCATATTGCCTCCTTGTAGCAGGCCTGAGATTTGAACTCAGGTCCTCCTGACTCCAGGCCTGGCACTTTATCCACTGCACCACCTAGTTGCCCCAATGTTAAATGTAGCTGGCACTAAATGAGCATCCAGAAGCTTGGGACCTCTTAAACTCACAAGGATGCCTCTTAGAGTAGTGTATCCATCTCAGGATAGCTGTTAGGTTGCCTGTACTTAAAAAGTAAAACAGAAGAAGAAACCAGTGTCCAAAGCCCATGTTTGTACTTGTCCAAGCCCCCATATGTGCTTTAGCTTGCATGTGCTCACAACTTGTCATTTCTCCTGGGGAATGGTTAAGAGCACAAGTCCTTACCCCTCCAATGAGAAGCTCAAATAGTTTGAGTGTGTCCTATAGAAAGAAAAGAAGAGCAATAACGACAGGTCCCTCCCTTTTAAAGATCTCATAAGTCAGTGGCTCTTCCTCTCAGAATTGGCCATCAAGGGGTTTCTACGTTGTTCTACATTGTCCTTCAGCACTCTGCTATTATCTCAGAAGTGGTCAGTAAAAGAGGCCCAGCTGTTTTTGAAAGATAATGAAGAGAATAATTTCCATCGTGTGATTTATTGACTGCTTCTTATCTCAGAATATCTCAGCAGTGTTTGAAAGTATTTTAATTCCATTTTGTTTTTAAAAAATTAAGTCTGTGGCATAAAATATTTTCAGGGAGGAGGGGAGGAAATCATGACCTCTTCTCCATGGACATCTGAGTTTTAAATTCTTGCCAACGTAAATTCAATAAGAATGCAGATTCACTACATTTAGTATGATAGAAATACAGAATTCTTGAAGTTGAAAGAGACCATTGAATGAAAGCAAATGTAGAGAAGCTAGGGGCAGCTAGGTGATGCGATGGATAGAGTTCTGGGCTTGAAGTCAAAAGATGTATCTTTCTGAGTTCATATCTGGCCTCAGACATTTACTAACTGTGTGACCCTGGGCAAGTCACTTAACCCTGTTTGCCTTGGTTTCTTCATCTGCAAAATGAGCTGGAGAAGAAAATGGCAAACCACTCCAGTATCTTTGCCAAGAAAACCCCCAAATGGGGTCATGAAGAGATGGACACAACTGAAAATGACTGAACAGCAAAGGGAAGCTAACCAGATAGAGGTAAAGACCAATAAGCTACATACCTAATGTTTCCAAATTTCATTGTCTTTGAAACTGCCTTCTGGACAATGTGGATTATCCTTCAAATGCAAAGACCTCAAATAGTGTGGTTTGTGATTTCATTTGGAAATCTCAGTATGGATTCATTCTACAATATGCCTAAAGGTAATCTACTTAGATTCATAGGGAAAGGCAATGATAGAGACATTCAAGAGTTCTTGGGGAATGTGGACTTCCGGGTCACTGTAAGAGTCAATAAATTCCTATTCAATAAATTCCAGTACGTTACTATTTAAACATGAGCTCCTTGAGAGGCAGGGGCAACTTTCCTTTTGTTTGTATCCTCCCACTTAGCAGAGTACAGAAGATTATAAATGCTTTTTCTTTTATTCATTTATTGCCCTTAAGGTGGAATGCAAATTCTTTGTTTAGCTTTTAAAGTCTTTCACAACCTGGCTCCAGACTACAGTCTAGTTTTATTATATACCACTGTTCTTCACAGATTGTAAATGACTTTCTTTCTGGTCCTCACACCATCTCCAATCTCTATGACTTTGCATAGGCTGTCCCTAAGGCCTGGAATACGTACACTTTTCACCCGTGCTTCATAGCATCCCTAGTTTCCTTCAAAGCTCAGTTCAAATATCATCTTATAAATGAAGTCTTTCCTGATCCCCCCAAGCTGCCTCCTCCCAATCTTGTATTTATACATTTGTTAGATGGATAAATAGAGTGATAGATAGATACTCTGGACTTAGAAATGTGCGTATTATCTTCTCTGATTAAAAAAAAATAAGTTCCATTATTTCAGGGACCATTTCTTTTTTTATTGTTGCTGTTTGGTTTTGTATTCTAAGGGCTTATCATCATGTTTAGTGCATAGTAGGAACTTAATAAATGCTTGTGGAAAAGCTGATTGATGGCTCGTATCCTTGCTTGCTAAGTCAGTTGGCAATCTGAGCGTAAAAGGTTCTTAACTAGCTTCTCATTGAAAGCTAAGATACTTCCGGTTGGTTAGCTTCACATCTATAGTGCCTGGCACGTAGGAGGTACTTAATAAAGATTTGTTAACCTGACTTTTTAAAGAAGGAATCCTGAATTACTAAATCAGATCTAATGCTGGTTTACTTTCAGTGGTTGATTACTAATTGAGTGAGTGAGTGTAGTGGAAAAAGAGCTGTGGCTTTAGAGTCAAAGGACCTGAATTCAAATCCCAGCTCCTGTATGACTGTGGGCAAGTCTTTGCCTCTCTATAACTCAGTTTTCTTTTCTATAAAATGAGGAGTTTGGCCTAAATGACCTCTAAGATCCCTTTCAGCTTTAAAGCTATCCATTTATCTCTCTCTCCTCTTCTGCCCTTACACTGTCTATCTGAGGCTGCAGTATCTCATTTCCTCTAGGGTCTCTGAGCTTCCTTTGTGCTACAATTAAAGAATCATTTATTAAAGAATAATAGGCACACTAATGGAGACCAGATTCTGTTTGTATAATATGGGCAGACAAATGTGCATTGTTTCGTGCTACTTTTAGATGAGCAAGATTATTTACAAGAAATTTTCCTGAGACCACCCAACTCATTTCACATGGAGTCTCCAGCTACTTCCAAGCTCTGACCTCCAGAGAAGAGAGAATTTAATAGCTCATTGCTCCATTCAGTTCTGAAGACATGACTTAATCTTGAAAGAATTGGTAATCTTCTCCTGCCAATCAACATTCCTACATCAAATAAAGTATCCCTTTTTATTTGGAAAAATAAAGGTGACTTGGGAGCCAAGATGGTGAAATACAGTCAGCAATCCTACCGAAGTCTCCCAACATTCCCCAACAAACAACTTTAAAATAACTCTTCAAAATCATATTTGGGAGCAGCAGAACCAACAAGAGGTCAGAGTGAGATATTTTTCCAGCTTAAGACAGCAGAAGAGGTCTGTGACATTGGTGTGGAGGACTGCCCAAAAATAGCCAGAGAACCAATGGTGGGTCTTGAAGGCAGCAGCAGCTTTGGAGGCTTTCAGCCCAGAGATATTCTGGGTCAAAGTTCTAGGGCAGAGTAGAGAGGAGAGCTTCTCATCAGTCGCAAGGGAGCAGGGGCTTCCATACCAGTTCCGAGTCCAAGAGGAGCACTAATACTTGTGGCTGCAGGGGAGAAGGGGTCTTTCCTGAGTAAAGAATAGAGAGCAGACCAGGGGAGCAGTGACCACACCTCTCCCAGGGTCATATCACCCTGGAAACACCAAAAACTTGCAGACCCCTCAGAATTAGCTCTGAAAACAGCTACATAAAAACTCTGAAGGTCGGGACAATGCCTCCCCATCCTAAATGATCAGAGCCCAACTTTAAGAAAAGTTCAAAGTCAAGAAATAGGCTGGGAAAATGAGGAAACAACAACACAAAGAACATGACAAAAAAAACCTGCCATGGTGGCAGGAAAAACTAAGACATAAATTTAGAAGAAGACAATATGAAAACAGCTAATAAGGAAAGCTTTAATGAAAAATGGAAATTGGATTCAAGCTCAATGAGAATTCCTAGAAGAGTTAAAGAAAAAGATGAATGGTAGAGGAAAAATTGGGGGGGGGGGGGAAATGAGAATGATGCAAGAAAATTGTGAAAAGATAATTAACAGAGAGGCACAAAAAATACTGAAGAAAATCATACCTTAAAAAACAGAATAAGCCAAGTGAAAAAGGAGGCACAAAATTTTACTGAAGAACAAAAGTAGAATTGGCCAAATTGGGGGGAAAAGGTACAAAAACTCACTCCAGAAAAGCATTCCTTAAAAATTAAGATGTGGCAAGTGGAAGCTAATGACTCCATGAAACATCAAGAAACAATAAAACAAAGTCAAAAGAAGGGGGAAAAAATCAAAGAAAATGTGAAATATCTGAAAAACAATTGCCTCAAAAAATAGATCAAGGAGAAGTAATTTAAGAATTGTTGGAATACCTGAAAGCCATGATCAAAAAAGAGCCTACACATATTTCAAAAACTTATAAAGGAAAACTGTCCCTGACATCTTGGATCAAGAGGGTAAAATAAAAATTGAAAGAATCTACCATTCATTTCCAGAAAGAAATCCCAAAATAAAAACTCCCAGAAATATTATAACCAAATTCTAGAGACAGGATAAAAGAGAGAAGGAGGAATAAACAGAAGAAAATAGTATGGAGGGAAATATAGAGTTCATAATCATAATTGTGAAAGTGGATGGGATGAACTCACCTATAAAACAGAAGCAGCTATCAGAATGAATTACAAACCAGAATCCAACAATGTTGTTTACAAGAAACACATTTGAACCATAAAAAACATAGAGTTAAAATAAAGGACTGAGCAGAATCTCTTTTGCTTCAGATGAAGTAAAAAAAAAAAAAGGTTGGGGTAGTAATTGTGATCTCAGACAAAGCTAAAGCAAAAATAGATCTGATTAAAAGAGATAGTCAAGGAAACTACATTTTGCTAAATGGTGCCATAGACAATGAAGCAATATCAAAAACTTTTATAGCAAATTTCTCTGATAAAGGCCTCATTTCTTAAACATATAGGAAACTGAGTCAAATTTGTAAAAATAAGAGCCATTCCCCAATTGATAAATGGCCAAAGGATATGAACCAGCAGTTTTCAGAAGAAAAATCAAAGCTATTTATAGTTATATGAAAAATTGCTCTAAATCACTATTGATTACAGAGGCAAATTAAAACAACTCTGAGATACCACCTCATACCTATCAGAAAAGACAAATGCTGG
The DNA here is from genome assembly GCA_028646595.1 of Phalanger gymnotis. Taxonomy (NCBI): domain Eukaryota; kingdom Metazoa; phylum Chordata; class Mammalia; order Diprotodontia; family Phalangeridae; genus Phalanger; species Phalanger gymnotis. The sequence continues at coordinate 48,403,710 of CM053623.1, read as the reverse complement.
AAGGGATGAGGGAAAATAGGCACACTGATAAACTGTTGGTAGAATTGTGAACTGGGCCAAATATTCTGGAAAATAATTTGGAACTGTGCACAAATCATCATAAATTACAATACCACTGTTAGATCTATACCCTAAAGAGACTAAAGAAAAATGAAAAAGATCTATATATACAAAAGTATTTATAGCAGTTCTTTTTATGGTGGCAAAGGATTGAAAATTGAGGGGGTGCTCATCAATTGGAAATGGTTAAACAACCTATGGCATATGATTGTGATAGAGTACTACTGTGCTATAAGAAATGATGAAGGGAGTGATTTCAGAAAGACATGACAAGACCTATATGAACTGATACGAAGTGAGCAGAAGGAGATCATGGCTAATATGGAAATATGTTTCATATGATTTAGCATGTATAATTGATATTATTTGATTGTCTTCTCAGAGAGTGAGGGAAGAGGGAGGGGGGAGAGAGAGTTTGGAACTCAAAATTTTAAAAGAAAAGAATATTTAAAATAAATAATGAATTTTTTTTAAAGAAACAAATAAATAAAAGTGATTTTATAATCATTCTAATTTCTGCCTTCTTTGAATATTATTCATAATCTAGTGGTTCTACTGAAGGGCTTTATATAGAAATATAAACCTGAAAGTCAATACAGCAGGTGAAATATGTAGTAGAGAATTTTTACTTCTCCATGGTTTTTTTTCCTTTATTCTTCCTGACTTTTCACATGAATGATCCCTTTTCTAGGAACTCAGCTATGTGTTATGCAGAAGAAATCTGATTAATAATGCCAAAAATTAAGATAATTGAACTAGAGCTAGAAGAGATCTCAGAGATAATATAGTCCAAACTTTCCCTACCCCATTTTATGGACAAGGAAACTGAGGCAAAGTTATTTTACTTGTTTAGTTTTTTGTTGCTCCTGTCACTTTGGTCTTTGATTCATTCATCACCTTCTTTTTATTATTATTTTTAATTGTGTTATATCTTCTGTCTTTATATCACCTTTATTTCCAAATACATCCGTCCCCCTTCCCTACCAGTGAGTCATCCTTTAGAAAAAAGAATACCAAAAAAATAGGTTGGGGGTGGGAAAGTAGAACTAAGAAACACCTTGATGGTATTGGATAGTGCATACAGTGTTCCACATTTAATTGTTACCTCTTATTTAACAAAATAAATACAAATGCAATAAAACTTAAATGATGATAATTTGTGGCTTTCTAAGTCAATATACATTATGCAGGGATTCTTATGTATGTATGGTTTAGTACCCAGTTTCTATTTGAGTCTGAAACCACTGATATAATTGATACATTTTTTTCCCAGTTCTTTGCTACTATAATTAATCATTTTGTGTACCTGGAACTCATGTTTTTGTCATTTACGTCTTTGGAATCTATGCACCAAAGGGAGATCTCTGGGTCAAAGGGTATAGACATTGTATTGACTTTCTTAGCATAATTTTAAAATGATTTCCAGAATGATCATACAGCACTGGGTTGCGGGAGGTAGAGCCCTGATACCTAGAGGACCCGGGTTCAAAGCCTAGCTTTGTCACTTGCTACCTGTGTGATCCTGGATGAATTCGCTCATCTCTCTGCGTTACTCTGCCAGCTCTAGATTTTATGATTCTGATTCCTGTAGTAAGAGAAAGTGCCGATTATGCTGTGATTTTTTAAAATATAATAAAAAGGTAGGTTATTGCAACAGACTCAGACTCAAAAACGCTTGAGTTGGCCGAGAATTCAGCTGTCCTCTGCACCAACCCCTTCATGTTTCGCATGAGGGAACTGAGACCCTGAAAGGTGAAAGAGCCCATTCAGACTCATACAAATAGGAAGTGGCTGAAGTCCAGAGAGGATGTGATTTGACCAGGTCATGCAGCTACACAGAATAACTCAACTAAAAGCAAGAGTTGCCAGAATGTTTCATTGATTCATTGTGGTTCAGTTAGGTAAGGCAAAATGGTGGATTTTATTCCAGTAACAAAATATTTGGCAGATATTTGTACCCCGCCTATTCCATCGGGTCTTGGCAAATATTAATCGGTTTATAAAACAATAACAACTCCCTTGTCCATATCATCTTAAGGTTTACAAAGCACTTTTCTCACAACACTATGAGTTAAATAGTACAAATATTTTCCAAGTATTTTTACAGGTGAGGAAACTGAGTCTCAGTGAAATTAAGTAAATTGCCAAGGTCACATAACTATAGGGATCCCACAGAGCTCAGTTTTGAAACTAGGTCCCCTGACTCCAGGTTTTTCCACTATACCCAGCTGCATAGAAACTTCTGTTATACATAATAGAAGGCATAGGTGCCTTATATCTTATGGTTAGTCATGGAAGTCTTACTTTTAAATTCTTATTCCATAACTAATTAAAGACCTGGAGTTGTACATTAATGCAGTTCATTATCTTTTATTTTTACTCCAAATTACCCAAGAGGCAGTTTTTAAAATTTAAAACAGTTAATTATTTCTACCCTTCTCCTAACCCTACAACTCAGGAAAAGTAGAGCAGTATTTTGCATTGCTCTGAGAGGTGATGTTGTCGACTACATGGAATGGGAAGCAAGCAAGCATTTGGGACAAACAGGAAGCTGGATAACTTTTCCAATTCCTTCTTAGCCAGATTTGTAATGGTTTTATTAGTATACTTTAAAGTATTATGAATTTCCAGAAAGACAAGCACAGCTATAAGTACAAAGACATATTTTCAAGACAAAGTGAAATGATTCTAGGTTAATAGTCCTCCTTTCTGTAGCGCTTGAAAGCTTTATAAAATACCTTCCACACAATGACCTTTTGAGCTAAGTAATATAAGTATTTTTCCTCCATTAAAATGGTGAACAAAATGAGGCTCAAAGGAATTGTTTAAGCAGCTTGCCCAAGATCACACAAAGAGCTGTGTTTGAATTACTTGAGATAGACGATCGATGTTCATTTTGTGACAGTATTGTTCACAAGTATATACTTTTACTGACACTGCTAGCTCAGAGTAAGTGTTTTGTCGACTGACTGCCTGAATGATCTTGGCCAGATGAAACCAGATTGAAGTGGTTTCCACACCATCACTTGGTTCTCTATCAGTTGAGTACTTGATTTTATGTTACATACTCACTTTTCATTAGTATTTTTTTTTGTTAAGAATGGATTTTATTCCAAGGAAATGTATGAAACTGGGGCTTTTAAAGAGAATACTGTTAGAGCTATTGCAGAGACTATTAGTGTGGGGAATTCATGTATTTCAAGGATATTCAAGCCCATAATGAAATAATCAATCATCTCAAAGCCAAAAGAAAGTGTGACTGAAATTTTAAAACTGACAAACTATTGCTGTGAAAGACTAATTAATCCTTAGGAAACCAGCAAAGGCTATCAAAGAGGCCTGGCAGCTAAAGTTGTTATAGAGGACTACAGTATGGCATAGGCAGCATGAATTTAGAAGGAAAAGAAGGAAGGAAGGAAAGAAAGGAAGGAAGGAAGGAAGGAAGGAAGGAAGGAAGGAAGGAAGGAAGGAAGGAAGGAAGGAAGGAAGGAAAAGAGAAAAGAATGGAAATAAAGAAAGAAGGAAGGAAAGGAAGGGAAGGAAGGAAGGAAAAAAGAGAGAGAAAGAAAGAAAGAGAAAGAAAGAAAGAAAGAAAGAAAGAAAGAAAGAAAGAAAGAAAGAAAGAAAGAAAGAAAGAAAGAAAGAAAAAAGTAGGAAAGAAGGAAGGAAAGAAAGAAGGTAACTATTGCTATGAAGAAAATAAATTCTTGTCACAGACAAGAGAATAGAAAGACAAGTACTAAAGACTGGGGAGGGGTGGGGGTTGCTGGCAGAGTATTCTTTACCAATGAATCTTATCTTTTCATTCAAAACTGTACCAAACCTATTATCAGAAGTAGGCCAGGTGAACCTGTAAGATCTGATAATCTTCATTTGTCTATAAAACAACTACTCCAAAAAAAGTTTGGTGTTTTTACTTTATGTGGGCCTGGGAGTCTTGCCCATATTGAGGGAATGATGACATCTGATAAATACATGTTCCAGAATTGTAGAAATTCCCAAATGAAGATGGAATATTGCAATATGACCTCATTTCTTACCACAAATCATGATAGATAAGAAATATATTCAAAGGATGAGGATAAATATGTTTATGAGTGGCCTGGAACCTTACCTGATTTAAACCCAATTGAAAACTTATAGACTATATTGGATTTGGAAAAATGGACTGTTTGTCAAAAGTATAGCCAATGTGATGCAAAATGCAACCAAGATTAGAAGGGAAGCAGAAAGCTGGGAAACCATTTTTATAGCCAGTGTCTTTGATAAAGGCCTCATTTCTAAAATATATAGGGAACTGAGTCAAATTTATAAGATTACAAGTCATTCCCCAATTGATAAATGTTCAAAGGATATGAACAGGCTATCTATAGTCATATGAAATCAAAGCTATCTATAGTCATATGAAAAAATGCTCCAAATTGCTACTGATTAGAGTAATGCAAATTAAAACAACTCTAAGGTACCATCTCACACCTATCAGATGATAAATGTTGTAGAAGATGTGGGAAAATGCATTGTTGAAGGAGTTGTGAACTGATTCAATCATTCTGGAGAGCAATTTGGAAATATGCCCAAAGTGCTGTAAAACTGTGCATACCCTTTGATCCAGTAATACCACTACTGGTCTGTATCCCAAAGAGATCATAAAAAAGGGAAAAGGACCCATACATACAAAAATATTTATAGCAGCTCTTTTCATGGGGGCAAAGAATTAAAAATTGAGGGAATGCCTATCAATTGGGGAGTGGCTGAACAAGTTGCAGTATATGAATGTAATGGAATACTATTGTTCCATAAGAAATGATGAGTAGGCAGATTTCAGAAAAATCTAGAAAGACTTGCATGAACTGATGCTGAGAAAAGTGAGCAGAACCAGGAGAAAATTGTATCTAGTAACAGCAACATTATGTGATGACCGTTTTTTGTTAGACTTAGCTATTCTCGGTAATGCAATGAATGATGTAAGACAATTCCAAAAAGACTCATGATAGAAAATGCTATCCACATCTAGAGAAAGAACTATGAAGTCTGAATGCAGATTAAAGCAGACTATTTTCTTTTTTTATTGTTGTTTTTTGTTTTTTCTTCCTTCTGGTTTTTCCCTTTTGTTCTGATTCTTCTTTCACAACATAACTAATGTAGAAATATGCTTAATATGATTGTACATGTATAGCCTATATCAGATTGCATGCCATCTCGGGGAGAGGGGAAAAACTTAGGACTCAAAATCTTATAAAAGTGAATGTTGAAAAGTAAAAACAAGTATTTTTTTT